>OZ022500.1:106784933-107487480 GCA_963989385.1 Ctena decussata | reverse complement strand
CCTACAGTCATCAAACCTGGTATAATATTTGTACTTGGGTTGATCTAGAGGATTGTTGCACTTATTTTGACCTTTGACCCATATTTCATTCTCTGCTGATTTTGAAAAAATTTACTCAAAACATTACACAAGTTCATCAGACCTAGTGTACACTTTTCTCTAAACATGGTATCTACTACTGAGAAAGCATAAGGCAGGTGCGACATAGCGTTCAGCGGAATTCTTGTCAGCATGGTTTGTGTTTAGACGTTTTTACCATAAGTAGGACAGTGCGCAACACTAGTCATGCCCTCTGCCACCGCCTTTCGCGGAACCCAGATTTCATAACTTCTGTTTCAAAATGAACTTGTTTAGATGGAATTAGGACTTCGTTCGTGAGCTGTGAGCGTTCGTTTAAGAGATAAGAGCATGAAACATTGACCACCTTAGATCGACACGATTTGAGGTTAGAGAGATAAGGTTTGTTTTAAAACTAAGGTACCAAATTCTGACAGTTCCTTTACTAAAGCATTGACGGTCAACAGTGAAATATGAGAGGATTACTGGGGCTTCTTCTGCTGGCGGTGGCAGCCTCAGCTGTACCAGTCCAGGTGAATTTTTCTGTTTACTAGGTTCTCGTGAATACTTAATTTGCGGGGATCAGGGCTGTATTTGTAACAAGTTGAATTCGCATTTCTCATTATGGCTCTTTATGGCGTTATCTGCGTTAAACCCTCAGAAGATGATCTTTATCGTGATATTTTAGGTCCGCCATACGGGTTATTCGTATTGTTTGTGATTTTAGCTGGTTTTTACATACGTTTCTTATACCCTTTCCATGATGCTGTTTTGACTCCAAAGATATGACCGGCCTCAAAATTTATCGGATTTACAACTTTCTTGAAAAATTATAATAAAAAATGACCAGTATTAACATTCAACTAGTATGCAATCTTGGCACATTCTTATTCACGTGTTTGAACGTCGCATGAGACAAGAGACGATAAATAATTCAGCGGACGGTAGACGTTAAACGGGACGTAGTAAGCTGTAAACGTCTAGTTTAGATATGATTTGCGCATATGCAAAGTTAACATCGTCACGGTTAGTGAATAGTTGGAGGGAAATGGTGTAGGCCTAAATGGAATCTGCCATCGACTAATGTCATGGAGGCGAGAAATTGGTTTAAAGTGTCAATTAGATTATCAAACCGGCACACTTGGTTTGTAAATTGAGTACCCACTGGGCAAATACATTGAATAAATATAGAATCAACGTAGATTCAACCTGATGACACTGAACCAATGTTGATTCAATGTTGATTTACCCGCTGTGTGCCTGCTGGGTAGAGAAACCATTATGAAACAGTCACGCCCTAATTTGAAATATGTGTAGAGATATGCTTGGATAGATGTGTTTGCCCAGTTAATTTTGTTTTTATTCCAACAACTGACATATAAAGGAAACAATGTCACTGTCCGAATTTACCTGCTGTCCAAATTTACCCGACGACCCAAATGGGTAGCTTCGAACGATACATCATTGTGGCAGGCTTACTGGATTTGTATGACCGAGAATTTCTTTTTGAGGTCACAGAGGCAGTTTAATGAAATCGCTCGCCTGCACTCTGTCTTTCCAACCAATTAACGGATTCTGGCCAGTACTCTGTCTTGTCAATCCATTTACGGATTCTGACCGGTCATGATTGAGTGAATAATGATACAAACCATTTCACGGGGGTGAATCAATATGTGAAGGGGCATCCTAGTCTTGCAAAATTACGTTAATTTTCTGTTGGTATTGCCACAGTTTTGCAACTCACGGAGTAAAAATCTCATTTCTTTCAAAACCCACATTTGCAATGGTTTTGTCAATGAGCGCACGCTATTTGGTAATAATTTATGTCGACATATATGCAATAGAAACGGTACCTCCGTGTAAATCATGCGAGTTAATTCGGTCACAAATGCCGTTCTGCCTATTGATTTCGAGTACATGTGACCTTGGAACAAATTAGAAAGGAACCAAAGAAGATGGGAATTTTGGTTTATACTTTTCTTGTTAGTTTAAGCTTCGTTTTAATATTGTTCTCTAGACTATCATTTCTCTTCTTTCTCCCTCTCTCAGGGAGACGGCCTGATGTAGACTGAAATGCTGTCTCATAGAGCCGTTAAACCAAAAACAATCAATACCATCCTATGCCATATGATGAATCTTTTAACCCAATGCTTTTTGTTAAAGTTGTATTGAATGATTGCCTTCCATTCACTTTGACATATCTATTGGATGGGTTTAACATCCTGAAGCAATGTGATAAGTAATGCGGATGGAAATACCGTCCAAAACAGAGTTGCAATGGATGGCAAAACAGAGTTGCAGTGGATGATGAATAAAACACACGCGTTTATGAAAAAAAGTTTAATACAGTCGGCAGATGTTCGCACTCTGCACTTCATTATTTTACTAGTTTCTCTGATTTTTTTCTATATAAGTTAAAAAGATCTATCGTTAGATGTAACTATGTTTTGAAATTAAACGATACACACTAGGTGTCTGACGTCCATTTATTAATTTCCATCCAGCTAAGAAATAGCTTGTTCCGCCATTTTTTGCAGTGTTAAACATCACGTGATGAGATTTGAATGTCATGTGCAAAACTTAGATTTCCTATAGATTCATGATGGTACCAACTGTTACTAAGCAGACTGGCGAGGAAAAAGCGAGAAATTACAATCAGGCCTTGATAGGACGGTGCTTGCGGACGGTTTTCCGTCTTGGACCTGACTGTGTACATCGACTTTTTTACCATTTATATCGAAGCTATGTCATTTAAGTGGCCATCTAGAACGACCTAAATGATTTTCAACCCTTTTTATACGCCTGATTTTGAAAAAAAAAAAACGGACGTATTATGGCATGGCGCTGTCCGTCCGTCAACATTCCTGTGCACACCATATCTCAGAACTATTTGAGGGATCTTCATGAAATTTTGTAGGCATAAATATTAGGATGGGGCAAAGTGTTGCGTACAGTAATGGTTGCTCCCCTTTCTTAGTTTCCAAGCTATGCCCCTTTCATTATTTTTTCATCCTACTAGTCTTGTGCACGCCATAACTAGATAACAGTTTGGGATATGTTAATGAATTTTATAGCAATGTGTATGAGGGTCTAACGATGTGTCGCATAAAACAATCGTTGCTCTCCCTTTCTTTGTTTTGGAGTTACATCCCTTTAATGAGATTTTTATACCCCACGGGGTATTATGTTTTCCTGCTGGCTGTCAGTGTGTCCGTCCATCCGTCGTACGTACGTTTGTCTGTCCGTCCGTCCGCGAGCACTTCGTTTCCGTTAGATAACTTTAGTATTTATTAACGTACTTCAAACTTGGCATGTGCTTTGGTCTTGAGAATATCTCAGTTGGGATTGTTAATGGGCAAATTTTGATTTCTTCTGATGGAGTTATTGCCCTTGTCAAGGTCTTAAAAATAGGTTTTGGTCTGTAGTTCCTTTACACTTTCAAATGTCTTGATAAAATTTCACAGAAATGATTCAATTAACATAAGCTTTCTGTTACAAGCGGAGTTTTGTCAACCTGGGCCATCTGCCCTTGCCCTGGGGCTATATACATATATTAAATAACAAAAAAAATGTATAAAATTAGAGTTGAAAGGGATTTTTCTGAAACTTGTAACAAATTATCATATTAATATAAGCTTTCCGTCTTGATAAAAACATTTGTTCCCCAATGGTTACCTGCCCCTGACACAAGCTATATACATGTATGAAATCATAAAAAAACCTATATAAAATCAGAATTTTGGTATATCTTGATGAAATTCCACGGAAATGATTGAAATGACATAAGCTTTCTGTTACAAGCAGAATTTAGTCCACCTGGGTTACTTGCCATTGCCCCGGGGCTATATAAATGTATAAAATTATGAAAAAAAACTGTATAAAATCAAAGATGATCAAAATTTTGTCCCCAGAGGTTATCTGCCCCTGTCCCGGGGCTATATACGTGTATAAAATGATAATAAAAATCGTTTAACAAACGTACAAAAAAGGTAAAATAAGGGGGATTGGTTCGCAGTGGCGGGGTATTACGCAGTCGTTTACGATGCTTTTATTTAGACTATTTTTGTGTATACTAATCTTGTGGTGTGTCACATATAAGAATGGTTGTTCCCTCTTAATTAATTTTGGAGTAACCTCCCTTTGATAAGTTTTTAGGCTAGCCTCATTCCCTCCATAACTCCTTAACCCTTTAAAATATTTTAATGAAACTGTAGGAATGTGTATAATAATGGGGCAATGTATTATGAGCATGAACCACAACTCTGGCTTACCTACTTCCTGAATTATCTGCTCTTGCATCGATTTCCGTCTTACTCTGTAACTCCTTAACTGTTGGAAACATTTTAACAAAACTTTATGGTTATGTGTATATTGTCAAGAGAATGTATTATGACCAAGAATGGTACTCTAGTTTACTTAGTGTATGAGTTATGTCCCTTGTTTGACTTTGATATTTCTCACTTTCTGAGCTGCTATACTCTGGAAGCTGATGTTTGGTATACTAATAGTATTTGATGTGTTAGATGTTTAAATAACATTGCAGTTGTTAATTACAGAGTTGTTGACTTTGTTTGGCTGCCTATCCATCCTTCTATAAACAATCTTGTTCATTCTGAAACTCCTTCATGACACTTAAACGGGCGTATTATGCGCCGCTTGCGAAGCTCTTGTTTTGTAAAACTCAGGGGTGTTTTATTTGTTTAAAGTTAGCTAATGGCTGTCATTTAAAATGATCAAACTGTAATAAGAAGCTTTCAGTGAGTAATGCCTCACGCAACAATATTATATGCATTTTATCACCCACAGGAAAATGGGGCCTTTATCAAAATAATGATAAGAATAGAAAAAAATACATGCCCTGCAACATTTTCAAAACTGACACTGCAAGGGACTTAGTAAAGAAATTACCTCTGTGGGATATATATAAAATAAGCTCTGAGGTAACAGCTTTAGCTTTACAGAATGGCCATTTACTTAAAACAAACCTTGCTTTTTATACCCCGCCACACTTCAGTGATGGGGTATGTTATACCTTTCGGTGTCCGTGAATTTTTTTCAAATTTTGCATACATATTGTTTTTAGCGATGAGTGGTATGGGATTGTTAATGAGAAAAATCCGTCCATTTTTAGCTCACCTGAGCCATAGGCTCAGGGTGAGCTATTGTGATCACTCAGTGTCTGTCGTCCGTCGTCCGTCGTGTGTCGTGTGTCGTCCGTCGTCAACAATTTGCTTTAAATGACATCTCCTCAGAAACCGCTAGGCCTAGGTCTTTGATATTTGGTATGAAGCATTGTCTAGTGGACCTCAACCAAGTTTGTTCAAATGGTGGCCCCAGGGTCCAAAATGGCCCTGGGGCAGGGGGTCTTGGGTTCAAAATTAAAATATACTTTAAAATCTTCTTCTCTGGAATTGCTTGGCTCAGATGCTTGAAATTTGGTATGTAGCATTGCCTAGTGGTCCTCTACCAAGTTTGTTCAAATGGTGGCCCCAGGGTCCAAAACAGCCCTGGGGCAGGGGGTCTTTGGTTCGAAACTAAAATATACTTAAAAATCTTCTTCTCCAGAACTGCTTGGCTCAGATGCTTGAAATTTGGTATGTAGCATTGCCTTGTGGTCCTCTACCAAGTTTGTTCAAATGGTGGCCCCAGGGTCCAAAACGGCCCTGGGGCAGGGGGTCTTGGGTTCGAAACTAAAATATAATTAAAAATCTTCTTCTCCAGAACTGCTTGGCTCAGATGCTTGAAATTTGGTATGTAGCATTGCCTAGTGGTCCTTTACCAAGTTTGTTCAAATGGTGGCCCCAGGGTCCAAAACGGCCCTGGGGCAGTGGGTCTTGGGTTCGAAACTAAAATATACTTAAAAATCTTCTTCTTCAGAACTGCTTGGCTCAGATGCTTGAAATTTGGTATGTAGCATTGCCTAGTGGTATTTTACCAAGTTTGTTCATATGGTGGCCCAAGGGTTCAAAATGGCCCTGGGGCAGGGAGTCCCAGGTTTGAACCATAGAGATACATAGAAAAATATTGAAAAATCTTCTTCTTCAGAACTACAAGGCTCAGATGCTTGAAATTTGGCATGTAGCATTGCCCAGTGTTCAAATGATGGCCCCAGGATCCAAAATGGCCCTGCCCCAGGGGGTCTTGGGTTTGAACTATACAAATACATAGATAAATATTAAAAAATCTTCTTATTCAGAACCGAAAGGCTCAGATGCTTGAAATTTGGTTTGATACATTGCCTAGTAGTCTTTTACCAAGTTTGTTCAAATGGTGGCTCCAGGGTCCAAAATGGCCCTGCCGCAGTGAGTCCTAGGTTTGAACCATAGAAATACATAGAAAAATATTGAAAAAATCTTCTTCTTCAGAACCATTTGGCTCAGATGCTTGAAATTTGATATGTAGCATTGCCTAGTGGTGTTTTACCAAGTTTGTTCAAATGATGACCCAAGGGCCTAAAATGGCCCCGCCTTAGGTGGTCCTGGGTTTGAACCATAGAAATACATAGAAAAATATTTAAAAATCTTCTTCTTTAGAACCTTTTGGCCCAGATGCTCGAAATCTGGTATGTAGCATTGCCTTGTAGTCCTTAATCTAGTTTGTTCAAATGATGGCCCAAGGGTCCAAAATGGCCCTGCGACAGGGAGTCCTGAGTTTGAACTACAGAAATATATAGAAAAATATTCAAAAAGCTTCTTCTTCAGAACCACTTGGCACAGATGCTTGAAATTTGGTATAATGCATTGCCTGGTGGACTTCTGCAACGTTTGTGTAAATAGTGGCCCTGGGATCAAAAGTGGCCCTGGGGCCAGGAGTCTTGGGTTCGTAATTAAAGTATACTTAAAAATCTTCTTCTCCAGAACCCCTTAGTGCAGATGCTTGAAATTTGGTATGATGCATTTCCTAATGGTCCTTTACCAAGTTTTTTCAAATGATGGCACCAGGGTAAAAAATGGTCCTGCCCCATGGTGTCCTGGGTTTGAACCATAGAAAATACAAAGGAAAAATATTCAAAAATCTTCTTCTTCAGAACCACTTGGCTCAGATGCTTGAAATTTAGTATGTAGCATTGCCTAGTGGTCCAAGATTATTCAAATGATGGCCCCAGGGTCCAAAATGGCCCCTCCCCAGGGTGTCCAGGGTTCGAACCAAAGCAATACATAGAAAAAAAAAAAACAAAAAAAAAACTCTTCTTCAGAACCTTTGGAAATGGTTGCAAACTAGCAGGTTTGTTCAAATGATGACCCTAGTATGACCTTTAACCTTTTTGTTCAGGTGAGCGATTCAGGGCCTCTTGGCCCTCTTGTTTACAGAGTTACTGCCCTTGTTCGTATTGGAAAAATGGTTTCTGGCCTATTATTCCCTTACTGTTTATGATATCTGAATGAAACTTCACAGATATGTTTCACATCAAAGGTTACATGTGTGATTAAGGACTGTCACTCTGACCTTCCCAGTTTGTGAATTATCCGCCCTTGATAGGTCTGAAAAAAGGTTTTTGACCTGTTGTTGCTTTACTGTATGGAATATCTGAATGAAACTTCACATATATATTTCACATCAAAGGTTACATATTGTGACTAAGAACGTCACTCTTACCTTTCCCGTTCGTTAGTTATCCGCCCTTGATTGAACTGAAATGTTTTTTTACCCGTAGTTCCTTTACTATATGGAACATCTGAATGAACCTTCACAGATATGTTTCACATCAAAGGTTACATATTGAGACAAAGAACCATCACTCTTACCTTTCCAGTTCATGAGTTATCCGCCCTTGATAGGTCTGAAAAATGGTTTTTGACCCGTGGTTCCTTTTCTATATGGAATATCTGAATAAAACCTTCACAGATATGTTTCACATCAAAGGCTTCATATCATGACTAAGAACTGTCACTATGACCTTTCCAGTTTGTGAGTTATCCGCCCTTGATTGATCTGAAAAGTAAAGTTTTTATCTGTAGTTCCTTTACTATATGGAATATCTGAATGAAACTTTATAAATATGTTTAACATCAAAGGTTACATATTGTGACAAAGGACCATCACTCATACCTTTCCAGTTAATGAGTTTTCCCCCTTGATAGATCTGAAAGATGGTTTTTACAACTCTTAACTTAGAATTTTCGGGGTGTTCGTTTCTGGATAACTCCTCCTACAGGTTTCATCCAATAAAGCTGAAACTTTGTAAATAGTAATGATTTTTAGCAGAGTTACAGCCCTTTGAAAAAACTCGACTATGGCAGTTTGTATGGAAATTCTTTAGCATTCCATAACTTGGATACTCTTTGGAATATCATGATGAAACTTAATAGCAATGTATATGAGGTTAACACATGGTGTCTCATACAAGATTGATCACTCTCCTTTACTTAATTTTTGAGTTACCTCCCTTTGATTATTTTGTCAGACTATATTTGTACACCTCGTATCTAACTACCGCTTTGGACTATTGTGATGAAACTTAATAGTAATGTATATTAGGTTGACACGATATGCCACATATAAGAACAACACATATAAAAACAATTGCCTCCTCTTATTTTTGGAATAACCTCCCTTTGAGTATTTTTAGCTCACCTGAGCCATAGGCTCAGGGTGAGCTATTGTGATCACCCAGTGTCCGTCGTGCGTCGTCAACAATTTGCTTTAAATGACATCTTCTCTAAAACCGCTAGGCCTAGGGCTTTGATATTTGGTATGAAGCATTGCCTAGTGGTCCTCTACCAAGTTTGTTCAAATGGTGGCCCCAGGGTCCAAAATGGCCCTGAGGCAGGGGGTCTTGGGTTCGAAAGCAAAAAAATACTTAAAAATCTTCTTCTCCAGAACTGCTTGCCTTAGATGCTTGAAATTTGGTATGTAGCATTGCCTAGTGGTCCTCTACCAAGTTTGTTCAAATGGTGGCCCCAGGGTCCAAAATGGTCCTGCGGCAGGGGTCTTGGGTTCGAAACTAAAAAATACTTAAAAATCTTCTTCTCCAGAACTGCTTGCCTCAGATGCTTGAAATTTGGTATGTAGCATTGCCTAGTGGTCCTCTACCAAGTTTGTTCAAATGGTGGCCTCAGGGTTCAAAATGGCCCTGGGGCAGGGGGTCTTGGGTTCGAAACTAAAAAATACTTAAAAATCTTCTTCTTCAGAACCACTAGGCTCAGATGCTTGAAATTTTGTATGATGCATTGCCTAGTAGTCCCTTACCAAGTTTGTTCAAATGGTGGCCCCAGGGTTCAAAATGGCCCTGGGGCAGGGGGTCTTGGGTTCGAAACTAAAAACTACTTAAGAATCTTCTACACCAGAACTGCTTGCCTCAGATGCTTGAAATTTGGTATGTAGCATTGCCTAGTGGTCCTCTACCAAGTTTGTTCAAATGGTGGCCCCAGGGTTCAAAATGGCCCTGGGGCAGGGGGTCTTGGGTTCGAAACTAAAAACTACTTAAGAATCTTCTACACCAGAACTGCTTGCCTCAGATGCTTGAAATTTGGTATGTAGCATTGCCTAGTGGTCCTCTACCAAGTTTGTTCAAATGGTGGCCCCAGGGTCCAAAATGGTCCTGCGGCAGGTGTCTTGGGTTCGAAACTAAAAAATACTTAAAAATCTTCTTCTCCAGAACTGCTTGCCTCAGATGCTTGAAATTTTGTATGATGCATTGCCTAGTGGTCCTCTACCAAGTTTGTTCAAATGGTGGCCCCAGGGTTCAAAATGGCCCTGGGGCAGGGGGTCTTGGGTTCGAAACTAAAAAATACTTAAAAATCTTCTTCTTCAGAACCACTTGGCTCAGATGCTTGAAATTTTGTATGTAGCATTGCCTAGTGGTCCCTTACCAAGTTTGTTCAAATGGTGGCCCCAGGGTTCAAAATGGCCCTGGGGCAGGGGGTCTTGGGTTCGAAACTAAAAACTACTTAAGAATCTTCTACACCAGAACTGCTTGCCTCAGATGCTTGAAATTTGGTATGTAGCATTGCCTAAGTATCCTCTACCAAGTTTGTTCAAATGGTGGCCCCAGGATCCAAAATGGCCCGGGGCAGGGAGTCCCAGGTTTGAACCATAGAAATACATAGAAAAATATTTAAAAAAATCTTCTACTTCAGAACCACAAGGCTCAGTTGCTTGAAATTTGGTATGTAGCATTGCCTAGTAGTCCTTTACCAAGTTTGTTCAAATGGTGGCCCCAGGATCCAAAATGGCCCCGCGACATCGAGTCCTAGGTTTGAACCATAGAAATATATAGAAAAATATTTAGAAAATCTTCTTCTTCAGAACCACTAAGCTCAGATGCTTGAAATTTTGTATGATGCATTGCCTAGTGGTCCCTTACCAAGTTTGTTCAAATGAAGGTGCCAGGGTCAAAAATGGCCCCGCCCCAGGAGATCCTGGGTTTGAACCATAGAACTACATAGAAAAAAATTATAAAAATCTTCTTCAGAACTGCTTGCCTCAGATGCTTGAAATTTGGTATTTAGCATTGCATAGTGGTCCTCTACCAAGTTTGTTCAAATGATGGCCCCAGGGTCCAAAATGGCCCTGCGGCAGGGAGTCCTGAGTTTGAGCCATAGAAATACATAGAAAACTATTAAAAAAATCTTCTTCTTCAGAACCACTTGGCTCAGATGCTTGAAGTTTGGTATGATGCATTGGCTGGTGGACTCCTACAAAGTTTGTGTAAATGGTGGCCCTGGTATCCAAAATGGCCCTGGGGCAGGGAGTCTTGGGTTTGAAATTAAAATGTACTTAAACACCTTCTTCTCCAGAACCCCTTAGTGCAGATGCTTGAAATTTTGTATGATGCATTGCCTAGTGGTCTCTTACCAAGTTTGTTTAAATGAAGGTGACGGGGTAAAAATGGCCGCTCCAGGGGGTCCTGGGTTTGAACCATAGAAATACATAGAAAAACAGTCAAAAATCTTCTTCTTCAGAACCATTTGGAAATGGTTGCAAACTATGAGGTTTGTTCAAATTATGACCCTAGTTTGACCTTTAACCTTTTTGCTGAGGTGAGCGATTTAGGGCCTCTTGGCCCTCTTGTCTAAGGCTATTCTTGTGCAAGCGATAAGTAGGCAACCATACGGAATATCTTGATGAAAATTTATAGCAATGTGTATTAGGTTGAGGCGGTGTGTCTTATATATGAGAATAATTGCTCACCCTTCCTTATTTATGGAGTTACATCCCTTTGATTAATTTCTACGGCTATTCTTGGGCAAGTCATTACTAGGTAACCGTATGGAATATCTTGACGAAACTTTATAGTAATGTGTATTATGTTGAGACAGTATGTCTAATAAAAGAATAATTGTTTCCCCGTCCTTATTTTTTTGAGTTACATCCCTTTGATTACTTTTTTAAGGCTTTTCTTTTGAGAACCCTGATGTTTGGAATATCTTGATAAACTAAGTAGCAATGTAGACAAGGATGAAACGGTAAGTGTCATATTAGAATGGTTGCTCCCCATTACTTACTTTCAGAGTTACGTCCCTTTTATTATTTCTTAGACTATTTTGGTGGGCACCATTACTAGGTAATTGTTTTGGATATCTTGATGACACTCTATAGCAATGTGCATTAGCTTGATACTGTGTGTTGAGTATGGGAATGGTTGCTTCCCGTTACTTAATTTTGGAATCAGTATTTGCAGATTGTTCTTGTGCACACATTAGTACTTGTTTATGGTTGATTGTCATGGATATAAATCTGCCCAAGGTACTGACTGGGCCCAAAATCACTCCAAAACGGGCGTATATTGCCCTGCTTGCGGAGCTCTTGTTGACCTGTAGTTCCTATACTATATGGAATATCTTAATGAAACTTCACTGGTATCTTTAACACCATAGAATAAGAAACAGGGTCTTTCAGCTCAAAGAAATGCTTTACAGCCTGATCTAAATCTACACTGGTCAGAATGCTCCATATTGATAGGTGGTTTATATTAGTACTTATTTACAGTATGGACATCATATCTCTGTCTATCCCAGTTCTGTGGCTATTTAGCTATTATATATCTCAAAAATAAATTACGATGCCCAGCTGTGGCGGGGTATCATGCAGTGCCTGTGATGCTTTTATTTGTTTTGTTTTGTTTTTACTTTACCTATTTCCTAAAGTCGAAACAGTTTCATGTGAATTGCTTTTTATATCTCTTCTTTAGTGCTGTACAAATATTGATATGTATGTACAAATAAATAAAGTTTGCAACAAGTCTGTATTTCATGACCGTATTACGTTCAAATGGTTCAAATAGCACTTCTTATCAGCAGGTTAAAACTATTCCAGCAGCTGTCTTTTTCACAGTGTTTCTGAAGTGTAGATATGCTTATATGACTGAAGGAAATCCGCTTCGATGCTTCGTTAACTTAAACTGAAAGGGCTGGATGGCGCGATTATACGTCCTTTTCAACAGTATTTCAATCATATCATGACGATGAGAGGGTGATGTTGAAAGGCTGTGTGCAATGGAAGCCCATTCACGATTGAAAAGATTCCCGAGTTCAGCAGGTGTATACAATCGCCCACCATATCCTGCAGAAAGTACAATATGGGAAAGGAACAATTTAAGACGACACGCAAAGCAAATCAAGACAGGCGGAAAGCCATGCCAGCTATTTCGTGGCGTTTGGCCACTAGTTTACTCATGAGACTGTACAATAAATCAAAGAATACTAGAAACTGGACAATGATGATAATATTAGATTATTACAAAAGCAGTGCCTTGGAACGACCGCTAACAAAAGAATAGGTGCTTAAATCGATTATACGTATGCACAACCCTCGCTGTTGGTTCGTAAACAAAAATTACTCAACCTTTGTTAACCCTTTTTAGACCAGACACCCGTTTTGGGGACATTATGCAAACAATGCAGGCCCAGTTCAGACGCCGCAAAACGCGGCGTCTGATCAGGCCCTACATTGTTTGCTTGCAGGAATTTCTATGCAGAGTACAATAAACGTGAAAATATTCACCAGAAACCCCTAAAACTAGAAATGGGATTACCTGCATGATAAGAATGGACAAGTCCACTGGTCAAAAAAGGGTTAAGACTAACTCATCAATAATGTTTGAACCCTCAAATTTGCAGTAACTAAAGAGTCACTTTTTTATCCGATGATTTCATTAAATTTGTCGCTGGAAAGT
The DNA here is from genome assembly GCA_963989385.1 of Ctena decussata. Classification (NCBI taxonomy): domain Eukaryota; kingdom Metazoa; phylum Mollusca; class Bivalvia; order Lucinida; family Lucinidae; genus Ctena; species Ctena decussata. Next base: position 107,474,306 of record OZ022500.1, on the reverse strand, counting down.
CAGGATGTGGTCGGTATGCGTCGTCAAAGAAATCATATAACGTTAGTGCGGAGCACGTGAACAAATCAGCGTTAGTAAAGGTAAAATATGTCAGTTTGCATATGGCCGTGTCAGTGACGTCAAACGTTAAACCGAAAGTTCAGCAAGTCCCATATTTTGGTACATAATCGCAAAGAAAATACATAAAACACCAGTTTTAACGTAAAGATAGAATAATAATGTTACTTTTTAAAGATAATGTTTGTACACAAGAAGGCAATGATCAGGCCCCTATACAATGGCCAACCACATCCTGCCAAAAATACAAGGCAATAAGGGATTTGAGAAGAACACTTTGAAGTTTATAAGAGCTTCTTTGTCGGCCAATCAGTTTCGCTGTGGGATTAAAATTGTAGAACCACTATAATACAATTTGAGCTCACATCCCACCCCTCAAAACTAAAAGGGAAAGACTGACAAACACAAATTGTTAAAAAAAAAAATCAGGAAAGACACGCACGGTAAACCGAATGAACTGCTATTTCTCAAACAGATGGTCATTCAGCTACCCAAATTGAAAACAACAGCAACATCTATTTTTACCTATTTACTATTTTAAATTACAAAACAGAAAGCAGAAAATGGACAGCTATTCAGATGGTCATATTGCTAGAGACCACTGACAGTTGACATGACAACATAATTGAGCCGCGACACGAGAAAACCAACAAAGTGGTTGTCCGCCCAGCGCAGACTCAGATCAGCTTGGGCATCCGCCCAGTCTGATCAGACTCTTCGTTTAGTGCTCAAAGGGTAGCTCAGGGTCTAAGCTATCTCCATGCGGGCAGCGAAGACTCTGATCAGACTGGGCGGATGCCCAGGCTGATCTGAGTCTGCGCTGGGCGCACAACCACATTGTTGGTTTTATCGCGTCGCGGCTCAATAACGTCGTGAAACTAAAACCAGTCTACTTATTTTTATCATCCCTCGTATATACATGTGGTGGTCGGCTGCGTGTAACTTCCAGTGCCGGGGCGTCCTACTGATTTTAATAGTAGTAGGGCAAGGGCCACTGTGCTTGCAGTAGGTGCGGGTGGGGTTTGTTTGGACATTTTTCCTTTCGTCTGTCACTTCTCTCTTCTTTCTCCCTCTCTCTGTGAAACGGCCCGACATAGACTGAAATACTGAAATTAGATAAAAACAATCAACCAACCATCGTACATACATACACGGTCGACTTGCAAGTCATCGTACACGCATACATAATGTCAAACTCCTTAGCCGTACGACAGATATTTCTACAAATCGAAGTGTCAGTCATAAAAACTGACTTTAAATCGTTCAAAATACAAACTTTACAATATGTAAATATTTTACTGTCATACATGTCACACAGGAAGTAAAAAAAAAAACGAAAAAAAACAAAAAACATATATATCCTAGTTCAAGGTCATCATAATTACACACATTCATGGATGCAAAATTCTCAGAATCATCATAAAGATACAAACAAATTTAAAACTTTAAAAATGCTAACTGACCAAACATGCCAAGTTCCTGTATCATCATACGTATGTGCATGGAAAATCTCATAAGCCATCACACATACAGGTACACATGTCAAACTTCTATATTTACATTATCCATGCATTTATCACAGGGTATAATCGATTCCGCTAATTTTCGCTTCCTGCAGAGACTGTACATCATATTTGGCTTCCACCGAGACTGTCCGCGAACTCTTGCTTCCTGCCGAGACTTCTGTACATGATAAAGGCTTCCTGCAGAGACTGTCCGCGTGATTCTGCTTCCTGCCGAGGCTGTAGACAGGAAGCAGAATCACGCGGACAGTCTCGGCAGGAAGCCATTTTACGAGGACAGTAGTCTCTGCAGGAAGCAAGAGTTCGCGGACAGTCTCGGTGGAAGCCAAATATGATGTACAGTCTCTGCAGGAAGCGAAAATTAGCGGAATCGATTATACCCAGTGTTTATTGCAAAGCCCTATGATAAACCATTAGAACGTAATGTAGTTTATACGCCAATTACTACATCGGTTCACGACGTCAAAATAAACCATGATTCTCCGATCTGATTGGACGTTGGCGACGTTTTGACGTCGTTGTTACGTCGTTGACGCTGTTCAGCTTTTTATAGAAAACTGCGTATATTTTTTATCTGCTTCACCTCTTACCCCTAACGCAAATTTGAGGTCAAATACTAGATAGACAAGAAATATCTTTTTAAAAAATGGTCGGCTTAGGTTGAATAGAAGTGTGTATTGTAATATGTATGAGTCAGGTACGTGTAAGATATCAAACGTGCAATTCAGATTGTACAGATGCGCATGTTGATATGCATATTTGCTGTCGGTGTTAGGGTTTCGATTTCGGAAATGCTGTTGAATATTGATTGGGGTCTGTGTTGCACATAACAATGAGCATTAGTTGTCTCCCTACATATACTAGCCAAAACTTCTAACTGGCGACTTAGTATTTATCTTTTTCCTCAATGCTATTAGCAATATCACAGTTAAGTTTTCAGCCACGGATAAGCGAATATGTCGGTAAACCACACCACTAAAAGGTTTAGCATTATTCAGTACATTGTATCCAGGAGGCACAGATGAATACGGGTACCCCCATTTTCAAAATTAATAAGAATTTACATTGAGTGGTTGGGGTAAGTTTAAATATTTTGACTCAAAGCGACTACTGTCATGCAGGAAGAGTGTTCATTTCTGCATAATTCTGTTTCTTCAGTCATTTGCTTTAGTGATGAAGTGGTTTTGCTCACTTAAATGGGATATTTCAAAATGATTTTTCACAAATTGTGACAAAATGCTGAGTTTTGATAATGGGGATACTTGTATTCATCGGCGCATCCTGGATGAAATTTTAAGATTTTTGTCAAACCGGTTGATGGTTAACTTGACTGACACATCTACCTTTTTGAGAATGTAAATAGAGCTGTAGGATTGTTTTGGGGTTTGAAGAAAGTCGATAAAATGTAAGTGGCCGGTTAGAAGTTTTGGCTAGTATATAACCTTAAAAGTGTCGCAGTTCCAGTACAGCATCAACGACTAAGCAACAATTACTTAATTTCGTCTTCGATTTCTGTGTCAAGTTATCTTGTTGGTTTTATATTTTACACGAGTGATATAACAGGCAACATGAAGCGATTTGGACCGAACAGTCAGATCAAACTGAAAGTAGAAAGAGACAGCGAAAGAAAGCTACTTATATCGAAATCTCGGGTTATAACTTAAAATTATGTCAGTACTAAGGTTACACGGCTAAAGCCGAATAAACATAAGCAATGAACTTAATTCCTTGTTTATCGAAGTATAAACTACACTGGGTCGCTAGCAAAGTGTTCAGGGTTCACTTACTCTGCACGCGACCCAATGTAGTTTATATTTCGATAAACATCAGAAAAATGAAATTCATTCCTTAAAAAAATGCTAAGCGACCAACCATGCTACATGTAAGTTGATATATCATCACACATATGTACAAGGAAACTAGCATACATATACAAATGTCAAACTTCTGTATTCATTCAGGTCAAACATACAGTGATCACACATACATACATACATACATACATACATACATACATACATACATAGAGGATCTTGCACGAGTGGTCATTTCATATGAAATTTACGAAACGAGCCTTCGGCGAGTTTCATTAATTCCATATGAAATGACCTCGAGTGTAAGATTCTGTTTATCATATAACCCTTTGAATTGGGATTTTAACCACATCAAACAGGACATTAATTCAATACGAAAACGCATTGTTGACACCGACGTTGTCAATGACGTCACGTGTACGCGCCAAAATATTATTACACGTGTGCAGAGGCTTATAACTACTCGCGGGGCTAACAGCTTCCTAGTATAAACTATATAACATCAACTGTGCGGGTAAGGTCTAAAATACTCTACAGACATTGGCTTTTGACTTGAGAGCTTATCAGTAATCTTATCTCAACCTCTGTAGAGAACCTGTTATCATAATGAATTTGTCTCAGACGCACATAATTAAAATGTTTATACTAATAAATACACATGCTAGCTGCCAGTCAACCTTTAACACTATGTAATTATCATAAAAATTTGGACAGACATGTTACCGGAGACTGTCTAGACACAGATCAGGCTTATGCTGATTTCTTAGTCGTATTTTATCATTTTTATAGTCATATTTATTAGAAATTGACTGTCATTCTACAAAAAGTTATGCCAAACAGATAATACAATTCAATACAAGATCTCTAAAATATGAACTGGTACTAATATTTAGTAGAGTCCTATCTAAATCTGATGTTCTAAGTGATGGCTGAAATTGCAACGAGCTGTCAAAGCAAACACATTAATGCCAATCACTGCTGGGACCAGGCAGCCAATGATCAGAGATGATTATGGCACTTGCATCTTCAATGATGTTTTCAAGCTCATAGCCCCATGAGCAATTCATAAGCCTCTGACGTGTGGTCATAAGATATTTTACGGCACGACGTTATCCACTGAATAACGGCGACGTCATATGATAAATACAGCTCAAATTTCTGAGTCATAAGACATGATATGTACTTGTTTTCTTTTACAGGATGGTGTACTTGATGGTGGTGAGTAAATATTTACTTTAGATTACTATAAGAATTAATGCTAAAACCAATATTGAAGCAGATGAACCCAAGAAAATGGCAATATTGAGAAAGGTTATTTCACTTTTTTTCCGGTCTTGCCGTCAGTTTATTTTTTCAGAATAGAACAACGCAACTTGGCAGGATATCAGAGCGGTTATATTATCATTAATTAATGTCAGTTTTTGTCCGATTTCGTACATTAACATGTTTTCCGTTTAGAAAAGTCACCCATTTACATTCAGGCGCGTCGCTCTGTTGTCTCCGAAAGTGACGTTTTGCGTAACGGCAAATGATTGGTTGAATGGTCATTTTTGGTTTAACAGTTCTTTGAGACAGTATTTCAGTCTACATTGAGCCGTCTCACTTCTATGTTGTACGACACTCTGTCAGCCTTGACCATTATTCTCACAAAGGAAGGGAGACAGAAAAGAGATCTGCTAGGCGAGAGAAAAATATCCAAACACCACCCCACCCGCACCTACAAGCACAGTAGGGCGCCCTGGCACTGCAAATCGAAAAGAATTCAATCATATATATCAGGGTCGTCGATGCTTTAACAGTGACGTTGGATGAGCGAGGATGACGCATTGGTGTGTATGCCAAATAGGCCGACTCATCTACTAAAAACATTTTAAGATCATTAAAGGAGGCTGACTTCGATTTAATTCCAAAAAATCTGCCCCGCAGAAGGGAATTACGCCAGTCCGTAGCATAAATCAACGGACATTTCAAATGTTACTTAAATGTGTTAAAATATCAAGTCATCATTATTGGTATAATTTCGGAGTCCTGTCCAAATTATATGCAAGATCTGTAATTCGAGCATTATATGTAAGGAGTGCAAGGAAACATTTTATCAGGAATAGTAATAACACAGCCAAATAGAATTACATGATATTTACATGATAAAATATTTTTTTCTAAAATCTAAAAAAAAAAAAAACACATAAAAACGCTATTCATCCGTCCAAAGAGGTTGTATCAACATATATTTACATTTTTGGTGTGTTTACTGAAAAGCCCTATAGTAACCCATTGGAACGTAATGTAGTTTACATTCCAATAATTACATTGAGACACTCGACGTCAATGACGTGAACATAAACAATGGCTCTCTACCAGCTGATTGGACGTCAGCAACGTCATGACGTCATGCATGCCGTTCTGCTGATAGCAGAAAACCCTGCGTGTACATGTTTTACTGCTTCAATTTTAGGGCTTATATAAGATTTTTCGTGAAAGATTTGATTAAAACAAATGTAAATATAAGCAATGAACTTAATTTTTCTGATGTTTATCGAAGTGTAAACTACATTGGGTCACTAGTAAAGTTTACATGAACCCCGAATTACATGAACCCCTTCGGGGTTCATTCACTTTGCACGTGACCCAATGAAGTTTACACTTCGATAAACCTCAGAAAAATGAAATTCATTCCTTAAATAAGCATGACAAACACATGACATTCACAGTTGAGTCGCGACACGACAAAACCAACAATGTGGTAGTGCGCCCAGCGCACTCAGATCAGCCTGAGCATCCGCCCAGTCTGATCAGAGTCTTCGCTGTCCGCTTGGAGGTAGCCTAGGACTTTAGCTACCCTGTGAGCACTTAACGAAGAGTCTGGTCGAACTGGGCTGATACCCAGATTGATCTGAGTGTGCGCTGGGCGCACGACCACTTTGTTGGTTTTCTCGTGTCGCGGCTCATTTAACAACCACATTGATTTCAGTCACTATTACACATATCTCCATTAGAAATGCTAGTTCTACAAATCAATGTTTACACAATTTTCTGTACTTGGAACAATTAAGGGGCATGTAAAGATAAAGATAAAGATAAAGAAGCTTTATTTAACGTCGCATATTAGAAACAGACAACATAAGCTCTGTAGAGCTTTTATTGCGACAAATAAATGTAACTTGTTGAGACGTATCAGAGAATAATTTGCGGTGCATATTTGTCAGATTGTTACTATTACTACGAACTTTTGTAATTCCGGTTAAAATTCTGGTCTTTTTTTCGGCAATCATTATTTAAAGCCATCAACTTGCAGAAATAATAAACACTCCATTGCCGAGTAGAATTAGTAAGCCAGTAAAGATTTTATTTAACGACGGTGACATCATTTAGCAAGTTAAATAATCTTCCATGAGGCCCTCAAAACATAGGAGTATATACAAAATACACAGGACAATAATTAGTTGTAAAACATTGACAATATATTTACAGAACTGATTTTTTTTTCAAACAAATATTTTCTCAAACACACACACAGTGAATGCAGCGTGTCTGTCGTGCTCTCGTTAACTGCTGTACTTCTGATTTTGAAGGATGGATTTCGCCATAATCCTTGCGATTTTTGAAAATAATGGTAAATCTGCACTCTCTGCTGCGAGAAAGAATGTAATAATCGTATTTATTTCTAATCCTTATACTGAAAATAAGAAAATTATGTCCGGATATATTTTACTGATGACACTGTTGAAGACAAAGCAAGTGGTCGATTAGAAGTTGTGCCTAATATATGTTGTTTCTTTTTGTGTAGGGGTTGATCCCGACCACCCAGAGGAAGTACCAGGTTTATTTGAGGGAGACATCGATCTTCTACCGGGAGAAAATCCCCTTGTAAGTTATGTTCCTACATGAGTAGGCACCATGTAGATTGCAAATGATTATGTGCGACATTTATTTCTAGTACACAGACAACATCATTTAAGTGTTAATACAATTTAAGCACTTAATCTCACCTTAATTTCTTTGGCGGCTCTGTAGGTGAGATAAATGGAAAATGTTTGTACCAATCAACAAGTTCGGAAATCTGCACGTTTTCGAAAGGACGTATATCACGAGCACGGAATTAAATGACTTGAAAATAATTATTTGTTTGAGGAAATCTGAAGCTTTTATTGAAAGAATTTCAGTTTGTAATGTCACTGAAAAATTGGCAGAGCATGACATACATTGTTTGTCATGCTCCGGGACCATTGGCTTCATATATCTGTTGCCATAGCAACCACCTGTTCATATTGATGTCTAAGTGACGTCATCAAGATATTCTGTCAAGGTACTAAGCACAGCAGTTGGTTATTCCATAGTTGCTATGTTTACAGATTTATGACGTCATCTCACTTATAATTCGAGGGGAGCATGGTATACATTGTACGTGTAAGTTGAATAAGTTACGAATCAGTTAAAAATACGCCGATTGCATGTGCGAATCCGTTACGAAGAAAATGAACTCGTGACTATTCTTGACAATCTTGATTTTCTTTCAAGATAGGCATAAAAAGGCTCAAACCTGATCAGAACCTTTGCTGTACGCACATTTTAAGTATGAACCATTAGAATCTATGGCCACATAAAGTCTCTACTCACCAAGCACATAACGTTGTAACGGCGTCGTACTAAGGTCGATACCACGTAGTGAAGTCTCATCGAGGTCAGTGTGACGTCATATGCCAGCTGGGTAGATAAACTGTATGAGACTGGTTGGAGTCTTCATTGTGTGCAAATGCGTCAAGCCAAAAAGTCAAGAATCTCCGAATGAGTCAAGAATACCTGAGCCGCGACATGACAAAACCAACAATGTGGTTGTGCGCCCAGTCTGATCAGACTCTTCGCTTTGCGCTTAAAGGGTAGCTAAGGGTCTAAGCTACCTACATGCGGACAGCGAAGGGTCTGATCAGAATGGGCGGATGCCCAAGCTGATCTGAATTTGCGCAGGGCGCACAACCACATTGTTGGTTGTCTCGTGTCGCGGCTCAGTCCTAATACCTACGAATGTCTCAGAATCCATTACAATTCAGTTATGATGCCTACGAATGCACTACGAATTTGTTACGTTTTAGGTACGAGTTTTTGGAATCGAGAGTTCGTGGCCAAAATTTTGACAGCTCGAAACTTCTGCCACGAATTCCCGATTGCTCAAGAATTGCAAGATCTGACTACGAATATATACTTTTTAGTTGAGAACTTCACGAACTGATTACGATTCGGCTACGAATCCTAAGATTTATCAATTCGTGGCGATTCGTTGGATTTGTGGTCTGTAATGCCCCTATTCCACACAGATCACGAATCCCACGAATCGCCACGAATTGATAAATATTAGAACTCGTGGCGATTGTAAAATTTCTGGTCCAATTCGTGATGCTCTACGATTCAGTTACGATACAAGTACGATGGGGTTACGAATATTCGTGGGATTCGACTGGATTCGGCTGGACTCGCACGAATATTGTCAAGAATTCAGTACGATTTACAGGAATCTCTTTGGAAATACTGCACGAACGTTTAGAATCAGTTATGAATCAGTTAAGAATACGCCGAATGCACGTACGAATCCGGTGAATTCGTGACTAATCTTGAAAATTCGTGGGATATTCTCCCAAAATAGGTATGAAAAGGCCCAAAGCCAGATCAGATCCTTTGCTGTACGTACATATTAAGTATGAACCATCAGAAATCTATGGCCACAAAATGAAATATCTACGCACGAGGCACATGATGTCGTAACGACGTCGTAATAAGGCCAGTGCGACGTAGTGACATCTCATCGACGTCAGTACGACGTCATTTGCCCGCTGGGTAGATAAATGCATGCGTCCAGAGTCTTCACTGTGGGCAAATGCATCAAAGGTACAAATCCACGAATCCCCGAATGGGTTGAGAACACTACGAACGCCTCAGAATCGATTTCGATTCAGTTACGATGCCTAAGAATGTATTAAGATTCTGTTACGAATTAACTACGAATTTTTTGAATCGGGAGTTCGTAGCCAAAATTTTGAACAGCTCAAAACTTTTGCCACGAATTCCCGATTGCTCAAGAATTGCAAGAACTGACTACGAATATAAACGATTCAGTTAAGAACTTCACGAAGTAATTACGATTCAGCTACGAATCCTAAAATTTATCAATTCGTGACGACTCGTGGGATTCGTGGTCTGTGTGGAATAGGGGTATTAGGAATAGGGGTATTACTCTTATGATGAGCGGAGTGGCAAAGCAGTTAATTTTGTCAACAAGTACACTTTTATCATATACACCTAACTTCCATAAAACTGTGACCAAACTTAAGTGTCAATTAAAAAAAAATCTGAGTAACTTCGGTAGGGTGTATATTCAACGGGTTTGCTTGTTTATACATTCAGTAGAATTCAGTTCAGTGTGGGGTGGTAGGGTGGTGCTGTGTGTAACGTCCAGTGCCGGGGCGTCCTATTGGTTTGGAACGTTGTAGGTCAAGGGCCTACTGTACTTGCAGTAGGTGCAGGTGGGGGTTGTTTAGACATTTCTCTCTCGTTTGTCGTTTCTTCTCTTTCTCCCTCTATGGGAGACGGTCCGATATAGACTGAAATACTGTCTTAAAGGGCCGTTAAACCCAAAAACAATCAATCAATCAATAAATCAGTTCAATGTAATAAATGAGTGTCTTCTTATTTTATTTGGATTTCTTTTAAACAGCATCGCAACGCCATAGGAGACAAAAGGCGCAGATGGGCTAATGGTATTGTGCCCTATGAAATAGAATCTAACTACCGTAAGTACAGTTACTGGCGTCGTCATTTCTAATACTTAGGGGCGTTTATTAAAACCACTCACTGGTTTTGGAGTCTCCAGTATTGATAAACTCTGATCAGACTGTGGAAATGTGAATGTTGATCGGAGTGATTCATGTTCGTGTCTATTCCCTCCGGTGGGTAGACATTGTCTTCCCCATAACTGAGTGTATGTATATTAGTCACAAAGTCTGTCCACTGTATCTCTTCAAAGGTTGAAAGTTATTGGCATGAAATTCGCTACAAGTTTACCGGAAAGTCAGACGCCGTGGCATTGTAAGACAAAAGTATGCCTTTTATAATGGAAATCGTGTGCGTATTATAATTTTCAAAACATTTGAGCGATAAATACGAAACTAGGTACAAATATAAAGTATCATCAGGCTATAGGAGATAAAAAAATACCGTAACTCGACCTGCATTTGACAAAAGTAACATCACATTATAATACTGAATATAGAAATTGTAGCGGCTGTATAACTCTAAACCGTCGAAGATATTTTCTCAAAACATGATGAACAAATATAATACATCTTCAGAGACTATGCACAGAATAAGGACCGTAACTCAACCTACATTTAGACACGATTGTGTATTTTTAATTTTTAGACCTGTTATTACCAAAATTTGAATATGCACAGCTTCAAAGAGGAGGACTTGGAATAAGATGACAACAGCTGCAAACAGACCTGGTGCTTGCCCATCATAAACACAAGACTGCTAGCTTGACCTGCACGATCAGTTAGGAAGATGTTGCTGGTACCCTGTAAAACTTGGAAGCAGATCATCTGTTTGAGTAAAAGCCAATTTTACACAGAAACTATGTAACTATAAATCTTCAGGAAACTTCACCACAGAATTAAAATCATCAGGAAACCACCACAGATTTTTAAGTCTGTGACCTTGATCTAAAGGTCTGCAGGGGACATGGATTGGTAACAGAGTTTTAAATATCAGCTGAATCCAGTCACACATTTTGAAAAGACTGCGTCTTTTAGAAACTTTGACTAAAAATAATTGAGTCCATGATTTTGTCCTCATTCACCAAGGGGGTTGGGGTGGTACTGTATAGAATTTAAACAATTATCTCTAACATCTGCATAAGTAAAACTAAATACATTTAATGATTAAGGAAATAATTGTCAGATGTAATCAAAAACTTAAACCCAGAAAATCGCAAATTCATCCTGTATATTGCATTTCAAAGTCTAGGCCTCTGAGTGGGTTGGGATGGTACTGCATTAATCTAAAATCTTGAAAGTATATATTACATTTATCAAAGGCCTATGGAGATAAGCGTCCTTATACCGAAAGTTTAAGTAAAAAAGTATATCTATCAAAGGTTTAGGGAGATATACGTCCTTTAAAAACTTGAACCAAGAACCTGCCATATTTTAAAATACATCTTTCAGAAGCTCGAAGCAAGAACCTCCCATATTTTAATATAGAATTCATAAGTCCATGAACTTGACCTCGGGGACAGCGAGGGGGTGGGGTAAAAATGGCTAAAACTAACATCAGTGAGAGTACCAACTATATACATCAGTGGATTCAGGAGATATGGGTCTTTAAAAACATTAGCCAAGAACATCCCATATTTGTTCATGAAATTTTTATGTAAAAGACCTTGCCCTCAAGGGCACTGGCGGGAATAAGGGAAAACTTTCGACTCTTATCTAGCATCGTTGACAGCATCAATTTAATGTATCAATTGGTTACGGATACTATGTTTTAAGAAACATATCTAAAAAATAAAGCATCCCAATGTGGTCGCGGCCGCTGACTCTGGAGGACAACAATATTTCTTCGTCAACTTCCTTTAGGCGAGCTAAAATGGAGTGGGATTCGGATTGGAGAAACGGAAACATAGGTAATTGGAGCCATATTTCAAGGTTTTCAGGTCCACAGAGGCGATTCTACAGGGCATATGGCAAGCGAAGACGAGGTGGACAGAAGAAAAGATAAGAAGACAATATTAAAAGGTGGACTCATTTAGTGGCTAAAGAAGAAGAGGTAGACGGATGAAATATAAAAGCGTGCAGGTATGGACTTTGCCAGCAAAACTAGTGCAGGACAACGTGGAAAAGGATTGTTGCAACGTCATCTGGTCTGACCCAACGACCTTACAAGGCTACCGTTTAGAATAGAACATGTCTCCTTAATCCACCCTTACCATGAAGAATACATTCCGACGAACACTTCAAGCCAGTACTAGGCAAGACGCACCTCCCCACCGCCAATTTCTAAATGTGGTCCTCGAACACTAAACCCTGCATAAAAACCTATAGCACTTTCTGCAGTCTTGTGAAACGTGTATGAATGGTCATTCAGTCTATTATTTCAATATAATATAAAGTATTCTTCGTTTTTGAATACATTAAATGCATTTTCTTTATAGTGTGCCATACAGCCTGGCCCGGAGGCTATAAAACTTGAGTACATTCTCAAACTCAAAATAAATCATACAGATTGGCTACTTCCGAGCACATGTTCGGATATTATATTCTATTTATTTTGAGTTTGAGATTATTCTCAAGTTTTATAACCTCGAACCCAGATGTCTGATTTTTACAGCGTCTTTGGTCAAGAAGATCTTTGCTGATGCCATGCACGAAATAGAGGAGAAAACAAAAGTCAATGGTAAAAAGTGCATTCAGTTTAGACCACACCATGGCGAGGCCGGATATGTCAAGTTCTCACATGGCAGTGGGTAAGTTTCTACTAAGCGATTTTCTTGACACCTAAGTATCATTTTGTATACTCCATGGTCCACATGTAGAGTTCTTATTGCCATGACTGTGAATTATGAGTGGAAATATTCGGCACGTTCGGCATGGTTACCGGGGTGAGCCCGAGCAATACTCGGCTATTTCTCGGGCTAGAAAATATGTAAACGGAGCAATACCCAGACATTCCTCGATATATATACCCTATTCTTGCACACCGGATAGAAAATGCCATTCTTTTCACCAGGGATAGAAAATCTTTTCTTACCTACGAGACAGAGTTTGTTCTATTTTTAGCGGCGCTGGAAAACTCTGTCTTGCCCATGGGCTGGGACAGCTCACACGAGCTTGAATTCTGTGTACCACTACGCGCTCCTTGAAATACGGTGCGCCCGGCTTGGCGATTCCATACTTTATGCATTATTCTTTCAAAGGAATGAATTGCCACATCGATAAAATCCAACCCAAGAAAGGTTATTCATTCTTTTTAATCCTATTATAGCCTGTTTCAAGGTCTTAAAGTCGGAAAAAGATCCAAAATAGTCAATGGTTCACCGTGACAAACACTGTTGAGGAGGCGGCCATTTTGAAGACGTTACCAACTGACGTTTGAAATGACGTTGACGTTACGTCACAATTAACGTCATATGCGCGCTTTCTGTAGTCGTCTCAATATAAATTTTGTTCTTTAATATAAATTTCAATTAGAAAATCTAAAAATGCGGATTTGTCAAGGACCAATTTTTTACTTGTTTGTTCACTACAGCAGCCATGAGGGTGACACGGTTGTGACTACTTACACTTGTACACGTTCGCATGAAATAGGCCTATTAGTTCCCCGTTCAATTTGAAGTAAATATTATCGTAGGTAAGAAAAAAAATCAATCATTGGTCTCCGATGCGGACAGGGAAATCCCAACCCTCGGGCAAACGGGGTGTGTCGGAAACTCTGCAAGCGTCGTTTCCGACACACCCCGTATGCACTCGGGTTGGGATTTTCCTGTCCGCATCGGAGACCAATGATAGATTCTATTAATCTTACCCTGGTGTTCTGACCCAGGACCTGAAAAAAATCACGAGCTGCGTATAGGAGCTCACGTACCTGCATCGTCAAGTGACGTTGACATTTTAGATGATGACCGAAGACGGTAAAATGACGTCAGTTTATGCACTCCAGTTGTTGACGTAAAGAGCCGAATGGTGGTCTTTGAAAGCGGCGCCTTCTTTCAAAATCAAATTGAAACCTCTCAAGCACTAGAATTACGCATTCTAATAAGTTCTGGATTTAAAGCAAAACTTGATGTGCAAGAAAAAGCATCTATCATGGGTGTGAGGTGTGGATAGAGAAATCGTCACTGGGGATCCCTGTTCGGCATCACGAGGCTCGTGATGCCTAACAGTGACCCTCGTGACGGATTTTTCTATCCACACCTCACACCTATGATAGATACTTATAATATATACCCTAGTATTCCTCGGGTTACTCGAATTTATGTATACCCCAGGTAGTTATGCGAACGAGTCTAGAACGCTAATTTCGAGTTACGGCAATTCTCTTTAGCAAAAGGTGCACATTGAATTTTTTCGGTTTGAAAAAAAGAAAAAAAAAACAGTATAAACTTACATTTCTGCGTATGTGCAACTAAGCTAAGTACTACCAGGGATGACAGAAATATACATGGACTTTGACTGTACAAGTTTTTCTTTAAAGGCCCCTTTGCTCTATCGGCATGAAAAATTTTAGCATGAGGTATCGCTGCAAGCTTGTGACTGTAGTTTCGTCACTGTAATTGACCGTGATCAGCCAGCTTTAAACTGCGGTCTGACCACTTTCACAAGTATTTCGACATTCCATCAACTTGCAACGATACTCAGATAAAATATTTCGTGCTGATAAAGCAACGGTGCCTTTAAATTTCCACAAGGAACTAAACAAAAAAATCAAGTTTTGCAAATGGATTGCCAAAATATAACGATGCTGTTAGACACATAAGTGAAGCATGTCAGTCTACCAGGTCATCTATTTCGTGAAGATAAAAACATAAGTTGATGGAATGTCGAAATACTTCTGAAAGTGGTCAGACCGCAGTTTCGATTTGGCCACTCTCAGGAGAACCAGTTCTTTTATTTCAAAGCAATGTTGTCCATAGTCCTAAAAGTGCACAAAACGTCTAAACGCAGATCATCATGAAAAGCACTTCAACCTTCACGCTTGGTGATAAAATATGGGCTGCTGTGCAAATATCTATTCTTTTACCTGGCAAAAAGCATGGAAAACGCGTATTTGAAAGAAGACTAATATCTTCAAAATACAGGTTTCCTTTTCTGGTTCTCCGTTGAGCGATACAATATAAACAAAAGCGGTACATTGAATGGGACTCCACGGCTGTACATTGTATTTTTACCATTTTTTCATTGATTATGAAAACGGAAGTAGGTCATTTAGTTTGCAACTAAAATGACCCAAATCAATTTTGGAACCTTTCTATGCCCCCAACTTCGAAGAAGTTGCGGGGGCATATTGCTTCTGGGTTGTCCGTACGTCCGTCCGTTCGTGTATGCTAGAGTTTTGTAATGTCACATAGATTCGTCATTAAAAAATAGCTGACACATATTTTTCTTGTCCGAGTTGTCTCCCTTTTTGGAGTTATGCCCCTTGAGAAAAAAATCGAACTGAAACCTTGTGAGCAAGATATCTCAAAAAGCATTTTAGCTAGAGCCTAGAACTTTGCCAGCTTATTAGGACTGATGAATAGATGAACTGATTAACTTTTAAAAACAAATCGTGAAATTTTGAATTAGTTTAAAATCGTGAATTTTTTACTTAGTTATATGCCCCTTTTTAAACTTAGTGCATTGTAAGCCTACGGAACCTGTCATGCATTCCATATCTTAAGAACCGTGCATGCTAGAGTTTTGAAATGTCACATATGGATTCGTCAGCAAAAAATAGTTGACACGTATTTTAGCTCGCCTGTATGAAAGTACAGAGAGAGCTATTGTTGTCACTCTGACGTTGGCGTGGGCGTTGGCGTCACACTTTAAAGTTTTACGTCAAAGTTTTTTTCAAAGTTTCAGATCTCAACAACCACTGGCCAGAGCCTTTTGATATTTGGAATATAATCATATCATAGCATATCCTTCTATTATGTAACAACATACCCCTGGGTGAGGTCTTGGTGTGGGGCATAGGGGTCAAAATATAGGTCACATCCACTTTAAAGTTTTACGACAAAGTTTTTTAAATATCCATATCTCAGCAACCACTAGAAAGAACCTTACCATATTTCGAACATAATCGTATCATAGCGTACCCTTTCACTACATAACATTATATCTCAGAGTTGGACCGTAGTTTGGGGCGTAGGGGTATAAAATTAGGTCACACTCACTTTAAAGTTTTGCGACAAAGTTTTTCAAACATTCATATCTCAGCAACCACTGGCAAGAGGCCTTTCATATTTGGAACATAATTATATCATAGAATAACCTTTCATTACATAACACTATATTCCATGGTCGGACCCTGGGTGGGGCTTAGGGGTCAAAATTAGGTCACACTCACTTTAAAGCTTTCGATTAAGTATATCTCCTTTTCTCATGATTGGATCCTTTCGATATTTGCACTGTAGTTAGATATTGGTTCAAAGTTTTTTTAGAGTACCACCCTCTCCCCACTCAGTGACCTTGAGGTCAAGGTCATGGGTTCAAAAATTAGGTCAGACTCACTTTAAAGTTTTCAGTTAAGTATACCTCCTTTTCGCATGATTGGATTCTTTTGATATTTGCACTGTAGTTAGATATTGGTTCAAAGTTTTTTCTAGAGTACCACCCCTACCCAACTCAAGGACCTTGAGGTCAAGGTCATGGACTTAGAAATTTGGGGTTTTGTTAAAGTATTCTGATAGCATACTGTTATATAGTGCTTGGGATGGATTTCATTTATACTTAAACTGATGTTAGATATTGACTTGAGTTTTCACAAATACTACCCCACCCCACTGGGTGACTCTTAAGCCAAGGCCATTGATTTTATAAATATGTTGACAATACTTGGACATGCTTGCATGAAGTTTTATGTAGTACAAGCCATACCGACAGATGCCTGTGAGATGGGCAAGCACCAGTTCAGGCGAGCTATGCTGTCAGGCGACAGCTCTTGTTTTTCTTGTCCGAGTTGTCTCCCTACTTGGAGTTATGCCCCTTGAGAAAAAAATCAAACTTAAACCTTGTGAGCAAGATATCTCAAAAAGTATTTTAACTAGAGCCTTGAAACTTTGCCAGCTCATTAAGACTGATGAGTAGATGAACTGATTAGCTTTTGAAAAACATTCGTGAATTTTTGACCGAGTTATGCCCCTCTTTCGATTTAGTGCATTGTAAGCCTATGGAACCTTGTGAACAAAATATCTCAAGAACCGCTAATGCTAGGATAAATCTTTTTTGCAGGAAGATATTGCCTAAGGTGTAGATGGCCTGATTAACTTTTGAAAAAAAAATCATAAAGTTTTGGCCGAGTTAAGCCCAATTTATGACTTAGTGCATTGAAGCCAATAGTACAAAGGTACCCTACCATACGGTCAAGAACGGTAAGAGCTAAGAACTCGAAACTTTATACGCATGATCAGAATGGAAAATAAGCAAATTAGTGTTTTATGCCCCCAACTTCGAAGAAGTTAAGGGTGCATATTGCTTCTGGGTTGTCGGTCCGTGCATGCGTGCGAGCGTTAGTCCGTTTGTCACGCGTACCATAACTTAGGGACCGTGCATGCTAGAGTTTTGAAATTTCACATATGGATTCTTCATAAAAAAAATAGCTGACACTTATTTTTTCTTGTCCGAGTTGTCTCCCTTTTTTGTAGTTATGCCTCTTGAGAAAAAATCGAACTTAAACCTTGTGAGCAAGATATCTCAAAAAGCATTTTAGCTAGAGCCTTGAAACTTTGCAAGCTAATTAGGACTGATGAGTAGATGAAATGATTAACTTTTGAAAAAAATCGTGAGTTGTTGACTTGGTTATTTCCCTTTTTTGACTTAGTGCATTGTAAGCCTATGGAACCTTGTGAACAAAATATCTCGAGAACCGCTGATACTAGGATCAAGATTTTTTGCAGGAAGATATTGCCCAAGATGAAGGTGACCTGATAAACTTTTGAAAAAAATTAGTATTTTTTGACCGAGTTATGCCCCTCTTTCGACTTAGTGCATTGAAGCCTATGATACAAAGGTACAAACATTATGGGATGAGCCTTCTTTAGAGGCAAGCGTATGGTTGGGGACATAGTGTTTCATAAACACATTTTCTAGTTTATGTAAAACTTAATGTTTTACTTAATCGTGGTCATTTGCAATGACGAAACTATGACAAGAAGCTTGCAGCGATACCTCGCGATAAAATTCTTCCTGGGGCCTTAAAATGTTTTCATATATAAATGCGAGTCAAATAGCATTGTTATATTTAGCTACGTAACTGCAGATACTTAATCTTTTCATGTCTAGGCGGCAATCGTATTGCAGGTGTACCAGGGCCCAGGTTCACAATCATGCCTTAAACTTATGGACGACCTTAAATTTGAGGTCTAAAACTTCATTTGTAGATAAAAGCTTACAAAAACTATATGTATTTGATTTTTCTTTCATATTACATTTCCATGACAACTGTCAAAAAGATCACGCAAAAACTGCAATTTCAAAAATAGTTTAAATATGTATTTTCTAAGGGCGAAATTTTCCGCCTTAACTTTGGTTGGTTGGTTGGTTGATTTGATGCTTAACGTCCACGGTAAACAACTAAGGTCATGTCGGGACGGTCAGTTAACCTAACCACACTATTCCTGGGCAGGCTTAGACCTCCTAAGCGGTTAACCAGTACTAAGTGCACATACTTTCGCCAGTAACTGACAACTGCCCTTCTTGAATCAGCGGAAGGAGAAACGAAAGTATGTGGCCAGACCGGGATTCGAACCCAGGACCTCTGACTTACGAGTCAGGTGCCCTACCGATTGCGCTACCCGGCCCGGCCGCCTTAACTTTGAGGTGATCCTTAACTTTAAGAATGATTGTGAACCTGGGCCCAGGTGTGACAAAGGAGGATCAGAAAACTGTGAACTCTTACCGAAAAAAAATAATAAAAGCTTTTATGTTTTAGATGCCACACTCCCGTGGGTTTCATACACAGGAAGTCTGCTGTTACTATTGGTAACGGGTGTGAGCGTAAAGGAACCGTCATGCACGAGCTTCTCCATGCTCTAGGTTTCTGGCATGAGCAGAGCAGGGCTGACAGAGATAACTATGTCACTATTCATCTAAACAATGTTCAGAAAGGTATGTAGAATTCAACTGACAATTAATTCCAGGGGTTATGTAAAAATATGTTATATCTATAAAATTTCCTGTATCGAAATTTACAATCATTGACTAGTTTGAAGTGAATATACACACAGGGTTTTATCGATTCCGCTAATTTTCGCTTCCTGCATAGACTGCACATCATATTTGGCTTCCGCCGAGACTGTCCGCGAACTCTTGCTTCCTGCCGAGATTTCTGTACATGATAAATGGCTTCCTGCAGAGACTGTCCGCGTGTTTCTGCTTCCTGCCGAGAGCCTCGGCAGGAAGCAGAAACACGCGGACAGTCTCGGCAGGAAGCCATTTCTCGAGGACAGTAGTCCCTGCAGGAAGCAAGAGTTCGCGGACAGTCTCGGCGGAAGCCAAATATGACGGACAGTCTCTGCAGGAAGCGAAAATTGGCGGAATCGATTATACCCTGTGATACATGATTAAAATCTAATGAGACTAGAAACTCCGGTAGGTAGTTAATTTGGGCCAAGTCGACTTAGCTCATAATTTGTAGTAACAACTACCAATCATACTTGACAAGACGGATTTATAGCCTAATGACATAGCAGATCTAAACGGGAAATTCAGTTCATACTTAGTTTTAGAACCAGAGTTCCGCTATTCATGGAGCTACTTAACTTTACATTTATAATCAACTTTCACTTTTGAGCTTTTTTGCACCAACAGAACATAAAACTCCATATGAAATTTTTGTGTCTTGACCTACGCTCTGAAATTGTCCCAAAACATATTGATTTCCGCAAATCCACTTCTTACCTGTCTGGTAAATCGCATGTATAATACAAAGTAGACAGCTAGCGTTGTCCATAAAAAATTCAAGTCCTGTAAAATGCATGCAGAAATTGAAAAAAAAAAAATAAAGATAGGACAATTGAAAATGAACCGCGACACGACACTTATATTTGAGCCGCAACACGACGAAACCAACATAACTTGGCATGTGACTCAGTTCAGCCGGGCATCCTCCCAGTCTGTTCACAGTCTTTGTTGTCGGATTGGAGATAGCTTAGACTCTAAGTTTACCTTTAAATGCAAGCGAACACTCTGACTGGGTGGCTGCCCAGGCTGATCTGAGTACTCACTGAGCGCATATGCAACAGTTACTATGTTGGTTACGTCGTGTTACGGTTTATTTCAAACCTCGACAAGGATTGTCAGTCTAGTTTTCAAATAAGAGCCTCATACTCGGCAAACTTCGCATGAGACTAAACAGTATGAACGCTAGCCTGAGATCTCGACCTCTTGATAGATTCTGTTAATCGTTTTAAACATGCTTTCCAAACTTTAGTAGCCATTATGACCCAGGAGTCCAGGGGCCGTATTCATAAAACTACTTAAGTCGTTGCTATGCTGTTGCTAAGGCTAAATTTCTTTGAAGGAGATTCCCTACAACTATGAAATTTGCTCTGGAGGAACAGTCTTACAAAGACTGTTCTTCCAGACCAAATTTCATAGTTCTTACAAAGACTGTTCCTCCAGACCAAATTTCATAGTTGTAGGGAATCGCCTTTACAGATATTTAGCCTTAGCAACAGCATAGCAACGACTTAAGTGGCTTTATGAATATGGCCCCAGAGTTGTCATTTTTAAATTTGCTTTTTATCCAAGTGTTAAAAAAATAGACAAAATTAAACAGATGATAATTATCATACTCATTATGCATTGCAACAAATTCGTTTTAACCATGATACCCATGGAACGCAAGTTATGGCGAACCAAGGTGACGACAATCGGACCGCATACGTTACCAGTATTATATTTCGAAATTACAGGGCACGAGGGTAACTTTAATAAATATCCCCTTGGTTACATTGACGAGCTTGGACAACCCTACGATTACGGGTCCATCATGCATTACAGCGCCTATGCATTTGCTATTGACAGATCCAAGATGACTATTGAACCCAAACAGGTATGGCTTCATGCGCGGATCCAGAGGGGTGGGGGCGGATTTCCGGATCCCCTCTGAAATTTTGGCCAATATGTTGTTATCGGATCTGTCCCGAGTGGGCAACACTGGGACAGGATTCATATTGCATGTGGTCACTGTTAAATACGATCCCGAATAGATGTGGCATATGATGTGGTCTGAAATTAAAAGCAGCATTTAGTTTAACCCTTAACGCGCGTGAACAACCCTTTATGCAATAATGAGAAATAGAGTGCGAGTTAAGTAAATAAAGTATTATTTAATACAATTATTGCGGAGAACCGATGCTCAAGTGACTCGTTGCGAACTGTCAACATTACATGTATGTAACAATACGCACTTGTAAAATACTCTCACACTGGTCAATGCTGCCGTTTTGTCCTCTTGGAAAAAAATACAGTTGAGATTATTCTACAAGTGCATATTGTTGAACACATGTAATGTTGAAAGTTCGCAACGAGCCATTTGAGCATCGGTTATCCACAATAATTGTATTTAATAAAGCCACAATACGCAATTACTGCTGGGTAACTTTCAGTGCCAGGGCGCCCTAATTATTTGGATAATAGTAGGGCAAGGGGCTACTGTACTTGCAGTAGGTGCGGATGCGGTCGTTTGGATATTTTTTGCCAGATTTACAGCTATCGAAACCCTTTTGCACATACAAGATTCAAGATTTTTTTTATTTACCGTCGGATTTAGAATAACAAATAACATTAGCTACATGAGCTATTTTCCGACAAACATATGTATAAAAATAACAAGTAAAAAACAGCTGCAAGAGAAAGAGAACAGTAAATAAATTTGGTAATTAAAAAAAAAACAAAAAAAAACATCTCATGTATACAATTACAATTACATATATACAGTGCTTACATACAATCCCCTTCTACAGCAGCCTTAGGACGAAAAAAAGGGCGAAAGTGTCAACAAGGACCCATCACTCGTATAGTCTGAGTGACAAGGGTTCTTGTTACGAAAGCGAAAGGGAGCCCAAGGCACAACTGTAGAATAAAGATATATTTATATATATATAGCCTGCCCACCCTCTATATAAATCAAATGAAATTAGTTAAAAATTTGGCAAAGTTAGTACATTACAACTATGGCAACTAAAAGCAAGCAAATTTAGTTAAAACAGTAAGACAGCATTAATTTAAGGCAGCCAAAAAAAAAAAAAAAAAATTAAGGCAGCAAAAAAAAAAAAAAATGAGCAGCAAGCTAATTTAGTAAGACACACTGAAATAATATGCATCATAAAAGGTAAGAAAAGACAGCTATAAATGCTATAAATACTATTAATATGCAAAATAAAAGAGAAAGAGACTACAGATGCGTAAACGAACTAAAAACAGACAAAATAATATAAAATAACGTTGCACTCTTCCTGTCAGTTCATGTGAGGATGAACGTTCATTTTCTGGACTTCGCCGCATAAACAGCTACATAAGTACCACTGTCAGCATTAGCGCTAATGCATTTGCACCATGTAAGAAACATTGACACAAAGACAATCTGCCAAACGAACAAAAGCCGAAAGTTCCAATCGAGTATCTTGTATGATTAGATACCGATGGCCGTGTCTCCACAGTAAACACAGTCTAAACTTTGGTCGGACTCTGTTATGCAACTATTGTACACACTAGAATAGACACAGAAAATGTAAAAAAAAAGTACTAAAAGTTCAATAAAAATGTAAAATATATATGAAAAATGCAAAAAAATATGTGAAAAAATATAGTTCTAAATATAGAGGCTTCCCCTGGTTAGAATCGGAAACGTTGACTATTCTTGTAAACGGCTAACATCCACAGAAATCCGGATATCAATGTATCATATAACAAGACGTGTATGGGTTTGGTCGGACCCGCCATGATAAAAATACATTGTAGCTGGATCCGCGCATGGGCTTCTTTTTTTGCGGAACATTTGACGTAAATTCTGCTGTCTTCTGGCGATTTAAGGTTTTATATTCGTACTTTCGTTGGTGGTGGTGCAATGGTGCTGTTTATACATGTAACTTCCAGTGCCGGGGCGTCCTATTGATTGGAACGTTGTAGGGCAAGGTCCTACTGTGCTTGCAGTAGGTGCGGCAGGGGTTGTTTGGACATTTTTTCTCTCGACTATCATTTCACTTCTCTCTCCCTCTGCTTGGAAGACGGCCCGATATAGATTGAAATACTGTCTCAAAGAGCCGTTAAGGTGGTGATTTATGGTAAATGTAAAAATCTGCAACCATAAAAAAGTAACGTACCTCCCTGAAAGTTAACAGACTTCTTTTTTGTTAGACGTACATGCTGCTTAAAAAAGTGTTTTATAAGGAAAGATCAAAGGGTAATTTTCTGCGAATAAATCTGAAAAAAATAATATCGTTATTGAAAATTTACGTAGTGCTGAAGGTGCATTATTTCATAATGAAGAGCGTCCTAGCAACTATTTATTCCAACTCTTTCTCAAATTGTAATGTAGACCAGATGAAAACGGTAGCATTTTCTCAAATGTTCGACCATGTACAAAGTAAATGTACACTGGACGCATTTATTAAATATAGGGTAGGCAAGCATACCTATGTAACATCTACAGTATAAATAATACATTACTTACATGATCACTGGTGTGTAGATGAAATTGTTCAACCTTGTTGAAATAGTCTCACCTGTGTGTTTTGACAAAAAAAATTGGACACAGACTGCATCTTTTTTCATCTGCTCAGCCTGATAATGTGTGAAAGAGTTTGAAAAAATAATTGCTAGGACGCTCTCCATTATGCAACAAGGTACTCTAAGCACTAAATATATTTTCAATAATGATATCATTTTTTTTCAGATTTATTCGCAGAAAATTACCCTTTGATCTTCTCTTATAAAAATACTTTTTTAACATTAACAAATGCTGCATTTTGGGATTTTAAATTATGAGAAACAACATAAAGAAGACATCTGCTAAGTTTTGGAAATATCAGTGTTATTTTGAGTATTTTATGCAGATTTTTGTCTTTGTCCCAAATCAGTGATTATCACCACCTTAAACCCAAAACAGTCAATCATACTTTTGTTACTTTCAAGGGCGTAGCTAGGGGCGATTTCATGATTAAATCAAACCTATTTTACATCACTGAAAGAGAAAAGGCTAAGCTATTTTGCACTGCCATACTTGCATATAGCTGGTATTGAAATTTTGCCCATTTCACCAAAAAAATCAGTATGCAAATAAGCTTATTTATGTTGAGTCAAAATTGCAGTGCAAATCAACGTACATGTATTTGCGTATCGGCAGCTTCCTCGGGAGAAAGGAGCCCCGGTAGCTCCTTGGGTTAAGCGCTGGCCTACTGATCTAGCGGTCGCGGGTTCGAGCCCCGCCGGAGGCGGAGTTCTTTCCATCGTAAACGGGATGACATTGCACACAGTCTTTCATTATCATCCGTCCATCGTCCTGATATGACTGAAATACTGTTGAAAAGGACCTAAAATCGCAAGTCATCATCATCATCCTCGGGAGAAATGAGCCGCGACACGAGAAAACATACACTGTGGTTTTGCGCCCAGCGCAGACTCAGATCAGTCTGGACATCCGCCTTGTTAGACCAGACACTTCGTTAAGTGCTCAAAGGGTAGCTAAGGGCCTGAGCTGCCTCCAAGCGGACAGCAAAGACTCTGATCAGACTGGGCGCACAACCACTTTGTTGGTTTTCTCTTGTCGCGGCTCAAATGTTATCTTTTTCAGCGTGGAGTTGTGATAGGACAGAGAGTAGCACTGAGCCCTACGGATATCAAAGAGATTCAGATCTTATATGACTGTATCCCAAGACCCTCGGGTAGTGGTTCTGGTGGCTCAGGGTCTTTTGTGACAAGCGCACCAGCAACGATCAAGCCTGTTTCTGGAGGTACTTTTAATTTTTAATAATTTCAACAACATCGCTATTATTATAGGACTTCGTACTTTAGGATAGGCAAGAAACTATCTACGGCTTATACATGCTTTCTGCTTACTTTCTTCTGCTCCTTTTTATGTTTGTCATAGAATTGATATTCTACATGTTTCCGCTAGCAAAAACTGCACACTCTAGTAACTACTGCTAAAATATGCTCTCAAACCTTAGATAGAAAGCTGCAAAAATCTAGGCTTTTGCATGGATTCAGCTAGACATTCAATTAAATGTGTATAAAGAGATATTACTTTGTTTTCCTCATTTTTTAAATGTGTATAAAGAGATATTACTTTGTTTTCCTCATTTTTCAGGCTTACAAGTAGTCCTATTTTTTCCTACTTTTCCTTCTTTTTTGCCCTGTTCCTACTTTTTCCTACTTTTTTCAAAAATACTCCTACTATTCCTACTTTTTGAGTGCAAATGAAAATAAAAAATATTGTAGTCTGTTACAGAATGAAACATGTTACATGATATAACTGAGGACTGATGGCATATACTGCTGATGAGGTTCTTACATAGTCTTTGAACACATGCTACTGTTGACCTCTTGTGCAAGCTGCACAGTGCCTTTCTGGGAAATGTGTCTCAACCACTGGCCATTCATGCCTAAGAGGGAAGTTTGACTTGAACATTTTGAACATGCATGTTGCTTAATGTGAAGGATGAGGCTCTCCCAAGGGTTTTGGGTAGCTGGGGAGAATGGCCATTTATTTTCAGGGAGCTGGGGAGCACTTGCAATTATTTTCAGGGAGCTAGGGAGCAAGCTCTTAATTTTGGGGAGCACTATCATAATGTGATTTTCTAAATTGTTTTTGGCTTCTGGGGCCCCCCAGACCACCCACCCCCATGTATTCATATCAATAATAACATTTTAGTCATTCTTTTGGAGCAAAATCGACTTCTGATGAGCATTCAGACTTGCAAATACTAACATTTCTGGTTCAATTCTGGCTTGAGGCGGAAATGACTGATTTTTACTCATCTTGCAGTAGTTGTGCTTGTTAATCAAAGTAAGGTGTTTATAATCATTACTCATTCTAAGACATTGGGATGCTGCCCATTTAGCTCTGAAATTGAATTCCCGACTGATGGCATTCCTTGTTCCCCAACAGATCACACTCAGGTCCTCCTATTTCATATAAACTACCATTATATCTTGTTCAAAGCAACATTTGTATAAGCATCTCACCACCTGGTTCTCTTTCTCTCTCTCTGGAACAACATTGAGCAGTTCTTTCACTAAATTTTATGTTTTTTAAATGTTCAATTTGATTAATAATCAAACAAATCAGGTGGACGGCAGCATGTACTGTAAGACCTCAGAGCCTCCTGAAGTTAGACAGCCCTTATATCTTGTGACTGGAGTTTTTCTGAACTGTTATGCAGCGTTAAAGTGAGTTAATATACAGAGATTTATTGGTAAATTTGTTTAAATAATTCATACTTTTTATCATAAGATATCTACTTTTTTCCTACTTCTTTCTTGAAATGATTCCTACGTTTTCCTACTTTTTCATGAAAAGCCACTTGTAAGCCTGCATTTTTCTAACACACACTTTGATTTTTTACCATTTGTAGCTGATCTCTGTACATTTCAAAATGGACTTTGTACCTGGACCCAGAATCATGGTGACACCACCGACTGGAGAACCCAACATGGTGCCACTTCAAGTTCTGGGACCGGACCATCAGGAGATCATTATGGTTCAAAAACAGGTACGTTCTGAACCCAGTGGGTATACGACGTTGATACGATTTTACTTTATAACGTTGTATCCCCTCTAAGACTGGATGGATGGATGGATGGAAAACTGTATTTGATGTACAATAGAAAAGTCTCAGGACAGTCTGATGGACGAAGAAATCTGTACATAGCACCTACTTTAAGACTCATTCTGGCAAATATAGGCAATTGTTGAAAACCGACAACCGCAGAAACTTTGCTACTCAGTAATATATTTGGACTGGTCTTAAACTTTGGTCGTCAGTAGTTGAATTATATCTTTTTCACACTTTAACCCTTTTTGATCAGTCAATCCTTCTCATTTGGATGTGCCAATTTCTAGTAAGGTGTTTCTTGTGAATGATTTCACTTTCATTGTATTTTGCGTTAAAATTTCTGTGAGCAAAAAGTGAAGACCCTGATCTGACGCCGTCTTTTGCTGCGTCTGAACTGGTTCTTCACTGTTTTGCGTATGTCCCTATAACGGGTTTCTTGTAGTATAAAGGATTAAATTCTTTTCGTTAATTTTAATGTATTTAAAGTCTCCATAGTCCTATCAGCGGTAAAATCGCCTAAACTAAAATCATTGTAAAAAAGCTGTTCAACCTTCACGTTTGATCATAAAATGTGGGTTGGTGTGCATATATTGAGTCATGTAGCTGGCAAAAAGTAGAGAAAACAAGTTTTTGAAAAATAAAAAATCTCTCCACAAAATACAAGTTCCTGTTCTGGTTTCCCGTCTAGGAATGCTATATAAACATGGATGGGATAGTGATTGGGACGCCACGCCTGTACATTGTATTTTTACCATTTTATGAAATCGAAAGTAGGTCAGGCCAACTAAAATGACCCAAATACGTTTTCAAACCATTTGTATATGAAACTCAATGATGTTTTATTTTTTAAAAGCTGGCTAATCACGGTGATTTACAGTTACGAAACTATAGTGAGAAGCTTGCAGCGATACCTCATGATAATTTTTTTCATGCTGATAGAGCAATGGGGCTTTTAATTTTCATGAAATTATTTATATTACTCACGGTCAATATTTCACCTGTCTCCCTAAAACATAGAGGAGAAAAGATCACAAGTATGTACACTGAAGCGTAAAAGTGAAGAATCTGCACGCTTCTTCGTGAAACATCGTAAACAAACTGCTTCTTTGATAGAAATGCCTTACAGTTAATTCAGTGGAAGTTTTAGTAAGATTCTCACTACATTTACATAGTGACAGCGATTACCCAAGTTTTAAAAACTCCGTGAATTTCCCATTTAATATGTAGAAAAACGATTTGGGTCATTTGTCATTTTAGTATCCCGACATGACCATAGCTGTTTACCGTGGACGTAAAGCAATAAATCAATCAATCATTTTAGTATCCAATTAAAAAGACCTGCTTTCAGTATCATTAATTTGAATTAAAACGGTAAAAATACAAGGTTCAGACTTGGGGCCACATTCGTTGTCCCGTGTTGCTTATATTGCAGAGTCTGACGCGGAACCAGAAAACGAAAAGATCTATTTTATCATTGCTAGCGCATAGACCTGCCCATCATGACTTATCACTATCCACCAGAGGATTGATACTTTATTGATACGCGACACATATGAATCGGCAATATTCCGCAATAAATCCATTTAAATGTTTGGGTAATAAATAATCAAATTTGTTTTTCACTCCAAATTGATCAGCAGTTTATGTCTTACAGTTAAAAAATTGTTACCTGTCTTATTTTACTACACGTTTAAATAGTTTCTAAATACAGGAATCGGGAAACCGCCTCGGAAAACCGTCAACAATATACATGCATGCTCATTTATACTTTGACTTAAATATTTTAAAATTAAAGTTTGAGTGTACAAAGAAGAAATCCTGTTCCAAATGGAAGATGATCAGCTGATAGACGAAGCAACGATACACATAGGCTTCAACAAAGCGTTAAACCCTGAGCAATACTTGTGTTTAGAGACAGTTTGTCCTAGCTATATTACCAACAGGGTTTGAGAAAAGTTTAATCTATCAGTTGGTACCCTTTGACATATTCAAAAGAAATATAATCTAAGTAACTTGTAAATTGCTTGGGTAACTGTTCCATAAATTTTACGTGTAATCGTTGATTTGTTCCGAAATACATTTTATTTTCTGTATTTTAATTGCATCGCTTGCCATCTTGAAAGTGGTCTGTCATACACCCAGCATCAATGTATGCGACGGATCGGTGTTGAAATGCCACTTTGCGGACGATATTAGAATTTTATGGACCGATTTGTCCTTTATCAATAGCATATTCCTCTTACTTTTTAGCTCGCCTGAGCACGAAGTGCTCAGGGTGAGCTTTTAGGATACCGTGATGTCCGTCGTCCGTCGTACGTCCGTCCGTCCGGACGTCCGGACGTCCGTCAACTTTTGCTTGTGTACATTCTAGAGGGCACAGTTTCGATCCAATCTTCATGAAACTTTGTCAGAATGTTAGTCTTTATAAAATATAGGACAAGTTCGAAACTGGGTCATGTCGGGTCAAAAACTAGGTCACTAGGTCAAATCTTAGAAAAACCTTGTGTACGCTCTAGAGGGCACAGTTCTCATCCAAAGTTCATGAAGCTTTGTCAGAATGTTTATCCTAATAATATCTAGGACAAGTTCGAAACTGGGTCAGGTCGGGTCTAAAACTAGGTCACTAGGTCAAATCATAGAAAAAACCTTGTGTATGCTCTAGAGGACATAGTTTTGATCCAATCTTTATGAAACTTTGTCAGAATGTTTATCTCCATAAACTCTAGGCCAAGTTCGAAACTGGGTCATGTCGGGTCAAAAACTAGGTCACTAGGTCAAATCTTAGAAAAACCTTGTGTACGCTCTAGAAGGCAAAGTTTTGATCCAAAGTTCATGAAACATAATCAGAAAGTTTATCCTTATAATATCTAGAATAAGTTTGAAACTGGGTCACGTCGGGTCAAAAACTAGGTCACTAGGTCAAATCATAGAAAAAACCTTGTGTATGCTCTAGAGGACATAGTTTTGATCCAATCTTTATGAAACATTGTCAGAATGTTTATCTCTATAAACTCTACGCCAAGTTCGAAACTGGGTCTTGTTGGGTCAAAAACTAGGTCACTAGGTCAAATCATAGAAAAAACTTGTGTTAGCTCTAGAAGGCACAGTTTTGATCCAAAGTTCATGAAACTTTGTCAGAATGTTTATCCTTATAATATGTAGGACAAGTTTGAAACTGGGTCATGTCGGGTCGAAAACTAGGTCACTAGGTCAAATCATAGAAAAACCTTGTGTACACTCTAGAGGACACAGTTTTGATCTCATCTTTATGAAACTTTGTCCGAACGTTTACTTCCATAAACTCTCGGCCAAGTTTGAAAGTAGGTCCTGTCGGGTCAAAAACTAGGTCAGAAGGTCAAATCAGAGAAAAACCTTGTGTTAGCTCTAGAAGGCACAGTTGTGATCCAAAGTTCATGAAACCTTGTCAGAATGATTATCCTCATAATATGTAGGATAAGTTTGAAACTGGGTCATGTCGGGTCAAAAACTTGGTCACTAGGTCAAATCTTAGAAAAACCTTGTGTACGCTCCAGAAGGCACAGTTTTCATCCAAAGTTCATGAAACTTTGTCAGAATGTTTATCCATATAATATCTAGGATAAGTTCGAAACTGGGTCACGTCGGGTTAAAAACTAGGTCACTAGGTCAAATCATAGAAAAACCTTGTGTACGCTCTAGAGGACATAGTTTTGATCCAATCTTTATGAAACATTGTCAGAATGTTTATTTCCATAAACTCTAGGCCAAGTTCGAAACTGGGTCATGTCGAGTCAAAACTAGGTCACTAGGTCAAATCTTAGAAAAACCTTGTGTGCGCTCTAGAAAGCACAGTTTTGATTCAAAGTTCATGAAACTTTGTCAGAACGTTTATCCTCATAATATGTAGGACAAGTTTGAAACTGGGTCATGTCGGGTTGAAAACTAGGTCACTAGGTCAAATCATAGAAAGCCTTGTGTACGCTCTAGAGGACACAGTTTTGATCTAATCTTTATGAAACTTTGTCAGAATGTTTATCTTCATAAACTCTCGGCCAAGTTTGAAAGTAGGTCATGTCTGGTAAAAAACTAGGTCACTAGGTTAAATCTTAGAAAAACGTTGTGTAAGCACTAGAAGGCATAGTTTTGATCCAATCTTCATGAAACTATGTCAAAATGTTTATTGTCCATATATCTAAGACCACTATGAAACTGAGTCATGTCGGCTCAAGGTCAAATCTTTGAAAAACTTTGTGTACACCCTAGAGGGCACAGTTTTGATCCAATCTTCATGAAACTCAGTCAGAATGTTTATCTTAATGAAATCTAGGTAAAGTTTGAAACTGGGTCGTGTCGGGTCAAAAACTTGGTCACTAGGTCAAATATAAGAACGACCTTGTATACGCTCCAGAGGGCACAGTTTTGATCCAATCTCAATGAAACTGTGTCAGAATGTTTATTCTTACAATATCCAGGCTAAGTTTGAAACTGGGTCATGTCGGGTCAAAAACTAGGTCAAATGTTAGTATGGTAAAAACTCTTATAAATCTTCACCAGAGCCAGTGAACTGATTAATGCTCAGGTGAGCGATTCAGGGCCACCATGGCCCTCTTGTTTGTCAATTGCATGACTTAATATACGCACATCAACTTACATGTACATATTATCAGCAAACGTGAAGGCTGAACCGCTTTTCATTATCGCACACGCTTTGCCTCTGACAGAGTTATGGGGCCTTTAACAAGGTGTCAAAAATAGAGACAATGAAGGGATGTTAACGCTTTAAAAGAAAATCGGCCCAGGAAACATAGGTTAGTGCACGGACAATTTCCAGTAAAACGGTACGTGTGCTTAGGATGTTAGAATATTTAATGTAGATTTAGTGGCAACTGGGCGTAGAAATGATAGTGAAATGAAATGACGATGGACTAAACTGGGATCTTTTCCAGGTAATTACATCTACGTGGAAGCATCAGGTCACTCACGCCAGGTTGCTAAGCTGGATTCCAAAGAGTACGCAGGTGGCCATTACTGCCTGTCTTTCTTTTACCATATGTTTGGTAGCAACATGGGGACACTCAAACTTAACGCCGTGTTCTTCTCACACGGCCACCAGTTCAGCTCACACACTCTGAAGACATGGTCTGGTGACCACGGAGACTCCTGGCAACAAATTAACATGAACCTGAACATCCAAACCAATGCTCAGTGGAAGGTAATGTACAGTAACAACAAAACCAGCTGTTTTGAAATACAGTCAGCTCTCGATATCTCGAACAGACATCTTAAAGTATTCTTTTATATCAACTATATTTTGGACTAATTTCCTATTTTCATTTACATTTCAACCTTTTTTATCTCAAACTATTGATATCTCTATGTAAATTTTCTGGAACCAGAAAATTTACTTTGAGATATCAGTAGTTTGTAATGAATTTCGACTTTGAGATATCGAGAGTTGACTGTATCACAGACCATTCCTTGCAAGCCTACGCTATTCAAATCCAAGTTAAATGGATACAATAACAGAGGAAGCAACTCTGTCATTTTCAGTTTTGACGCCCATCCCAATGCAGCAAATTCTGCCTTTCAAGTATAGACCATTTGAGCCGCGACGCGAGAAATCCAACAAATTGGTTGTGCGCCCAGCGCAGCCTGAGCATCCGCCCTGTCTGATCTGATTCTTCGCTAAGCGCTTACATGGTAGCTAAGGGTCTAAGCAACCTCTATGCAGACAGCGAAGACTCTGATCAGACTGGGCGGATGCCCAGGCTGATCTGAGTCTGCGCTGGGCGCACAACCACATAGTTGGTTTTCTCGTGTCGCGGCTCAATTTTTTTAACGGTTCTGTCGTCCAGGAAAGCAAACAGGAAGTCATAAAAGTTATTCCCCTTTGTGAAAATGGCGGAAAAAATGTGGTATATACCAATACTTAAACAATATTGTATTAATGTCGACGCCAACCCAAAATGCATCGATGCAACACCATGCGGTTGCATCGATGTTCTCAAGTGGATACACGGCAAATTAGCTAGCAATTTTAAGATATTAAATGCAGCGTTTTCGATTTAGGACAAGCATATTAAAATTATTTCTTATTAGCGCTCTTATATTAAGTAATTAATGATTTATAACCTCATGACGATACAATAATAAGATGTAAGTGGGGGCGGGCCTAATGCTCAAGGCAGTTCATCAGTCTACGCGTGCTTGCGGCATTTCCTAAGTTTAAATATTATCAGTTTTTAAACGGTAGTTTTAGGAAACATGCTTATGGGTTCGGTAGCTGGGTAACAGACTATGACTGGCACAATGAACTAGGCACCATCTGTGCCTTACAGTCACATTTTTACAGTCTTAACTCTTAATATCGTTTGTTTGATGTAAATGAAAAGTGATGATCAGACCCAGACCAGAAGTTGCTTGACGATGCCATACATAGAGGATCTTACGTTCATAAATTTCATATGAAATGACCACGAGTGTAAGATTCTGTTTATCATATGACCCTTTAAAATGGGATTGTAAGGCCTTCGAACTGAACAGTTTTTAAAGAAGAAAGGCGTTGTTTACATGGACGTTGTCAATGACGTTACGTTTACGCACTAGAGTGCTATTACACGTGTGGTCATACGATTTTTATGACACGACGTTATCCACTGAATAACAGCGACCTCATATGATAAATATCTTGTTTGACTGCATTCATTCATTGCGTCCCTTATGCGTTCTTTTCAGATTGAATTTGAAGCAGATATTGGCAGTGGGTACCGCAGCGACATGGCCATTGATGATATACAAGTGTACCCAGGAACTTGTCAGAGCACAGGAAAATAAATATCATTAAAATGGTTTATGTAAATGAAAATCGTATTAGTTTCGTTTTTTAAAGGCCTATTTCCCTGGTCTTTGTGTCTCCTCTTGCAACTACGAATGCCTTTGTAATACATATATATGGAGAAATTGAAGTTACAATAGTTTTGTCATAATTCAGTAAATCAACTGCCTCTTCTTCTTCAACTCTGAGGATAATAAATACACAATAGAAACAAAAAAGAAAGCTTTGTTGATCTTGTTAGTTGGTTGTTTTGGGGTTAAACGGCCCTTTCAGACAGTATTTCAGTCCGTATCGAGCCGTCTTCCATAGAGAGGGAGATGGAATTGACAGATAGGACAGACAAAAGTAAAACAAGCAAATCAGCCCCATCCGCACCCACTGCAAGCGTGGTAGGCCCCTGGACCTACTTCAAGCCAAAACAAGTAGGGCGCGCAAATTGCTAAAACATTTCACGGCATTTTCGCCCTAACTTACCATCCTCAAGGTTTTGGTTGAATCGAATCACTGAAAAGGACCCGCGCCAGCGTGGGCAAAAATGCCTGCAAAATTTAGAATATGACGAGCTATCAGCACAGTCTCAGTACAGCTTTGGCTTCTTTGAATGCCCCATAAAAACATTCCTAAGAAAATGACTTTTTTTTTTTTAGCTATATGACATAGTCCTAATTATGTTTACACCTAAACATGTAACCACTTGTGTTTTATAGCTTAGCGCGATTTTTACAGTGTAGGTACATACATAATGTTGTTACGGTCATTGTAACTTGTTCTAAAAAATGCATGTTTGTCTTTTCCATTAATTCGAGCGAAAGTCAACCTGGAACCTACATGTTCTTTCAACATTACCAATTTTTGTCAGTAAGTTATTTGCATTAAAACAAACTTCATTTAAGCCACGACACGATAAAACCAACAATGTGGTTGTGGCCTAAGAAAATGACTCCCAAATTGTCACGACTGTTACCCAGACGATACACTATCAATGTATACTGATATAGTTTCCCTGCATCGTCACTGTCATTCAGCAATACTTCAAGCACAATCTTTCTTGTATGAACCCATTTCTTTGTACCAGACGCCTTTTTTCTAATCCACAAAATCCAAAATTGTTTACCAAATTTTCAAACTGTTAATCTCCTTGGATTCAGTTTCTTTCGACTTCTTCGATCAAGAAAAAGGTAAATCAGAAAAAATGGTCAAATCAAAACTTCATATTGTGTGTCATGAGATTTACCAGCATGATCGTAAGTCCGAACACAAAAACCGTTTTAACCCTTTTTAGACCGGATACCCGTTTTGGGGACATTATGCAAACAGTGCAGACCCAGTTCAGACGCCGCAAAACGCGGCGTCTGATCAGGGCCTACATTGTTTGCTTGCAGGAATTTCTATGCAAAGTACAATAAAAGTGAAAATATTCACCAGAAACCCCTAAAACTAGAAATGGGATTATCTGCATGATAAGAATGGACAAGTCCACTGGTCAAAAAAGGGTTAAACTTCGATAAATTCTAAGAAAGTGATCTACAGACATAGACCTCCAGAAAGGAAGTGTAATCTGGGGCCGTATTCATAAAACGACTTAAGTCGTTGCTATGCTGTTGCTAAGGCTGAATATCTATAAAAGAGATTCTCTACAACTATGAAATTTGGTCTGGAGGAACAGTCTTTGTAAGACTGTTCCTCCAGACCAAATTTCATAGTTGTAGGGAATCTCCAACATAGAAATTTACCCTTAGCAACAGCATAGCAACGACTAGAGTTGCTTTATGAATACGGCCCCAGGTGTAATCAGTGAAAATGACAGGCTGGTAACTGAAAGCTTATGTCTCGGCTCAGCCATCAGAAATGTTTAGAAACAGCCACATTGTAGGGATCAATGGTGTCATGGTCTCTCCCATAGAACTTGGAGACACGTTTCTCTCTGCGACAACCCTGTGACATCAATTTACTGGTGAGAAGCTTCCCTCTTGATAGTTGAAACAAGCTCTAGCATACCGAGTCTAGCTAAGAGACATAAACTCCGTATGCAGGTGCCGGAAGAATATTGCAACTTCAAAATGAAAGCTTCACTAGGAAAGAATTAAAGTCATCCCTCGTGTTATAAAACCTAGTAACAAGCTTTTCATTGTCAGTATCGTAGCATATGGAGGCAAATGAACTTGGAATTGTCGTATCCTTTAAAGTTCACATGGGTAGATGATATCAATAAACTCCGACATCTTTGGATAACTCAGAGATAGAACATCATCTGTGTACACGTGTGAAGCTGAATAGCTGTGCAACGCGTCTGTATCTGTTTTCAGAACCCGTGTACGACATATCCTTAAAAGGGTACGTCGGCAAGTAAGGGGACGCAGTTAATGCTCATTGGAACTGTCTGTAGAAAAACTTGCCCGCGGAACTCCGTGTAATTATTGTCGATAAGAAATTTAGAAAAAGTAGTTTGTTGGCTCAATGTAAAAAAATAGGCAATGATCAGGAATTATTTCAATCAAATCCCATATCCCGCCCTCAAATCAAAAGGGGAAAGAAGGACGCAGACAAATTGACAACCGTTCACGAAAGACACTCACGGTAACCTTAATGAACAGCTCTTTCTCAAACTGGTGGCCATTGAGCTACACTAATTAAAACAGCAGCAGTATCTATTTTTACCTATTTCATATTTTTACATTACAAAACAAAACAACACAGAAAGCAGAAAGGGCAGCTATACAGGTGACCATGTTGCTCAAGACCAAAGACATGCGGACATAACTACGTGTAACATGAGGAACCACAACATAAGTACCGCCTTAGAACCGTCAGTCATAGATCAGTGGGGGCACTTAAATTAGTTTTACTGGATCAAATCCACGCCCGCTGCCTATGCAGTAGTTTGAAACATTTAGTTAGAAACACTTAGTTAGCTGTTTGGTCCGCATAAAGGTCTCCTAATCCATCAAATGAATCATCTCAAAAAAGAAAACACAAGCAAATCATGGTTTGGACCTATGATGAATGAGACATGAGGACTCGACGTATTGTGACACCTGTAGACACCTGGGATGAAAAAAGCACCACCACTAAATATCGGAGCAAAAGAAAACAACCAGAAAAACCCAGACCGACCAAACAACAGACAAGACAAGGTCTGGTCCCAACCAGCAAAAACTAGAACTCGCAGAAAATCTGACTATGCCCTAGCTGTAGAGCTTTCTATGTATATGGCCTGTATGGAGAACACAAAACTTGAAGATGTATGAGCAGTCTATGCAGAGCAGCTGCTGAGAACTGCTTTGGAAAGTGTCATCAGTCATTGTCAAGTCATGCACCAAATATGATCCTGCACAGTTGCTGAGAAATCTTTTATGAAACGGTATTGAATGCACTGAGAGGAAGAGAAATGAACAGATACATGAAAGAACAAACAGGAGAAGGACGATTCTCTATTTCATGACGCAACTTGTCATTGTCAACCTGTATACCAAATATGAGGCATGAGCCGCGACACGACAAAACCAACAATGTGGTTGTGCGCCCAGCGCAGACTCAGATCAGCCTGGGCATCCGCCCAGTCTGATCAGAGTCTTCGCTGTCCGCATGGGGGTAGTTTAGACACTTAGCTACCCTTTGAGCCTTTAACGAAGAGTCTTATCAAACTGGGCAGAAGCCCAGACTGATTTGAGTCTGCGCTGGGCGCACAACCACATTGTTGGTTTTGTCGTGTCGCGGCTCGCAGGTGTCTAAGAAAAACTTCTGGGGATGTCATCTCAGCGTTTCATTTCTGAACAGGTCAACTCTTTCTTTGAGAATGACATTTTTTAATCTTTAACTGTCACAGCTGGTTAAGAATTAGATACACGTCTTAGATCTTGCATTTCGTGTGCGTCAGCTTTTATTTGCTGTGTCACCTAATGGAATTTACTGTCATTTTGCGTAATTTTCCCATTTATATCTTCAATTCTATTTTCAAGATCGTTAGTTCTTTTCTCTCTCTCTCTCTCTCTCTCTCTCTCTGTTTTTTTTTTTTCAGTCACTAACTACTTCATAAACTCTTTCAATTCAGAAATTTGGCAATGTTTTCATTCTATTCTATTTAAAGTTGCAAAAATATTATTGTATAATTTTTCATGGTATTCTACGTTTCCACTTATATTTTATCTCCTTGTTCTGATTTGTAATTCTACATGATTCTACACGTGGATATTTCTGTCTTTGGTAGATTTTAGTGTCTACTTTTTCTGGTTTATCTGTAGCATTAGCAGTGACTGCCTGTGACGAAGTGGGCACATAAATAACTTTTATTTTTCAATTGTTTATTTTACTTGTTTCTTCTACCTCCTGTTGTATCTCTGTTTTCCTTGATTTATAAATTGTAACAGCATTTACTGAATGTTGTGAAAAGAGCAAATGAATTAGATCTACTAAGTTTCACTGATTTTTACTCAATTGTTAATCTTTTCTGTTTCATTCAGCTCATGGTATATTCGCTCATCATGATCAAAGTTTAAAATGAATATTTCTTATTTCAGATTACCTTCAATTATGGTAACTAGTTGTTTCAAAACAGGGAACTGTTCATTTGAAATTTTACGTACCTGGTTGTCTCAAACTTGAATTGTTGCGATAGGAATAACAAAGTTTGCATTGCAGGGAAACGGCGTCTATATTTCAGACGATGATGTAGCTGAAATCTCCCTCTCTGTCCATTTTTCTGGCGATGTTCCCAGTTTACATTGAGCCTACAGATTTCCCCGGATTTCGCAGTAAAACTTTTCTAACGCATTTACCCTCAATATATTCTATAAATGGATGTATGAAAGGCTACTATTCGCGCTTCTTTGTCATAAAGATTATAAAAGATTTCATCTAACCCAACACGTTCCGTTTCGTTTTTTCTCAGCCTTGAATGCAAGGAATGAACTGAAGAACTTCAGCAATTTTTTTCCACAGATACATTGTAAAGCCATGGTATCAGCTATATCAGGCATTTTGTAAATTTAATGATATATCAAGTTATTTAGAAATTCAGAAGACTTCAAGTTTTATCTTCTAACTCTTTTTGCATTATATGCATTGTATGCATTGCTCTAAGTGGGTCTTCTGCAGAATTCAGGCTATCATGTTTGACCAAATTTTGATTTAATTTCACGAATTGTACAAATTTACATTGTCATTGAGGCTAGCATATATTTAGAGTTATGTTTAACAGTTTCAAATGGGACGTTCCTACCTGTAATTGCTCCAAAAACCTTATTTCCCTATAAAACACGTCACAAACACTTCAAAACTTTTCAAAACAATTGTGTTCACAGAAACACTAGAATTTCCAAATCTGTTTAAATCAGGGTCACTTCCGTTTTACTTTAGGTGATCTGCAACTGTTAAAAACTGCATTCGGTTTAAATAGAATTTTTCCAGATTTCTTGTTCGACACGGGGATGGTCGGGCCGGGCTATGGTGCTGGATAACGATCAATGACCTACTAATTTGGATAAAAGTAGGGCAAACGCCTACGGTGCTTATAGTAGGCGCGGGTCATTTGGACATTTTCATTTCTCTTTTCTTTCCTCCGCTCTCTGGGAGGTAGCTCGATACAGACTGAAAAACTGTCTCTAAGAGCCGTTTATTAAAATCTTGAAGAGTTTCTTTAAGAGCAGGGAATACATTCAGAGGAAGGAACATGGGCCAGACTACGTTTTTTCGGCTAATAAATTAAAATCTTAAAAAGTTCCTCCAAGAGCAGAGAATACATACAGAAGTAGGAACATGGGCCAGACTACGTAGTTTCGGCTAATAAAGCCTCGTCAGTGACCCTGACAATATCTGGTGACGAAACCAGATAAAAAGATACTGTAATTTCTTAATTTTAATTGGGCAGTCAATTCAAAGACTGATTAGTTTCAAAAGGATCCAAATAATATAAAAGACGATGATCTAGAAGAATAATAGTCTAAATCGATCTCAAATTTTAGATTTCTCAGAATCTATCCTCTGATCTCAAAGGATGTAAATAAAATATAATCTGCACTATGGATGATTTACGGGGAGACTTTTTACGGCCGCCACACGGCACAACACCAGCTGCAGTGAGGTAAAATTAAAATCTTAAAAAGTTCCTTCAAGAGCAGAGAATACATACAGAAGTAGGAACATGGGCCAGACTACGTAGTTTCGGCTAATAAAGCCTCGTCAGTGACCCTGACAATATCTGGCGAGGAAACCAGAGAAAAGCATACTGTAATTTCTTAATTTTAATTGGACAGTCAATTCAAAGACTGATTAGTATCAAAACGGGCCCAAATAATATAAAAGACAATGATTTAGGATAAGAGTCTAAACCAATCTCAAATTTCAGATTCTCCGATCTCAAAGGACGAAAATAAAATTTATCATATGACGTCGCATCTGAGAGTGTAATAAAGCCATGCATTAAAAACGATAATCCACTAGTGGATTAAATATGCAAATTACGTCGTAACGTTATGCGTTGACGTCCATAAAACGTCGCGTTTTCTAATGGCGAAATCTTGACGATTTTATGCAAAATTTGCTAATAAAATGCGATTTTAGTGTCATATGATAAATAGAATCTTGCATTCGTGCTCCTGTGTTATTGAATTTATTAAACTCGTTGGTGAAAACGATAAGATGCTCGGCAAAGCCTCGCATCTTATCTTTTCCCCCAACTCGTTTCATAAATTCAATAATACATGAGCACTCATGTAAGATCCTCTATATAATCTGCACTTTGGATGATGTAACAACCAATCAACCTGTTCGACACAAATATTCCAAATATATACCAAAGGACAAAAGTTCTGCACGGATTCGTTGTGGTCGACCGACCCTCGCCTTGGTTCTGCCTTGGTTCATAAGAGACTTAGTTGTTTAACCCAACCCAAATCAATTACATGTACAACCCACACAACATACCAACGAAAGCACCAATTTTTACAATTATGAACAATTTATACGAAAAACAACTACTTTACCTATTTTCTATTTATAATTTTAAGATTAGCCTTAACATCACACACACTTTGATATTAACA
Organism: Ctena decussata; assembly: GCA_963989385.1. Classification (NCBI taxonomy): domain Eukaryota; kingdom Metazoa; phylum Mollusca; class Bivalvia; order Lucinida; family Lucinidae; genus Ctena; species Ctena decussata. The sequence goes on along the minus strand of OZ022500.1, from coordinate 107,433,534 downwards.
GACAAACCAACACACAAAACAAGCAAGAAGAACCAAAACAGAAGTGCCCGCCTTGGGACGGCCAGTAAGGAAATCACTGGGGGCTTAACCGGTTATCGATCGAGCCCTTGATTATGCTTTGGTTTATCAGACTTTTAACAGTTGTTCGGTTTGCGTGGAAGATTTCTTGCTCATTAGTGTAATGTCTCAGGAACACAGAAATCAAAATTGAAATTAAAATAAAACAAAGATAAGGACTCACAGCAATAGCAACAGTGAAATTCCGTTGCAGAAGAATCCTACCAGTTAAGCCACGGTGGGCCCGACGCAAGACGTTCCGGAACGAGTGTCAGGCGCCAACTGTCTGTGTTACTATTAAGTTAGGTTTAGGTTGGCGCCTTCATAAAGTTTGAGGCCCGACCCACCGTCGTGCAATCGAAGAGGTACGCAAAGCTGTTAACCTTGATTAGGTTATCCGCCAAGCATGCAGTTTGTCGCAAAACATCTAAATCATAACCAATCTTTTCTTATCGAATTATTATCTTCTGAATATGATAAGGAAATAAGGAAAGTAGCGTGGAGTGACTAGTTTTGATTGGTGTAAGCAAACATGGACCAGCTGTTTGGAATAGAAACACTTTTAAAAACTAGAAAACGTGTTTATGAAACACTATGCCCCCAACCATATGCTTAACCTGATTATCATTGTGCTGACCTGACGCTGTTATTTGCAGGAAAAAGAATATGCCGCCCATGATCTCTGGTGGGGAGATATGATCAAATAGATGTAATATTTTGAAAATCAGTGTTCCAGCTAGATGTGTTTACAGGGCTGGGTGACGTTTATCCCTCTGTCATCACCCTATAACTTTTTGTCTTATAGATTTTTTCTCACCATAATGAATGTAAAATATAAGTTCCTTTGATGTGTTAAGAAACGGTAATTGGGAAATCGCTAACCTTGTTATCTTAGGTAGCTCACCTGAATCGGACCTGGTGCATCATTACAAAACTGCCCGCATCTACGCTGATGTCATGGAGACAACAATAGTACAGCTCGTTGTACATTCGTACAGGCAAGCCAAACATGATGTCATCATGCATGTGGCAATCTATTCAAAACGTCCCAATTCTAGTTGGAGCACTTTTAATGCATTGAGGGTCAAATTATGCAATTCTGTAGTTATAAATTTTTGCCATTTTCATATACAATTTTGCTAGCTCATTGTTTGCTTATGTAACTTTAATTTCACGTGCTCTAGATTTTGCAATTTTGAGTTTATTTCTTTTCGCGGGAACTAAATTTTTTAACTAAATTTTCATGAACTGTTGTAAATTTAGATTAATTTTTGTAAGACTGTGTAGTTGTCTTACAAAAATTAACATAAATTGATAGTTTATGAGAATTTTGGTTTCACGGAAATCGAGTTCTCGAGAGAAAAAAAGCAAAAATATAGCCATAGCGAATACTTGTGACTTAACAGTAAACCAAATTTATCAGAAAAAAAGTCTATCTACTGCAGTATGTTCAATATGTAAAAATGACTGCAAAAATTTATAGCTTACAGCACTGCTCAAGCAATCAATTCGGTAACTTACCTCTCATGATATGTGGAGGGAGAGGAACACAGGTTCTGTCAGTTGCAGTGGTCCAAGGACGATGGTGATGTGTAAAAGACAGGAATGCTTTTGCATGAAATCAGGGCTGTTTCTTTTTTAGTTTGTCCCCGAGGATATTATCAATCATTTAGTCAGTGTTTCAGTTCGGGTTCTTGTTCTTTGGCATTGGGGTCACTACTTCAATACTGATTTAAAGTAACCTTATTCCATTTGCTGTTTATATACGAGGGGTGATCAAAAAATACGTGGACAATTGCTGTGGCGGTAAGGGTAACGCGGTTATAGTAATTTTTCTCATACCGCAGAAAAGTTTGATCTTTTAGCTACGTAATGTGAAGTTTTAAAGAAATTTCGATTAAAAATAAGTATTTTCTTTCATTTCATATTAGGTAGGTACAGCTACAGCGGAGCACCAGATTAATGACGTTAGACGTTTTGTCCCGTTTTAACATTGTTGGGGTTCTTCTGTTTCTCTGTTTTCAAAAACTAACTAACACCTTTTCTGCAGATTTTTTTATGATTTTGACCAATTTTAGACATATCTACACGCAATATGATTGTTTTCAAGAATTCTATAGCATCTCTTCTCATCTTTATTGGTCTAAGCCTAACTTTTGCTTTCAGTATCGTTTTCACGTACATGACTTTTGCGGTGTATGTCTAAATGCAGGTCTACAACACTCAAATCAGTGCCAGCATCAGACAAAACTAACATACAAGGATCAAATAATATTAAATTAGATCATTTAAAACATTTCTTTGATAATGCTTTCATTTTTCATACAATTATATACAAAACATGGAACTTGTATTGAAGACACGGTATAATGGCTGACGTCATTTTGTCGCCCTTGTATGACTCAAAGACCATATTTTATGCTGCTTATATGCAAGCATAACAATTGTTGACGGCAATAATAGTAATCTTAGTAAAAAGCGGATACCATAACGAAATAGCATACCAAATGTCCAGCATTTTACTCTACTGCAAATATTAGATATAGCCAAAGATAAAACAAACAATTCGAAATACTAAGACAAATTTTACAGTGCTCCGCAGAACTGTCATAAGGTTACTATGACGACCCATATCGACAACATCCCGAAGTTAGACTGGTAAATTAAATACATCACTGGATAAAGGAAAGATGACTCTATATTTACTGCAAATTTAATGAGTTTACTATCCATGATAATGTGAGGTAAAATTTCTAAATTATTCCAAAACTAAGACTGACTTGTCATAGCGACAAGTTTGGCTTCCATTCTTTTGAGTTGTTTTGGCTTTTTGCGGGTTCTTGCTGCATCGGACATCTCTTTCCTGATGCCCTTGTCTGTCGCCTTTCTCGGGACGCAGGGGCTGAGGTGACTCGATGGGGGACGCCTGCGCGCGCGAGTTAACACGTAGGTGCCCCCTACCTGATGTCTGCAGTCAATGTATCCCGCGGAATACGACAGTAAGTGTGGCTTGGAATGGGATGCTCGTTGCCTGCCGAGACCTGCGCATCATCTCTTTTCTTTCAAACTTTTCGGGTTTAGCGACACTGAAGAAGTTAAATACAGAAACGCGCGTCTGTCGCACTAAATTTGGTATGGATACATTTATATTAGTTTAAGGTGAATGGATCAACTATCTTCTTTGTGACCTGTTCCTGAGTTTACATAGAAAAAAAATCACTTTACAGTTTTAGGTTAAGCGGTCCAAAAACGTAGGTAAACAAATGATGTCCAAATGAATGCATTTACATTTATAAGATTTCATTAGAGCTTTTTTTAAGCGTCAGAAGAAAACGGCCAACCTCTTGAGCTATATCGCTTGTGTAGGCTGGGGTGCTGATTCGCACTCCTGGCTGCGGAAAATATGGTGAATCAGTCTCTGGTACAATTTTTCCAGGTAGCACTGCTCGCAACCCTTCTAGTTGGGTAGTGCTAAATCGACTGACGGCACTTGTGAACCCAAAGTAACAGTAGTGAAAAGCTCTAGTCCAAGTATACACATCCTCTGGTCCACCGGTGAAACAATGAAGATGTACTGGTTTGACGAGGACACTTCGATCTTGTATTTGTACCAAGATGATCTCGATGCCAACAACGGATATATAGTATCAGGGGTTTCTGACAATACAAAGTTGAAGAAGCTTTCTGAGTATAGTTTCTTGAAGTTCCCAGTTGGAGACTGGCTCTGTTTGATCTAAGTAATAAGACAGGCAATAAGCCTATTTCTCCTAATGATGTTATGTAGGGCGACCGTAAAAGATCCTAGCTGTTGGAAAGCATCTTCAGAAAAAACCTCGCATGTTTGGGATGTAAGCCAACTGTGGTTTTCCAAGGGGAGTCCATGGCTGGAACTGGTGGATACAAATCTGGATCATATTAACAGAGCCCTAGATAAGAGGGGTATTTGATGTATTTGGTTCAGATGAGGGGTCACAACATATGTTTTTATCCAGAATTAACAAAAAATATCCCTTATTATCATCAAATACTCCCTCTTATCTAGGGCTCTGAATAAACAACAGCTCCACCTGCTATTTGGACTCGTCGTGTTGGTGATGGGGGAGGAATGTACTGTATAAGTTGTTCTACTGAAGCCATGGACTGCCACCCCACAAAGATTACGTTCAACATGAAAGTGACTGTCTGTTGCCCCTTGTTTGCTACACTGTGTTGGTTCTAGCATTTGGTAGTCTTGTGTGACAAGTCTGCCTCATCCTGTCATTGTTAGGACTGGGACAGAGCTAGCCTGTCTATGAGGATGTTCAAATGATGATTGCTGTGCTGAAGAACCGAGCTGTTTGAAATGTTTTCTCGGTTCATCGGTTAATTTACAGAACAAAAGAAGGAAGATTTTCCAATGAAGAAGACATGCTGGTGAATTGACTGGGTTGATTGAAAAAGGTGTCTGGCATTTCCTTTTTTATGGTGTGAAATCTGAATACATTGAGGAGATATCACAGCTAGATTTGTGTCTGGCAGAGTTTCTTCCTCATTTCAGTATTTTACAAGCTTTAATGATGTACCACTAGGTCCTAAAAGATACTGTGACAATGTCTCTAGAGATGCGTGTTTGAGACTTTGTACTTCACTTGTTCAAAATTTCAAATTAGTATTTTCTCGTTGTGTGCAACTATGGTTACGTACCGTTAAGCAACTTGGGTAACGTCGATAAGAGAATTGAACTGAACTGAACTGAAGATTACCGGAAAATGGAGAGTTGTATGTTTCCTTCAGTTTCCTTGTAGATCTGTTACACCTTGGGAGTGGAAACATTGATGGTCGTCATTTTTTTTATCTTCTTTGTTGGTTCCATTTCTCTTTCTTTTTGATGATGTGGTATTTATTAGGGGAATTTGGGGGAATATGGTCCATTGGGGAATATAGTCCAACGCTTGCTATTATTGCCTAAAAGGTACTAGAATCAAACCATATTTCATTTGAAATATTTGTATACTATCTTTTTCACAGACCGAAATAAATTTTGAAAGATGTCTTAAAGAATAATCATTTTACTCGCCTTTAAGGAAGGCGACCAAATCTAATTTTCCTATCCAAAATTTGCTGATGTAAGATAAATGAACTTATTCCATCTGGTTGTTGAGATTTTTACAAATTCTACATCTAACACTCAACAACATCCCCTTTCAGAGCAATTGGAAACAATCGTTAGTTTGGACAGAAAATGGAAATATCAAAATTTTCATGTCACAGTATCATGGCCTGTTTGAGGTTATATGGTCCACCATCAAATACAATATTAAAACTCCATTTGGGGTAATATGGTCCACCGCTAAAACTTACAGTGTGAATCTGTAATGTCTTGTTTGTTGTGAATGTTTCCTTCTGCTTAATTATCTAGCTTAAATGAAATTTCAGGGAATATATTTTAATTGAATGTGAAATAAATGCCCAAAATTGCTAAATTCCTATAACATTAAGAAATGGTTGCTTTATTGGTAATTTTCTGTTGTCGCATTTATGGTCCAATATTTCGTCAGACAGACTGGACGAAATACATTGTTTTATCTTTATGACGAAACATATACACAATGCAAAGAAATTTAGATTTTTTGCCACATTTAGCAATATTATGACATTTTAATTGTTAAATTGTTAACCTATTAGGTGGACCATTTTACCCCAAAGGTTTGGGGTAATGTGGTCCACCCCCTAGGTGCATATTAGCTATTTCATCTCAGAAAATTAAGGATAAAAAGAAATATTTTGTATATCACAATGCTTGTTAGATGTATGCCTTTTCCTTCTCACTGGACCGAAGGTGTCATAGTTCCGATCCACAAGAAAGGTGCCTACAATGAAGTCAATAATAACCGTGGTATTACGCTTGTCAGCTGCTTTGGCAAACTTTTTACTATTGTCTTAAATGAAAGATTGAAAATTTGGTCCACGGAGTATGATATAAGTACAGATGCACAATTTGGCTTTAAGCAAAACCATAGCACTATAGACGCAATATTTATATTACAAAACTTAATTGAAGATTACATAACGCGTAGAAAAACTCTTTTCTGCGCATTTATAGATTTTAAAGAGGCGTTTGACTCGGTATATCGTAATGGAGTTTGGTACAAGCTTATCAAAAATGGAGTCGATGGAAAATTATTGAAGTTAATTCGAGCTATGTATGAGTCCATTACATGTTGTGTCAAACATTTTAATACTTTATCCGACTTCTTTGAATGTGATATTGGGCTATTGCAGGGTGAAATTATGTCGCCTATTTTTTTCTCTTTTTTTCTCAATGACATAGAGTTAAGTTTTCAAGAAAATATTTACGGTGGCATCACAGTAGATCAGTTATCTGTTTATTTATTATCATTTGCAGACGACGCAGTCATAATGTCTGAAACAGCTGAGGGTTTACAGGTAGCATTAAATCAATTGGAAACATATTGTAGCAGATGGAATTTGACAGTCAATGTTGATAAGACGAAAGTCGTAGCGTTTACAAAGAGGTTTTCGAAATAGGGAGATAAAATTTTATTTTGAGGGATCAGAAGTTGAAATTGTAAATCAGTTTTAACTATCTTGGAATGGTGCTTAGCAGCGGTGGATCTTTTATGAAAGCAACAACTACACTTTCCAGCAAAGCAGTTAAAGCTATGAATGCACTTTTTGTTACTGTTAATCATATGGACGTACCAGTAAAAGTAATGTTCAATCTTTTTGATACGCTAGTTACTCCTATTCTTAGGTATGCATGTGAAACATGGGGATTTGCTACAGCTGAAAATTGTGAGCGGATACACCGAAAATTTTGCAAATGGATATTAAAAGTTAAAGTTAATACAAAAAATTATGCCTTGTATGGAGAAACAGGAAGATTTCCCTTGTATATTGAAAGGTACATAAAAGTTATTAAGTATTGGTCTAAAATTTCAAGTGAAAATAATCATAATTGTATTCCGAAAGCTATATATGATAAGCTAGTTAACGATTTGGAAAGCAACGCCAACTGCAAAAATTGGGTTGCACAAGTTAAATCCTTATTAGAAAGATCCGGTTTCTTAGAAACATGGTTGTTTAGAAGTTCTGTAGATTTTAATATTTTTGTACCAGTATTAAGGCAAAGACTAAGAGATATATATGTTCTGCGCAAAGTAGGAATCGGTACAATTCCGGAATTGTCCTGCGCAAAGTAGGAATTCTCACTTTGTTGCGCAAAGTGGGAATTCTTACTTTGCGCAAAACAATTCCGGAATAGTCTCTGCGCAAAGTGAGAATCGGGACAAAGTGAGAATAATTAAGAGGTGTGTGCGGTTAACAAATATATGTTTGCATTCATTTGTTTGATATGGTCATTTTTTTCTTGTAATTATAAGTCTAACAGAATAGAATGTATAAGCCTCTGACATTAAAACAACTTTAAATATGTCTCTTACATCTGTAAAAAAAATCAAAACGATTCCTTAAAACTGTGGAAGAAATTGATTACACTAACTTGTCAACACCCTAATCAGAAATATTTACTAAGTTCGGGAAGCGTATTTCTGCAGCATGAGTACAAAGTATCAAATGAACCGCTCAAAACTCTGGAAAGGGTTGCTTTTACGAGCTTGTCATCCTGTACTAGACAAAACCCCAAAAACAAAATAAGTATAAGGCCTTAATTTTGTCAAAAATACAGATTCCTCATTTACAAGTCAATTCCCTGTTACGCGTATCAAATGAATATTCGATTCTCACTTTGTCCTAAAGATTCCAACTTTGCGCAGACACACTTACCTGTTCGATTAACCACCAAATCCCTAGCGCAATTCTAGAATTGTACCGGTACAATTCCGGAATTGTAACACAAAGTGAGAATTCCTACATTGCGCAGGACAATTCCGGAATTGTACCAATTCCTACTTTGCGCAGAACATATATATTAATGAATGGCGGGAGGGAGTAATTTTATATTCATCATTGTCTTTATATAGGGAATTTAAACAGGACATTGGACTTGCTACATATTTAAAAAATGATTAACCCAAAGTTTAGAAAAGCACTGTCCAAATTAAGATTGTCCTCACACAATTTAAATATAGAAGAGGGTCGATATAAAAACATCGTCAGAAAGGAAAGATATTGTATTTTTTGTGATAAACATGATATAGAGGACGAATATCACTTTTAAATCATCTGTCTGGTCTACAATGAAATTCGTAAGAAGTATAGTATTCCTCAAAATTATTGAGAACTTTTTGCAAAGTGAAAATTTAGCACTGGAAGTTGACAGACCATATCCATACTTAATATCTTTGTTAACTTAGTTAACAACATCCTTCTGTGAACTTTTTAGCATACCAGTATTACTCATATGTTTGAGTCACAAATGTTATCTCCCCTTGAATTGTGCTGCATAGAGTTTTTTTGTCCGACTGGAAAATTATGTACCCTTACCAAATAAAATTGATATTTGTGGAAAAGATAATGACAAATCAGTTGATATTTGAATGGTTTATTCATCTAGTGATAAAGTGTTGGCGAACTGAAAACAGAATTTTATGTGAGCTTGTCAGCTGTAGATGCTGCTGGTTTCCAAACACGTGACTTCATTTCGAAAAAGTGCCTGAAATTGGGGAAAATTGCAATTTTGACAGAGGGTACGTTGCTCTGATTCATTCGTATTCTGTACATCTTGACCGAAACGGCACAAAACCAAATTTTTGGTAAGGCTTATTAAACATGCTTTTAGGAATATGAGTTTTGACATAATCATCTACACCTTGCCAAAAATATTCCATTCAGATCACTAACTGATCAGATTTTTTCCTATTTCTGACGTCTTCAGTTTTCTTCCTATATTTTAACAGCCAGTCCCTGACTCAGTAACTGGAATTAGTAACCCATAACCATGCAAAATATTAAAGACACCATTAATAATGTAGATGATGATGAACAATGAAGAAAATTAACTATTTCACATGAGGCAGCCTATTTCAAGCAAAGGTAGTATAACAAAACTAAGTCGAAATCAAGGGACATATTTTTACAGGGGTGTACCCTAGCCCATCCTTACCTACTACTGACGAAAGAAAATGCACCATATTGTCATTTTTATACATCAAACTTGAAAAAGAGGTTCTTTTATTGTATATTACGCATTTAAAATATTGTTGAACATGTATTGCTAGCAACTGTGTGCCAAAAGGCAATTCTCAATAATTTTGAGGAATACTGTACATTAAGCAATATTATGTTAAACGGCCAAGTATGTTTAAATTTGTTCAGTTACTTCAAACAGATAATGCTAACGTGTTAAAGAACTTAGCTAGATATATCATTCAAGCATTTGAAATTCGTACTTCTTTGTATAATTCAAGAACTCTTGATTAGACTTCTGCATAAGGTACTTAAGAATAGAAAGCATAGACTTCATAATTGAAAATGTAAACCTAAATGCTCACTTTCGGATTTCTATTGTATATTATTGTATTAATGAGACTATTGTGCTTATATGTATTGTATTTGTAAATGTATAGTGATGAGCTGTATATGCTTAAGCTTAATAAATTCTGATTCTGATTTTGTAAATGAACAACAAAATAATCTGATCTTGAAACGGATTCAAAATAAAATTTCCTTTTAAAAGGAAGGCTTGCCCAGCTAAGACAGTGAAACAGGTATTTTCGTTCTCTGTTTTACACGATTTTAAAATTTGTGTACATATTGTATATATTGCATGAGCGTAGTTTTTGTTTTATACTTTTATGTTGAATAGTTTGTTTGGAGGGCCACATGATAGAATGGCTTTATAGCTAAATGTGTCACCCTCATGAAATATTGTATAAATAAATAAAATAAAAATACGCATTAATGAAATCGCTGACAATGGCCTCTTATTGAAGACTGTGACATTGAAAACTGACCCCTGCCTTGTTTTGAGACGCGTCACAAAGTACTGAATTGACAAAATAGTCCGGGGGCATATGTCGTAAAAAAGGGGTCCCGTGAACATGAGTGTTAATTTTATGCCCTTATCATAGTCACTTAGGACAGTCTTTTAGAAGTTGAAAAATGGTTGTTGCCATTTTTTTCTTTCATCATTTTACCTAGAAAATGGTCAAAGTAGTGGGTGGGGTAACATTGGCCCAATACAACACCCAGTTATAACAAATGAGTTGTAGAAAGTGTTTTTATGTCATAAATATGTCTTTTTGAGTATTCTACGACATAAAACGCAAAAAGTAGTCTTTTAATATTGGTCAACTGTCATGATATATTTGTAACGTATATAACTGTAACCGAAAATTCGAATGAACAATGAGAATTATACCAAATCGGTGGAATGAAGTTAATACATGTAGTCCTTAATGAGTATATGATATCACTTGTCTTTGAATCGTGCTCCTCTTATATTTGAAATAATTTCTTATATACTCTGAATCAGTTAGGTTGCAGTTAGCAGTGGCAATATCAATTGAAGACAGAATGTAACATATTTCTTAAGAATTCCCAAAAACACTAGTAAGAAGAGCTAACGGCTTTTGAAGTTTGTATTATGTCTTTAGATGAAAAGTGTACTAGTAAGCATGAAAAACGCCATTCTTATGTTCACTCTACTATAATAATATTGCTGTTTCATTTAAAAGGCATCGTAACAGTAACATTACGTTACATAACTGTCCGAGGGATAATAATCCAGGGTCATGTGCAATACAAATGGGGCTCTACAGGCATATCTGTTAATTTTATGCCTTTATCATAGTGATCAAGGGCAGGCTCTTTGAAGCTAAAAAAAACATTATTGCCACATTATATTTCTGTGTTTTACCTAGAAACTGGTCAACGTAGAGGGTTGGGTAACATTAGCCTTTACAGCAGCCGGCTGTTACATATGATGTGTAGAGAGCAAATAAATTTATAAACATGACCTTTTTAAATATCTTGATATTTAAAAATACAAACTGAACTATTTAAAAAAGATGACTTATCCATCACGCAAGACCTGTAACGTATATCACTATAACTAAAAATAAATAATAAAATAAACAACCATGATCTGAATGAATCGCTTGATTGAAGTAAGGATGTGTTGTTTTTAATAAAGACACCCAGTCTCATCTGATTGAATCATACCCATCTTTGAAAGAACTGCTTGTATATTTTGAATTAGTTAGGCAGCGGTTAGCAGTGGCATTGACAGTTTAAGAGAAAATGTAACATTTTCCTTAAGAATCTCCCTTAAATTGACAAAAATAGCTTACTGTAGAAGGTGTAGCCCTTCAGTGTTATATTGTATGTCTTAAGTTAGCAGATGTACATCGAACCGTGAAGAAACACCAAGTTATATGTCTTTGAACTATAATTGTATGGGGTTGTCATGTACTTGAAAGGCAATGTAATTGTAACATTACGTTACATGTTAGTAATCTATCAGGAATTGTTTATTATTATTATTATTATTATTATTATTATAGAGAAAGCTGTTTTCGAAGGCTTCATTCTCAGATGTCAGAGAACATTTAACTTACCACTACTTAGATGGCAAAGTTCGCTATTTAATTCACACACGAAATCATCAGGACATATATAGATCTTTACATCTGAAGCATGTAGAGCTTTCTTAACATTTAATCTGACTTGTAGCAACATCACAAAACCCGTCATTTAAAATTACATGCGACCAGGAAATTATGTATATTTAAGTTGATGTTAGACATAAGTGATTTATGTCTTGGTTTAGAACTGTCACAGAGGTGATACCTATTTCCCTACCTGTGCTGTTGGTCGAACCAGTCTGACAACTTACACGCAAAAGAGCCTGTCAGCTAAGGCAACTGACATTAGTATCGGCTCAGGTGACTGTTAATAATACCCTTATTGCTATGATGTCGATTTTATTCTCATTCAACAGCCCTTTGCACAGTACTACCTCAAAAGGAAGATTGCGTTAATCCCACTATTATAACTTACATGCTGAATTGTAAACAACGTTACCCGTTTGTATTGCTCCCATCGATTACACTGCTACATATTTATATCACTGTGACAATAAAACAATGAAAAACTATGTTTTTTATGAAACACAGAGTGTCTTATTATCGGTCTGTGCCCGACATAAATCGCTCAGTGTAACATTACCAAGATTTATTTGGTCAGGTAATACTGTACACCCCTGTCTGTGTTCGGATACATTATCACACACAGGTAAATATAACAAAAGTCTAATTAACTTTGATCATTCAACTTTTATAATGTTTATTTCTTCAGTTATTTTATTGATATTACTGGCGTCATAATACTGTATATTAAATATCTGGACAAGGATCATTCAGAATAGCTGTAACAGTTCATAAATACTAAGTTTATTTCCGTGATTATTGCTAAGCTGCAATATGGTAATATGATCAAAGTCAATGAAATCATTTGAAAATCAGGAATTAAGGTTATTTACATGATATCTACAGTATGCATCACTTGTACCATTTCCTGATTGCTATTCAGAACTAATATACTACTGTTTGAGCATATAAGATATGAGAACTATATAAACTTCTCAGTAACTGGTTGTTTTCGTTACTCGTTCCGTTTTTCTTATATTTGTTTTGTTATCGTGCTGCAAAATAAAATTATGGTGTGATAAATTATTAGGAAAAACTGGGATTTGCCAAGATATAACAGAACAGCATTATCCAACATCAAAATACTTTGTCATCTTTACTTGCCATTTCGTTATGTGGCTTAGAACTCTGTTGAACTCTGTTCCTTAAAACATAATTAACTGTTAAATCAAAAGTAAGCACAGGTTCCATGCTGAATCAATTCTTTTAAGAGACTGTTGTATATAACCATACTAGTACGAAACAGGGGAGAAAATAGCATGGAAGTAAAGGTAATCTTTAAAAAAGTATATGTATACATGTATTTTTTATTGCCGTGATAGCCCGTGAAACAACTTTCTTTTCTTCTTTTCCTTCTACTTATAATAATTGTGTGTAACATTGTACTCTTAAGGTCCCAACTAGTACATTACCGTTGTGAACTATAACCGTAGCCAAGATATACATATGTAATAAACTACCCTGCAACGTTTTGACCCGTTGTTAGTTTCTTTTCTCGACTTAAGCTGAACAATAATGTTCCCCTTGGTCACGTAAAATACGTGAAAGTCTTACGAACCTAAGTATTCTTTGTCAGCAAATGTTCGCGTTAGCTTTGTTAGGTAACAGTGTGGCTTCACTCTTCAAGGGTCAGATTATATTTCCTGTTTTAGATTCTTACAACTTGTATGTTAAATGTACCAGATATTTTCAATAATATTTTGAATTTCTGATTACTGGTAATGTTTGACTTACCATGACCAGGAAAATCGCCGATCAGGTTTCAACTTCCTCAAACTGACTACATGTATATCTCTTTATTTGGCTCTTTTATACAAATTAAATGCTTGTTTATGATTGCAGAATTTTTTCTTTAAAGTAATAAGTCTGTTTTAGCAGTTTTTGCTTTATATACAAAGATGTCACGTATGTTACTGCGTCAAGAATCGTAAATTTGAGTAGCTGGGCATCAAAAAAACTTTTGGCTTATGCTAAAACAAATAAACAAACAGTAAAATCTGGTGTGCCTGTTCCGAATCTCTCAAGTCTTATTTATTACTGTTTGAAATATTCTTAGTTTCGTCACGTATAAAACCCACCTCATGAAGTCCTTAAACCACTGGGTAATAAGGCTGGTAGGTCCAAATAAACAGTAGTCCATAAGAACTACCAGGATATTATTTTCATAAATGTTCTATGAGATATAATACTGAAAGTTGTATTATAATGGACAATGTTATGAATTAAAGTTATTTACGTTACTACTTGTGGTAGTTAATGATGAAAAAAAAAACTTAGCTGTAGTTTCTAATACTTACAGATGATTCTATAGAAAAAAAAGACAAGAATAAAAATAAAACATAAGGAGCTACCTAGACATTACATGATTTTAACACAAATACATATATGTAACGTATATTATCGATCGTTACGGCCAAAGAGTCATTAGAAAAAATGGCAACATGTGTTTTTCCATTGTGTACCCACCACTGATGAAGTTGATATATGTTGCCAAAAATTAACACGAATGTTCACGGGAACGACATATGCCCCCGGACTAAAAATGAAATTTTCGGGTTGAACTGTCCGATCGTCTATCTATAACACTGTACGAATTATTGTTTTAAAATATCTGTTATCCCCGAGAAAATAGCTAAACATTACTGTGTGCGTTTCTTTTTTTTTTTTTTTTTTTTTGTTTGGTATATATGAACATCGTCAGCCCAGTTAAGGTTCATCTAAGGAAATCGTCGACACGTGTAAATATGTCTCTGTACATTTGTTAAAGGCTCCATACTCCTACCAGTGGGTAAATTCGTCAAAATACAAATCATTATGAAACCTGTACAGCCTTAAGAATTAATGAAAATATGTCGGTTGATGTGCTTTTTTGTATCAGATAACTGGCAAAAAAGAAGGAACAATGTATTTCGGAAAAATGATGAGCCTCTCCATGAAAATACGCCTTTCGACATTGGTTCCCCGCTAAGCAATGGAATAATGCAACCGCGCCACAATCAACGGGATCCTTGATTAACATTTTTGTACATTGTATTTTTAGCTCACCAGAGCCGAAGGCTCCGGGGGAGCTTATAGGATAGGCAGTTGTCCGTCGTCGTCGTCTGTCGTCGTATGTCGTCGTATGTCGTCGTCGTCTGTCGTCGTCTGTCGTCCGTCAACACTTTTAAATGACATCTCTTCTGAAGCCAATAGCCCGATTGGGCCCAAATTTCATCTGTAGCATCCATGGGCTGGGGGATTGAAAGTTTGTGTTTTTTATGAAAATCGGCCTTTTAGCTTGGTTGCTATGGCAACTTAGAGTTCCCATAGACTTATAATGGGGAAAATTGAAAAATGGCATTTTCTGCCAAGCCATTGCAGATATTTTGACAAAACTTTTATAGAAATATTACTTAAGAAGTCTTCTATCAGTCACATGTTTTTTTGGCTGACTGCTCCTTTTATTGGTTGCCATGGAAACCAAAATGCAAAAAAAAAGGTAAAAAATACTTCAAAAATTATTTCCTCTGAAACACTGGGCTGATAAGGCCCAGATTTCATCTGTAGTATCCTTTGGCTGGGGAATTGAAAGTTTGTGTTTTTATGAAAATTGGCTCCTTAGTTTGGTTGCTATGCAACTTAGAGTTGCATTGACTTATAATGGAGAAAATCGAAAAATGGCAATTACTGCCAAGCCATTGCATATATGTTGACAAAACTTTTATAGAAATGTTCCTTGAGAAGTCTCCTATTAGCTATGTTTTGCCCACTACTCTTTTTATCCCCCCGACCGAAAGGTTCGGAGGATATAGTGATGAGCCTAGCATCCGCCTGTCTGTAAACATTTTCTTGTCCGCTCTATATCTTACTATTCCTGGGCAAGCTTAGACCTCCAAAGCGGTTAACCAGTACTAAGTGCTCATACTTTCGCCAGTAACTGACAACTGCCCATTTTGAATCAGCAGAAGGAGAAACGAAAGTATGTGTTCCTAGAGTAGTCTTGTATGAGCCATACAATTTTATGCCCACTGCTCATTTTTAGCACGCTTTTGTGAATGCAAAGGAGGGGTTATGTTAGGAAGAAGGAAAAAAAATGCCTTAAAAAATGATCTCTTCTGAAGCCACTAGGCCGATTGGGCTCATATTTTATCTCTAATATCCTTGGGCTGGGGAAGTGAAAATTTTTGTTTTTCTTTTACGAAAATCAGCTCTTTCTTTTGGTTGCTATGGCAAATTAGAGTTGCATTGACATACGATGGGGAAAATTAAAAAAAATGGCATTTACTGCAATCAAAATATGGAAAATAGTTACATGTATATATTTTGTTATCAACTCAACAGACTGTCAGACTGAGATTTTGTAGTAGTGTATTTTGTATTAGCCTGTACAAATGTGACAGCAGTTTTGAAAGCAGATTTTAGCTAGAGATCTGGTGAGCTTTGTGGCCCGTGGGCCTCTTGTTATCATTTGTTAAAACGCCTGTACCTTGTATTTTTATCGCTTGTACCTTGTGTTTTTACCATGAAATAAAGCTTGTGAAATCGAAAGTAGGTCATATTAGTTGCCAACTAAAATGACCTAGTTATTTATTCAAATCTATTTTAAGGTAAACTCAAGGACGTTTTGATTTTTCAAAACCGGCCAATCACGATAATAATTAACGGCGAAACAGTAGTGAGAAGTTTTCAGCGATACCTCACGATAAAATATTTCATTCTGATAGAGCAATGGGGCCTTTAAAAAGGCAACATTAGAGAGTGTTACAATAAAATATTAATGCAGAACATCAATACGCCGTGACAGTCAGTCACATTTAGCTTCTGCGCCCAGTAGGCCCAGCTGTGCACATATAAAGGAATCTCGACACTAGCAAAGGTAGCCTAATATAGAGTTATGCGGTGCTGTCAAGCTGATTATATGGTTTTCTTCTACTACTGTATACGTCATAAGCATGTGGGCAGGTTCTTGACAAACATGCATCATAATGATGGATGCCTGAGCTGCTCGGATTTATTTTCTATTCAGACAATATTTTAGTTTCGCCTGCTACTAGCAGAAACTAGGTAGATTTACATGTGTATTACTTAACTGTTCCTGCATCTGCGGCATTATCACCGTCGGTGGCGTATACTTAACGTTTTTGGTTGTGCGGTTTTTGTGACAATGCGCAAACAGGCGAAAAATAGCACGTCCTAATGTATTATTGGAAATAGATTTAAAATCTTAAGGTTTCATCATATTTTTACTCCATGTAACAGGAATTAACATGGTTATTTTATGCCCATAAAATGATAAAGTTGGCGCAGGAATTCGGCATAGAAGTTAACGTGTATGTTGAACCACTTTGTATTCCAAATTTTCACTTAGATTTATTTATTTTTATTAGTGAAAGGTGATGATACAGTAATACGTCAAGCTTTCAAAAATATATGTATTCTGCTGGCTATCACTCAGGCGTGTAATTATTTGCGTTCAAATTTGTATATTTATCATGTTCTTAAAAAATTATCTTTATTTTTTAAGACATTAGTCTACTGAGTAATACAAACTTAACGAAGACTTGTTGCAAATTATATAAGTATTACCTCCCTTGAAACATGCTATTTATTGGCGATTCATAGGAAAATCCTGTTTTAAGCCATATGCGACCAACAAAGGTACCTATCAGATGGCATTTTGCGCAGTCTGATCAATACCATGTGGGCGATCGTATACATTTACCTGTTGTCGGATGTGGCTAAAAAATATTGCATCGAGGCAAAGCAGCGGGCGAAATTGTATGTATTTTGTGACGTACGCGAAGGTACATTTTTTTTATATAGATGAGAACGAACTCTCCGGCATATACTAAAATACAGAGTGGAGTCAACCTTTGCAGTGGAGCCTTAGAGTGGAGTGTTTCTCCTTTTTTTTTTTTTTTTTTTTTTTTGAGTTTCTTTTGGAGTCAGGTGATAAGTCGCAGGATTCTACTTGGCTCAGAGACTATCGGAATTAAAACCAGATCTATTGCTCATTAGTCCATTGTCAGTGTACAAATAAGCTGGCTGTGTAAACGGAAATACATACCCAGTAATCAAGTAAGCCCACCACACCAGCCAGCTAGTAAGCCAGTAAGTAAGTTCTTATACTTCTTTTCAAACAGTCAGATGGTACAATTTGATTTGGTAGAAATTTGACATGATTTATGTACCTTTTAAGTTCAGCCGGCAAACCTATTTCAAACTGCCAAAAACTTAATGCTGCTCACTCGGATAAATACATGTATACAGTATGGCCATAATGTTTAATTATTGTTCCCAAAAGTATACTTGGCCTGGCCTTGCTTGGTTCATGGTATTATGCTTTCAAGCAAGCTATTATGTGATTTCAGATAATCTGGCTTGTCCAGAAGATAAATCAGAAAATGACCCTTTACATTTTGCAACTGGTCATTGCCCGAAAATGGTGTGGCAAGGTTTCTTGTCCAGACATTTTAAGTCAGATAAGTTCACGCAAAATCTCCACTCCAAAAATACCACTCAAAAAAACAACAAAAAAAAACACGCCACTCCAGAGGTTGACTCCACTCCATATTTTAGTATATGCCAACACTCCTGGTATTTTCCGAATGAGCGTGACGTATGTTTCTTCTAAAAATAACTCGGTATCACTAAACGACATGAATACTGGCTTGCGGCCGAAACCGCAAGCCAATAAACAAGGGAATGCTTAAGCGGTCCATATTCCCCCAAATTACCCAACCTGTAAAATATGGAGTCTCTGTTTCTTTCCCACTAGTATCAGCTAGGACTAAATAGTAAAAAAAGGTAAATGTATATTAGTGTCCTTCCAGCAATTGTAGCTGCATGGGGAAAACTGAGCAGCTATTTCAATGTTACTGTCCCCGGCAGGCACGTGACGTCTTACTGACGTCGATGCGACGCTATGACGTGGCATCGACGTCTGTACGACATCGTTTCGACGTTATTACCCGCTGGGTCTCTCTCTCGTAAGTAGAAGCTGGGAAAGACTGGTCATGTAGTGATTCTCATTCGATGGCATTGTCCTTTCTACAAATAGTAGGTGCCAAAGACTGATGTAAATATCAAAAGTGAGGTTCTGGCGGGGTGCGGAGATTGAAATTCGTATGTAATGTTGCTAGATAATGATAGATTTTTATACAGATTATGTGCAACCAAGTTGGACGATGTTGCAATGTTAGAGGAAGGTTCATAGGTTGACGATGCTAGAATGTCAGGGGAAGAGTGATTTATGCCGCTAAGTTAGCCTGGGATCACATGAATTGGGTAGATTCATACATAATTCCACTAGAAGAAGCTAGGATTCCAAACGAAGAAGAATGAGTAATCTTTCGAGATGGTTCTGCGGTTTCATGTGAAATAATGCATAATCTTGCATGACGATGCTGGGGTTTCGTCAGAAGCCTTGTTGTCATCATATTGAGAAAATCCCATCATCGCCTTATCAGTCAACGGGATTAGTGGCAACCTCACTCAACAGATAGGGTAAATTCCGTATGTTTTTGCCGTTTTACGATGTCTTCGGTAAATATTCGCTTACTTCAGTGTGGTCAATATCTTGCCAACAGCCATTTGTGAAAATTGGGAAAATTAAATTATCCAACAATGGTTTGCAATTAAATCCAGAGCCCTGTTGTACCCGTCATTGTGGTACCTCACAGCGGCTTAAATGGAATACAGAAGTCGTCTACTGTAATTTAGTGACAAATATCATTATTTTATCTTTTTATTTCTCGTTAATTTTCTTTCTCTTTACGTTTGGTTGATGTGCCTGGCACATAACTGGTGAAACGTATACACAAATGTCGTGGATTGGCTGTGCGTTGTGATTGTGGCATACCCTGACCCTTTCTATTATTTTTTTTTACAAAGACGAAGCTATTTTGAGAAGCTTGCGGCGATGCCTCACGATCTAATTTTTCATGCTGATAGAGCACCATAGAGGCGGAAATAGCCGAAGATTATCCGTTTCCGTGAAAAGGTATGAACTGACTTACGTGTCCAATATTTAACATTTAAAGTAAAGGGGAAAATTTTAAAAACCCATATAAATCCATGTTCTATAAAAGTTACAATTTTTGTCCTGTTATATTCAGATAGGCAATTTTATTACCTTTGTGCTGGTATAAATTTTATAAAATTATTTTGTTATCTTCTTGCTTCCCTATAGGTATTAAGAGTCTGGGTAGCAGCTCGGCAAGGAAGATAGGCAGAGTTTGGCTGAAACGCAATGTTTCTCATTTTTAACAATCAAAAAAAAAAAAAAAAAAAAAAAAAAAAATGATGACCTAGGCCCTTGACTGATTCTATGTTGAATCGGCGCCAGTTCTGGGTTATGTATGGATTTGTGTGTCAATGGGGGTGTTGATAAGTTCTAATATTGATACGAGTATTAAATTCAATAATAAATGTAATGGATAATTGTGACCAAAAAATAAATAAATAAATAAAAAAGATTATAAAGGTGAGGGAGCCGAGGCCGTTGGACAGGTGATAGAGGGATGTGACTGCGCTGTTCCCTACGGGATAGTCGGCCAGGTTTATAGGGCAGCCAGGGTGGTCTTCCGCGGAGGGTGGGCGGTCACATCCACATCGCCACAACAGCCTCGGCTCAAACATATCGTGTTCAAATGAAATATTAACCGCATCACTTTAAATTAATTTCGGTACTCTAAACTAAAAGTTAAGCCTTTTCTTTCCTTCTTTCTGATAATTCCCTTAAGTACAAACACACACTCGTTTACATACATACATTCATACATACATACATACATACATACATACATACATACATACATACATACAGTATATATTTAGGAACTGAAAGTTTTTTTTTCGGCGTTCTTCGTGTGATGCGGCCGGTTGGATGAGTTAGAATTCCATGAGATGCGAAGCGCTTCTCTTGGGATTTTTTGGCTACGACCACTGGCTTCTTCGCGTGATGTGCGCTGAAAACATAACTTCTTATTCCTGCAACTACACCACTTTTCAGACCCTTCCTGCACCGTTTTTTTGTGGTTATGTATTGTGAGATGTGTCAAATATTCGTCGAAGGATAGTGTTCGGCCGTTGCATTTGACGGCCACCGCCGTGGCTTAGCGCCGGTCGAGCGTTGTGTGGACCGGTCGCGTTGCGACTGATATCGTATTAGGTTATCGTTCTTAAGTGAGAGGCTAGTTGCTCTAAAAGGCCTATCCTATCAATAGAGGGTCAGTGGTAATTGTGAGTATTGTGGGGGTTGATTTCATTTTTCTGGCGTTTGTCGGGGTATGGACTACGTTGGGCCGTGTGCAGAGCTATGTTTTTATACCACATATGGCTGCTCCGAGCATGCGTTAACTGTCCAATTATGGTCACTCCGAGTATGCTCGCTATTGACGAAAATTGGATTTTAGAGCAAGAGTTCCTGTATATAGTCAACACCTGTATAGTCTAGCAGTATATAATCTGTGACACCAATTTCAAGTGCATTTATATTGCATTTTGGGAAGCCCAGCACACATGCCCAATCCTAGTTAAAATATACTTTGAGCAGTGGTTGCTCCGCGCACCTTTTTGTATTTTTTGCGAGCACGCGCATACTTTATCTATCTTCTTTCCATTTGTGTGGTTCCCGAGCATGATTTAGAAAAACGCTCGGAGCACCCTGGAGGCTGGAGCATGCTCTGGGTGACCAAAACTGGATTGTTAACGCATGCTCGGAGCAGACAAATGTGGGAAGAAAACATACCTGGTGTGCAAAGTAAGTGAACTCCGAAGGGGTTCACGTGAGCTTTGCAGGCGGCCCGGTGTGGTTCGTACATCGATAAATCAGAATCAGAATCAGAATTGTTTACTGGTGATACGTCCAAAGACAATCATTCACCAGGACCTGTGAATCAGGGAAGCTAGTCCCTAGCCCTTATAAGAGAAGTAAACTTAGTAACTGAATCCTCTGCACACTCAGCAGCAGAAATAAGTGAATCTTCCAGGGAATTCCAATCTCTAATAGTCTGGGGGAAGAAACTGGACTTGTAAATGTCAGTCCCAGCCAATGGGGTTTGAAATGTCAGGGAATGATGATTCCTGGTACGCCTATTTGGGGGAACAAGATCATTTATGGGTATACTGGCTGCACCCCTCAGACCTTTGTAAAGCATTATAAGTCTACTATCTTTCCTTCTCTTTTTTAGGGATTCCCACTTAAGTTTCTCCAGAATGCCAGTCATACTCCCAGTTTCATATGTGTAATTTCCCGTTACAAATCTAGCTGCCCTTTTCTGCACCTTCTCAAGTTCATCTTGAAGAAGTACACTTTGAGGGTCCCAAACTGAACTGCCATACTCCAGGACTGGACGCACCAGTCCCTTGTATGCTGACTCCTTAACATCTTGTGGACATGCTGCCAAGTTACGTCTAAGGAAGCCGAGGGTCCTATTAGCCTTTGTGCAAATATTACTGACATGTGTGTTCCACTTCAAATCATTGGCAATGGTTATGCCGAGATACTTGATAGTTTCTACATTACTGAGGACCGTTCCTTCTAAGGTATAGGAAGCATTGATCTTCTTGATCCGTTTCCTTGTAATTTGCATTATATTGCATTTAACAGGTTGAAATCTCATGCCCCAACTCCTTGCCCAACAACCTAAATGATCTATATCCTCCTGAAGTTTCACAGTGTCTTCAATATCTCTGATTTCACGATAGCAAACACAGTCGTCAGCAAAAAGTCTTAATTCCGAGTCAATATTTTCTGTTATATCGTTAATGTATAACGAGAACAACAATGGTCCAAGCACAGTGCCCTGGGGGACACCTGACAAAACCGGGGCCCAATCCGACTTAACTCCATTTACCACCACACGCTGCTGCCTGTAACAGAGAAAAGAATCTATCCATTTCAGAGTCTTCCCACCAATACCATAGCCGTATAGCTTACATTTAAGTAATTCATGAGGGGGAGTGTCAAAAGCTTTCTCGAAGTCCAAGATAAAAGTGTCAATCTGACCGCCCTTATCCAAGATTTTAGCCCAGTCATTTATAACCGTGATCAATTGAGTTTCACAGCTATGTTTCTTACGGAAAGCATGTTGTCTGTCTGACAAAAGTTTATGTTCATCCAAATGTGCCATAATATTAGAGCAGACAATGTGTTCGAGTAACTTGCATGGTACACAAGTTAGAGAAACCGGTCGGTAATTGCAAGCCAAAGACGCCGGAGAGGTTAGGTTCACTGATAATACTTACATTCTCTCTAATCAATGTTTTATTTGACCTGAAATTTGTGCTAAAGGATCAGAAAAAAAACAATGAAAACATTTATACGCAGCTTTTCAATAATGTAAATATTAATAAATAATGTATATAGAATAACATGATATGTAAAAAATATGGTGTCGGTGTAGGGGTGGAGGAGCCGACAATCAAAATCTTTTTTTTTTCTGTTAAAATGTGATATTTTTTCCTGTTATAAATACTCCTATTGCTTTCCTACCTTACATTGATGTATAATTCATAAATCTGAGTTTTGATCTTCTTGCTTCCAAATCCTTCAGAAAATCAAGTTCCATGGCGTTTCATAAAGAGAAAAGAACAAGCAGCGAAATTTACTGGGGCTGTAAAGCATAAAGACTTGATAACTTATAGCCCCAGCATTAAAGCTAAGCAAGGAGAGAAGATAACGACAGATAGCTCATAAATCAAAAGACTAAAAGCTGCTTTTCTTATTCGAGAAATATTGCCTCAAAGCCCTGTGGCTCAATCAGAGGCATAAATTCATGAAATTACGAGTATTTATCGTGAGGTATTGCTGCAAGCCTCTCACTACAATTTTCAATTAGGGTACTTAAAACACTCTTGAGGTTCACTAAAAGACGGTTCTATTATTAGTTGGAAACTAAAATGACTTTTATCATAGAGTTTAATAAAATGGTAAAAATACAATGTAAAAATATGGGTCCCCATTCATTGTCCCGTTTTTGTTGGTTTTGCTTTAATTGACGGAACCATAAAATGAGATTGTATTCTGTGGTATAGTCCATGAACTACCAGTGGCTAAAACTTCTAAAGACAAATCATTACAAAAGAGGCTCAACTGTCACGTTTGGTGCTAAATAATGGGTTAATATTCATACATTGAGTCATATAACTGGCAAAGAAAGAAGGAAAAAGTATTGAGAAGTTAAAAATCGCTCCACAACATACGTTTTCCTTTTCTGGTTCCCAGTCTAACAGTACTATAAACATAAACAAGGTGGGATAATGAATGGGGACGAATGCCAGTATGTTGTATTTTTACCATTTTATTCAAGTTTATGATACTAGTATCAAAAGATCATTGGAGTTGTGAACTCATTTTTCGGAAACTTAAAAGTGCAAAACTCAGGGATGTTTTATTTGTTAAAAGTTGGCTAATCATGGTAATTTACAATGAATATCTTGCAGGGATAGCTCACAATAAAATATTTCATGAATTTATTCCACTGACAGAGCAATAGGGCCTTTAAGTTGAATGCAGCTGTGAAGTTCAATGAGGGTATTCAGATGCATTAAGGAGTTATAGCATTCAAACAAAACTTGTAAAGGGCAGACAACCTATTAACAGACCAAAAGTTGTTTTTTTCATTGACATTACTTGTTATCAGTCAGTCTGTAAAACTTCGTAAAAATCCCAAATGCCGACTCAGTTGGATGTGCACAACTATGCAGTGTCATTAAAATATCCTAAAGGACAGGAATTACAGCTTCACACTTCATCCACAGGTCATGATCAGAAAAGAGCAGGTTATGCTTTAAAGTTGTACTAGAATCTTTATTACTTACATATTTGTCATCAGAGTAAGGTGAATAAATCTTCCAAGTTTTTACAGATTTCTACCAAAAGGTAATTAAATCACAGTTCCGACAATAAAGTCAACCCAGGGAACATAATTTATAAAACAACAATGCAAGTTATATTTTATGCAAAAGTAATACTGGGAAGCATGTCTTTCATCTTGCATTTATTTTGAGTACTTGCATGACATGACTATATCCCAAAGCCAAGTTATAGTATATGGGTACAGCATCAGTCTAGCAGACTGTACAGTGGGTACACCACCACAGTCTAGCAGACTTTACAATGGGTACGTCACCACAGTCTAGCAAACTGTACAATGGGTACATCACCACAGTCTAGCAGACTTTACAATGGGTACACCACCACAGTCTAGAAGACTTTACAATGGGTACACCACCACAGTCTAGCAGACTTTACAATGGGTACACCACCACAGTCTAGTAGACTTTACAATGGGTACATCACCACAGTCTAGTAGACTTTACAATGGGTACACCACCACAATCTAGAAGACTGTAGAATGGGTACATTACCACAGTCTAGCAAAGTGTACAATGGGTACACCACCACAGTCTAGCAGACTGTACAATTGGTACCAGTCTAAGAGATTGTACAAACCTTTGTTATCAGGACCACATGCTGTAGTAAATGTCATGACAGGAACTAAAGAACTTCAGGACATGTGCTAGTCTTTTTCTTCTCTTTTTGGGGGCCAATTTTACAAGGGAAACAACTTTTGAGACTTCATATTAACTTTCCTGGATGATGCCCTTCCCAAATGGGGACTACTCTTAAATGAAAGAATTTGCTCCTATAGGAGCAAATTCTTTCATTTAAGAGTTGACCCCCATTGCAAAGGGTGGCAAAAAAGGAAGTGCCAGATTTACTGCCCCTGCAAATGCACTTACACACTAAAACTACCAATACCTGGTTTAGGTGCCCCAACAATTAAGAGTTATTGTGGTAATCAGAAAAGACAAGCCAAACAACTGAATCTGTGTTCATATAATATAGATATGTTAAATAAAGTAGCAAAACATATTCACAACAGACAAAATGAAAATAATGGCTTAAGATAATAACGAGAATTATTTATATTATTTATATACGAGACAGCCTCTTTGATCGCCAAAAACTATGATTGGAAAAGTTCTGAATTCATGTACATGACCAAAGCTCCAGTTGTATTTTTGAAATTTTTCCTAGGATCATTTTTCATGTGTCTCACATAAACATCTGTTGTGACTCTCATTAAAACTCCCTTGTCCCATGGGTTCTAATTTGGGGTCACAACATATATTTTCATTGAGTATGGACAGAAATTGTTTTACTGTTATCCTCAGAACCCAGCTATATCTGAACCTATGATAATCATGCCACATTCTGTTATTGTTGTATAAAATTATACACTGTCAGCTACCAAACTCACTTTTATAACACTTTTTGTAACCATAGTTGCACACACCTGGCACTGAGTGTCCGTCCATATACTTTAAACCATTCATAAATTTCCAACTTATACATGTACATGATTCTCCTTCAAGACAAGGATGGTAATACATGTATATAAGGAGGATTAACTTCCAAAGTGTCAGCTTAAGGAAGAAATTTTCATGCCATTTCCAATCACAAAGTACACAGCATAGTATCCTTTGTAAGAAACAAGTAGCTACAAAAGCCTATTTCTTTTCATTTTCTATCAACTTTTTCCCTCCCACAAGAAAATCAAGATACCCTGTGGTGCAAAGTTGGGTATATTTAGGTATGTATGTCTGTATGTGAGCCGCGACGTGACAAAACCAACAATGTGGTTGTGCATCCAGCGCAGACTCAGATCAGCCTGGGCATCCGCCCAGTCTGATCAGAGTCTTCACTTTCCGCATGAAGGTAGCTTAGTCCCTCAGCTACCCTTTAAGCGCTTAGCAAAGAGTCTGATGAGACTGGGTGAATGCCCAGGCTGATCTGAGTCTGCGCTGGGCGGACGACCACATTGTTGGTTTTCTCGTGTCGTGGCTCATGTATGTCTCACAGCTATAGTACAATACAGATAAAAGTAAAATAAAAGTTTTACAGCACAACATAAATGGAAACAATTCAGAACACAACAAAACTGACTGGAACTAGAGATAAACAAAATGGTACCGTAATAACCCTAAAATTTTGGACACCCAAGAGTCGGACAATTATTGTTTGAAAATTCTTAGAAAGTGGATTTTACATGTCAATGCATCCAAATGATGCTTAGTGAAGGGCAAATGTTGTAGACCCTGGTCAAACTGTTCCTTCAGGAGCAGTTTGATCTGGGTCTACAATGTTTGTTCAGACCTGTCTGAATATTTAGGGTCATTACGGTAACTACACAAGCAATGTAACAGATATGAAGAATATTCTATAGAACATGTCATGTAGAACAGGACAATTCTTGGGTAGCATAAACAAAATGATGTGTAGTAACAATATTCACGAACTAACCTACAATCCCAAGATAAATAACAAGTCTGTCATCCAACAGCATAGCTCATCTGAAGTAGCACTTGCCTATCATGAAGGAAAAGTTTGAAGTGTGTGACCTGTTTTGTGTAGTATTTTGTAAAAAATTTACACAAAATTTAAAGAAAGTCTTCAACATAAAATTTTTAAGACTGTTATCTTGATGCAAAGAAATATATTAAGCTATAATGGACCAGTACGCACAATAAGTCCACTGAATCCCTCAATGGGTAATCAAAATATGGGTCTTAAAAACTTGAACCAAAACATTCCTAAATGAGGATTCCATTGCTAATGCTGAGGCTGATGGGAAATGATGCAAGGCTGACAATAAGAGCTCCTCCTGTATTTTTGTACAGGTGACCTTAAAATAAAAGTGCTGTTGGAATGACAAAGAGTGCAGATGTTAATCAAACTGCCAATTTGGGACCAGCTGTTTAAAGCACTGTTGGCTTGAAAGAGTCTTTCATCAAGGATTCCTTATGGCTTGTAGTACACTGAAATCAAGTGTACAAATATTTTTTCCTGAAAAAAAAAAGGAGCTTTTGCACTGCAAGTTCCTCACATTTGTTCCACAAAAAATGGTAGTGTGCACTGTTTGTTTCAAACAACATGGCCCTGGTCCACACTCAAATTTCAGGAACTATTCTGTCATAATATTCCCACGTGATAACTTGTAAATTCTCAATCAATCTGCTAGAAACGCTTTACATGCATCAGTTTGTAAATTCTCAATCAATCGACTAGAATGTATTCTGTGCACCAAATTAAAAATTCTCAATCAGTCTTTTTATTTGTAATAGTAAATTCTAAATCAATCTTTTACTGCACCAACTTGTAAAGTCTCAATCAATCTGTTAGTAACAGTTTCTATGCACCAACTTGTAAATTCTCATTCAATCTG
Organism: Ctena decussata; assembly: GCA_963989385.1. Lineage (NCBI taxonomy): Eukaryota > Metazoa > Mollusca > Bivalvia > Lucinida > Lucinidae > Ctena > Ctena decussata. Next base: position 107,405,654 of record OZ022500.1, on the reverse strand, counting down.
TTAGTAACATTTCCATGCATCAACTTGTAAATTCTCAATCTGACAATCTGTTAGTCACATTTTCCACGCACCAACTTGTAAATTTTCAATCAGTCAACATTTAAATGTAAATTCTCGATCAATCTGTTTTCTATGCACCAACTTGTGAATTCTCAATCAATCTACTGTCAGCAACAATACATTTTCTAGGACAAGAAAATGGCTGTAAATTTAAACAACAATAAAAAAAAATACATTCAACAGGAGAAAGTAAAATATTTAAGATAAATGGGGACACCTCCATATTTTTTCCCCATTTTAGTACAGAGAAGCAACTGTTCCAATTGCCTATTTGCTTCTCTACACAACAAAGCTCTCCAAAATGGGGTCTAAACTAGGGGAGTAAATTCTACTCTAGTGCAGCAAATTCTTTTAAGAGTTGACCCCCAGTCAGAAGGGAGGCAAAAATGAAACTAGCAGAGTTGCTTCCTGTGAAACCGTACCCATTCACGTTGCAGGTATATTTGAGATTCCCTATGAGAAAAACAGCTTGACAGTGAAACCTCAGCTAAACCTCCACATCTGTATAATTCATCATAGTCATTTGTTTGGTATGTGAAACCTCTACAATAATTGTCCGTGGAAATGTTGTACAAGGTGACCCTATGGAGAGATTAAATATATAGAGAAACATCATTCTGAGACCATTATCAATGACTGTAAAATCCACAATTCTATCCCGACCTAGAAATTAAGAGTCAAACTTCTACAAAAGTAATCCTAAGTATCACAATCTTTTTAGACTCATATGTATGTCAAGAATAGTAGTATACAATATCTGCTTTGAAGTCAAAGAACAAGTGGTGATCTCACCAAACTCCTGAAAGTCATGCTAAACCTAAATTTCTTTTCAGCCACTTTCAGGCATTTTGTGATAACTCCACTAATTATCTTTTACAGACCTTATTATTTTGAATTCTAATGCACTTACAAATGTAACGCGACGTCTGATTGGATAACATCAAACATTTGATACACAGTCACATACCTGACTTTATTTCAAAACGTCACTTCTGATTGGCTGACATCTGATTTTAGGTTGCTGAAAGCATTTGCAATGGGTGCAAAGTAGATGAAAATGTGAAAAAGTACATTAGAATGGGGATGTCTGTATTGAAAATTGTCATTTGGGGAGGTAAATCGTCGTTTTTATGGTCGAAAATTGTGTTTTACGGCGACACAACAAACAAAATTTCCAACCATAAAACAGATGGTTTACCTCCCCAAATGACAATTTTGAGTACAGTTATCCCCTTAATGATATGCTTTACATAATATACATTCAGAATACCAGTAGTATATTGGCAATCCATTTGCAGAAATTAACCCTTAATGCGCCAAAAAGCAGACAACAAAATTTACGTCTGCAGAAATTTAAAAAAATGTTTTGACCAAGCTATATCATATTATGAATTCAAAGACTATAAGGTAAACAGTGTAGATCCAGATGACGTGGCTCATGATGAGCCACCTCATCTGGATCTTCACTGTTTGCAAATTCAACAATTTTTCATTTTTGGTGCTTTAAGGGTTAAAGTTTCAATTTTCAGACTGGAAATAATTTCACATTTACCAGATGTGTGTCACAAAGCCTGGCTTTTGCTGAGATGACCATTCAACACGGTTTCACTGTAGAGTCCTCTTATACTGCTGAGGCCAATACGGGTTACTGATCAGACTTCACTGATGTGCAGTCTGATTAATCTTCTCAGTCTGTATTTACATGTACTATATGGCTAATTTCTCATGTAATTTCTGATGGCATAACTCATTTTATTAAGCAGCCTATTATGCAAGGATGTAAAATCGTTCAAACATGAACTTATCACGGAAATAATATAAAATCAATCATGTCGAAAAAAATACATGTATATATATACATATATATGAGCCGCGACACGAGAAAACCAACAAAGTGGTTGTGCGCCAAGCACTCAGCCTGGGCATCCACCCAGTCTGATCAGAGTTTTCCCTGTCCGCATGGAGATAGCTTAGACCCTTAGCTACCTTTTAAGCACTTAGCGAAGAGTCTGATAAGACTGGGTGGAAGCCCAGGCTGATCTGAATCTGCGCTGAGGACACAACCACTTTGTTGGTTTTCTGGTGTTGCGGCTCATATAATATTGCATAAAGATGCATGCCAAAAATGCTTCAGTATTAAAGCCCTCATACTCGATCATCAAGAGCATTTGAGCCGCGACACGAGAAAACCAACAAAGTGGTTGTGCGCCAAGCACTCAGCCTGGGCATCCACCCAGTCTGATCAGAGTTTTCCCTGTCCGCATGGAGATAGCTTAGACCCTTAGCTACCTTTTAAGCACTTAGCGAAGAGTCTGATAAGACTGGGTGGAAGCCCAGGCTGATCTGAATCTGCGCTGAGGACACAACCACTTTGTTGGTTTTCTGGTGTTGCGGCTCATATAATATGCCAAATGCTTCAGTATTAAAGCCCTCATACTCGATCATCAAGAGCATTTGAGCCGCGACACGACAAAACCAACAATGTGGTGTGCGCCCAGCGCAGACTCAGATCAGCCTGGGCATCCGCCCAGTCTGATCAGAGTCTTCGCTGTCCGCATGGCGGTAGGTTAGATCCTTAGCTACTCTTTGAGCACTTAGCGAAGAGTCTGGTCATACTGGGCGGATGTCCAGGCTGATCTGAGTCTGCACTAGGCGCACATCCACATTGTTGGTTTTCTCGTGTCGCTGCTCATTCATTCAAGACGTATGGTAATACTTGCATGTTTCTTTGTTGTTTTTATAATGGGGAACAACTTCTGCAAAATCCTGTCTGTTTCACTGAACAACGTAGTCTACTCTTAAAGAAATTTGCTCCTTGAAGAGCAAATTCTTTCCTTTAGGAGTTAGCCTCAGTAGGGAGGGTGGCAAACTGAACCTGGCAGAGTCTTTTCCCCCGAAAAAGACATTTTTTTCTTACTACAAATTCTCATGATTCAACACATTAGTTTGTAGAGCAAATACTGTCACTGTTTTATCAGTCAATAGCTAGTCAAGGGAAACAGAAAAACTGCTTAATTAAGACAGGTGACCCCTTAATACAGGTTCATTTGCAATGTACTCTGGTTCAAAGGATCCAACAAGATGGCTGCTAAAGACAGGTGGCCCCTTAATGGAGGTGACCAAAAAAGCAGGTTTGACTGTACAAGAATTTCTGGGTGAGGGGGGGGAAGAGGGGGTGGGGGAGTATGGGAATATGATTAAATCAAATCTGACATCCTCTTTTTGGAAATAGACCAGTCCAAAAAAGGCAGTGGACAAGTCAACTTGGCATTAAAGCATTTCCACTGTAAGCATAGTTATATATAAGCAATCAGAAGCTGTAACAACTGCAACTAAGAATTTTTCTTTTTAGGGGAGAGCCGGGTAACTTCGGACAGGTGGGTAAACTCGGACATATCTTGACAAACAGTGAAAATCTAGATGAGACGGCTCATACTGAGCCGTCTCATCAGGATTTTTACTGTTTTGCCCTATTAATTTTGTTTTAATTCCCAACAACTGACATTTAAAGGAAACAGTGTCACTGTCCGAATTTACCCGCGGTCCGACGTTACCCGACTCTCTCCTAATTATTCACAACATTCAAAATGTCCTCATGTAAGGCTACCATTTTCAAATTTTTGGAAAATGTTGAAAACTTCACTCTCTTTTAAAATATTCAGGCACATTAACAATGAGTATAGTTTAAGAAAATAGTGATTAGAATTAGAAGTGTACAAATATACAGAATCTCAGTAAACATACTATGTAAAATACAGAAAAGTTCATAATCATATATATGTACATTTTTGCATTAACAAGAAAATGAGCCTTAACACGACAAAACCAACAAGTGGCATGTGCACCCAGCAAAGACTCAGATCAGCCTGGGCATCCGCCCAGTCTAATCAGAGTCTTTGCTGTGTGCTTAAAGGGTAGCTGACAGCCAAGGCACTGCTCAGACTGGGCGGATGCTCAGGCTGATATCATTCTTCGCTGGGTACACATGCCAGTTTGTTAGTTTTGTTGTGCTGCCGCTCAAATAATCATACCATATTTACCACGAATATCTGGACTGCAATTTGTGAACAAAAGAGCAGACCCAGATCAGACTACTCCACAGGAGCAATTGTCTACATTCTTTGCCCAACTGAACAAAGATGACTTGTCTACAGCCAAAACTCAAAACTTCACTGTAGCATACTGTAGTATCCCAACAAACTTCATGTTTATTTTTTATGTTGTTCATATGGAAATAAAATATTGTTTAAACTAAAAATTCACTTTTGAAGTAACATAGCAGAAGGCAGGGAAAGGAGAGGGATGGGCTCTGCCTTTCATCTGCTGTGCCCAAAACACAGTGGGCTACTAACCACCACTGCCCCTACAGCTATAGGCTATCGGAAACCTTTTAAGTTTACCTTTAACAGAAGGTGTAAATGCGTCCAAATATTTATAGTTAATATGCTACATATGAATTTGAATAATTTCTAGCATAACAGTATTATAAAAGGCTTCAATAGTTGTATTGTCCAGTTACTAAGGCTAGTAGCACTCTTCTGTAATCTCCTGATGTATCTCCCTGGAAAAGAGAAAGAATAAATGTAAATTAAATACAGTATATTGATAATATAAAACAAAAGTCAAGAGTGCCTAATAGTCTCAAGGGATTTAGAAAGTACATTAGTGATACAACGGAAACAAACAATTCAGAAAGAAAGTTTTATCAGGTGATTTTATGATAATTTTGAGACAACTGCTTTTTAAATGCTTCAGTTTCTAAATGAGGCAGGCATAACTTTTCCAGAATTATCACTCTGCACATGGAGCTCTGGTTTGGCATAAGGTATACAATGTTTTGTTGTTGTTGTTTTTTGTTTCCTGTTGTTGTTGTTGTTTTTTATGCCACCAACTTCGAAGAAGTTGAGGGGGCATATTGGTTTGGGCCTGTCCGTCCGTCTGTTCATCAGTAACACTTTTTTGCAGCTGGGAAACTCAAGAACCGCTTATGCTAAGATCTTGAAACCTTATATGTGGCATGTACATGAAAGATAAGCGGACCAGTATTTTTTTTTCCTCCGCCGGTCTTGTCATTCAGGAAACATGCCCCTTTTTCGGCTTTTTGGGAAAACCTTGTGACCAAAATATCTGAAGAACCACTTAGCTAGGATCCTGATATTTGGCATACAGTTACAGATCAAGGTGTAGATGAACTGATAAACTTTTGAGCATATTTCGTAAATTTTTGTTAGAGTTATTTCCCTTTTTCAGACATAGGCATTTTATATAGGAAAAACCTTGTGACCAAAATATCTAAAGAACCGCATAAGCTAGCATGTTTATATTTGGCATATGGTTACAAGCCAAGGTGTAGATGAACTGATTAACTTTTGAGCATATTCCGTAAATTTTTGGTTGAGTTATTCCCCTTTTTCAGACATAGGCATTTTATATAGGAATAACCTTGTGACCAAAATATCCAAAGAACCGCTTAAGCTAGCATTTTTGTATTTAGCATATAGTTGCAGGTCAAGATGTAGATCATCTGATTAACTTTTGAGCATATTTCGTAATTTTTGGTTGAGTTATTTCGCTTTTTCGGACATAGGCATTTTTTTAGGAATACCCTTGAGACCAAAATATCTGAAGAACCGCTTAAGCTAGGATGCTGATATTTGATACAGTTACAGACCAAGGTGTATATGATCTGATAAACTTTAGAGTGTATTTTGTAAATGTTTGGTTGAGTTAATTCCTTTTTTCGGACACAGGCATTTTATATAGGAATAACCTTGTGACCAAAATATCTGAAGAACTACTTAAGCTAGGATCCTGATATTTGGCATACAGTTACAGGCCAAGGTACAGATGATCTTATTAGCTTTGTAGCCAATTCTATAAATACAGGGTTGGGTATTACCTCTCTCTGACTGATACATTATGGGATGAACCTTCTTTAGAGGAAAGGCAAACGGTTGGGGGCATAGTGTTTCATAAACACATTTTCTAGTTTGTTTTGAGTTTTTGTTTTCCTCGGAAAATTGTTGTGCACATTTTTTAGACTAAGTGCTGATTTCACATCACATTTTAATCACCATTTGTCATTTTTACCACAAATTATGCCTTGACCATTATGCAAAAATGAAATGCCTTGACCATAATGCAAAAATGAACCTTGTTCAGAGATAACTGATATCCTAAAGTGAACTGAAACTGGACCTCTGTCTCTAATCTGCACTCCAATTCCATATGATAACTACTATAAATCAAAATGAAAACATAGGTACTGTAAATTCTAAAAATTGGGACATCTCATAATTACCATAATTGTCCTAGAAATGAAAGTTTGGTTACACAATGAGTTCAAAAGATGCAGATGGAATGACAAACAGTGTATATCTGATCAGTCTGCTCCTTTAGCAGCAGCTAAGTCTAGCACAGATGTCAGAATTATTCATTTGACTGCCATTTTGAAAAACTCTGAAATTTTTTCAGCAGGTTAACAATAGGAGAGGTATTGTAATGAAAGTTAAGAAGACAATGCCATGCCATGAATGATCCAGATATATGGTACATGACTCTTCCAAAAGTAAAAACAAATGTCTAATACCACTAATATCACTAATATTTTTGATGTGGACATCTGTGGTATACATGTATTAAGCAAACTGAAACAGATCACTGTGATGAACTGTTTGCAAAAGCAAGTTTATGTTATGGATAATTCTGGTAATAATGAATCCATACATCTGCCAGTACCACATTGACTAGATATTTGGTAGTGTATATCGTTACACTTTAATTAACTGAAATATTTACTAATTTGCATCAAGATGTCAAGCTGAAGAATGGTTATGTTATCACTGATATGACATATAGGTTTCACACCCTTATTAGGAACAGTCTGATCTGGGTCTATGCTGGTCCTGCTCAGACCTACCCTAATGTGCTTAAGTATTGGGACACCTAAAATAATAAATTTTCCATTTGTCCCAAATGGAAAATTCATTATCTTTAGGTGTCCCAATATATACGCACATTAGGGTATGTGTCCCAATACTTAGAATTTTATGGTATTTCTTAAATCTGTTAGTGTTGCTAGAGGTGAAAGATAAAGTTTTTCAAACAGTGCAGACCAAGCTTAGCAATTCTGACAGAGCACAGCAAGCTAAATCAGATTTAAAAAAAAAAAAGAAAGAAAGAAGCGCAAGCAGAAATAACTATACTTCTGAGTACAAGATAGAGACAATTACGCACAGAAAAAAGCAATAATTTGAATAGTATGAATGACACATGCATAAGGAAAATGACTGGAAATTTTTAATCTACACTAGATGCCAAATCATGTCAGCTGGAAGAGTCTACACAATGATAAACATTAACAAAGAATGTTGCTGGGTCTAAATTTTTTATCATACATAGACTGGCATGCATTAAAAGTATATATAGGTATTGAGAATGGAACCATATCATTCATATGATACAAAATACAATATCTTATTTGTAGCACATTTGAGCACGAAACTGACAAATTCTGAATGAAACAGTTCATAAACTACACAAACAAAACAGGTATCAAAAGGCATAAAAGAGAACAAATCTGCAAAAAACAAATTTTGATTTGTCCACCTACGAATCAGATACTGCACTGACAAGAACACCAAACACAACTACAAAGCTAAAACTTTAAAGTATGTGCCAAAGATCATGCCTCTAATTCATACAGGAACTGAGAAATAAATAAAGGTCAATGAAGCATAAAATATAGGTCAAACTCAAAAGTGAAATGCTCTTGTCCATATATATGTGTGTGCCAAGTACCTAATTTGTCACCCCATTGGCTGTATAGGTGTATAGGTGATCAGTGTTAGAATTAGAGATATAGGCCAAAAAGAAAGACTCAAAGCTTTGATGTTACACCTGACTCTGCAAAGAAAGACACAAAATAAACTGGAACTTGCATTATGCAATAAGCAGCATGAGCTGTAAATTATATGAAATTATATGAAACTTCCATGAGAAAAGGTGCATACAAAACTAGAAATGTGACTACAGTACATGGAGCCCCCGCACAGTGCATTGAGTAAGTTGGTGCCTTGATTAAGGTACTGACACTTGTAGGATAACTAGGTTCATAGAGGCAGACTTGTATAATACAAAAAGCCATAGGCCAAGCATTGCCCGAAAGCTAAAATGTGACACAAACTGCAGCCTTTTACACAGTTTAAGAGTCACTGTATGGCCAAAGTAGTAAGTCAATGGACTGTGATATATGAACCATCATGACCTGATTCTTGTATATTCCTGTTGTACTTACAGATATTAATCCTCATACAAAATTTCAAGTTGCTACAATAAAATGTACCCTAAAACCTACCTCTTAAAAAATATTAACCTTGCACACAATTAGTCTTAGTCTGAAGTTAGTGGACAGTGACATATGGATATTTTTGCCCTGATTCTTGTGTATTCCTGTTGCACTTATAGACATAAACCCTCATACAAAGTTTCAAATTGCTACAATTACAGAAACCTTGAAATCTATCTCCTTCAAAAATCTTAACCTTGCAAAATTTGCCTCAATTCAAAGTCTGTGGACCATGACATATGGATCATCTCGCCTAATAACTTGACGTAACTCCGATTTTATTTTTTGACTGGTTTCTGGGTATTTCAGAAAAAGACAAAAAGAAAAAAAAACAATACCCTGAGTGCTACTTTGTTGCTCTAATGGATCATATACCCTGATTCTTGTATATCCTTTTTGTACTTAAAGATATAAATCCTCATACAAAATTTCAAGAAGCTACAATAATAGGAACCCTGAAATCTACCTCTTACAAAAATCTTAACCTGAGTCTAACAGGGTTATGTACGCACGGAGGTACAGACATATGTAATAACGTACACACTTGTACACATGTGATGCGGGGGCATAAAAAAAAGATACAGATCAGCTCACATGCTTCAGGCACTTCTCTCACTGTGTAGCTCCTATAAATCTAACAATTGAGGTGTCTTGGTATACCACCATGTTTTTCTACTATCCTTGTTAAGGGGAACATTTTTTTTTTACTTCCTGACTGCTTCCCTGAGCAATAAAAATCCTACCGAAAAAGGGTCTTTTCTACGTTGAAAATGGAGGCAAAAATGAAAACGGCTGAGGTAAAATATAAACTCTATGTCCATGCATAAATCATAAGCATTCAGATTAGCAAAATGTTCTCTATTAACCCTTAAAGTGCCATAAATTAAACTTGTTGCATTGGCAAACAGTGTAGATCCAGATGAGGTGGCTCATAATGAGCCACCTCATCTGAATCTACACTATTTGCCCTCTAGTGTTGAAATTCTCAATGTAATATCACTTGGATGAAACACGTTTTGAAATTCTGCAGGCGTAAATTTTGTTGTTGCTTTTTGGCGCATTAAGGGTTAAACAAATAAAAGCAATGTACACTGTTTTTTTCTTTTGCTATATAACAGAATGTTTACTGATTTCCAAGGGCATTTCTATCATGGAACTGGATGGTTTTATTCAATTATATACATTTCGCACCATTGAAACTTCTGAAAAATATTTCAGTCACAGTGGTCGTAATTTTAGTTGACAATATACATATAATACCATAATTAACCTTTTCAGCCCACTGTGCACTTAGATTATTCAAAATGGCAGCAAGTAATTGTAGTAGTTTTATTACCTAGTAGGCAACATTCAAAAGAAATATTACATATCACAGAAAACAAAATGATTGAAGCTTCAGAGTAGAGCTGCATATAGTCAGAAAATGATAGAAAAGCTTTTTGAAAGACAAGAATTCCGGAGTGTCTTGCCTGTCTGCTCACTGATACGTACAGAACAGAGCTAAACCAGAAAACTCGTTGCAAACTTTACTCTGCCACCACTAGAAAAGTAACACCTATGTCTCATTTCTGCAAAATCAAAGGTAAGACAAAAACTGAAAGATTCTATTCTCCTTTAATCTCTTGTAAACAACCAAATAAAGGGAGAAACAAGTAAAAGTATGTGCACTTATCATATGCCTTACAAATTCCAATGACGTTGACATGTATTCTTATTAGGTTAAATATGGTATTTTCTTTTCTGATAGGTGAACCCCTTTTCTTCTGAGGGAACACCTCTAGGAAGAACTGTCCCCCTCTCTAGGACTCTCTCTCTAGAGAACAAATTCTTCATTTCAGAGTAGTCCCCTTTGATAACACTATCAGATAATGTTTATGGCCTCTTTGCATCCAATGACCCATTATGAAAATCGAAAATGCAATGGTTTGCAAATAGTTCTTCTAACATAAATCAGCATTAGGGATATTTTCACACTTTACAATATTAGGGATGGCTATGCCTCGCTGCATGGATATGCTGGCTGACCTAAGACATATGGCAGCATTTGTCTGTTGTTGGTGCAACGTTCACTGGGTCAACTTTATACTTTAAAGAAAACAACTATGATAGTTCTAAACTAATGAAGACTGTTACTTGTTGAATCCCACTTGGATACCAGTAAAACAAACATAACATGCATTTCCAAATGATGAATATGAACAGGCACTCTCTATTGCCCTCTCTATTGTATCCAGGTTAAAGGGGAATATTTGGTGATATTTTAGAGAAAACTTTCTTGAATTCTCCATGAAAGGTATTCATTGAAATCGCTTTCACGAGCCAACTGTAAATGAATATCTACAACCTGTCTTTGTGCAAACACGGAAACTTATCCCTAAATCATCCCCTTATTATTGTCTGCTATCCTATAATGTAAGATAACATTCATCACGTCTGTTGCCATATCTGCATACACGTGTACCCAACTTTTTCAGACAAAAGGTAAGATAAAACTACGAAGGCAGCATCTTCCTCATTCATTGCCCATTCCTCAAATATAGCTGTCCTAAGATATTCCACAGCCCGTAAAATTTGACATATAAACACAATTGTGTTTTTTCTTCACCAGAACACCAATATTACACTATAAATCTATTTTTTTTTTTTTTTGTACATAAGACTTGATTTTTATTTAATACAACCAACCCAAAGTTAGAGACAGAATTATTGAAAGCTACAACTAATGCTGTAATAACTAAAAGCCCAACCTCATTATTTGTACTTGATAATTGTACAAAGGCAATAAAAGAGACCTGCCTAGATGCTTTCATTACTTTAGGTTAACGATGCGTTCACTACTTTAGGTAGCCGTTAAACTTCAAATCAAATCAAGCTGATTTGTTAAACTGCAAAGTTAACCTTTGAAGTTTAGCCTAAAAGCTTGCTTGACACGTCTAACTGCCATGAATGTGAAAACAATGAGAAGATAACTCTTCCCATCTTATCTGTATATGATAAAATTGCTACAGTGACTAACCTACAAACTGCTGAATTTTCCAATCAAAAACCTTCATACCATTTCTAAATGCTCACTGACATGAAATAAAATATGCTTGGATATCATGCTCTCTCTTGTGCAGGTGTGGACAAGTATAGATATCAAAGAATACAGCCTAAATAATTACCTGTAAAATTCCCAAAATCACACAGTTATTCAATATACAGGTGAAACTGCTTGTTTGGTCTTATTCACAAGCATTCATATAAAGATGTATTTGAGCCGCGACACGAGAAAACCAACAATGTGGTCGTCCGCCCAGCGCAGACTCGGATCAGCATAGGCATCTGCCAAGTTTGATCAGACTCTTTGCTAAGCGCTTAACCCTCTAGTGCCCGGTGTATCATATCTGCTACATGACTCTGTTTTGGTGCCGTGACCAAGATATTGACTTGTATGTTATGTCATACTGCTAGAAAATCAGTTAAGATATCAGGAAATAAGATTAAATCATTCCAGTTGTAATGATATGTTTAAAGTACGTTTATCAGCCGCCAAAAGTTGCTAAAGTTCGAAAACACAAAATGTATCATATATGATACATTGGGCATTAAAATAAAAAATTGTGATATTGACTTTACTTTTTCAGATATTCCTCATACATATATGCGAACAGATTGTTTTTCATACACCTTTTTTTCATCCAAAAAGGTGCCCCGTAATTATTGTTAACATTCTAGTTATTCACCCTGAAAAAAGCTACTTTTAAAAAATTAATGCCCAATGTAGCATATATGCTACATGTATATCTCAGCAACCTTGGACCTCAACACAAATTCAGACCCTGTTTTCAATTTGACTTCCCAAAGCTAGTGGCTGGATGGAATATAAATGTTTTCTTACAGTGCATTCTATGTTTGGGCACTAGAGGGTTAAAGGGTAGCTGAGGGTCTAAGCTACCTTCATGCGGAAAGCGAAGACTCTGATCAGACTGGGCGGATGCCCAGGCTGATCTGAGTCTGCGCTGGACGCACGACCACATTCTTGGTTTTGTCACGTCGCGGCTCATTTATATTACAAGCTGTTCCAGTAATACTTTGCTGTAACCAAATATTTTTTTCTATATGATCAATGAAAACCATCTCCTGTAAGCAAATCATCAAATATTTTCCTATAACCATATTAGTGCCTTGTAATAAAACCAAGAGTTTTTTTTTTCCAAATAGCCATGACAATATTAGTTGAGCTAGTAAGTAGTAAGGATATATGAGAACAGAACATAATTTTGTTCTCGCTGAAATTTCCATTTAACATGTCAGCCATTGATGAGAGAGTGATAAAAAGAGTGTCTATGGCAACTATTATTACGAATAAACCAGAAAGACCACGTACTAAGTGAGTCGTGGTTTGTACGTCTAATGTCCACCGCCCACCAATCCTATGATCAGGCGCCGATAATCACCAGAAATGTCACCCTGAAAATCATAAAAGACGGATAGGTGTAAGAGTTTTCTGATTCTTTCACTTGCTCCAGGTCAGCGCATGCATAGCCAACACAGCATGTAGATCTCTATCTCCATCATAGAGCTGGTACTGCTACAGTGGCGAAAGAAGAAAGCAAAGAAAAGGAAATTGTGCTGTACAAACAACTGTCTCCAAAAGAATCTGCCTTCAACCTCAGACAAGCACTGTTAAAGAAATCAACATATCAGAGAAATACCATAAAACCTCTACTTATCTGGACAAATGCCGGTAAGAACAGGGCAGACTCAGCTCAGACTGATGATTTTAAGAAGCAGTCTGTTCAAGTTTAACACTGTTTACCATCCAAGCAACAGACATCCCCGAAAGAAGATATAAGCCACGACACGACGAAACCAACAAAGTGGAATGTGTGCCTAGCGAAGACTCCGATCACTCTGGGCTCTGCCCATTCTGAACAGAGTCTTTGCTGTTGGCATGGGCGTAGCTTAGACCCTTAGATACACTTTAACCACACAGCATAGTCTCCGATCAGACTGGGCAGAAGGCCAGGCTGATTTGAGTCTTTGCCGGGTGCACATGCTGCTTTGTTGGTTTTGTCATATTGTGGCTCAAATGGATAAGTTAAGTTGAAAGATTGAAACAGTCTCAAAGCTGGCGATAGAGTGACTGTCTGATGATGATTTTTTTTTCTTTCTTACTTCTTCAAGAAAAATATATGCTGTGAGCAATGAATTAGAACCGTCTCGGCAAGACAGTCCTAATGAGGGGTTACAACATTTGTTTTTGTGGAGACCCAACAAAAATTATCCCAAAATTATCCCAAATTAATACCATTATCTCAAGCTTTAAGACAATGGCAGAAATCTGAAGACTGAGAAGCATGGTGCCTGAATCATTAAGATTATTATTATACTACAATGACCTGCACTATAGCCATATGAAAAAGAAGATTGTAGATACACAACTAACAGATATCATAAGAGTCTTTCAAAATCTAAAACAGCTGATTTAAACGTACGTTTGCACTGTATGTACTGCTCTGTGGTATAGAATACAACAAAAAGATCACAAAAAGCCAGCAAGTCTGCATCTAAACTTCAGAAAAACGAAAGCAGAACTGCAAAACAGAGACAAATTCTGTGAAAACAAACAGCAGATCACTTCTACCATGTTATACAAAGAGTGCTTAACAAACAAGAAATCAGCTAACAAAAGGAAAAGAGGAAATTATAGCAAAAGAAAGTAGGTAACTTTATACAGGTGAATTTCTCTTCACTATTGTCATCTGAAAAGTAGTCACGTCATGAAACTTCCCGAAGCAAAGTTTTGCAAAAATACAATTATCATGAAATGCTTACTGTCTTTATCAATAAAAATAACCAATTTTAAGGACTGTGAATCCAAACTGATGCAAAAAAATCTTAAATACTAATTCACAAACATAAGCAATTGTAAAATTTCTCAAAGTTTATAGTATCTGAATATGCAGCAATCCAATATATTGTAATGTGCCTAAATATTGGGGCACCTAAGATAAGTAATTTTCCATTTGGGACAAATGGAAAATTAGTTAGTCCTTACGAACATTATGGTACGCCAACAATGGTTTTAAGTCACTGTAGACAGCTTTCTGTCTGCAATCTGCAGTCTGCACAGTTATTTTTTCTTCTCTATTTTTCCCCCAAATGTTTAGGTTAGTAAGAACCAAGTAAGTAGAAGCTCTGCTAGTATCTGAGCTGTTACCAGCCCCGAGCAGTTTCAGTAATGTTGCCAAAACACTCAAAAATTTTATGGAGTGCTATGTCGCATCTGCCTACAAAATTGCAAGACTCTACATACATTTGGATCGACAGACATAGTCGAGAAATGCCAGAAGACAAGTGTGTTTTACGGAAGCTTAACTTTTACTGAGAAAAATATAACCTCAGATGGTTTATTGCAAAAATCTATTAAGATTTGCACTAAATAGTACTGACAATATCAGGCAAACTCAGTGGACTGTGAAATACTAGTCATAGTGACCTAAAACAAGAGGGCCATGGTGGCCCTGAATCGCTCACCTGAGCATTAATCAGTTCACTGGCTCTGGTGATTTATAATTATAAGAGTTTTTACCATACATGGGAATGGAGGCCACCTTGGTCATGTGACCAAGATCATTTGAAGAACTTTCAATCCTTTGACCCATGTGCAGGTTCCATATGAAATTTGAGTTTAGTCTGCCCAGTGGTTTCAGAGATCTTTGAAAATGTTTATGGATGGATGACAGAGGCAGCTAACACCAATACTGTAAGGCTCAGGTGAGCTGAAAATGGCAGAGTTGCTTCTCCGAAAAGTTCCCGTTCATGTTGAGTTCCTTTGATGGATTTGAACTAGACTGAACTAGGCAAACTGTGACAGATGATAGAATGGTAGCATCATTATCTCAATGTGGTGAAACTAATGTATTCCAAGGAGTTTGTGGCTGGCATCATTGCAATGTTAGTTCTGATTCTTGCAGCATAACTTAATTTAGATTTGACCTAGTGACCTAGCTTTTGTCCCGACATGACCCAGTTTCAAACTTGACCTAGATTTTATGGAGATAAACATTCTGACAAAGTTTCATGAAGATTGGATCAAAACTGTGCCCTCTATGGTGTGCACAAAGTGTTTCTAAGATTTGACCTAGTGACCTAGTTTTTGACCTGACATGACCCAGTTTCAAGTGAGTGAGTGAGTGAACTCGGGTTTAACGTCCCATCAACAACGAGGTCATATGGAGACGAGGCCTCGGTTAAAAGTCTCATCTGAAAGACCCCCCGTTTCAAACTTGGCCTGGATATTGTGAGGATAAACATTCTGACAAAGGTTCATGAAGATTGGATCAAAACTGTGCCCTCTAGAGTGTACACAAGGTCGTTCTTATATCTGACCTAGTGATGTAGTTTTTTGACCTGACATGATCTACTTTCAACCTCGGCCTAAACAAGGTTGGCCGGGAAATACCGGTGGCGGGAATTCCCAGTGGTAATTACCGGTAATTACCGTCCTGGGAAATACTCCAAATTTGGCCAAAGTGGGAAATACTGGGAAATATGAAATTTTAGAGCTGTTTTTCTTAAAATATTCTTCTTATTTCCTTAAATTTAAGTTGATAGCACATATTTGTTATCATTTATATGCATATCATGCAAATAAGGTTGTAAATTACAGGACTGGTCTATGCTAGAGGATACATCAGATGATTCTTGGTTGTGTCAAATGCTATAATTTAAAAAAAAAATACTTTAAATTTATCATTTATAAAAATAACAGACTGTAAAATAATCACTTTAACAGTGGTGTTTCAACACTGTATTTGTAGACACAAGATCTTATTATCATTTGGTTCTCATACAAATATATATACTAAATTGAGCTGCAGTTTTACTTGAACCTTTTTCCCTGGTTCAGGGGTCAGCCTAGGGTTCTCAGACAAGGAGAAGTTTTGCTGCATTCTCTGAATTTCAGGGACAGGCTTTATTCCAAATTTTAGATTTTCTATACATGTATGTGTTTTATTCACTTAGACTTCTCACTCAGCTCAAAATAGGGAGAAGTCAGTCAGCTTTATGAGACAATTTCTGCCACTAGGCTGACCCTTGCTGGTTTATCACTGCTAAAGACTATAGCTTTCTGCAGGCTAACTTAATATGTTCTTAAGTTTGATCATACCAAAATTTGGCAGAACCCTGTGAAGGTTTTCAAAGCTGGGCATAGAATCACAACTACTTCACAAAAAAAGAGTGTACCATACTCCAGTTTCTTGCATGTATCCCTGAGTTTGTCACCTGATTAATTAAACAATGATGTATGAATTAAACAATGATGTATGGACACTGTAGTCCATATAAACTGATGAAGTCCTGTAATGTCTTTTTTTTCCAAAGGGCTTCTTCAGAGAATATCTATCTTATTGATTAACTATGCTTCCTATTGTAAGTAGTGACCAAACACAACTGAAGGTGTGAAAAACAATTTGATTGTCTTAATTCAACGGTCCAGTAACGATTACTGGAGGTACTTTTAACCTCTGTTTTATAACAGCTTATTGATAGACAGAGACAACTGTACGTGCTGAGTCAGCAGACTCATCTTTGGACAGTTCATATATAAGAAAATAATTCGATTGCATATATGCAGATCTAGACAATATTTTATCTTACTCTTGTTTGATGTTTAAATAAAGGGGAGGTATTATTATTTTTTGCTTTGCATATACAGTTTTATGGCTGTTATAATACATATATTTAAAACTTTATAGGTGGAGAGAGACCAATTTCCCAGTAATTCCCGGGAATTACCAGTAATTCCCGGGAATTCCCAGTATTTCCCGCCGTCCTGGGAAATATGAGTATTTCCCGCCTTTTTGCCAACCTTGGGCCTAAATATTGTGACGATAAACATTATGACAAAGTTTCAAAAAGATTGGATCAAAACTGTGTCCTCTAGAGCGTACACAAGTTTTTTCTAAGATCTGATCTAGTTTTTGACCCGACATGACCCAGTTTCAAACTTGGCCTAGATACATTGTATGTATGTATTGTCAGGATAAACATTCTGACAAAATTTCATTAGGTTTGGATCAAAACTGTGACCTCTAGAGTGTACATAAGGTTTTCCAAATATTTGACCTAGTTTTTGACCTGACATGACCCAGTTTCAAACTTGGCCTGGATATTGTAAGAATAAACACTCTGACAAAGTTTCATTGAGATTGGATCAAAACTGTGCCCTCTGGAGCGTATACAAGGTCGTTCTTATATTTGACCTAGTAACCTAGAATGTGACCCGACATGACCCAGTTTCAAATTTTACCTAGATTTCATTAAGATAAACATTGTGACAGAGTTCATGAAGATTGGACCAAAACTGTGCCCTTTAGGGTGTACACAAAGTTTTTCTAAGATTTGACCTAGTGACCTAGTTTTTGACCCGACGTGACTCAGTTTCATAGGGGGCTTAGATATATGGACAATAAACATTTTGACATAGTTTCATGAAGATTGGATCAAAACTATGCCTTCTAATGCATACACAAGGTTTTTCTAAGATTTGACCTAGTGACCTAGTTTTTGACCCGCCATGACCCAGTTTCAAACTTGTCCTACATATTATGAGGATTAACATTCTGACAAAGTTTCATGAACTTTGGACCAAAACTGTGCATTCTAGAGCATACACAAGGTTTTTCTAAGATTTGACCTAGTGACCTAGTTTTTGACCCGAGATGACCCAGTTTCAATCTTGGCCTAGAGTTTATGGAGATAAACATTCTGACAAAGTTTCATGAAGATTGGATCAGAACTGTGTCCTCTAGAGCGTACACAAGGTTTTTCTATTATTTGACCTTGTGACCTAGTTTTTGATTTGACATGACTCAGTTTCAAATTTGTACTACATATTATAAAGATAAACATTCTGACAAAGTTTCATGAACTTTGGATGAAAACTGTGCCTTCTAGAGCGTACACAAGGTTTTTCTAAGATTTTACCTAGTGACCAAGTTTTTGACCCGATATGACCCAATTTCGTATTTGGCCTAGACTTTATAGTGATAAACATTCTGACAATGTTTCATAAAGATTGAATCAAAACTGTGCTTTCTAGACCGTACACAAGGTTTTTCTATAATTTGACCTAGTGACCTATTTTTTGACCCGACATGACCCAGTTTCCAAATTATTTTAGATATTATAAGGATAAACATTCTGACAAAGTTTCATGGACTTTGGATCAAAACTGTGCCTTCTAGAGTGTACACGAGGTCTTTCTAAGATTTGACCTAGTGACCTAGTTTTTGACCCGACATGACCCAGTTTCAAACTTGTCCTACATATAATGAGGATAAACACTCTGACAAAGTTTTATGAACTTTGGATCAAAATTGTGCCTTTTAGAGCGTACACAAGGTTTTTCTAACATTTGACCTAGTGACCTAGTTTTTGACCCGACATGACCCAGTTTCAATCTTGGCCAAGAGTTTATGGAGATAAACATTCTGACAATGTTTCATAAAGATTGGATCAAAACTGTGTCCTCTAGAGCGTACACAAGGTTTTTCTATGATTTGACCTAGTGACCTAGTTTTTGACCCGACATGACCCAGTTTCAAATGTGTTCTAGATATTATAAGGATATACATTCTGACAAAGTTTCATGAGTTTTGGATCAAAACTGTGCCTTCTGGAGTGTACACAAGGTTTTTCTAAGATTTGACCTACTGCCCTAGTTTTTAACCCACCATGACCCAGTTTCAAACTTGGCCTAGAGTTTATGGAGATAAACATTCTGGCAAAGTTTAATAACGATTGGATCAAAACTGTGTCTTTTAGAGCGTACACAAGGTTTTTCTATGATTTGACCTAGTGACCTAGTTTTTGACCGAACATGATCCAGTTTCAAACTTATTCTAGATATTATAAGGATAAACATTCTGACAAAGTTCCATTAACTTTGGATGACAACTGTGCCTTCTAGAGCGTACACATGGTTTTTCTAAGATTTGACCTAGTGACCTAGTTTTTGACCCGACATGACCCAGTTTGGAACTTGACCTAGATTTTATAGAGATTAACATTATGTCAAAGTTTCAGAAAGATTGGATCAAAACTGTGCCTGCTAGAGTGTACACAAGCAAAAGTTGACGGACGTCCTGACGTCCGGACGTCCGTCCGTCCACACGTACGACGGATGACGGACATTTCGGTACCCAAAAGCTCACCCTAAGCACTTCGTGCTCAGGTGAGCTAAAAAAGTGTGAAGTTAATCACAGTATCAGATTAATGCATTATCCCAAGAATAATGCAAATCCATGAAACTGTGTTACAGATGTAAGCCAAAATCAGTGAACCATAAAATTAGGTCATACTGATCTGCAGATAGTGCAAGGTCAATCAAACTGTAAAACTGAACCAGATAGTTCGAGGTCAATCATATTGTAAAACTGAACCATTATATCAAGGTTCATGCAAATTCATGAAATACATGTAGTGTTGGAGTTATTAGGCCAAATCGCTGGACCATGAAATACAGGTCAAAGTCTTATACCTATGGTTCATGTGTATGCCAAGTATAACCAACTGGATGCATAGTTTGATATAGCAGCAGCTAAAATCTAAGAACAAGAGGGCCATGGTGGCCCTGAATCGCTCACCTGAGCATTAATCAGTTCACTGGCTCTGGTGAAGATTTATAAGAGTTTTTACCATACTAACATTTGACCTAGTTTTTGACCCGGCATGACCCAGTTTCAAACTTGGCCTGGATATTGTAAGAATAAACATTCTGACACAGTTTCATTGAGATTGGATCAAAACTGTGCCCTCTGGAGGGTATACAAGGTCGTTCTTATATTTGACCTAGTGACCAAGTTTTTGACCCGACACGACCCAGTTTCAAACTTTACCTAGATTTTATTAAGATAAACATTCTGACAGAGTTTCATGAAGATTGGATCAAAACTGTGCCCTCTAGGGTGTACACAAAGTTTTTCTAAGATTTGACCTTGAGCCGACGTGACTCAGTTTCATAGGGGGCTTAGATATACGGACAATAAACATTTTGACATAGTTTCAAGAAGATTGGATCAAAACTATGCCTTCTAGTGCTTACACAACGTTTTTCTAAGACTTGACCTAGTGACCTAGTTTTTTTACCCGACATGACCTACTTTCAAACTTGGCCGAGAGTTTATGAAGATAAACATTCTGACAAAGTTTCATAAAGATTAGATCAAAACTGTGTCCTCTAGAGCGTACACAAGGTTTTTCTATGATTTGACCTAGTGACCTAGTTTTTGACCCAACATGACCCAGTTTCAAACTTGTCCTACATATTATAGTGATAAACATTCTGACAAAGTTTCATGAACTTTGGATCAAAACTGTGCCTTCTCGAGCGCACACAAGGTTTTTC
Organism: Ctena decussata; assembly: GCA_963989385.1. Taxonomy (NCBI): domain Eukaryota; kingdom Metazoa; phylum Mollusca; class Bivalvia; order Lucinida; family Lucinidae; genus Ctena; species Ctena decussata. The sequence goes on along the minus strand of OZ022500.1, from coordinate 107,384,847 downwards.
TAAGATTTGACCTAGTGACCTAGTTTATAACACGACATGACCCAGTTTCGAACTTGGCCTAGAGTTTATGGAGATAAACATTCTGACAAAGTTTCATAAAGATTGGATCAAAACTGTGTCCTCTAGAGCGTACACAAGGTTTTTCTATGATTTGACCTAGTGACCTAGTTTTTGACCCGACATGACCCAGTTTCAAACTTATCCTACATATTATGAGGATAAAGATTCTGACAAAGTTTCATGAACTTTGGATCAAAACTGTGTCCTCTAGAGCGTACACAAGCTTTTTCTATGATTTGACCTAGTGACCTTGTTTTTGACCCGACATGACCTTCTTTCAAACATGGCCGAGAGTTTATAGAAGTAAACATTCTGACAAAGTTTCATAAAGATTAGATCAAAACTGTGTCCTCTAGAGCGTACACAAGGTTTTTCTATGATTTGACCTAGTGACCTAGTTCTTGACCCGACATGACCCAGTTTCAAACTTGTCCTACATATTATGAGGATAAACATTCTGACAAAGTCTCATGAACTTTGGATCAAAACTGTGCCTTCTAGGGTGTACACAAAGTTTTTCTAAGATTTGACCTAGTGACCTAGTTTTTGATCCGACATGACCCAGTTTCGAAGTTGGCCTAGAGTTTATAGAGATAAACATTCTGACAATGTTTCATAAAGATTGGATCAAAACTGTGTCCTCTAGAGCATACACAAGGTTTTTTCTATGATTTGACCTAGTGACCTGGTTTTTGATCCGACATGACCTACTTTCCAACTTATCCTAGATTTTATAAGGATAAACTTTCTGATTAAGTTTCATGAACTTTGGATCAAAACTGTGCCTTCTAGAGCGTACACAAGGTTTTTCTAAGATTTGACCTAGTGACCTAGTTTTTGACCCGACATGACCCAGTTTCAAACTTGGCCTAGAGTTTATGGAGATAAACATTCTGACAAAGTTTCATAAAGCTTGGATCAAAACTGTGTCCTCTAGAGCGTACACAAGGTTTTTCTATGATTTGACCTAGTGACCTAGTTTTTGACCCGACGTGACCCAGTTTCGAATTTGTCCTATATACTATGAGGATAAACATTCTGACAAAGTTTCATGAACTTTGGATCAAAACTGTGCCCTCTAGAGCGTACACAAGGTTTTTCTAAGATTTGACCTAGTGACCTAGTTTTTGACCCGACATGACCCAGTTTCGAACTTGGCCTAGATTTTATGGAGATAAACATTCTGACAAAGTTTCATAAAGATTGGATCAAAACTGTGTCCTCTAGAGCGTACACAAGGTTTTTCTATGATTTGACCTAGTGACCTAGTTTTAGACATGACGTGACCCAGTTTCGAACTTGTCTTAGATACTATGAGGATAAACATTCTGACAAAGTTTCATGAACTTTGGATGAAAACTGTGCCCTCTAGAGCGTACACAAGGTTTTTCTAAGATTTGACCTAGTGACCTAGTTTTTGACCCGACATGACCCAGTTTTGAACTTGGCCTAGATTTTATAAAGATTAACATTCTGACAAAGTTTCATAAAGATTGGATCGAAACTGTGCCCGCTAGAGTGTACACAAGCAAAAGTTGACGGACGTCCGGACGGACACACGTACGACGGACGACGGACATCACGGTATCCTAAAAGCTCACCCTGAGCACTTCGTGCTCAGGCGAGCTAAAAATGGATTTGAATGCTTGGGATGACATAAATATTTTCAGACTCAACAAAGCCTGACCTATAGGTCAAGGGTACTTCCTTCAGATCATCCTTGGAAGAAACTTTAGGCCAGATTTCATGATTATCCTTACTATAGTTTAAGAGGAATGTGCTTAAATGTATACTTAAATGCATGGGTCAAAGCAATCACAGACAGAACGGACAAATAGGATGAAGAACAGATGAACTGATGGAAAGAAAAAGGGACACGTGTATCACATAATTATGTCATATGTAATTTGAAAGACAAGCACAAAACACAGGTCAACAGATATAGCCAAAATATTGAACATTCCTTCTCATTAACTCTGCAAGAACATTTACTTATATACCAAAAACTCTCAAGCTTGTGGAAGTATGATTAACTACCCATGAATCAACAAGACATGTTATAGTAATGGATAGCTCGCCTGACAGCTCCTTGCCAATCAAATCAAAACTTTAACCAAAAACTTTAAGATGGCAGATGTGGATGCCACCGCCAGGTTAACAACAACAACTCTTCTTGAACTTTTCTTCATCTATAAATAATATATAAAATGTAGAACTGAGATCTATTTTCCAAAGATTTTCCAAAGAGAAACAACAGAAGTACATGTATTGTCAAAATAAAGAACTTGACAACACCCATGAGGGAAAGAAGTTAACTGTTACAAAGAGGAGAATTTACATGTTGATTCACCCATTAGACATGAGAACAGCTTTAATTCAGTATTATTTGCTGGTAACTGCTCAGATGCCATTAAATAGTCATTTTAAGATGAAGGAAATCCTAACTTTCTAACAACTAGGAAATGTGTTACTGTGCCACATTTTATGAATGTACTAGACTAGACAAAACACCTCTTTAACACAAAATAAAGTTGAAAATGAAAAGATAAAAGCAGCTTACATGGTTAACATAAGAAAACAAAGCAAGTGCAAGGTCACAAGCTAATGGAAATAGTAAGCATAACTAATCAGAACAAGAATGTTTGCTGTCAAGAATCATTGAAATCATATATGAGCCGCGACGCGAGAAAACCAACAATGTGGTTGTGCGTCCAGCGAAGACTCAGATCAGCCTGGGCATCCGCGGGGTGCACAACCACTTTGTTGGTTTTCTCGTGGCGCAGCTCATATGAAACTTCTTTGTTTTCAGATACAAGTATGCCCTGACCAATGCATAAACTGGGTGAAGGTGTGTGGACATACAGAAATGTACATTTGGAAAACCAATGAATTTCTTTGTTTACGCCAAAGAAATATGATTACTGATAAAACCAGATTCATAAGTACACCCTTACCAAAATAACCTATTTCACAATGTCTTTCACTTAAGCTTTAATATCTAATTAATATAAAATTTCTCCAAAAATATTAATTAAGTTGCAGGTATCTTACAACTAAAGCTAGATAAAACATATTTTATGCCAAAAGGGAGGGTTTAAATATAACCTGGGAATGAGCACTGATATTACCGTATGCTGACTGGATACATTTTCAGACAATGCAACTTAGCCATTTTCATTTTTGTTTCCTGTCTCTATGGGGGTCAACTCTTAAAGGAAACAATGTGCTCCTTTCCTCTGGACCACATTTTGAATGGACCATATCATTCAGGGAAGGAAACAGGAAGTCACAAAGTTGTCTTCCTTTGTAAAAATGGTGGAAAAACATAGTGTACCCGTATACACCAAAGCTATAAGCAACAGAAAAATTGCTGAGTTACCTCACCTAACCCATGGCTAAAGGACTAAAATTTGTCATAGATAACCGTAAAAAGTTCTAAAAACTGAGATGCCAAAAATAATGAGTGTTCTTGTCCAAAAATTAAACAAGGTATCTTGATAATGCAGTGAACCCAGCGGGCACATAACGTCGAAACGACGTCAAACTGACGTCAATGCGATGTCATCACGTCGCATCGACGTCAGAACGACGTCATTTCGATGTCATGTGCCTGCTGGGAAGTGTCCAAAAGATGCAAATGGAAAGGCAAACAGTGTAGACACTGATCAGGCTGCTCTTAAGTAGCAGTCTGATCTTGGTCTGCACCGTTTACTTGTACCTATCTTTCCCAATATTTAGAATTTTCATGGTAACTGCCTCCCGTTATGAAATATTGACTTCCTTGTCAATACTGGGTAGGGGAGATAATCCGCAATATCTCCAATAATTAAAAATTACCCTGATGAAATCTTCTAATGTTTTATGATACTGCTGCTGAAAGGCTTGTTTAATCTGCACCATATCAACCTCTGCCCTTGTCACTATCACTCGGATTAACGTTTTGTCATCTGTTCCCGCACCCTGTCAAAGAACGCATAGTTGTCAACATTGTTGTGTTCAGAGTTATATACCATGAGTCAAATTTTCAGAGCATTGTTTTTTAAGCTGTGATTATACTCAATAAACATTTTTTATGAGAATTTATCTTTAATGCCCATTAAAAGTCAACTTTGAAAAAACAAAATCTGTAAAATAATACTGATGTGGAAAAATGTATCATATTCTTTTAAATTCTAAACTCTGAAATATTCAAGAGATTAAAGGAGAACCATGACCTTAGTTGGACTGAACTCACATTATTCAACATTACAATCTCACTTAAATACTATTCACTTATAATGCTATGTCATTCTACAAACCCCAATCCTTGCACTATAAAGGGACTACACTGTATTTCAAGGCCCATTTGTTCAGCTTAACAAAGTCACTAGTCAAGGAATCATAAAGTGTTCTAGTATATATACAATCAAGTGTGCTAATATTTTTCTCTGAAAAAAGAGAGGAGCTTTTGCACTGCAGTAAGTAAGTAAGTAAAGACTTTATTTAGCAATTTCCCTAATCTTCACATTTTTTTCGTCAAAACATGGCAGTGTTTTCCCATACAATATGCTTGCAAATTTAAACTTATGATGACATCCTTAGCTTTGAACAACTCTGCTCTAATCTGGTGTAAATAATCCCCAAAATTTTGTTTATCTGAAGCTCTTGCCAGCTGTAACCCACCCTTAAAACTTACCTTCATAGATTTGTGTAATTTTTCTGCAAAGTATCCTGGTTTATTTCTCACAACTCCGACTGAAATAAGAAGCAAACAAACCACATCATAGCCGCAAAAAGACATTCATAAACAATTTTAATTCTTTAATACATGCATGATCCAAAAACTGCGTCAGCTGATTTCTCTTAAAAATAAAGTGTCAGTTTTGTTTCAAGAAAACCTAGTGTATATCGCTGTAATCCTGGTATGTTCCTTATGTTTCAAAATTTTCTCTCATAATTACAACCCTGCTTCATAATTGTTGACAAAGAACATGTGGGCATGCAATGTTGCATCAACAGTCAAGGATCTTATGAAAAAAACAACAACAACATATGTTCATTGAAAAAAAAAAAAGAAAAAAAACATTATGGATGTCCGTGACTTCGGGTATGGTCAATAAGGTGGTTAACCATGACCTACAGAATCAATGCGAATTACATTTAGGCAGTAACAGGATCATTTGTAACAATTCAGTGATGAAAGGTGATTGAAATCCATAACAAAGCATCTAGGAAAAGCAGACCCCATGTAACTTTGTCCACAAATAACTCCATACAATGTGAGGAACTTTACTTTTTCACATGCAAGCTGATATTATACATAGTAGAACTTCAATGGCCCGAACCCTGATAGCTCGTTTACCCTGCCTGTCTAGAACTTGTTCTTGGGTCCCTACAGGTCAGTTCATATAGAAACTAACCCTGGATGGCTGGAACTACCTTTGGCTGGAACTAATTTTCATGGTCCCAAGCCTGCTCAAGTCACAGAAGTGCTACTGTATGTTGATTTATACATCTGCATACATCTATAATGTCTCTTTCAATGCTCCATTCACATAAAATCATAACAGAAAGACCAGATCAACATTTTCTTGTGCACTGTTTTCCCCACCCACCCCCCATCCCTTATTTAGACGGTATGATAAATACGAAACTGTTTTGTGTAGATAACTATACCAGCTAAAAATTTATGGTGAATGGCTATACTTTCTGTATAAGCAACTTCATGGAAACCCAATATCGTTGTAACCTCCATTCTCAACAGAGGTCTACTCTTAAATAAAAGAATTTGCTCCTAAAGGAGCAAATTCTTTCCTTTAAGAGTAGACCCCTTTTGAATGAGAGCACTTCTTACAGGAAGGCTTGTACTAGACCCAGAAATTTGTCTCCCTTTGAAACAAGAATTCTGCAGTATGTGGTGTCTCACCTGTCTGTGCATTGTCACAAAACAGAGCTAAACCTGAAAACTTGTCACAAAGTTACATCCCCGCCATGACTGCTGTCGACCACGACCAGAAAAGTAATACCTATGTCTCGTTTCTGCTAGTAACAGCTGAGACAAATATAACAAAAATGGATATGTATCCATTCACATAAAGCATCATACCAAGTGCTAACATTCCTAGCTCAAGATTCCCTGACATTTCTCTCTTAATTGCCTGCTCTATTCCATGACCAGATATTCTCTGATAGGCGTTAAAGACTTCTTTCAGCTGCTCGTAACTCTGGGAGGCCATTATAGCATTAAACATGGACTCATCGGTTCCCAGCCTCTTCTCTCCTGCTTGGAACAGTGCCTGGAATGATAAAGACCAATGGCTGCCATTTCAGGTGAAGCAACTTAACATTTTTTGTTTTCCCTCCCTTCTCTACTAGTGTCAACTCTTACAGGAAAGAATTTGCTCCTAAAGGAGCAAATTCTTTCCTTAAAGAGCAGATCACCTTTTGGGGTTTTGTCATCCAGGGAAACAAACAGGATGTCAAAGAAGTTGTTTCCCTCTAATAACGAGGGGAAACCATGGTGTATCCAGACCCTTAAATACAACTTATTTTAGATGTTTTCATTGATTTGCATGTGTTCTGATGCTGACATATGAACAACAAGTAATTGTATGCCCTTTTATATCAAAAGCAGTAAGAACGCCACTATTTTCTTCATCCTACTGGTGCACTGATGATAATGCAAAGCCTTTTGACCGTATCTTGCAACTTTATCCCTTTTCCAATACTTTAATTCTAAATGCATGCCAAGTATAACAACTTTATACTTCTAGTTACTGAGAAACTGATTTAACCATGTACTGTATTTATCTGGTTACAAGCTGGATCTATTAAACTATGTATTGTTGCATCTATTAAAATCGTCTCGTTACCTCGACAAGGCCATTCTAATGGGATGCAGAATATACAGTTTAACTGAACAGTACAGAAAATATCTCAAATACTCATCGGGTACTCCTTTTATACCTGAGCCTCTGTTATGTACTCAAAATCAAATCTTGGCAGACTTACATTTTAGCGCTCTTAGCCTTGATCTCAAACATCCCCATATTTCAGTAAACACCAGATATAAATGTTTTACAGTATAGAATCATGGCTTTCCCATGTAACTAGAGAAACTGAACAAAATGCAGTGGATGATTTATTTTGATCATGCATACACATACAAGGGGTATCAAATATGAAAACCTTTGCTTTTTAAAAGTTACCCTAAAAATCCTACCTGTGCATCTGTGTTAGCTTTACTGGCATCTACATGCTGGTTTTCCATTCTGTTACCCTGAAAATATTACAGTTACTGTTAGTCATTGTGTGGTTTTGTAATAAAGCGACCAGTCTGAGCACATCAAACAAGTAATTTTTGAAATATGTTTTCTCAGCCTGCACCATTTGATCAGAGCCTTTCCATCCGTAATATAGTGCTTAACAATTTCAAGACTGTAAACCCAAAGCCATTGCATAATGAAGCAACTGTACCACGGCAAAGAGCAAAGATTCTGACTTATCTGTATGGATGAGCATGATCATTGTGAATCAAAACTCTGGTTGCCATGGCAACCATTAAGTAACTGACATGAATCCTCATTCTTTACAAGGCATTTCTACAATACCTGAAATACTTTATCCAAAAGAGAAAATTCCAGCCTTATGGTGGCTGTGGTGTTTTCTTTTATCAAAATTTACATTGTTTCACAAATGCAGTCAACTCTTGCTCTCCCAAAGTTGCAGCTCATCTCAAACTAATGGTATCTCACAGTGCTCCAGATAAGAGGGGGTATTGAGGATAATTCAAAGATAATTTTTCTTATTTCTCAACGAAAACATATGCTGTGACCCCTCATTAGAACCGTCTCGACGAGAAAGTTCTAATGATGGGTCACAAAATATGTTTTTGTGGAGAAATAATGATAATTATCCCTAAATTATCTCTGTTACCCCTTCTTATCTGGAGCACTGTCTCAAAGTAAATTTTCTGGTCCCAGAAAATTTGCTTTGGGCTACCAGTACTTTCAGATATCTTGAGTTGAAGTGTAACGAAAAATAAGGTATGTACAAACTACTTTCTTTAATATAAGAGGGTACTTGAGATATCAGTGAATGAGATAACAAGAATCAACTGTATGCTACCAGAAGGGAGCACACACAGAATTATATACAACCACACAGAATAACATTGCCCCATAACAAACTTAAAATGATGACAACATTAAAATGCTTTAATTGCCTAACTGGAGCTCTAATACCTACATTTGACATGGAAACCATGAGTCTTTTGAAATGTCCTGAAGTGTCACTCATAATATCTTTTTCTAGATGGCTCCTGTATTCTGAAATAAATATAACAATTTGAGTTAGATATGAAGCTAAATGCCAAACTGGGCCCAGTTGTTCAAAATGTCGGTTAACAAGACATTTTCAAATGTATTTTATACAAAAACGCTACCATTTTTTGCAGAAAATATGTCAGAAACTTTTGCAGTCAAAACTAATCTATGTGCAAGCACTTTTCTATTAATGCAAAAACCATCTATCTCAAGACAGACTAGTCTCACCCTGGAAAAGTGAAAATGACAGATCACCAATAGCATAAAATGATGACATTACATGTTGTTGTTGTTTTTTTCATCTTAAAACTGATTACCAAATCATATACATGTCTACTGATGAAGTTTGAAGTGGATCTGACACAGAAGAACTGATATCTATTAAAGATCAGGGCCCAGTTGTTCAAAGCATCGTTAGCCTAACAAGCTCGTTAAGCGGTCAACTCGTAAAGTGCTTTACAACTTAATATCTAAATACACTGATATTTTTTGTTATAAAAATGTGAGAAGCTTTTGCATTGCAAAAGCTTCTCACATTTTTTCAACAAAAAATATTGGCATATTTGAGTTATAAAAGTTTGAAATTTTAACGTCTCGTTAACTAATGACGTCATTAGTTTTGAACAACTGGGCCTAGGTATCAACAAACAAACTTACAGACAAAAGACACACCCACTGGACGACTTAGTCTAGTATAATGGAAGAAAAATAAATAAGAAGCATTTGGCCTTACTTTGGAAGTAAGTTTGTTGTATTTGTTTTATCTGTGCATTACTTCTGGAACATAAAATCTCAATCATGGCATCTTCATCTGTTCCTAATCCCTGTCAACAAAACACAAGAAATCTCTAATGCTCCAGATAAGAGGAGGAAACAGTGATAATTTAGAGATAATTTTCTACATTTCTCCGAAAAAACCTATGTTGTGACCCCTCATTACAACTGTCTCAGTGAGACTGTTCTTATCACGCGTCACAACAAGTGTTTTTGTCATACAAACATTAGTTGTGACCTCTCATTAGAACTCTCTCACTGAGACAATTCTAATGAGGGAGCACAACATATGTTTTTGTTGAGTAATAAGAAAAATTATCTCATTATCATCTTATCTGTAACTCTGAATCTTATTTACACTTTAATTAACACCAAAATAGCTAAGAACAGAAGTAGTTAATATGAGGAAGTGTTGAGGGCCCACTTTAAAAGTGCCTCAGTAACACTGTATTGTGGCCCCTTTTAACAACTGCCTCAATGAGGAAGTGTTATGGCATCTGTTTAGAGCTGTCCCAGTGAAGCATATTTTTGTCCCTCTTTAGAACCCTCTGTGAAGTATTCCTGTGACCCCTCTTTAGAACTGCCTCTGTAAGGGAATTTTGTTCACCTCTTTAGAACTGCCTCAATGAAGCATTGTTGATGACCTCTTTGGAAATGCCTCAGTGAGATACCCTATACGCGGTAATTTTTGCGGGTTCAGATTTTCGCAGTTAAGGGTCGAAAACATAACAATTGATTTTCGCGATTTTTAATTTTTCGAGGTTAGCATCATGCGTGAAAAGCAAAACTATTTCTTTCACACTTGAGTCAGTTCGCTCAGTAACCTGCGGCAAGGCCGCCGCAGGTTAATGAAAGAACTGGCTCAAGTGAAAAGTAGCAGCAACTACCGAAGCAAACAGAAACAAAATATATGTACACTGTGTCTACATAAGACACTTTGTAAGAAACAGGAAATTATTTGAGATTTTAATATTCGCGGTTTCTGAGTGACCACGAAAAATGGAACACCGCGAAAATTACCTTGTATACGGTACTGTTCCAGTCCCTCTTTAGAAATGCTTCAGTGAAGCAGTGTTGTGATCCCTCTTTAAAACTGCCTCAGAGCTATAACACATAATATGAGCCGCGACACGAGAAAACCAACAATGTGGTTGTGTGCCCAGTGCAGACTCAGATCCGCCTGGGCGTACGCCCAGTTTTATCAGACTCTGCATTAAGTGCTCAAAGGGTAGTTAAGGGTCAAAGCTAGCTCCATGCGGACAGCGAAGACTCTGATCAGACTGGGTGGATGCCCAGGCTGATCTGAGTCTGCACTGGGCGCACAACCACATTGTTGGTTTTGTCATGTTGTGGCTTATATTTTATTGTTAAATAAGATAAGTAATTGCAAAATATCGTCAAAATCCACATCAGTCTGAATCTTTGAAATGACAAGCATGGCGCCAACAGACCAGACTCAAGAAAAATACACGAGAATAAATCAGAGAAGTGAAAGCTTATAGAGGTTCTCTACAACAGTAAGAAACAGTTAAGAAACAAACTAACTGCCATGGCCCGCTTGAGTTCATATGCATCATATTCATCTGGCTTCATCATCAGACCAACTATACAATCTTCAAACTTGCCTCCCAACTCACTCTTCAACTCCGCTATAAGATCCTGCATCAGAAAAGCACAAGGAATTAATTTGATTACAGATATTTTTTCCCTTTCCCCCAAAATCTAGAGCCATCTTCTACGATGGATTACAAGATGAATCTAGAATTTGGGATTGCTTTAGAGGGAAAACCCATCTTACAGCTGAATTTACAAATCCATTCAGTGCTTCCAGTTATTTTTAATTTACATAAATTTCAAGTAAGTTACATATTGGCTTGAATTAGACTTTTTCCTTATCCATCCACAAATTATATGAACTTTACATCAAGAGATGACGTCTTAACCCATGTGTCTGCTTTGATTTCAATTACCATGATTACATGTATCACCAATGAAGGCAGAGGGTGACAATTAAAACTGAATCAAAGACTTTTCTGTTGCTTTTTGTAAGAGTTTTTCTCCATGTTTTTCTACTATTCTTTTTGAACTGAAACATCTTTTGGGAAACCCTGTTTGTCTCCCTGGGCGCTGAAACTCATTCAAAAACAAGGGGTCTACTCTTAACCCATTCCATTCGTGATATCCCTTTAGGGGTATCTGGGCAAACAGTTTAGATCCAGATCAGTCCCCACAAATGTGGGGCCTGATTGGAGATCCAAACTGTGTGCTGCCTAGACATCATTACTACAAGAGTTGGTTAGACCAATATTGTCAAAATATTCTTGATTTTTGATGCAGACGACAATTTCAGCAGACGACAAAAAATACCCAGGATGCAATGGGTTAACAGTCAAGTTCCATGGAGAAGGTAGGTAACAAGACCTGCCACAGGGACAGGATAGCTCACCTGACAGCGTCTTGCCCATCACATAAAAAACTTTAATGTAAAACTTAAACATTTTGCAAACCCCGACGCCGGGGGTGGTGCAATAGCTCTTCCTGAACTTCGTTCAGGCAAGCTAAAAATGAAAATGGCAGAGCTGCTTCCTCTGGAAATTTACCATTTACCTTAATATTATAAAGAACTTTGAATATCATTGAGTATGCACAAAATTTCACATCAGGACCCAGTTGTTCAAAGCATCGTTAGCCTAACGAGCTCGTTAAGAGGTCAACTCGTTAAGTGTTTTTTTACTTTATAACTAAATACACTGACATTTTGTGTTGAAAAAATGTGAGAAGCTTTTGCAGTGCAAAAGCTTCTCACAGTTTTTCAACAAAAAATATTGGGGTATTTGAGATTTTAACATCTGAAATTTTAACAAAACATTAACTAACGACGTCGTTAGTTTTGAACAACTGGGCCCTGAGGTATAAATTCTATCTCTTCAGGATGTAACTATTCCATGGGATTTATAAATTCTATAGCAAGCCAGCTCAATATCAAGAAACTTATAAAAAATAAAACTGACAAAAATTTTCCATTCTACAGCATGCAATCAGTTACCTTTCCATACATGGTCTTAAACATGTCTTTGATATCCTGTCTTTGTTTATTAGTTCTGTATGCCAAGATGTCAATAATAGCCTTTTCATCAGTGCCTACAAGCAATCAAATATTTGTCGATATTATTAAGGTGAATGGGTACTCTTTAAGGGGAAGAAACTCTGCCATTTTTATTTGCACATCGTTTCTCCATGTGGGTTAACGCTTAAAGGAAAGAATTTGCTCCTCCAGGAGCAAATTCTTTCCTTTAAGAGTAAATCCCTTCATCCTTGTTTCTTTCTTTTAAGAATTGACCTCTGTTGATAAGGGAGGTGAAAATCAGATAGTAGAGCTGCTTCCCCTGAAGGTGTACCCATTCACCATTTCCCCTGTGACCCCTCATTTGAGCTGGTTCACACTTGGCATGGCTTGGCATGACAAATTTAAATGCAGGGAACCACATTTAAGTTTTTATGATGGAGTAAGGCAATTTATTCCAGCTACTCACCTGATTTAGGGCTCTGACTTGTCATGAATAAAATAAAAGCCCACAGCTATACTAGAAATGTGCCTAACCGTGACATGACATGATATCTTGTCTCCGCAAAAATACAGGTACATGAAATTACAACATCAGAACTCATAAGAGGTGAGATCTGATGATAAGTCTCCAATTTCTGCTTCTTCTCCTTGAAATTTTTAACCTTTTCAAAACCATGCTATACATACGAAATGAGTTATCCAAGAATTCCCATCACAATCCACATCTGATGCATTAAATGTAAAAAATGAAAATCTTACCAAATCCTTTCATGGCCTTTCTCAGTATTTTGGCATCAGATTCTGGGTTAAAATTAGGATAGGGTTTCAAAGTTGGATCTTCCTGAAAATTACAAAGAAAATTTTAAGGTTCAGGTATGCATTTTTCGTTTTTGCTTCCTTTCTCAATGGGGTCAACTCTTTAAGGAAAGAATTTGCTCCTAGAAGAGCAAATTCTTTCCTTAAAGAGTAGACCCCTTTTTTGGAAGTGTTTCCTTGCCCAAGACACAAACAAGAAGTCACAAAAATAACTCTGTGACTACTGAATACAAAAATTCTTCATCTTCAGCAAATTATGCTCCAGGACTTTAAAAACATCTCACCCCAAAATGTGATGTATTTTGGTAATTCTACATTTCAGGCTGCTAATCATGACTAAATTTTATTGGAAATCATAAAAGTAATCAAATTAAAGTCACAAAAATAACTCTGTAACTAATGAACACAGAAATACTTCACCTTCAGCAAAATATACTTGAGGATTTTAAAACACCTCACCCCAAAATGTGATGTATTTTGGAAATTCTACATTTCAGGCTGCTAATTATGACTAGGTTTTATTGGAAATCGTACAACTAATCAAATTAAAGAAGTAGCAGGAACTTATGTCATGATGTGTGACGACCTTTACACTTAACCTGTCAACGTCACTGCCCCTTGATTTTATTAACAACTTCTTTATGTTACTGCTCTGAAGTTGATTCCAGAATTGCCATGAATGATATCCTACAGCAAAAAACACAATAGTAAAGCTGTCATGACTTTATGTGCTGTCTGACTACTTAAAATGAAAACTGGAATACACAAAACAAAGTAGGGTCTCAAAAAAGTGATTTTCGGAAAAATTACATTATCTGACATTTTGCGCTTCACATGAACGGTATTTGATACAAACATCTTACAGATTTACTTCCAAAGCATCCGTCAACATCAATAGATACTTTGATATCAGAGACATTGGCATTTCCACAGAACTGGACTCGTTAGCAGACCTAATTCCATCAATTTTTTTTTTTTATTATTTTGATAATTTTAAAAACCAAGGTCCCACTAATACCCCACACAAAATTTCAGCCAAATATACCAAGTGGTTCTGGAGAAAAGGTTGATTTTATTGTGTGTTTTTTTCTATTTCCGGTAATGGTGGCTCTCTTGGAATCTAGACCAGGTTGAATTTTACCATCCTGAAGCCCAAAGCCTGACCATGCTGCATGTGAAATTTGAGAACCATGCATGCAGTGGTTCCAGAGAATGTCATTTGAATGGGCTTAAATGCTAGGGTCGATGTAATGAATAGACTTAAATTGTAAATGGACTATCAAGGCCTGATGCACAGACCGAAAGCCAGATGCCTATATTCCACCTTGCTAAAGCAGGTGGGATAAAAATTAAACTTTCATGAACATTAACAGATTCACAGTATTTAAAGTATTATAGTAATATATATTTTGCCCATATCCATTGACCTTCAGTAAATTGGTGGAAAGCTCGAAACTTACTCTCTGTTTATATGTGCTGGTTCCTTGCCCATGTGACCCTGTTGAGCCTGACTGGTACCCAGTTGAGCCTGATTGGTACCCAGTTGAACCTGATTGGTACCCTGCACCACCTGGAGCTGATGGCTGACCCTGCCCATAACCTCCATATCCACCAGGAGCAGGGGCCTGACCACCATATCCTGGGGCACCACCAGGCTGTGGAGGCTGTCCTGGTTGTGGGGGACCACCTGGGTAGCCACCAGCAGCACTGTAGCCACCCTGTCCAGGCTGACCTGGATATCCACCTGCTGGGGGTTGACCATAGCCCCCTGCTGGGGGAACCGGAGTGTTGTATGCAGGAGTTCCTCCATATGGCATATTTTGCTGAAAAGAGAAAGATAAAGAAATTTAAACTCTGAGTTTCAGGCTAGTGCAAAGGTTTATTTTTGAGGTATGTCATAAGAATGTGAAATTTCACACTCCCAAAATCATTCCTAGGACTCCCAGAAAAAAAAAAATCTTGAGAGTCCTGATGTTTCAGAGTTAGATTAGAGCATTAAAAGAAACTCATGAATTCTGGCATCTGAAACTATTGGATTTAACTGAAGGATCAAATACATGTTTGCTATCTTCAGCAATAAGCACAGAATATCTATACTGACTCAAAAAAGTTCCGATACCAAATTCTGACTACCTTTTAGTGTGACCTGGTAACTATTGAACATAAACAAGGTTTCCGACGCATCATATAGACATTCAGCTACAAAGAGCGCAAACATCTTTAAATCAGGCCTTTCTGTTCGAGAGTTATCTTGCAATATTCTTGCGGAGTGATTTGGAACGTAAGCCATCAATGCGCATGCGCACATGTAAAACTGATTCTGAAAACTAAAGGTCATTGTGCGTGGAGTTCGGAAAACAGCTTAAATTTACTGAATTCTGTAATCAGACAATACAAGCGATGTTTGAATTTGTGGATTTCTCAGATTATCTCCCTTTGAATTAAAAATATAGCGATTTTCAAACTGTTATTTGTTCTGTACCTGTCTAGTTTTCAGTGCCATTCCTTCAAAATCGCTATATAATCATTATCTCCGTTTGGAATTATGATACATATTGAATAAAAGTTACGCACTTTAAAGTTTTCGCCATTTCAGTTTTCTATGAAGTTTCTATTGAAAGTGACATTAAACTCAGTTTCTGTGAAATGAAGTACCTTTTGTCATGGTTTTAGTTCTTGTATGTGAAGCGGCCGAATATCTCAAATCGTTTTGCGGTCTGACACTCAAAGTGTCTAATTCAATGTAGCATGGGCAATATGAAAAAATTGTCTAATGCAGTGAATTTACAACTCATTTCAGTATAGCAATTTTAAAGATTTTATTTTGCGAAAACGATAAATGACCCCTGTGGTGTTTAAGACATTCTTGTACCATGCTGAATTTCAGAAAATCAAATCAAATTGGACTGTTGTAAGACAAATGGATACTCTTTCTTGCAGAAATAAAAATCTGAGCATTTTACTTCTGTAGTAACTAGAGATTCAAATACCTTTTCATGTATAGGAACTTTTTTGACTAAGTATATTTTCAATTTAGACAAATTAAAGAAATATTTTAGATAAATGAAAGAACAGGACCTTCAATATAACAAGAGGGCCAAGAGGCCCTGAATCACTCATCTGAGCAAAAAGGTCAAACATTGAACTAGGGACATCACTGAACAAACCTTATAGTTTGAAACTGTCAAAATACGAGAGTCATTGGTTGAAGGTCAAAGAGTGATCTTAACCTCTATTACTCAAAAAAGTTTTTTTACTCATCTAGTTGTCAGACTGCAATTATCAAATTTTGAACCAAAACCTTCTATAATTTCCATAAACTCTTATTTTTAAGCATTTTCCATAATAAATACAACAGGAAGGGGATTTGACCTTGCCATAAAATAATGTCAAGGTGAACTCATGGTAATCTTTAAACAAACTTGGTAGAACTCCAGTACTTAATGCTACATAAATACCAAGTTTCAAGGCAATTGGTCATATGGTTCAGGAGAACAGTTTTGGATCCTGGGGCCACCATATGAACAAACTTAGTATTAAATTTCAAGCATCTGAGCCTAGTGGTTCTGAAGATGGTTCAAACCCAGGACTCTCTGCTGTGTGGTCTCTGGTACCTGCACTTTGGACTCTAGTCCCATCATTTGAACAAACTTGGTAAAGGACCACTAGGCAATGCTAAATACCAAATTTCCAGCATCAGATTCTGATGAGCGTGGTTCTGAAGAAGAAGATTTTCGAATGCTTGTGTATGTATTTCTAAAGTTCAAACCCAGGACCCCCGTCAACCAGGGCCATCATAGATCCTGGGACCACCATTCCAACAAAATTTTGTAGAGGTCCACAAGACAGTGCTTCATAACAAATTTCAAGCATCTGAGCCTTGTGGTTCTGAAGAAACAAAAATTGAATTTAAAGCAAATTGTTAATGACGGACAACGCACGACGGACGACGGACACTGAGTGATCACAATAGCTCACCCTGAGCCTATGGCTCAGGTGAGCTAAAAATTGGAGGGAAGGAAAATTAATAGTGAACAAATAAACAAGAGGACCAATGGTCCTGTAGCTCACCTGACACTTGGTCCTGGTATATATTTTAATGCTTTTATACATGTATATAGCACCAGGGCAGGGGCAGATAACCCCCCTCCCTTGGGGATTAATGTTGAGTCCCAATTCTATATACCAAGCCACAAGGTCACTGGGCCTTTGTTTCTGGACAAAGATTTCTGAAGGGTTTTTATCATAAATGGGTGTGGCGGCCACCATGTTCATACGACCATGACCATCTGAACAAACTTTGATTCCTTTGACCCAGTATTAAAGCTCCATAATATATGAAACACAGTAATCATTTGTATAAACTATGATGGGCCTGAGTGCCCAATGCTACATACCGGTACCAAGTTTCAAGGTTATAGGCCTGTGGGTTCTCGAGAAAAAGACGTTTGAAGAGTTTTTACCAAATATGGGCATGGTGGCCATCTTGGTCAAGTGACAAAGACCAGCTGAACAAACTATGGTTCCTTTAAGCCGGTGAAGCTCCATATGAAATATGGCTTCAATTGACCCTAGTGGCCTCTGAGAAGATGTTTGAAAATGTTGACGGGTGACAGATCTCAATGACCTTGTACAAAAGTCAAAGAATGACCTTGACCTTTAACAACAAAATATCTTCATCTGGTCATTTAGTCAACCATATTTACCAAATATTGCACCTTAGACTTAAATAGTTTCTGAAAAATCCACTGTTTAAGCATTTTCCCATGTAAAAGCCTACATAATGTACCAAAGTTGACAGTGTCATAAATTAGGTCAAGGTAGTGGTGGGCAATCGGTTTGAAATCACAATCGATCATCGGTTCATAATCCGAAGACTAAACCAACTAGCTATCGATTGTATAATCGGTTTCTCTCGTTTGTCTATATTATGTGAACATGTGCATTTAACTAAAATGATTCTGTCAATTGCTGTTTATGTGTAAGTCATGTTTGCTTTATGTACCTGTGTCCTTCTTGTATATTATGATTGTATTTCTTTGTAATAAAAAAGCAGAAAATAAAGGAAATTAGAAAAATGATGATATTACTTTATTATTAAAAAATACCTGACCTGTAGACTGACTTGACTAAATTTAGCCCAATGACTAGTAGTAAGTACTAAAACCATACCTGATAAACAGAAGTGACAAGAAAGAACTTCAAATACACAAACAATATTTGCAGCACAACAATAAGTAAGCAACAACAAATGACATGTGTGAACAGCAAAAACTCAGTCTTCAAAACTAATCCAGGGTGCTCAGTTTTTCTTTATATGGTGTTCATGTGCACAGCACCTCATGCACAGTCTGAGTCATGTGTTATTTTTAAATCTGACACTTGAAGCTTTTTAAAAAGTTGCAACTTGTTACACACAAAATCTGCAATTCGTTTAAATTATGTCTTATATTTCATTATTTTTTTGCCAAAATGATCATACAAGTCATACAAAATCGTCATTCAGTAACATGTTCTCTGACATACTGGGTTGAATAACGGTTCTACCTATATATCGAATATTAGATACTACCGAACCTACGTAGTACCTTTGTTTATGTTGGATTTTCAACAAGTCCATAAATAGCGTGTGTCATGTCCAAATTTTCTCTCGGGCGGTAGACCCCCTTTGTTCTTGTAGAAACCATAGTTATTCCACACTTTTGATCTCCTTTTACTGCCGGAAAAGGGATAGATTTCTTGCCTACTGTAACCGATGGCGTCCGCCATTGTTCTTTTGCGAGTTGCGCACCTTGAAAAGGTGAAAACTATGAGTCCCGGAACCGAACCGACTACAATCGATTGCCGTATTTCTCAATCGATTATCGCAATCGGTAAGCAAAACCAACTGACTTTCGACTATAGTCGATCATCGGCCCACCACTAGGTCAAGGTCAATGCACGATCATTTGTATAAACTATGATGGGCTTGAGTGCCCAAAGCTACATACCAAGTTTCAAGGTCATACACCTTTTGGTTCTGGAGAAGAAGATTTTGAAGGGTTTTTACCATATACAGGCATGGCGGCCATCTTGGTCAAGACCCTGAGAACAAACTTTTATTCCCTGATCACACTTAGACTACATATGAAATTTCGCTTCAATCAGACCAGTGGTTTCAGAGGAGTAGATGTTTTGAAAATCTTGATGACGGACAGACCGACAAAATGACCTTGACCTTTCTGTGACATAATATCTTCATCTGGTCATTTAGTTGACCATATATACCATGTATTGTACCTAAGACTTAAAAAGTTTCTGAGAAATCCACTGTATACGCGTTTTCCCATATAAAAGCCTAACATACCAAAGTTGACCATGTCGTAAATTAATTCAAGGTCAACACATGGTCATCATTTGTATAAACTATGATGGGCCAGCATGCCCAATGCTACATACCAAGTTTCAAGGTCATAGGCCTTTTGGTTCTAGAGAAGAAGATTTTCGAAGGGTTTTTACCATATATGGGCATGGTGGCCTTCTTGGTCATGTGACCCAGACCCCGGGTATAAACTTTCATTCCCCCATCCCACTGAGACTCCATATGAAATTTGGCTTCAATCAGCCCAGTGGTTTCAGAGGAGAAGATGTTTGAAATCTTGACGACGGGTTGTCCGACGGAATGATCTTGACCTTTAGTGACATAATATCTTCATCTGGTCATTTAGTCGACCATGTATACCAAGTATTGTACCTAATACTTAAATAGTTTCTGAGAAATCCACTGTTTAAGCGTTTTCCCATATAAAAGCCTAACATACCAAAGTTGACCATGCCGTAAATTAGGTCAAGGTCAACGCAAGGTCATGATTTGTATAAAATATGATGGGCCCGCATGCCCAATGCTACATACCAAGTTTCAAGGTCATAGGCCTTTTGGTTCTGGAGAAGAAGTTTTTTGAAGGGTTTTTACCATATACGGGCATGGCGGCCATCTTGGTCATGTGACCCAGACCCCGGGTACAAAATTTCATTCCCCTATCCCACTGAGACTCCATATGAAATTTGGCTTAAATCGGCCCAGTGGTTTCAGAGGAGAAGATGTTTGAAAATCTTGACGACGGATGGTCTGACGGAATGACCTTGACCTTTAGTGACATAATATCTTCATATGGTCATTTAGTCGACCATGTATACCAAGTATTGTACCTTAGACTTAAATAGTTTCTGAGAAATCCACTGTTTAAGCGTTTTCCAATATAAAAGCCTAATGTACCAAAGTTGACCATGCCGTAAATTAGGTCAAGGTCAATGCAAGGTCATGATTTGTATAAAATATGATGGGCCTGCATGCCCAATGCTACATACCAAGTTTCAAGGTCATAGGCCTTTTGGTTAAGGAGAAGAAGATTTTTGAAGGGTTTTTACCATATATGGGCATGGCGGCCATCTTGGTCATGTGACCCAGACCCCGGGTATAAACTTTCGTTCACCCATCCCACTGAGACTCCATATGAAATTTGGCTTAAATCGGCCCAGTGGTTTCAGAGGAGAAGATGTTTGAAAATCTTGACAACGGAAGGTCTGACGGAATGACCTTGACCTTTAGTGACATAATATCTTCATCTGGTCATTTAGTCGACCATGTATACCAAGTATTGTACCTTAGACTTAAATAGTTTCTGAGAAATCCACTGTTTAAGCATTTTCCCATATAAAAGCCTAACGTACCAAAGTTGACCATGCCGTAAATTAGGTCAAGGTCAACGCAAGGTCATGATTTGCATAAAATATGATGGGCCTGCATGCCCGATGCTACATACCAAGTTTCAAGGTCATAGGCCTTTTGGTTCTGGAGAAGAAGATTTTTGAAGGGTTTTTACCATATATGGGCATGGCGGCCATCTTGGTCATGTGACCTGGGTCAAATATATATACTTTCGTTCCCCCATTCTGTTAAGGCTCCATATGAAATTTGGCTTAAATCGGCCCAGTGGTTTCTGAGGAGAAGATGTTTAAAAGTGTGGACGCCGCCGCCGCCGACAGACGACGGACCATGGCTATACTATACGCTCACCTTCACAGGTGAGCTACAAATGCACTTTTTCAGCTTTTCCAATTCAAAAGCCTAAGGGTCCAAATTTGATCTTGCCATAAAATAGGTCAAGGTCAACCCAAGGTCATGATTTATATAAATTTTGTAGTACTAGAGTCCAAGATGCTACATACCAAGTTTCAAGGCAATCTGCCCAGTGGTTTTGGAGAAGAAGATTTTTAAAGGTTTTTACCATATATGGGCATGGCGGCCATCTTGGTCATGTGACCTGGACCAAATATATAAAATTTCTTTCCCGCTTTGCCTGAAGGCTGCATATGAAATTTAATTAAAATTGGCCCAGTAGTTTCAGAGGAGAAGTCTTCTAAAAATGTTGACACACAACAGACAAATGACCTTTGGCCAAGGTCACTCAAAGACCTTGACCTCTTGTATTCATAGGGGTTGACGATGACTGCATTTCAGTATCACAGAGCACAATAGCAATATAAAAATGCACTTTTTCAGCTTTTCCCATTCAAAAGCCTAAGGGACCAAATTTGACCTTGCCATAAAATAGGTCAAGGTCAACCCAAGGTCATGATTTATATAAATTTTGTAGTACTAGAGTCCAAGATGCTACATACCAAGTTTCAAGGCAATCTGCCCAGTGGTTCTGGAGAAGAAGATTTTTAAAGATTTTGACCATATATGGGCATGGCGGCCATCTTGGTCATGTGACCTAGACCAAATATATAAAATTTCTTTCCCGCTTTGCCTGAAGGCTGCATATGAAATTTAATTAAAATTGGCCCAGTAGTTTCAGAGAAGAAGTCCTCTAAAAATGTTGACACACAACAGACAAATGACCTTTGGCCAAGGTCACTTAATGACCTTGACCTCTAGTATTCATAGGGGTTGACGATGACTGCATTTCAGTATCACAGAGCACAATAGTAATATAAAAATGCACTTTGTTCAGCTTTTCCCATTCAAAAGCCGAAGGGACCAAATTTGACCTTGCCATAAAATAGGTCAAGGTCAACCCAAGGTCATGATTTATATAAATTTTGTAGTACTAGAGTCCAAGATGCTACATACCAAGTTTCAAGGCAATCTGCCCAGTGGTTCTGGAGAAGAAGATTTTTAAAGGTTTTTACCATATATGGGCATGGCGGCCATCTTGGTCATGTGACCTGGGCCAAATATATATACTTTCGTTCCCCCATCCTGTTAAGGCTCCATATGAAATTTGGCTTCAATCCACTTAGTGGTTTCTGAGAAGAAGATGTTTAAAAGTGTGGACGCCGACGACGACGAACCAAGGCTATACTATAAGCTCACCTTGACAGGTGAGCTAAAAAGCACCAGGAGCTTGTTTCTGGTACACAATATATCAACCCACCATCCATTTGAATACCAAGTTTCAAGTTTGAAGGCATCACAGTTTCTGAGAAAAATGTGACCAATTTTAAATGTTTGAAAATCCGCATTACGACTTTGCATGGACCATAATATTAGCAATTTTAAAGTGGCATCAGCCATAAACAAGATTTAGATTGAAAGTTAGCAATAGTCACCTGATATGTAGGCTGTGTTGCTCCAGGTCCTGATGGCATACTAACACCTGGACCTTGGGGATAGCCTGGCTGTGGGGGACCACCTCCCATCTGAAAATAGAGGACAGATACTTAAAGTCCCTCTCCTGCAAAAAAAATACTCCTGCACCGTGACACATGTGTAAACTAAGCAAAAAACTGCATACCGCTATAACTCTATTTTTAATGACTGATTCTATCAGTCATTCAAAGCTGTCACAAGCATACAGTGTTAGAAATAAGCAATTGCCCACTTGCCCGACATGGGTTAAATTTGATGGGGGCAAGCTGATACTCTTGGAAGAACTTGCCCCTTGGACAACCTATAATTCTAGTATATTCTGGAAAATAACTTTGTTTCATGTCTTTTTTGCATGAGAAGTTTGAAACCCACCAATATGGTGTTTTGAAGGAGAAAAATAAAAAGAATCCCAGTCAAAGTAGTGCTGTGAAAATGATTAGGCAGCTGTGATAAAAAAATGTTGGTCAATTATCTCTGAAGTTCATGAATTCATGCTTATGTCTTAGAAAGGGACAGCATTTTTGGACTGCATTTACTTACATGACTTCGGAAAACAAGAGGGCCATGAGGCCCTGAATCGCTCACCTGAACAATTGGCAAGGTGGCTTTTACTTATCATGTCTGAAATTGTCAAAATATGAGTTTTGGGTCAAAAGTCAAAGAATGACCATGACCACTTGTACTCCTAAATCTTCATGTACTCATTAAGACAACCATATATACCATTTTTAGGCCAAAATCTTCAAAACTTCCCATGAAATCTTATGTTCTAGCATTTTCCCATATTTGACCATGCCGCAAAAAAGGTCAAGGTAAACCCAAGGTCACCATTTGAACAGTCTTGCTGGTACTCTAGTACTCCATGATATTTACCAAGTTTCAAGGCCATAGGTGTATTGGTTCTGGAGAAGAAAAATATTAAAGATTTATACCATAAGTGGTAATGGCGGCCAAGTTGGTCATGTAACCTGGACCGTTTGAACAAATTTTCATTCAATCAACCCCAGGAGGCTCTATATGAAATGTGTTCACAATTGGCCCTTTTGCTTTTGAGGAAATGGTTGAAAATGTCAAAATGAGCGATCTGGATCAAAGGTTAAAAATGACCTTGACCTCTTGTACTCATAATTCTTCATGAACTCATTAAGACAACTGTATACACCAATTTTTTAGGCCAAAATCTTCAAAACTTTCCATGAATCTTCTACCATTTTCCGATATTTGACCTTGCTGTAAAAGGTCAAGGTCAACACAAGGTCATAATTTGAACAATCTTGATAGTACTCAAGTACCCAATGCTACACACAAAGTCTCAAGGCCATCGGTCAATTGGTTCTGGAGAAGATTTTTAAAGGTATTTACCATATATGGGGGTGGCAGCCATGTTGGTCATGTGTCCAGGACCGTTAGAAATTTTTTTCATTCCCTCAACCCCTCGAGGCTCTATATGAAATTTGGTTTCAATTGGCCCAGTGGTTTTAGAGCAGATTGTTTGAAATTGTCAAAATTTGAGATTTCTGGGTCAAAGGTCAAAGAATGACCTTGACCTCTTGTACTCATAAATCTTCATTTACTCATTAAGATGATTGTATATACCAATTTTTATACCAAAATCTTCAAAACTTACCATGAAATCTCATGTTCTAGCATTTCTGATATTTGACCTTGCCGTAAAAAAGGTCAAGGTCAACCCAGGGTCATAGTTTGAACAATCTTGATAGTACTTGAGTACCCAATGCTACATACCAAGTTGCAAGGCCATCGGTCTACTGGTTCTGGAGAAGAAGATTTTTAAAGGTTTTTTACCATATATGGGCGTGGTGGCCATGTTGGTCATGTGACCTGGACCGTAAGAACAAATTTTCATTCCCTCAACCCCTGGAGGATCTATATGAAATTTGGTTACAATTGGCTTAGTTGTTTTTGAGGAATTTGTTTGATATTGTCAAAATATGAGAGTTCTGGGTCAAAGGTCAAAGAATGACCTTGACCTCTTGTACTCATAAATCTTCATGTACTCATTAAGATGACTGTATGTACCAATTTATAGGCCAAAATCTTCAACAGTTTCCAAGATATCTTATGTTGCAGCATTTTGCCATATAAAAGCATAAGGAAGCAAATTTGACCTTACCGTAAAAAAGGTCAAGGTCAACCCAAGGTCATAATTTGAACAATCTTGGTAATACTCGCATGCCCGATGCTACATACCAAGTTTCAAGGCCATCGGCCTATCGCTTCTGGAGAAGAAGATTTTTCTAGGTTTTTACCATATATGGGCGTGGCGGCCATGTTGGTCATGTGACCAGGACTGTTTGAACAACTTTTCGTTCCTAAGTTCCCTAGAGGCTGCATATGGAATTTGGTTATAATTGGCCCAGCGGTTTCAGAGGAGAAGTCGTTTGAAATTG
Source organism: Ctena decussata (assembly GCA_963989385.1). Taxonomy (NCBI): domain Eukaryota; kingdom Metazoa; phylum Mollusca; class Bivalvia; order Lucinida; family Lucinidae; genus Ctena; species Ctena decussata. The sequence goes on along the minus strand of OZ022500.1, from coordinate 107,359,782 downwards.
TGGACGGACGACGGACGGACGACGGAGCCTTACCATCCTATAAGCTCCCCCAGAGCCGCTGGAAAATGACATGTAAACAGTTTAATTTCAATGAAATACAGGGGGACAAGTTGAAATCTTGGCGGAAAAGTTGAAATTCATTTCAGGTTCCCCCCTCCCCCTCCCCCCCCCCGCCCCCCCCCCCCCCCCCCCCCCCCCCCCCCACACACACACACAGGCAAGTTGCTGTCAGACTCTGGGCCTTATTTCTAACATTGGCATATTTTGAAAAGTGGTTTTCACAGCTATATTCTTCCACTCAGAAATGAAGTGATCGAAAGTACATTTCGCTAAACAAACATCTGGAACTGAAATAAGTTTTGTAAGAAGTTAAATGAGCACAACGTATTCTTGTGCAGGTATAATTATTTGTGTAGTTCTGTAAAATGATAAGCAAATGACATCAGCGGTCAAAAAATATAATGAAAACAAACTGAATATTAAAAATCAATCCGCAAATTACCGTATTCGCCCCTCTTTTTCAGCACCCCTCATACTTTATCAAGTAAAATAGATTAGCTGCCGTTAAAAAAACAACAACAACAAAACTGTTTTACAGTCATAAACTTGCCTAAAACAGTAATTCCGAGCACGTCAGTCATTGCAGAGAATGATATGTAATAGAAATTCTGTTGGTTTATCCAAGTTATACTGGACATCATACGGTAACTGTATGTTTATCGGTGCTATTTATAGAGCTGCATGTTGTAAACATTGGAGTGGACAGCCTCGTGGTCCATAGGTAATGAGAAATACCGCAAACACTGAGTGCTTAAAAGTCAGTGAAAAGCAGTAACCATTGTCAGAATTCAGAAATTACTTGTGTACAAGATAGAATTTTGGCAGATATATGAAGTGATTTGCGCTAAATGGCTTATTTTGGACCATATACAAGCAACAGGGCTGAAGTTTGAAATTATTTTGAGCCAACGTAGCATGACTTAATTCTGATAGAAGCTGTCATTTCAGGGCCATTGGCCCTTTGATTCATAGTGCTATGACAGATAAACTGCTACTAGCAGAGCAGTCTGATCTGGGACTTTTTGGAAATTTAGCTATTGTTTTATCATAGCAACCAGCTGGCAAAACAGAGTGGTCCAGATTCAAAGGTGGCAGTGTCTATGACAATAATAGCAAAATAGCAAAAAGATACTGGTGTATCCTAATATACATAGTTTCTGACCATTTGGTTTAACAACCAGAAGCATCCACATTTCGATCATGGGGTCATGGGTTAGGTTCAGCCCTGCCAGAGGCAAGATTCTGTTCAAATGTAAACAGTGCTGCATTGCACAAAGCCCTTCATAATCATCGTCCTACTGCCCTGACATGACTCAAATACTGTTGAAAAAGATGTAAAACCACCAAATTAACCATCATCTCTCAACAACCACTTTGAACAATGACCATCCACAAATAAACTCCTCACTATCAGGCTTTTCATTAAATCATTATATGGAATCTTGTTGGGAATGGGAACTCCCATTTTTTCTCAGAAGCTTAACTGCCATAATAATTTGTCTAGAATACCTACGTTTTTTTTTTTGTTTTTTTTCAAAAATGTCTAAATCAGACTTAAATAATTCAGCTGTAAGATGTTTTTGTTGTCTTTTTTTCTTCCAAAACAATCCCAAAAATTTATATCCATCGTATAAGCCAGATTAGATTTTGGGGTTGTTTTGGAGAGGACACCAGCCATTTTATTTAAGGAATGAATTTCATTTTTCTGAGGTTTATCGAAGTGTAAACTACATTGGGTCACATGCAAAGTGAATGAACCCCGAAGGGGTTCATGCAAACTTTGCTAGTGACCCAATGTAGTTTACACTTCAATAAACATCAGAAAAATTAAGTTCATTGCTTATATTTACATTCGTTTCAATCAAGTCTTTCATAAAAAATCTTGTATAAGCGCTAACATTGAAGCAATAAAACATGTACACGCAGTTTCTTCTGCTATCAGCAGAACGGCATGCATGACGTTATGACGTTGCTGACGTCCAATCAGGTTGTAGAGAGCCATTGTTTATTTTTACGTCATTGACGTCGTGTGTCTCAATGTAATTATTGGAATGTAAACTACATTACATTCCAATGGTTTACTATAAAGCTTTTCAGTAAATACACCAAGAATGTAAATATAACCAAATAAACATCGTAAATTACAACTGAATGCTGCTGGTTAAATGAAAACCTTGTAAGAACCCCGTGTCACTACCATACCTAAAATTCTGGGACACCATACCCAAATACAGGTTCTGACATTTTCCTCAAATTTGTACACTTGACTTTACTATCCTGTGGCTAGTGAAAGTATTTGACAGAATGGCTAAGAGTGCCTCTCCTTAAGGAGAATGGGTACACATTTGGGGGAAGGAACTCTGCCATTTTCATTTTTGCAACCCATCTCCATGGGGCCCAGCTCTTAAAGGGAAGACTTTGCTCTCCTAGGATCAAATTCTTTCCTTTAAGAGACGACCCCATTTTGGAAGGGCTATACTGTCTAGGGAAGCAAACAGGAAGTCGAAAATTGTTAAAATAGCAGAAAAAACATACTTCAGGACACACTTTAATTTAAAGAGTAACTACACCTCAGGAACTGACTGAATCAGATCCCAAACCCTGTCCCCAACATCAAAGGGAAAGACTGACAAAGACATCCCAACAAACAATAAATTACAAGTGATAAGCCGAGCCAGCAGCTTTTTCCCGAGTAGGTGGCAACTCAGCTATCTTTACTGAACTAAATAATTCAGACCTACAAAAGGGTTACAACAGACTAAGCAACTTATACGAATTAAGCAGCCATCTTATCAAAGTCTGAAGTTACCCTGAACTTAGGTTCAGGCATCTCTGTCCTGATGTTTCCAGTTATTCGGGTATCGCTATAGAAAACTTTAAAGGACAAAAATTCTGCTGACAGTGATGCCTCACTTGTCTGTGCATTGTCACAAAACAGCTCAACCAGAAAACTCAACCAAACTTGATACTGTTGACAAGCTGATGATATCAGAAAAGTAATACCTATGACTCCTTTCTGCTAGTAGCAGCCTGGACAAAAATAATTACCTCATTTTCTGCTGACATTTTCAAGTCTTTTACATATAAATTCTCCAACTCTGATTTTTGTAACGATAATTACAGCACATTAATAATAAATGCTGTTTGTATCACAATTCCTTTTACAGATTCTGTGCGAAGTTGTCTGATTTTTCTCTTCTTTTTTTCTTACATAAAAAATATACATTTTTAATATGTGTTTGGTTTTCTTATTTTTTCCAAAAAACTGTTGTTTTTTTTTTTGTTTTTTTTTATTATTAGTTTTCAATATATCAATATGTTGCTGCCCTTTTTAGAATTTCCTATAAAAGGTCCACAACATATGTTGTTGTTTTTTTTCAGATGAACAGAGACTATCACAATTTTTTTCACAGAGCCCCACCCTGTTCTGGAACTACCAATGTTCTAGTTGTGACTAACATTAATAAAAGAAATAATGCTTTTATAGCATTAATTACATCTCCTCAATATTGGCCACATTTACTCTATATATTTTGACATGCATGCATGCAAGAGAAAACAGTGTAGATCCATATCAGACCGCTCCTGAGGAGCAGTCTGATCTGGATCTACATTGTTTGTGAGCCATTTCATAGTCTGAAATCAGACAGCACAGACTAGACAGTAAACACATACATGGAACTGTCTATAATAAAAATGGTTCAAGTGTCACAATGTTTACATTAAATTCAACAAAGACTGTATAAGACTTCCTGCAATTGCTGCCCCATCCATATAAATACTGTATGTACTCAATTATAAGTTGAGTTTTTTCTGTTCTTTTTTAGCCCTCAAAAACAACCCCAAAAATCTAGATCCATCTTATAAAGCTGTTTTGGAATTATTTTATAAGGAAAAAAATACCTAATAGCAGAATTAATATGACATATTTACATATATGGGGTTGTTCTGGAGGGGACAAATGCCCATCTTATAGCTAAATAAATATGGTAAACACCGTTATGACCGTAAATTTTCAGACAGACAAGTGTGAGCACACATTGAAGACCCAGATCAAACTGCTCCTAAAGGAAACATTTTAGACCCAGATCAAACTGCTCCTAAAGGAGCAATTTCATCAGGATCTACATTTGCCATTCACTAAGCATCGTTTGGATGCATTAATGTGTGTAAAATCCATACTTCTAAGAAATTTCAATCAATAATTTTCTGACTTTCAGGTGTCCGAAATTTTAAGGTCATTACGGTACACCAAATATTGCAATGGAAACTTTCCTGACATTGCTGCTTTATACAAACTAATAACCATCTATTTTTGCTGTCTAACAGTTAATTCCTTTTTTCTGCTTTTTATTAGAAAATGCCCAAAAATGGACCAGTTAATAGCATTTAGCTAAATAAGAAAAATACTTGCATGTTGGTATGTTTATGTACAAATATGAGTATGTCATAAGGTCCTTTCATTCGAGGTGTGTTTGCTCAAGAGAATTTTTAAAATTCTAATAAAACTCCAATATAATGGGAAATTTGAAACTTTAAAATAAACTAGAAAATGTGTTTATGAAACACTATGCCCCCAACCTTATGCTTGCCTCTAAGGGGGTTCATCCCATAATTTATAAGTCAGCAAGGTGTATTAACCGGTTCATCTACATCTTAGTCTGTAACTGTATGCCAAATTAAATTTGTAACAAGGAACAAAGCTTGAGCAGTTCTTTGGATGTTTTGTTCACAAGCTCGCTTATTTTTCATGTACATGCCACACATAAAATTTCAAGTCCCTATCTCTAATGGTTCTTCACCGTATGTACAGGTACTTTTATACCACAGGGTTCAATGCACTAAGTCGAAAAAGGGGCTTAACTCAGTCAAAAATTAACATATTTTTTTCAACAGATGATCAGGTCATCTACACCTTGGACAATGTCTTCCTGCAAAAAATCATGATCCTAGCATCAGGGGCTCTCAAGATAGTTTGTTAACAAGGTTCCATAGGCTTAAATGCACTAAGTTGAAAAAGGGGCATAACTCGGTAAATAATTCACAATTTTTTTTCAAAAGTTAATCAGGTCATCTACACCTTGGGCAGTGTCTTCCTGCAAAATATCGTGATCCTAGCTTAAGGGGTTCTTGATATATTTTGCTAACAAGGTGCCATAGGCTTACAATGCACTAAGTTGAAAAAGGGGCATAACTCGGTCAAAAATTCACGATATTTTTTCAAAAGTTAATCAGTTCATCTACTTTATAGGCAATGTCTTTCTGCTAAATATCATGATCCTAGCATCAGGAGTTCTCGAGATATTTTGCTAACAAGGTTCCATAGGCTTACAATGCGCTAAGTTGAAAAAGGGGCATAACTCGGTAAAAAATAAACGATATTTTTTCAAAAGTTAATCAGTTCATCTACTTCATAGGCAATGCCTTCCTGCAAAAAATCATGATCCTAGCTTCAGGGGTTCTTGAAATATTTTGCTAACAAGGTTCCATAGGCTTACAATGCACTAAGTCAAAAAGGGGCATAACTCTAGAAATACATGACCAGTGGAAAAAAGAAAAAATATGTGTCTGCTTATTTTTCATGTAGATGCCACATATAAAATTTCAAGATCCTAGCATTAGGGCTTCTTGAGTTTCCCAGCTGCTTAAAAGTGTTACGGACGGACAGACGGACGGACGGACGGACAGGCCCAAACCAATATGCCCCCTCAACTTCTCCGAAGTTGGGGGCATATTGACATGATATAAGTCAGACTGTTATTAAACCTGTCTTACTGCTTTTATATTGTTTAACTCTTTAAGCACCAGTGACGAAAATAGCAGAATTTGCAAACAGCATAGATTCTGATGAGGCGGCTCAAGATGAGCCACCTCATCTAGATCTACACTGTTTGCCCTCTAGTCTTTGATTTCTCAATATAATACAGCTTGGATGAAACATTTTTGAAATTCTTGCAGACGTAAATTATTTTGTCATCTGCTTTTTGGTGCTTAAAGGGTTAAGGACAGTGTCCCCATATCTGGGGAAGCCCATGCAAGGCTGGCCAGGGTGTAGGCAGGTTGCTGAGACAAAATACAATACCTGCAGAGTGCAGATCTCAGAAACAGGAAACTGAACTGCACATGTCCTGACCAGAATACATACGTACAGGCTGGTCTGCCCATGAGCACAACATACACTGTACAATATTTTCTCAAACACATAAATATACCTAGCTCTCAAAGAATACAATTTTCTGCGGTGTCATGTGAAATACCATAATGACCCTAAATGTTGTGACACAAGTGCCTCTGCAGTATTGATCCTGATCAGGCTGCTCCCAAAGGATGGAGAAGGCTTTTCAGATGACAGTTAACAAGAGGACCATGATGGTTCCCTGCATTTTTGACAAGTCACTGGACAGTATTGGTTTATTCAACTTATTTACATTTTAGTAGTATTGTTGATAAGGATTGACCTGGCACTCATTTAATTCCGTCATTACACTCGGAGGTTTTCGTTAGTTTTAGCGATGATTTACCGGAAAATACTGCTACATGAATATAATAGAGTCAACTGTTTGTAGCTGACGCCGTAGCATGGTGGTGAAGACTTCTGACTACGGATGCAGATATCGCAAGATCGAGTCTGACAGAAATCGTTTTTACTAATCTCATTTTTTACTTTTTGTCTTTATTTTTAATATAAGGAATGAAAATGCATATTTTTACTTAATAATTTAAACGTTTTTCTCTCGTTTAGGTTTTCCCCATATATTTTCGTGGGAACGTAAGTGTCCCGGTTTCACTTGTTTCTACGTACTCTTAAAATTGTCCTTTTGCTGACAGCAGCTGCATTTAATGGCTGTTGGATATATTATCCGCCTCCAGGTGCTTGGTTTTCCTGAAAAAAAGTGCTTTGATTTGGAAGACATGAGTACTTTTTCTTTCAATCTGAGATGTTTTTGTCGACTTCGTCGTTGTATAATTTACATGTGCATGTGATAGTAGAAGAAAAAACAGTACATCTCGTTCAGTAGTTGAAGGGGGTAGTCGGGTCTGGCGATGGTGCTGTGTCACTTTCAGTGCCCGGCCGCTATATTAGTTTGGCTGATAGTGCGACAAAGAGCTACTGTGCATGCAGTAGGTGCGGGTGGGGCCTTTTTGGACTTTTTTCACTCGCCTATCATCTTTTCTTTCTCCCTATCTTTGAAAGACGGCCCTATATAGAATGAAGTACTGTCTCAAAGGGCCGCTAAACCCAAGACAACCAACCAAGCAACCAACCAAATCAATAGCTGAAACATTGACATTTTATGTCAAGCATGGCAAGATTACCTGCTGTTTTTACTCAAAGAAAAAATACACGTAAAAATATAAAAAAAAAAGACGGTTGGGAGATTCGAACCCATAACTCTACGATTAAAAGCTCAATGCCTTAGCCACTGTGCCACTTGATAAAGTGATATTATTTCTATTTTCTGTTTAATAATAACTGTACATACTGACGCTACTTTTATCCGTTCGTAATCGGACACCGTGAATTAATTTACGGAGATGAACGGAATATTCATGAGTGCCAGGTCAATACTTACGCACAATATCATTTAGGTGTTCCAAAACTGTGGGTTATAACAGCAATACTGGTTTGAAATATGATCAGTTTAAGAAAATGAAGATTCACAAGAGAGTTTACATCAGCTGCAACTCCAGAAAATATGGATTTTAATTCTTTCACTACCAAAAAGCAGACGACAAAATTTACGTCTGCAAAAATTAAAAAAATGCCTTATCCAAGACTTTTCATATTGAGAATTCAAAGACTAGAGGGCAAACTGTGTAGATCTAGATGAGGCGGCTCATTATGAGCCGCCTCATCAGGATCTACGCTGTTTGCAAATTTTGCTAATTGCGTCACTGGGGCTTAAAGAGTTAAAGTGATGTGAAACTTGAAGACATCTACCCACATGCAACAGGTAGTACTACTAGACTCCTTGGCAACAGCAGCAGTTTTAACCTGACATACTCTTCAAAATATACATACCCAAATTTAATGAGCCTGTGCAAATAAGCAGTCTGATCTACTCTTAAAGAAATGAATTTGCTCCTACAGGAGCAATTTCTTTCCTTTAAGAATTGATCCCTACTGAAAAGAGAGACAAAATGAAAACAGCAAGAGTTGCTTCTCGTGAAAGTTTATCCGGTTAACTTAAAATATCCATTATGTCATTTGTTGCCATGGCTCGTATCATGAACATCATTGCAGTGTATAAAATTGCATCCATAAAATATGGATATTAAGTAGGTAGTTCAAATGCAATACGAGACAAGAGGCACAGCTGAAAATATGAAATGGAAGGAGAGCAGAGTTGAAAGGACTGAATTCCTCCACTATATTCCATTTATTTATTATGGCACTCCAACAGAAAAGAATTTGCTCCCAATGAGAGATCAAATTCTGGAATGAAAGAGTACAATTTTAGCCTCTAAGAGCCAACTGTAGATTATCTCTTTAAGACTGATCGAGACTTTTTTGGTTTGTTCTGGAGGAGAATATAACAATCCATCATGAGTGTCCATGTAGGATAGGGAAATCTCACCATCGGGGTCGGAAATTCAACCAGGGAGACCCCGAGGGTGAGATTTACCTATTCTACATGAACTGGCTCATGATGGATTATTTTTCTCCCACTATTAGTGGATTTTAAACCTCAAGTTGAATTAGGCTTCTGAACATGAAAATTTTAACTTTTTAACCAGTGATCTGAAATAAATTATGAGCAGCCCAGTCTGTTAATCGAGTCCTGAAATGGGTGTAAACACAGTTTGCACCTTAAAAATAGACGGAAAACATGATATGTGGACCATTTTTTCTTCCAGAGGGCGAAAACGATATGCAACTTAGCCTCTCACGTCACGCGCGTCAAGTTTGCTAGCGACGTTTGATAACCGTTTTGGTGACATCATTAAAACAGAGTGACGTCACAAACCTATGATCTGCTATCATACGTCATCTGACATGCTTGTGTGTCCATTTTGTTCATTTAAAATTAAAATATTAGTCAAAAATTGAAAAAGTCTGGTTGCTAATATAAGAAAGATGTTGCTAGATTTGCCAGGTGTAAGACAGAAGTTTCTTATATAACTTGAGGGCCTATCTTATATATGCAAAGGTGGGAGAAAACCCTGTCTTATAGTTGAAGATATATGGTAACAAATGGCAAAGACTGATCAGATTGCATGGATCTGCAGGTTGATATGGGTCTTTGATGTGCATATACCATATTAAACCTAATAAATGCTGCTACTCTAATAAACACACCCCACCTCCCACCTCTTTGCCTAGAATGTTATCTTAACTTGCATGAATTCCTATTTGCTTTTCTGGATGAGACAGCACAAGGGGTCTACTCTGAAAGGAAAGAATTTGCTCTTAGTCGAGCAAATGCTTCCCTTTAAGAGTTCAGTTGAGCCCTACTGAAAAGGAGGCAGAAACAGTAGAGCTGCTTCCTCTCAAGAAAATCCATTCAGCTTAATGTTTATTAGAGGTATTTGGCAGCTGCTGTTTTACCACACTTTAGGCTCTAAATAACGCACCCTTCCCCCACTCTTTGAACAAGAGGTCCATGATGGACCTAAATCGCTCACCTGAGTCATGATGAAATAACATGGAATATCATCTATTTGATGATGGTTCAATTGGAGCAGTTTTGCACTTTCTAATCTAAATTCTGACAAAGTTTCATTTATGGATCAAAACTGTGCCTTCTAGAGTGTACACAATGTTTTTCTAAGATCTGACCAGGCAATCTAGTTTTTGATCAGACATTATTCAGTTTCAAACTTGGCCTATATTTCATGAAGATACACATTCTGACAGTTTCATGAAGATTCAATGCACAATAAACACAGAATTGTGTACACAAAGTTTTTCTATGATTTGACCTAGTAAGCCACCGGTGGTTTTGGACCCGGTAGTTTTTGACCCGACAATACCCAGTTCTAATCTTGGCCTAGATTTCATTAAGATAATCATTCTGACCAAGTTTCAAGAATATTGAACCAAAACTGTGCCCTCTAGGGTATACACAATGTTTTTCTAAGGTTTGACCTACTGACCTAGTTTTTGATCCAACATGACCCAGTTGCACCCTTGGTCTAAATTTGTTGGAGATAAACATTTTGACAAAGTTTCATGAAGATTGGAACAAAATTGTGCCCTCTAGAACATTCACATGGTTTTTCTAAGATCTGACCTAGTGATCTAGTATTTGACCTGACATGGTCCAGTTTCAAATTTGGTCTAGATTACATAAAGATAAGCATTCTGACAAAGTTTCAAGAATACTGAATCATAACTGTACCCTCCAGAGTGTACACATGGTTTTTCTAAGATTTGACCTAGTGACCTAGTTTTGATCCTACTTGACCCAGTTTCAAACTTGGTCTAGATTTCATTAAGATAAACATTCTGACAAAGTTTCATTAAGATTGGATAATAACTGTGCCCTCTAGAGTGTACACAAGGTTTTTCTAAGATTTGACCTAGTGACCTAGTTTTTGACCCCACATGACCCAGTTTCAAACTTGGTCTAGATTTCATTCAGATAAACATTCTGACAAAGTTTCATGATGATTGGGTCAAAACTGTGCCTTCTAGAGTGTACACAAGGTTTTTCTAAGATTTGACCTAGTGACCTAGTTTTTGACCCCACATGACCCAGTTTCAAACTTGGTCTAGATTTCATTAAGATAAACATTCTGACAAAGTTTCATGATAATTGGGTCAAAACTGTGCCTTCTAGAGTCACGGGTGGGAAACTCCATAATCAGAGCCAATGGCTCTGATAAGGAAAGGTTATGGCAGTTTTCCGGAGCACGTGCGGCTACGATTATACCGGTTGAAATTTGAACTAAGAAAAGGTAAGTTTCGCATATGTGGTATAAATTCTTTTGAACCGCGTGGAATCTCAAAAAAAGGAGAATGTAGTTCAATGCTCAGGTCTTTTAACTTCTTTTCTACGCCAAGGTTAGTCGTAATATGCGTACGATTTTGTCTGAATCATTTGTGTCGTGGGGTGACAGAAGGCTAATTTACAGATAGACAATTAACAGTTGCGTTGAAATTCCTGTTGAAATGATATAAACTTGAGAATTTTCGTGGTTGAAGAGTTTGCACTGATTGTCTGATCCTTCTTCATTCGCAAAAAGTAAGAATTGAAAGCAAATAAGTGAAATTGAGAATAAATAAGCCGAGGCTCTGATTATGCCGAGCGGCTCTGATTATATCGACCGGCTCTGACGTAGGACGGCTTCTATTGTAAGAGTCAGTTACTACTGACAGAAGTAAATGTCTTTTAGTAGTGCTATTCACTGCATGAGCGTTGTAAAACAACACTGTAGTCTACGTCACGTTCAGGGACGTGTGTTTGATGTTTATTTGGGTTTTAAGGGCCGACAAAATTAGTTGCAGTGTTTGACAGATGATTGAATTCCAAATATCATTATGGCGAGAAAAAGGAGGTTTTAATAAATGCATTAGATTTCAAGTTAATGGATGTTGTTGTCCATAGCATAAATCTTGTACTGCATTATATATCAGTGTAAAGGTTTCCCATAGCCTAGTGGCCGTAGAGGCAGTAGGAATTAGAGACCCACTGAAACAAAAGATGGAGCTCATCTCTCCTTTCGCTGCCTTACTAATCCTTGATTCTAAACAGGTCCTCGTTTACTTTTGCACCGTAGCCGTGTCACTCTCACTACTCGACTACGGCGCATTTTGATTGAAGTACATCCGTAGTTAACAACGCTGTGAAACACCCTCATACAAATAGTATCTTGTCATTATTATTTATTGTTATTCCAATTCTCATAACGTTGGTCTCCAAGAGGCTCAGTGGAACGAATCCATGGCTGCATCTCCTGGCACCGAGTCTGTCTGTCCATTTGCCATTATTAAGAATTCTCTTTATTTTAAAAAAAATGTTGCAAAAATTATGAACCTATGATGATGTATAAAAATATAACGTGCATTATGTTCTGAATGCATAGTGATGGACAAGGGAGGTAACCCAAAAAGCTTTAACTTTGGTGGATACTTGAACTTTGTTAACTTTGATCGGTAAGCTTGTTTTAAAATTTGAATATGTTAGTTTCTTCTATGCATTGTAATCGAATATGAAAGCTTTTATTTTTTCTGGAAAGAAAATGACTTCCCTTGATAACAATCGTCCATGCTAAAATCTTAATTCTAACACTGGTCGACTATATAGCCTATGGTAAAATCTAGTGATATATTGCGTGACAAATAACTGGGCGGACTAGCGTAACATTGCAACTAATTTTGTCGGCCCTTAAAACCAAAATAAACATAAAACACATGTCCCTGAACGTGACGTAGACTACAGTGTTGTTTTACAACGCTCATGCAGCGAATAGCACTACTACAAGACATTTACTTCTGTCAGTAGTAACTGACTCTTACAATAGAAGCCGTCCTACGTCAGAGCCGGCCGATATAATCAGAGCCGCTCGGCATAATCAGAGCCTCAGCTTATTTATTCTCAATTTCACTTATTTGCTTTCAATTCTTACTTTTTGCGAAAGAAAAAGGATCAGACTATCAGTGTACACTCTTCAACCGCGAAAATTCTCAAGTTTATATCATTTGAACAGGAATTTCAAAGCAATTTTAGCTGTCTATCTGTAAATTAGCCTTCTGTAACCCCACGACACACATGATTCAGACAAAATCGTACGCATATGACAACTAATCTTAGCGTAGAAAAGAAGTTAAAAGACCTGAGCATTGAACTACATTCTCCCTTTTTTGAGATTCCGTGCCGTAAAAATGAATTTATACCACAAATACGAAACTTACCTTTTCTTAGTTCAAATTTCAACCGGTATAATCGTAGCCGCACGTGCTCCGGAAAGCGGCCATAACCTTTCCTTATCAGAGCCATTGGCTCTGATTATGGAGTTTCCCACCCGTGAGAGTGTACACAAGGTTTTTCTAAGATTTGACCTAGTGACCTAGTTTTTGACCCCATATGACCCAGTTTCAAACTTGGTCTAGATTTCATTAAGATAAACATTCTGACAAAGTTTCATGAAGATTGGGTCAAAACTGTGCCCTCTGTGTCATTCTAAGATTTATTTCTATTTTTAGCTCTGGCGGCCATTTTGTTCAACCGAGCGAAACCGTTTTAGCAAATTTGGTTTAGAGCCATGACATTTCTGTGAAATTATTTTGAAATCGAGCCATTGGCTTCAGAGGAGATGTCGTTTAAAGGTTTTTCTATTTTAAGATTTCTATTTTTAGCTCTGGCGGCCATTTTGTTCAGCGGAGTGGAACCGTTTTAGCAATTTTGGTTCAGGGCCATGAGTCAAACATTTCTGTGAAATTTTTTTGAAATCGAGCCACTGGCTTCAGAGGAGATGTCGATTAAAGGTTTTTCTATTTTTAGCTCTGGCGGCCATTTTGTTCAGCGGAGCTGAACCATTTTAGCAATTTTGGTTCAGGGCTATAACAGAAACATTTGTGTGAAATTATTTTGAAATTGGCCTACTGGTCTAGGAGGAGATGTCGTTTGAAGAAATTGTTGATGACGGACAGACGGACGGACGGACGGACGGACGGACGGACGACGGACAAATATCGATCACAAAAGCTCACCTTGAGCACTTCGTGCTCAGGTGAGCTAAAAATGCAATACCCTGGGGGCATTTAATAGGATTAATACAGTATGATAAAAGGAGTCTGATCAGGACTGAACTGTTTGTCATTCAGCCAGCATTTTTTGTAATGAATTCCTCCGACAAAAATGGATTTTTTACCATTTTGAAGTTTAGTAATTATTGGGGCTAAATGGGTAGGGTGTCAGATTATGTACACTCATTATCGTAATGGATTATGAAGTAAGTAGGTCTGTCACAATATCGGCACAACTAGGTCTGAATACTTACATGACTGTAAATGTTACACTATAAATGAACACAAGTACCACATAAATTCAAATATAACCCCCATTCTAATAAATACCCCTCCCTCTTTTTTTTGAAAATAACCCTTAAACAGTAAACCCTGACTGCACACCTACAATGGTACAATAGCCACCTTCTGAAAAGCATAAAACAGGCTGTTGTATGGAGGTGACCACTATGGAGAGGTCATAAATACATGTATAGTGAAACTGCAATTTGGGAAATAAAATAAATGGCTGCTGTTGTTCAGAAGTGACCATTCAGAGAGATCTCCTGTATACATGGTCATATATTGTGTTAACTTTGTGGTTTGTCAGGTATTTCAAGAAACAGTCATTTGTACTGATAAAATGCAGCTATTACTTGAACACAGCTAAGATAACTCATGTTTACTAGAACCACTTTGGGGAGGAAAAGCTGATTATTTACCTTTCTGGCTATAACAGCAACACCCCCTGCCCCCTTTTCATATTTTATTAAACATTTATTTGGTGGTGGAAAAATGCAGCTTATATTCATACACAGCTAAGATCACTCCTTGATCTGACAAGGGGAGGCTGATTTGTTACCCTTCTGGCTACTATAACAATCCCCTTTCATGCCCCACACCTCTTTATAACTAAGAGGGGGAGGAGGCACTATTTAACTTATTAATAGAAATAAGGTATGCTAGAGATATGAGCAATTAGATTCCACCAAAAACTTCTCTATGAAAGTGATTGTGCAGAACCTTTTTAAGACATGCCACCATTCAAAACCTTGTGTTGGATAATTTCCATATTTCCACACTTACACCGAAGCCAATTTGCCCTGGGGCTCCACCTGGTGGTGCGCTGCCATAGGGTAATCCTCCAGGCTGTTGTCCATAGGCTGCAGCTGAGGCAGATTCTGGGGTTGGCATCCCACCACCCTGAAATCAAAGCCAACATCAAATTTTATGATACAAAATCTAAGTACTCTGAGCATTCAGCAAACAGTGCAAACCCTAATCAGACTGCTCCTGGGAGCAGTCTGATCAGGGTCTGCACTGTTTGTGAGTCCATCTGCATCTTTTGGATGGATTACTGCATTGAAAAACCAAACCGTCTTGTTTTAGAACAAATACAGTAATTCTTTTAGCTGTAATCCAAGTTATAGAATATTAATGGTAAAACTTCAACCTGTTGAGTTACAGACACTGCAGACCCGATAAGACTGAGGAACAGTCTGATCAGGTTTACACTGTTTGTCCTTTTTTCCTCCATTTAAAACTGCCCTCTCAAAATATTGAATAGACCAGTCGGATTTCAAAGTACGGAAATGTAGCTGGGTTTTACTTACAATTTGTGCGTAATTTGCTTTCTTTCCGCATACAAACATATGTTGTGACCCTTCAGTTAAGGGCTAAGGTGAGGCAGACAGACTTGCAGCAAGAATTATGTCAGCCAGGGAAGCAAACAGAATGTCACAAAAGTTGTCCCCCTTTGTAACAAGTAGCCCAAAGGGCAACAATTGCTCACCTGAGAGACATTGTAAACCTATAGGGATATTTAAGATGCTCAATGGCAGCTAACTCTACAGTCAGTGGTCCAATCAGGCTGAAAATTAAACTCATCCAAAACATTATGTATGCCCTCATTTAATATATGCAAGTTTAAAAAGTATCTGATCAAGAGCACAATAGACAGAGCTGTCAAGGGCAGCTTACTTCGTAGCGGTTGGCCTGATCTAGCGAAAATTTGAACTTGTTTAAGATATTATGCATTTCCTCATTACCTGCAAGTTTGAAAAGGATTGGATAAGTAGAAACCAAGAAAAAATGGCGACATTGATTTTTTGGATGCTCAGGGCAGGTACTCCATAGTCAGTGGTGGGATCTAGCCGAAGTGCTAACTAATCCAAGCTTTTATGCATATCCTCATTACCTGCAAGTATGAAGAGGTTCCGATGAAAATGTGATGATGTTGTTTTCTCCATTATAAGACTATGGGATTTTTTTCAAACGCTCAAGGGCAGCTAACTCCGTAGTCTGTGCTCGAATCCGGCCAAATTTCGAACTCATCCAAGCTCTTAAGTATGTCATCATTACCTGCAAGTATGATAAGGATCTAATCAAAAACCTTGATTGCAGCACCCTGAAAGACAAACTTGCTTGAGATATTGTCATACCCTACATTTGTGTGAAGCTATTTCAAAATCCATGGAGAAATGTAGGTGCTAGAGCCATGACAAAGTTTTTCTAAAAATAGCCACAGTGACCTTGACCTTGGGCGCAGCAACCTGAAAGTCGAACTTGCTCGAGATATTGTCATGCCCTACATTTGTGTGAAGTTATTTCAAAATCCGTTGAGAAATGTAGGCCTTAGAGCGATGACAAAGTTTTTCTAAAAATAGCCACAGTGACCTTGACCTTGGGCGCAGCACCCTGAAAGTCGAACTTGCTCGAGATATTGTCATGCCCTACATTTGTGTGAAGTTATTTCAAAATCCATTGAGAAATGTAGGCGCTAGAGCGATGACAAAGATTTTCTAAAAATAGCCAAAGTGACCTTGACCTTGGGCACAGCACCCTGAAAGTCAAACTTGCTCGAGATATTGTCATGCCCTACATTTGTGTGAAGTTATTTTAAAATCCATTGAGAAATGTAGGTGCTAGAGCGCTGACAAAGTTTTTCTAAAATTAGCCACAGTGACCTTGACCTTGGGCGCAGCATCCTGAAAGTCAAACTTGCTCGAGATATTGTCACGCCCTACAATTGTGTGAAGTTATTTTAAAATCCATTGAGAAATGTAGGCAATAAAGCGATGACAAAGTTTTTCTAAAAATATGTGATGACGTTGTTTTCTCCATTATAACACTATGGGATTTTTTTCAAACGCTCAAGGGCAGCTAACTCCGTAGTCTGTGCTCGAATCCGGCCAAATTTCGAACTCATCCAAGCTCTTACGTATGTCATCATTACCTGCAAGTATGATAAGGATCTAAGCAAAAACAGTTGAGAAAACGTGATGACGCCATTTTCCCCATTATAACCCTATGGGATTTTTTTCAAACGCTCAAGGGCAGCTAACTCCGTAGTCTGTGCTCGAATCCGACCAAATTTCGAACTCATCCAAGCTCTTGTGTATGTCATCATTACCTGCAAGTATGATAAGGATCTAATCAAAAACAGTCGAGAAAACGTGATGACGCCGTTTACCCCATTATAACCCTATGGGGGCTATCTGTTGCCATGGAAACCAGAGTTCTGAGCTGATCGGCACCAAAACCTAATGCAGCCTTTCCCCCACCCAAATGATGCTTCAGATAAAATTTGATTGCGATCGGCCCACTGGTCTCTGAGATATTTATGTTTGAAAGTGTTGACGCACGCACCCACCCACGCACCCACGGACGGACAGACGACGGCTCGACTCCCATCCTATAAGCTCACCTCTGAGCCTTCGGCTCAGGTGAGCTAAAAATCGTGAAAACCTAAAAGTCTATCCAAACACCTTAAAACTACACTTTACTGCTCCACTTCAGAATCTGTTAATGCCAGGAGTTTCGGGGCTACAACAGTCAGGACTTGATAATCAGAAAGTTGCGAATTAAGCTCAGGGTGAGTTGCTGACCAATTGCTGTGGAACCTTAATGGTGACAGTCAACTTTCTTATTACTGTTACTTTGAATTTGGTTGACAAACTCCAATAGCCTAAATTAAGTTTGAGTGGTGCTTTGTAGATGTGGCAGCACAGTCTGGCCAGAAGACTAAATATGCCTGTCCTAATGAGCCCTCCAAAGTGCTCATTAGGACAGGCATAGTTAGTCTTCTGGCTAGTTCTACAATGCCGAACGTAATTGGCCCTATTTACATTTTTCGTTTATATCGGACATTTTCTATTTTTATTGCCAGACTGTGCCTGTTATACATGTACTGTGGATGCAATAACTTGGCAATGTTATGATTTTGTGTTTATTTTGATTTGGTGACTGATTAGCTATATAGAAGAGTTCAGCTTATGCAACCCAAGGAAACGGAAGGAATATATTTGATTAATTTTGTTCTGTCTGATATTCTTGAACTATATCTGGGCTTTAAAGTTTCAGATGGTATTATTTAGATATATTAGAACCCCTAGTTTACCATAATGTTTCTTCATGACCATTGATCAAGAAGTTACATGAACTGCACTGTAAGGACAGTACAGGTACTGTTGACATTAAAAATGTAAACAAAACACTGCCACTATTGCGCGACTGACCTCTATCTCCTCTGCTAGAGCATAATTATACAGGGACTATCAATTGGTTGGTTGGTTGATTTGATGCTTAACGTCCACGGTAAACAACTAAGGTCATGTCGGGACGGTCAGTTAACCTAACCACACTATTCCTGGGCAGGCTTAGACCTCCTAAGCCGTTAACCAGTACTAAGTGCACATACTTTCGCCAGTAACTGACAACTGCCCTTCTTGAATTAGCGGAAGGAGAGGGACTATCAAACCAGACTGTACAAATATCAGCATCATGAAGTTGTGACTAATACAAGCAGTTTTACCATCTAATAGCTTGAATTTGTTCCAGTTACATTTACTGATTAATCAATCTGACTTCTGTGACTAGAAAGATTTGATACTAAAAATGAAACACTGATCAATAGTGACAATGTTATTTAGCAGGAGACTATTGTGAAGGTATATGGGTACATCTACATATTCTGCCAATTTCGCAAAGGGGAACAACTTTTGTGATTTCTTGATTGCTTCTCTGTATGATAAAGCCCTTTCAAAACGAGGTAAACACTAAAAAGAAGGAATTTGCTCCTACAGGAGACTCTTTCCTTAAAAGTTGACCCTTATTTTGAAGGCATTTCCAGGCAATGATGAAAATGATAGAATTGCTTCCCCTGAAAGTGTACCCATTCAACTTAGGCTCCCTGTAAACACATATCCCATGAGGGATCACATGGGCTTTGTTTACCATGCTTAAGGACAAAAGTTCTGCACAGATGTTCCTTATGCATCTGTGCAGAACTTTTGTCCTTAAGTATATTTGCTGCACAGAAAAATGGTGATACTGTGAGAAAATCTTGGCTTATGTCAAGGTCATTTTCTATTTCAACTATTTTACACTCATTGAGCTATGCATCATTTTCCAGTCCACATATTTTTGATTATAATAATGCTGTCTTGGAATCACAAAGATTCTTGATTTGGGAATGGACTCTGTCACAAAATTTCTGTGCAGATTATAAAAATCTACCATGAGTGTAAGGTGCGGATAGACAAATCTGTCCCAAGGGTCACTGTTTAGCATCACGAGGCTTGCCGAGTGATGCCAAACAGTGACCCAAGGGACAGATTTGTCTATCCATACCTCACACTCATGGTAGATTCTTTTTCTTGCATATCTTTAAGTGCTGAAGCTTTAATTACATCAAAGATTCCTCTTGACACTGCATTGTGACGCCTTCCATTTTGACAACTGTTGTGATCTCTGACGTTATTATGACATCAGCTAGCGACGAAGTTACGTGACGTCCAATACAACCAATGCAAACTGAAGTCATGCGAAAACTTTCTTTTTTCAACCTACCCATGAGTCAGATAACCATGGTGAGATAAGAATTTCTATCCCTAGCAAAAACACAGATATCCTTATCTGGGATGCAAGAATATGCCATATTTTAGTTTCAATATTTCCCGAGTCAAATATTGTGACAAAGTACTCCTTTTCAAAAGTGCGAAAAAGTGTAAATCTTTTTGATTCCTTTAAAGAGCTGTTAGAATAGAGAACATGAAGCATAATTCAATGAGTGTAAACCTCTGAAAGAAAAAATCATAAGTTATTTACCTTGACGTAAACAAAAACTCACTCACATTTTTTCAGTGCCGCGTATGTAAATAAAACTAATGTGATCCACTACATATCATGGTTTCCTAAAAACTCTGAGCTCCAGATAAGAGAGGGTATTGAGGATAATTCAAAGATAATTTTTCTTATTTCTCAACGAAAACATATGTTGTGATTCCCTCATTAGAACCCTCTCGATGAGACGGTTCTAATGATGGGTCACAAAATATGGTTTTGTGGAGAAATATGGATAATTATCCCAAAATTATCTGTTACTCCTTCTTATCTGGAGCACTGAAACGGTACCTCTCATGATACCGTTACCCCCTTACTTTTTGTTCCAATAGAGTTTTCTCCTCAGTGTTAGGTGTTCGAAATATATACATATGGATGGCATTTAGGAATCAAATTTGGTAAATATTATATATTTTGTCTCCAAAATAATGGCTATATTCATAATCATGTCATTCTGAAAACAAAATGTGCAGCATTAACCAACTAGCTGATGCTAGTAAGGGTCAGCCTTTGAGCTAAAATCAGTGTATACAACAGAAATGCTACAGAAACTGTTTCCTTCCTTTTCTGGTTGTGCAAAGAAAGGGTGCACTGGGTCTGCATGACTGTTAAGACTTTATACGAACATTGATATCAGTCATACACGTAAGTTCTGTAATCTGATAGTCAATACATAAAAATAGATACAACCAAGAGGCACATGTGAAAATGAGTCGCTCCCCTGAGATCATAACTCAGAGCTCTAAATAAGAGGGATAAGTATTTTATTTCTCATTGAAACTATATGTTGCGACCCCTTATCTGAACCGTCTCATTGAGACGGTTCAGATGAGGGGTCACAACATATGTTTTTATGCAGAATTAACAAATATTATCCCTCATTATCACCAAATACTCCCTCTTAAATAGGGTTCTGATAACTATTGAAACAAATATCCCATGAACAGTCTCAATAATCAATATTAAGTTTTCATTGACACTGCAAACATTTGTTTTGCAAGCATTTATGCTCTGACCATCAATAATGCTTGTCAGTTTCAGAAAGATCCATTAACTGCTTTTAAACCAGACACCCATTTTGGGGATATGCAAACAGTGCCGACCTAGTTCAGGTGCAAAATGCGGCATCTGATCAGGATCGACACTGTTTGCCTACAGGAATTTCTATGTAAAATACAATGTACCGTAATCGACCCATTTACCGCACCGTGCGCTTAACTTTTTCAAAATTGCAACAAAAAGATGTGGTTAAAATGTATCTAATAACCGCACACTCAGAACAATGAAATGCAGGGTGACTGGAAAGACGCAACATGGGTAGGACTGGAAATACCTTGTGTTTATACTTTTTATGATATGAAAGCCTTAAGTTCCCTGTTAGTTATTGGGTTTTGTGAGAGTTTCAAAGAAAAAGCAGTGTGCGCTTGTGCAGTTTTTCTGGAAATGGCCTTGGTGTGCGGTTATAGGGGCATGTGAGGTAAATGGGTCGATTACGGTAAGTTAAAACATTCATTCGAAACCCCCTAAAACTAAAGTATTAGCTAAAACATTCATTAGAAACCCCTAAACCTAGAAATGGACTCATCCATATATGGATAGACAAGTGCACTGGTCAAAAAAGTGTTAAGCAATGGAGCTTCTAGTATGTCAACAATTAGTGAAATGATGATGGTATGTCAAACCAAGCTTTAGTAAAGTCGGTGTCCTCTTTGGCACAAATAGGCCGTTGATTGTAAGGCCAGACAGTGTGATGTTTCTTTCTATATGTTCCCCTGAGAAATTCACCAAGCGTCTTGTTCTTGTTAGCTTCGACAGGTAGCCCCTAGCATCTTTGTAGAGTGGGTAAATTTCTTGTTAATAGCTCCTAAGTTTTCCTCCTCTTTGAGGTTTCTATGTCTCCTTCGTCGTCCCTTGTCCGCTTTTTGGTTGCTTGTTAGACGACTGTGTTCTGTGAACTGTCAGAAATTGATGATGTCAGAGTTAGTCCGCTCATGCTGGTGCTGACTGACATATCACTGTTAGTCCTTGTTGGATTCTCTGATTTGGACGGCTACGACGATGGACCCCGGTCCGGGTGCTAAGTGTGGGATATAAAACTAGAAAGTAATTGAAACGTTGCACAGCCTTATGAGTGCACATAAGCACCACGACGAGGACCCAGGCCCGAGCCACCAGTCATTACTTTTTAATTATTATTATTATTATCGTTTTACGAGTCAAATTCTTTCCTAATGCTTTCTTTGAAAGTAAACAGTGACTTTACTTTGCAAGGCCTTCATCTGTGCATCAGCATGTGTATTTGAATATACGAGGTCGCTGCTGGCCAAATTTGGACACGTGCTAATTATCGAAGATTTCTAAAAACATGATCAGTGTTCACACCTAGGCAAGACAATCAAAGCTTTGTTTGATAACTTTTGACAGCAATGCATGAATATTGGATAATTATGGACAATAAATGGTATGATACTTGGCTGAAATCCAGGTCATTGTGTCATTATACATCCTCAAATTGTGTTTTTCGGACCCATAAAAATGTGCCTTATGCCAACTGAATCAGTTTTTTAACTCAAATTCGGTCAGAACCGACAAATATTCAGATTTCTGTAGCCCTGTTTTGGAGTTATGCTCCAGACAAAAACAAACTGACAAAGGGAGATAATTCAAAAAGTAAGCCAGGCAGAGTTACGGTTCTTGTACACTGCACCTCCTTGATATCCTCTATCATTATATGAAGTTTCAAGACAATCCCATTTATAGTTTTGGAGTTATGCTCAGGACCAAAGTGTTATGGACAGATAGATGGGGACCATTTCTATATCCTGTTTGGGGGGATAATATAGGAAAACAAACAGTTCCTACAAGTTCTTTGTAAACTCATACTAACCTACAACCTGGTTCATTTCTAGCCCCCCCCCTCCCCCCAACTTTCTCTCCATCACCCCCAGACCCCTCCCACTCTAAACGCCATTATAAGGAGACTGCACTTATGTATAATCACACACTTACCTGTGGTGGTTGACCGTATCCTTGTCCAGGGTACCCTCCTGGAGGGCCACCTGGCTGCGGATATCCTGGGGCACCACCCTGTTGTGGATAGCCACCCTGCTGGGGATAGCCACCTGGAGGGCCTCCAGGATAGCCAGGATTTCCTCCGTATGGATAACTCATGCTGATGAATCAGTCTGAAATGAAACAAAAAAAAAAATACTCAACTAAAAATTAGGGCTCCTAAAACAATTACTGTAGCTTTCCTAAACTGGGACAGATTCGTTTAACAATGTACACAGGGTATAATCGATTTCGCCAATTTTCGCTTCCTGCAGAGACTGTACATCATATTTGGCTTCCGCTGAGACTGTCTGCGAACTCTTGCTTCCTGTTGAGACTTCTGTACATGATAAATGGTTTCCAGCAGAGACTGTCCACGTGATTCTGCTTCCTGCCGAGGCTCTCTGCAGGAAGCAGAATCACACAGACAGTCTCGGCAGGAAGCCATTTTTCGAGGACAGTAGTCCCTGCAGGAAGCAAGAGTTCGCGGATTGTTTCGGCAGAAGCCAAATATGATGTACAGTCTCTGCAGGAAGCGAAAATTGGCGGAATCGATTATACCCTGTGATGTAGTCAGGTGTCCAAAAGAAGCAGATGGAATGGCAAACAATAGTAGACCCTGATCAGACTGCTCCTTTGTGTACTTGCCTTATACATAATAGGATGCCCTCAAAGAGGTTTCAATTAATTCACTTTTTCTCTATTCTATACAAATCTGTGGGCAAGTGAAACAAGTTGTCCAGTAAAAAGGACCTTTAGCAATAAGGCATAGACTGAGTCACTCCCCTTTATGGCTATAATGCAGCTTTACATAACAAAATATATAATATTTTGGCTTCAGGAGCATTTTCTAAAGTCATTAAAGTTTGGGAAAAGCAAAGGCAAATCTTTTGCTGAGCAGCATAAAAACACTTGTTTCTGACCAAACCAACTATACAATTAATTTTATGAACCTGGGTCATAGGTATGGGGCTGGGGGACCCGAAAAAATGTGACAAAAAAGATCATACGAGCGCCACAGCAAAAATTAAAAATTAACATTATTTATTTGTTTTTAAAAAGAAGAAAAATATAAAAATAAGGGAAAATAAAGAAAACCACCATTCCAAAACAGCCTTAGACCAAACTAACCCCCAAAAATGTATATGGATATAGGTAACTCAGTATTTACCCTAGTATCTGTTTACAAGTTAATGTATTGGATCTTACAAATACACTACGTATAGCAGAAAATATGGATAAATATGGTACATTTTAAGTCTTTAGTTTACATTTATATGCCGGAAAATACCTAGAAACAAGTTTCAATTTTCACGGCCCAGCCCTGACCTATTCCACTACTGCTGGGTTTTTGGCGGTAAATGCTACCGGGGAATTTCTACTCACTGATAAAATCATTAATTTTGAATCACTTAGGAAAAAACATTTGCGGTTGTGTTCTTTGGCCATTTTGGATCATGACTGACACCAGTTTTACCTTTTCTCAGAGACCTTGGGCCGGCCTTGAAGCATTTTCCTCAAGAGGGGTGAAAAGAAATTGCTTTTCAACGGACATGTTGATAAGATATGTAAATTAGCACGCGACCCGCTCGTGGAGGTCACATGATGACGCCATCTGTCAAATAATAAAATCCAGTACCAGAATTGCAAAGACAACCCAAGTTAAGCGACTAACTCCTGGGTCTAAACAATAACAGAATATTTATACTACGGCTGTTTGCGCCATACAGACATCTTTGAATCTTGTTAAACATGAAATGTGTGTTGTTACTCAGTGCTGTTTGTAGTAAAATGAGCATGTCCTGTCCGAGTGGTTAGAAAGCTTATTTTCATAGTAGCTCAACTGCAGAAATGCTTTTTAATTACAATCCCCCCCCACCCTCCCACCCCATCTAGGCAAGGAAGTAAGGAAATGTCATATCCTTGTAATCAGCGGTTCTTTGATATTTTCTCTCTCCGCCCTCCTGTGTGTTGTGGGGTCCGGGGGTGGGGGAGTTGCTGTTTGATATCTGCTCCCAGTTACGCCTTGTCTGCCTGGCTATATTTCTAGTTGTTTTTTATTATCATTATTATTATTTTTATTGGTGTAGATTAACAGAGTGACCAGCTTTATTACATAAGAAATTTATCAATCAATAGTATGCTCCGAAGTATCAATCAAAAAGACAACAGACCCAAATGGGCCTGATATCGCTCACCTGGCTATTTTGCCACAAGACCATTCTGACATAAAATTGGTCAAATTTCACTGAAGTTTTCTCATTTTCACATTTTGCTTCTTTTAGTAACAGTGGCCAACTTGACTGGTCTGTTTTGTGCTATTTTTGAAACACCTCAATGCAAGAATCATTTTGCCACAAACTTCGTCAAAATCCATTCAACGTTTACAGAGATATTGTCATTTTCATGTTTTGTGCTATTTTTAGTAATGGCAGATGGCAGCCATCTTGGAATGCCAAAATGCAAAAAATCGAAAAGGCTCCATGAAAGGACCATTCTGACACAAAATTAGTCCAATTCCATTGAGATTTCCTAATTTTCACATTTTGCTATTTTTAGTAACAGAGACCAATATGACTGGTCTATATTTAGTTAGGTTTGAGACACTTCAATGCAAGAATTATTTTGCCACAAATTACATCAAAATCCATTCAGTGGTTACTGAGATATTGTCATTTTCATGTTTTGGGCTATTTTTAGTAACGACAGATGGCAGCCATCTTGGAATGCCAAAATGCAAAAATCGAAAAGGCTCCATGAAAGAACCATTCTGACACAAAATTAGCCCAATTCCATTGAGATTTTATAATTTTCACATTTTGCTATTTTAAGTAACAGAGACCAATATGACTGGTCTATATTTAGTTATGTTTGGAACACTTCAATGCAAGAATTATTTTGCCACAAATTTTGTCAAAATACATCCAGCGGTTACTGAGATATTGTCATTTTCATGTTTTGGGCTATTTTTAGTAACGGCAGATGGCAGCCATCTTGGAATGCCAAAATGCAAAAAATCGAAACGCTCCATGGAAAGGACCATTCTGACACAAAATTAGTCCAATTTCATTGAGATTTTCTAATTTCCACATTTTGCTATTTTTAGTAACAGAGACCAACATGACTGGTCTATACTTAATTACGTTTGAAACATTTCAATGCAAGAATCATTTTGCCACAGATTTCGTCAAAATCCATTCAGTGGTTACTGAGATATTGCCATTTCCATGTTTTGTGCTTTTTTTTCTAACGGCAAATGGTGGCCATCTTGGATTGCAAAATTGCAATTAATCAAAATGGCTTCATGCAACAAACATTCTGACACAAAGTTGCTCTAATTCCATTCAAGGGTTCTTGAGAAATTGTCATTTTTCTGTTTGTGCTATTTTTAGTAACAGTCCCCCTGGTAGCCATCTTGGATAGTCAATTGACACAAATTTGAAATAATTTCATTCAACGACTATTTCTGACCAAACTTGACCAGAATCCATTTAAGATTTCTTGAAATATTGGCATTTGAGCAAAATCAGTCTTTTAAAACGCTAAGTAGGTCACTGTGACCTAATTCCGCTAGAGAATTTTTTTTCATTTTTATAATTTTTAATTCCAAGGTGCCACTAATGTCCACCCAAACTTTCAACCAAATATACCAAATGTCCTGGAGAAGAAGCTGATTTTGTTGTTTTTGCTATTTTTAGTAACGGCAGCCATCTTGGATTCTCGACCTGACCCAATTTTGCAATTTTGCGACTTTGCAGCCTGGTCATGCTCCATGTAAAATTTGAGACCCAGGTACAGGGGTTTTAGAGCAGAGGTTGTTTGAAGTTGTTCAAATTAGTTGTTTTTGGACATCAAATGGCAATTGAGCAAAAATACACTCATAAACAGAAAGTAGGTCACTGCGACAAAACTACACTACAGATTTTTTGCATTTTTATACAGGGACTGACAAATCCATTGCCCGGACGCCCGGGACAAGCTCCAAATCTGGCCGGACAAGTGCTATTTCCAGCTCGACGCCCGGCCGGGCAAGTAAAAGAAAATCCCCAACACATAAAAATTTGGAAAGAATAACTGTAAGCTTGTTAAAAAAAGACAGCCGCACTGCAATTATCATGATTTTCTCACCTTAAGTTATTGAAAGTATGTTTATTGTCACCGGGTCCCATCCGTTAATCCAGTGTAATGGTTACTGACGGTGTTTGCGACACCTGTCAATCATTTAGCATTTCACAACTACATGTGGACCGTTGACCAATGAGTTTTCTTCTCGGATGCATGATGAGCTTGAGTCAAACTACAGAGTCAAGACAGTCGGTACTGTTTGATCTACAAAGCTATCTTAATTCTAGAAATTGGGACAACCGGACAGTTAAAAAATCAATAAATTTTTTATTGCCTCTAACAGATGAAAGCAGAATGGCAAAACAGTGTAGACTTTGATCAGACTGCTCATATTCAGGAGCAGTCTGATCTGGGTCTGCACTGTTTGGTCAGACATATGTCTCAATATTCAGAACTTTTATGGTAATCTATTTGGAGACCGGTATTCTTTGATGTAAAGTGCAAACGACCTGAGTCAACCAGTACAAAGCATGAATTTTTCCTGCCAAATGTCACCTGGACAGTGTATGCTAAAGGCTTCCACAGTTACCTTACGTATTTGGATCACAGTGTAATATTGCTTGGCAACCAGAGTAGTCCCTGATCAGACTGCTCCAAACGTATTTGGATCAAAGTGTAGTAATGCTTGGCAGTAAGAGTAGACCCTGATCAGACTGCTCCTACCATATTTAGATCAAAGTGTAATTATACTTGGCAGTCAGAGTTGACACTGATCAGACTGCTCCTATGCAATTTGAGCAGGGTCTACACTATCTGCCAACATCTTTGTCTACTAATACTCTATACTCTTTGCTCAGACAAGATTTCCAAATTTTAGGGAATGTATGATTGTAAAGAACGCAGGAGCTTGACCTTGAATATTTTTTTCTTAAGGGCTTGTCCCTGCGATGATAATATTAATAATTATTACTATATTCTATAAGCTGGAGGCGACCCATTTAAAAAATATAACCAACGTCAAGTTCCTGTGGTACAGAAGGGCAACTTTTTGTTTTTGTGTGTGTGTGAAAAATCTGGGCAAGCAATTATTTTTGCAGGACAAGTGAATTTTGTTTTTACTTGTCCTGTGGGCAAGTGGAATTTTTTTTGATTTGTCAGCCCCTGTTTATAATTCTGAATACCAATGTTTCACTGATGTTTCATGCCAAATTTCAGACAAATATACCAAGTGGTTCTGGAGAAGAAGATGATTTTAATATTTTTGCTATTTTTAGTAACAGCGGCCACCTTGGATATTCGACCTGACCCAATTTTACAATTCTGAGACCTTGGAGTCAGGTCATGCTCCATGTGAAATTTGAGAACCATGGGTTCAGTAGTTTTATAGAAGAAGATGTTTGAATAATTTGTTTTCAATTGTTGACGGACGACGCACACTTTGGTATGACAATAGCTCACTATGGCCCTTCGGGCCAGGTGAGCTAAAAACTAGCAAGGACATGCCAAAAGAATGTGATGATGTTGAGGTTATTTTCTGCCACATATACCTACTTACCCAAACTTACGTAACTGTTCCGACACATTTAATGTTTTATACTAATTTCACTGAATCAAAAAATTATAAGAGATTTTTATTACCAGCTCGCTAACAGTAATATTGCCTTGTCTCAAGTTGTGCGTCATCGGTATTTGAAACGGAGACAAAGAAAGTGAGCTCCGGCGATGTTTTATTTTCCATAGTTTCAACTGTTGAAATTAAGTGAAATATACGCAGAAGAGAAAAATTGGCACCATAGCAAAACACGTCTAGTTGTGCCGGCCCAGACCAGTAAAATATTGGTTCTATAGTAGGTTCTATCCTTTGAGAAGAAAATGTGTATTTTCCCAAGAAATATTTTTTTATATACGCGGCTCATTTTAAAATTGCATAGATAATTTTAAGAATTTCAAAGGAGTATCGCATTTGTACATAATCACTGCTCCGATTGCAACATCTCAAGAAAATGTCCATGAAGTTTGAAAATATCGCTGTTAGCCCTTGGGATCATAAAGATTCTTATTAAGTTGCACAAATATATAATATTGTGATCGTTCTTTTGCAGTCTGATGACAGCATTTGTCTGAAGACTTTTTATAATGTGTAAGCATAACAGTATGTAATTTTTTTATCACGGCCTCTCTCATGATAATTGAAAGTATACAAGTCTGTCGGCAACTTCAACACACAGAAGTTGTTTCAAATGTTGTGAAGTGTTTAGGTTTACTTTTTTTATTTCTTATTTTTTTACCAATGTTACGTTTTGACAATTGATAGCTTAATTAAACAGCATTCCCTTTGTTTCTTGTGTGCACAATTATTTATGAAAAGTTAAATTGTGTTCAGACATTCGGTGTCCAAATGGTAATTGCATTCATAATGGCAAATTTTATTGCGGTACTTAGTTAAACCTAAAAGAGTGCTCAGCCTTTTCACAGGAGCACACTGTCTAGTGCTTAAATGGAATTTAGACACCAAGGCATAAAATAAATGCATATATGCCTATATATAGGTAAAAATACAAAAATAATGTCCGGAACCAGAACTCTGTATATAAAAAATCAAACTAACGAGATGGAACGTCTGTAAATAATTTAATTTTCCCTATGCATTTCACTGTATAAGATCATCAGGGGAATAATGGCGTTGTATACATAGTAACGGCGTTATACCGTTACGTTATTGTGCACATATATTTATGACGTCATTTGAAACTGTTCAGTAATGGATTAAAAGTGTTTATGAAATGTTTTTCCATGTTTAACCTAGCTGAAACGTTTTCCGTAAACAATTTGTAAAACGGGAATATTTTAAATTTTGGTTCAGTTTTGCAACAGTCGTCTAAATGTTTGCTTACTGGTATTTGTCTTACCGAGGGGTCTCTAATCTGTTGCTTGTGTACTGTTACCCTATTTCTTAGTTTGTCACCAGTTTGGCCTATATAGTATTCGCCGCATCCATTGCACGAAAGAGCATATATTACATTTGAAACTGTACATGACATTGACGTCTTCACTGTAAATATTTTACCTTTAAAATTGAATTGGTTGCCTTCTATCAAATATGGGCATAAACCACATTTAGCTGATTTGCACTTTTTGACTTCTGCCTTCCTGGTGTTAAAGTTAGATCTAATTAAAAGACCTTTAAGGTTTTTTGGTTGTCTTTTACTTTTTATAATTCTAGTATTTTTTAAAATTTCACTCATGGTATTGTCTTCCTGTAAAATCGTTAGATTGTTTTTTAATATACCAAACATTTCTTTGTTTTGAGGATTGCAAGTGGATACATAAGGTAGAATATTACTTCTTTCTTTCGTTTTGGGGGTTAAGCATTCTTTTCTGGACATTGACATAGCTTTTTCTATTCCTTTGTTAATTACAGTTTTAGGGTAGTTTCTGTGGCCTAAGAACAGCATTGCGCCACAGAAACTACCCTAAAACTGTAATTAACAAAGGAATAGAAAAAGCTATGTCAATGTCCAGAAAAGAATGCTTAACCCCCAAAACGAAAGAAAGAAGTAATATTCTACCTTATGTATCCACTTGCAATCCTCAAAACAAAGAAATGTTTGGTATATTAAAAAACAATCTAACGATTTTACAGGAAGACAATACCATGAGTGAAATTTTAAAAAATACTAGAATTATAAAAAGTAAAAGACAACCAAAAAACCTTAAAGGTCTTTTAATTAGATCTAACTTTAACACCAGGAAGGCAGAAGTCAAAAAGTGCAAATCAGCTAAATGTGGTTTATGCCCATATTTGATAGAAGGCAACCAATTCAATTTTAAAGGTAAAATATTTACAGTGAAGACGTCAATGTCATGTACAGTTTCAAATGTAATATATGCTCTTTCGTGCAATGGATGCGGCGAATACTATATAGGCCAAACTGGTGACAAACTAAGAAATAGGGTAACAGTACACAAGCAACAGATTAGAGACCCCTCGGTAAGACAAATACCAGTAAGCAAACATTTAGACGACTGTTGCAAAACTGAACCAAAATTTAAAATATTCCCGTTTTACAAATTGTTTACGGAAAACGTTTCAGCTAGGTTAAACATGGAAAAACATTTCATAAACACTTTTAATCCATTACTGAACAGTTTCAAATGACGTCATAAATATATGTGCACAATAACGTAACGGTATAACGCCGTTACTATGTATACAACGCCATTATTCCCCTGATGATCTTATACAGTGAAATGCCTATATATATATAGGTATTGCAAATAATATTCACAGATGTATGTAATTGCGACACTCATATCTCCTAAGGTACTGGGTTTTATATTATTGCTATTTTTATCGACCAATGACGTCATCCACCTTTGGAAAAATCCCAAGCAAACATGGCGGTTTTCGTAAACATTCTCACAGCTACAAATGAAAAATTGTCTCCAGTATATATGAATTAAGACACTTTGGGAAGGTCAGAATAAGTAAAAAGCCGTTATTTTTCAAAAAGAAAACATATTATATTGATTAATGTACAGACTCCCACAAAGACAGTCTGTCCAAATCTTGTTGAAGTACTGAGCTGTCGTCAGCCCCCTCCATGGTGAGATACACTGCGGTATCGTCAGCGAAGAGATGCACCTGGGAAGTAACATTTTCTGGCAGGTCATTGATGTAGACGAGGAACAGTATCGGCCCCAGGACAGAGCCCTGAGGTACTCCTGATGTTACTGGGACCGAGTCTCCTCGCCCCCCAACAACAACCTGCTGTGTACGATCACCAAGGAAGGCACGTATCCAGCTCAGTACATTAGAGCGTATTCCATAGTCATGCAGTTTCCAGATCAGTTTTGAATGATTAACCTTGTCAAAGGCCTTGGAAAAGTCCAACAAGATTAAATCAATCTGTCTTCCCATACCAGCACTCCTAGCAAGGTCCTCTACCAACATGATGAGCTGGGTCTCACATGACCTTTTCTCCCGAAAGCCATGCTGGAGGTCGAGGTCATACATGAGGCCCTGCTCATCCAGATGTCTAACAATATTTGAAGCTAGAATGTGTTCAAGGACCTTGCATGGCTATACATAAGCTTTCATCCTGCAACACCGGAGTGTACAAAAAGACACCGTCGTGTGTCCCCTTCGGGAGTTAAGTCGTAAAAAGGAAGAGAGAAAGAATGGGAAAGAAACTGAATCCTCTGCAATTCGCACAAGAGGAAATTAGGGAATCTGCCAGGAAGCGCTAAATTGTTGTCATTAAAATAGCCTACAGAATGACAGTTTTGAGTTCGAAATTTACGCTTATTACCTACGAAAAGATGTAACTCGGAGATAATTGATTGAAATGAAGTTTCGAAATAGGAAATGTAAACAGGGTCGTACTTGATTCACCTGTTCAGAGTACGCTTTTTACTCTGAACAGGCAGAATTCCAATCAAGTATCAGAGAACAGCTGTGCAGAAGCTGTTCTGAGTACACCACCTTCCGAGGTGGTGTGGTTGGAGTAGAACAGTCACGTGATCTATCCAATATGGCCGACTTTAAATTTCTGCTCAGTTGTTGTTAATTTTTTCCTATATCATATTTTGGGAGCATTTTAGATAAAATATTTAGATCATGAGCAGCTGAAATCAAATTTATTGAACTATTATGCAAACTACCGTAAGATCTTTGAAACTTATTTTTGAATGGTTTGCATGACACTAAATATTTTATTGAATTCCGTCATCATATTTTAGGCCCCTGTGATGGAATAGAACTTAAATTGCTCGTAATTCTTATTTTATGCGCCTTTTGTGTTGATTTTCATCAAATAAACATCAAAACATCACTTGATTTACATGAGAGTGTACTGGAGTACTCCGCACATATAAATCAAGTGTATTGAAATACTCCATGTTACTTGATTTAAGCCAGTGTTCTGGAGTACCCGGAGTACTCTGAATTTGCTGAATCAAGTATGACCCAGGACACGCTCAGCCGGAAACAGGTTTGTCTCCCCTTTTGACTGTTGGTGTGACTGTCGTGTTACGAATTACGGACAACTCGCCCCAAAGACAACTCGCCCCAAGACAACTCGCCCCACAAAAATCTCGCCCCAAGACAACTCGCCCCACCTTCAGGTGACAACTCGCTCCACATTCTGAGACAACTCGCCTCAAAGACAACTTGCCCTACCTCGTAAATATGTTAAAACCCTGTCCCGTTAGGCGCTTAAGGGGACAACAAATACTAATAAGCATTAATGAATATTTGTAGCATGCCTCACAGCCACAGTTTGATAACAATTACGCTTCAAATAACAGTGTAATTATCAACATAAAAACGATCAAGTCATTTTCAAACAATGAACGGCTGGAGACATCTACTGTTCCCCATGACGGAAGAATTTGAACTACTCAGCAAAGCTCTGTGTATAGAAATAAGCCTATTCATGGGCTCAAGTGACAGGTCGACTTCCTAGTGTCCAAGTTTAATTTCAGGACGAAGTATACAAAATTGGGGCGACATCTGTTCTGGATCTGGGACAAGAACGTAGATATTCAAGTAAGGTGAGGGTCTGAGAATGTGGGGCGAGTTGTCTTCTGAAAGTGGGGCGAGTTGTCTTGGGGCGAGATTTTTGTGGGGCGAGTTGTCTTGGGACGAGTTGTCTTTGGGGCGAGTTGTCCTGATTCCCGTGTTACTATGTATGATAGCAAGTGTGGTCGCACATAGAGATTTCAGTATTTTAAAACTGTCTTGAGAAGAACTGTAAATATTTTACAACTACAAACTGTATATACGTTTTAATGGATGTTACATCACCACTCTTAACGTATGGATTACTGTTTTACTCCAAGAGGTTCCTCAACAATGAGGGGAAAGACAACAACAAGAACAAGATAGCGAATACTTCCCACCTGAGCTCGGTTTTACAGTTTACAGGCGTGACCGAGTAGATCAGAAAGGTGGAGGATTTATCATAATTATCACTCCAAATTTACCTCAGAAGAAAAGCCTGCATATAAAACAGATTGTGAAAACCTATGGGTCCAGTTGAACCTTACTGGATCCAAATCAGCGGTCCGTGGATACACCCCAAACCACCCCAAACCACCCCAAAACATCCCAAACCACCCCAAACCACTTTCATACCACCCCAAACCAGCCTCCCTGGATACAAACTAGAACCCCACCCCCTCCCCCACCAAGACACCAACATTTCAGGTCAATTGGCGAGTATTAGTTCTTCCTCCCCCCACCCCTTCACTCTTTAATTAACCTGCCACTGCGCAAGGGGTGGGGTTCTAGTTTGCATCCAGGGTGGCTGGTTTGGAGTGGTATAAATGGTCTACCCCTCCTCTCCCGCCCCCGCCCCACCCTGCGTGACATACATAAACGTACAAAATAATTTGCTTTAATATACTGAGATTATTAATTTTTCGTTAATATTTAAACCCGAAGTTATTAAAAGAGATACATACATACATACATATCATGGGTAAACACTTATTAAAGTGTTCTTTTTATTTTGAATCTATATAAATACTGTTTGGGATGGGTGGGAGCGGTGTTGGTGTATGTGTGGAGGGGACAGGGGGTGATGTGAATCTGGGGAGGCTTGTTTGGGTGGTTTGGTAGAGGTTTTGGGGTGGTTTGGGGTGTTTCCACGGACCCCCAAATCAGTTCTGATTGGAGCCTATTGCAAGCCTCATGAATTACAGTGGCGGATCCAGAGGGGGTTCGTTCGAACCCCCTCTTTAACCTTAATTATTTCATTTTCATAAGGAATTTCAGAAAAAAATAGTCGAACTGCACAAATCGAACCCCCCTCAGCTAATTTGAACCCCCTTTCCAAAATTTCTGGATCCGCCCATGAATTAGATCAGTCCAGTTTTGATGAACTGAATAAAGCTCTTACCCTAGCTAAACAATCAAA
Organism: Ctena decussata; assembly: GCA_963989385.1. Lineage (NCBI taxonomy): Eukaryota > Metazoa > Mollusca > Bivalvia > Lucinida > Lucinidae > Ctena > Ctena decussata. The sequence goes on along the minus strand of OZ022500.1, from coordinate 107,324,889 downwards.
TTCAACAATCTGGCTTCTGGGAGACTTTAATTTTCCTAAGGTTGACTAGGAACACCTCAAGCCTAAATCACATTGTATTCATCCGACCTTCTGCAGGGAGTGCCTTGAATCTTTTAGTGACTGCATGCTTGAGCAAATGGTGACCTCCCCAACTCGAGGTCAAAATATTCTAGATCTGTTCTTCACAACAAACCCAACCCTCACGGACGACATCTCAGTCACCCCTGGTCTCTCGGACCACGACATTGTAATGGCCGAGGTTAATGTTAAACCTGAAGCAACGAAGCAGGTCCCACGTAATGTCCCATTGTATAAGAAAGCAGACTGGGACCAGCTTAAGCAGTCCATGAGGGATTTCCACATAGAAATGACACAGTCTGACCTTGCTACCACAGTTGTCCAAACCCTGTGGGATAAGTTTGCTTCCAAACTTCAGCAAGGTATAGACACCTTCATCCCTGTAAGGAAAGTTGGTACCCGGGATGGGTTACCCTGGATCGACCAAGAAATCCGCCAGTTAATACGTAAGCGAGATAAGCTTTACAAACGCTGGTCCAGGTCCGGTAGACCATATGACCATAACAAATTCCTGGAAAACAAACATTTAGTACGGCGGGTTTCGGAAAGGGCCTATGTAAAGTACTTAGGCGATATCCTAGGTCTCAATGATGCAAGGTATGACCAAAACATGGGAGAACCCCCAAAGGTCAAAACAAAGAAGCTCTACTCCTTGCTCAAGCATTCCAAACAGGATTCAAATGGCATTGCTTCCCTGAGAAGGGACGGACAGACTTATTCTTCCGAAATAGAAAAGGCCAATACTTTAAATGATCAGTTTCAGTCAGTGTTTAGCCCCAAGACCCCAGTAAGTCTTAAGTCTCTTGCACAAAAGTCATTGCAGGATTTGCACGATTCCGGTGTCGAAATCCCCTTCCAGCCCAGTCCCTATCCCAAAAAGCCAGATATAAGCATTTCAGCTGAAGGCATTGACAAGCTCCTCATAGGCTTGAACCCACACAAGGCTGCAGAAACAGACAAATTTAAACCCATTGTACTACAGTCATTACACAAAGAGCTCTCTCCAATCCTGCAGCTGATTTTCCAAAGATTCTTGGATACTGGCAAATTACCGGATATTTGGAAAGAGGCAAATGTGTTCCCCATTTTTAAGAAAGGGGACAAAGCCGACCCTGCTAACTATAGGCCCATATCTTTGAACTGTGTCCTCTGTGAGCTACTAAAACACATTGTTGTGTTTAGCCTATCTAAACACTTCACTGAACTGAACATCCTTTATGAACTACAGCATGGGTTCCGAGAAAAGAGATCCTGCGAGACGCAGCTTATCATGCTGATTGATGAATTGTCTAAAACTATGCAGATGGGCAAACAGACTGATTTGAATTTATTAGATTTTAGTAAGGCTTTTAACAGAGTTTCCCATGAAAAACTTCAAGAATTGCATCACTATGCTATCAGAGGAGTCGCTCTACAATGGATTAAGGACTTTTTAGATAATAGAAAGCAAGCTGTGGTAATTAACGAACTAAATTCAACCCTTATCCCAGTCTCCTCTGGCGTCCCGCAGGGCTCAGTTCTCGGACCAATTCTCTTCCTTGCATACATCAATGGCCTACCAGAGCAGGTCAAATCAAGAGTAAGGCTCTTTGCAGATGATTCTGCAATGTACCTTGCTCTTAGCTCACCGTCAGAAAGCAAGGTCCTCCAAAAGGACCTACTTAGCCTAGAACATTGGGAAAATGTGTGGGATATGAACTTTTAACCCCTCTAAATGTCAGGTCCTTCATGTCACTCGTCTTAAAAACCATATTCAGACTAAGTAATTTTACAGGATATTGAGCTGGATAGTGATTCATCTGCAAAATATCTCGGGGTCACCATTTCTGATGACCTAACATGGAGTACCCATATTGATAATATAACCAAGAGCGCTAATCAGACTCTTGGATTTCTGAAAAGAAACATTCGGGTCCATAATAAGGACCTGAAATCAGTAGCTTACAAAACATTAGTAAGGCCCCAGCTGGAGTACGTTTCAACAGTATGGTCCCCCACACTGCTTCTGATATACATAAAGTGGAAGCAGTCCAAGGAAGGGCTGCCAGGTGGGTGACAAGAGATTATAATTACACATCCAGCGTTACTGCTATGTTGAAGGACCTGAATTGGCGGCCCCTAGACCAACGACGTATAAATTGTCGTCTTATAATGATGATAAAGGTCACATATGACCTTGTTGCCATTCCTGCATCTGAGTACTTTGTTCGTAACACTAGACAATCAAGACATATTCATCCACTTTCATATCGGCAAATCTCCATTTTTAAAGTCTCCATAGTCCTATCAACGGTAAAAAGGCCTAAAACTCAAATCATTGTAAAAATCGGTTCAACCTTCACGTTTTGTAATAAAATGTAGGTTGGTTTGCAAATACCGAGTCATATTACTGGCAAAAAGTAGAGAAAACAAGTTTTTGAAAAATAACAAATCGCTCAACAAAATACAATTTCCTGTTCTGGTTTCCCGCCCAGCAATGCTATATAAACACAGGCGGGATAGTGATTGTGACTCCTCGCCTGTACATTGTATTTTTACCATTTTATGAAGTCGAAAATAGGTCATTTTAGTTGCCAACCAAAATGACCCAAATAGGTTTTCAAATCCTTTTTATGTGAAACTCAAGGATGTTTTAAATTTTTTAAGCTGGCTAATCACGGTCATATAGAATAAAGAAACTATAGGGAGAAGCTTGCAGCGATGCCTCATGATAAAATTTTTTCATGCTGATAGAGCAATGGGGCCTTTAAAGACTACTACAGGTTCACATTTTTCCCTAGGACTATCATCCATTGGAATGCCCTCCCACCATACATACCGGTCCTTCCCACCTTGGCGCAGTTCAGCGGTGCTGTCTGCCAGGTGATCCGTGTCTCTCCCTAAACACCAATTTCTGTTTTATCTTTTAACTATACTAACACTCTTTATCGCACTGTACAAACTCATCTCACACACTTTCCTACACTTTTGTTTCAGCTAACCCCCTTCAGCACTTGGTTCGCCGGAAACCGTCTGACGTCCCCTTCGAGGGTTAAGACGTAAAGGAAGATAGATAGATTAAGGTAAAGTATACCGGGTCCCTCGAATTACCCCAAACCCACACCAGAACACCCAAACCGTTTAAAAATTACACCCAACTCACTTTTCTTGATTTTGTTTCAGGTTAAAAGAGCTTGCAAACTTTAGTGTTTGCTTTCTAATGATTTCAAAATTATAAAATAAAAAATATGCATGATCTATTTGTGCAGAAAAAGTGATTTTCATAAGTTCTGTGCTGATAAGGGACTCATTTATTATCAGTTGCGGGGTGGGGGAACATGGGGGGGGGGGGGGAGCGGTTTTTTTTGGCGATCTACTGCGGGGTCAAACATTTTGGAGACATGGACCAGGGGGCAGGGGGGGGATCATATATTTTTCTTTGGCATATTGGGGAAATGGGGGTCAGAATCCTTCCATCAGTCTTCATTTAAAAATAAATGTTTCAGCTTCTGTGGGCGTACTATCTTCTACTGTTTGAATTTGTTATTTTGCTTATGAAAATATGTTTTCTTGCTTGTATGTTTTAACACAGATGGCATGCCTTTAAAAGCCATTATAATCTACACACAACTCAAAACTTTAATAATTATCAAGATAATAGGATAAGCATTAACTTGGTAACTATTTTTTTATTTAAGTCATGAGCTGAAGTCAGATAGTCACGACAAACAAAGATAGTTGAGATTATGAATTGTAGTCAAGTAATTGAGACCATTTAAGACTGTTTTTGGAAATTATATACTCTTTGATCTTTTAATAGTCGCCAATTAGTGATCTGGTTTGTCTTCTAGCGTGGTCCATCTGGTCATGAAACGTGGTCCGTTTTGTCCTAACCGCGGTCCGTTTTGTCTGGTCCGTTTTGTCCATGGTTCGTTTTGTCCGAGTACCATCTACAACACGAGCCAGGATGTCAGTCCGAAATCGGCCACGGCATACGACATTATAACCTCACCGTGGTCAAAGTTACATTCCAGTATTGGATTTCTGACCTGTATCCGGAAGATAGCACGGGTACTTAGCCAATAGTCTCCATTAATAATGACATTTGGCGGGAAATTATGAGAGAGAATGTCACACGGACACACGTGTCTTCATACATTTCAACAATACACAGATACATGTACCAAACAACTTCCATTTTGAGTTTCTATAATATACTTTGTACGTTATCTTTGTATTTATTTTTTTTTCTTTCAAGTGAAACTTGCTAGATAGGGCCCAAAATCGACACCACTTTCAACCCCTTAGCATTTGTTGCCTCCTATAAATCATTGGTAACAATTAGTTCTGTACCAAAACCTCAGTTTTTTTCGTCTTTTTCATTGGATATCTCTGTTGAAAAAAACTGGGTTTTGTCGGACAGCCCTTGGTAAGGATTAGCCGGTAGCGCAAAAGTACTTTGTGGCGAGATACATCGCTTTGCAGAAACTGGTTAAATCGTGAAATTTCAATACCAGCATTAAATGTCCCGAAACATGGAACATTAAACTACATGACTGCAATGTAATGAAAGTTGCATCCTACCTTCAGATTGAGATATTTATTTCCATTTCGATTTACCCTCCCTAAATTCTTTCGTTTGTTTACCATTTCAAAAATAGGGTTATCACGTGGTTGGCGCGTGCGCTTACTGCGCATGTCTGAATGACTGGATTTCTGTTTTGAACGAAAACAATTTTACGTTGGGCTCAACAAAACACCGAAATAAATGCCGTCCGTAGAAACACCCCAAAAAACAACCAAATCACTTTAAGGGTGGATGGAGGAGTTGTAGGATATAGTAGGGTAGGGTTCGAGATGGTTCGGGACGGGAGTATGGCCACACCCCAAGACTTGCCATTAATTACTATCACAATACCCTTTACTTCTTCTGACCTTCTACAGGGAGTGCCTTGAATCTTTTAGTGACTGCATGCTTGAGCAAATGGTGACCTCTCCAACTCGAGGTCAAAATATTTTAGACCTGTTTTTCACAACAAACCCAACCCTCGTGGACGACATCTCAGTTACCCCTGGTCTTTCAGACCACAACATTGTAATGGCCAAGGTTAAAGTTAAACCTGAAGCAACGAAGCAGGTCCCACGTAATGTCCCATTGTATAAGAAAGCAGACTGGGACCAGCTTAAGCAGTCCATGAGGGATTTCCACATAGAAATGACACAGTCTGACCTTGCTACCACAGATGTTCAGACCATGTGGGATAAGTTTGCTTCCAAACTGCAGCAAGGTATAGACACCTTTATCCCTGTAAGGAAAGTTGGTACCCGGGATGGGTTCCCCTGGATCAACCAAGAAATCCGCCGCTTAATACGTAAGCGAGACAAGTTGTACAGACGCTGGTCCAGGTCCGGTAGACCATATGACCATAACAAATTTCTCGAATACAAACACTTAGTACGGCGGGTTTCGGAAAGGGCCTATGAAAAGTACCTAGGCGATATCCTAGGTCTCAATGATGTAAGGGATGACCAAAATATGGAAGAACCCCCTAAGGTCAAAACAAAGAAACTCTACTCTCTGCTCAAGCACTCCAAACAGGATTCTACTGGCATTGCTTCCCTGAGAAGGGACGGACAGACTTATTCTTCTGAAATAGATAAAGCCAATACCCTAAATGATCAGTTTCAGTCAGTGTTTAGCCCCAAGACCCCAGTAAGTCTTAAGTCCCTGGCCCAAAAGTCATTGCAGGACTTGCACGATTCCGGTGTTGAACTCCCCTTCCAGCCCAGTCCCTACCCCAAAATGCCAGACATAAGCATTTCAGCTGAAGGCATTGACAAGCTCCTCACAGGCTTGAACCCACACAAGGCTGCAGAAACAGACAAATTGAAACCCATTGTACTACAATCATTACACAAAGAGCTCTCTCCCATCCTGCAGCTGATTTTCCAAAGATCCTTAGATACTGGAAAACTACTGGATATTTGGAAAGAGGCAAATGTGTCCCCTATTTTCAAGAAAGGGGACAAAGCCGACCCCGCTAACTATAGGCCCATATCTTTGACCTGTGTCCTCTGTAAGGTACTAGAGCACATTGTTGCATCTAGCCTTTCTAAACACTTCACTGAACTGAACATTCTCTATGAACTGCAGCATGGGTTCCGAGAAAAGAGATCCTGCGAGACGCAGCTTATCATGCTGATTGATGAACTGGCTAAAACTATGCAGATGGGCAAACAGACTGATTTGATTTTATTAGATTTTAGTAAGGCTTTTGACAAAGTTGCCCATGAAAAACTTCTTCAAAAACTGCATCACTATGGTATCAGAGGAGCCAGCTTACAATGGATTAAGGACTTTTTAGATAATAGGAAACAGGCTGTAGTAATTAATGGACTAAATTCAAACCTTATCCCAGTCTCCTCTGGCGTCCCGCAGGGCTCAGTTCTCGGACCAATTCTCTTCCTTGCATACATCAATGACCTACCAGAGCAGGTCAAATCAAGAGTAAGGCTCTTTGCAGATGATACTGCAATGTACCTTGCTCTTAGCTCATCGTCCGAAGGAAAGGTCCTCCAAAAGGACCTACTCAGCCTAGAACAATGGGAAAAGATGTGGGATATGAACTTTAACCCCTCTAAATGTCAGGTCCTTCATGTCACTCGTCTTAAAAACCCCATTCAGACTAAATACTTCTTACATGATATTGAGCTGGATAGTGTTTCATCTGCAAAATATCTAGGGGTCACCATCTCGGATGACCTATCTTGGAGTACCCATATTGATAATGTAACCAAGAGCGCAAACCAGACTCTTGGATTTCTGAAAAGAAACATTCGGGTCCATAATAAGGACCTGAAATCAGTAGCCTACAAAACACTAGTAAGGCCCCAGTTGGAGTACGCTTCAACGGTATGGTCCCCCCACACTGCCACTGATATACATAAAGTGGAAGCGGTCCAAAGAAGGGCTGCCAGGTGGGCAACAAGAGATTATAACTACACATCCAGCGTCACTGCTATGTTGAAGGACCTAAATTGGCGCCCCCTAGACCAACGACGTATAGATTGCCGTCTTATAATGATGTACAAGGTCACATATGACCTTGTTGCCATTCCTGCTTCTGAGTACCTTGTTCGCAACACTAGACAGTCAAGACATATTCATCCACTTTCATATCGACAAATCCCAACTTATAAAGACTACTACAGGTTCACATTCTTCCCTAGGACTATCATCCATTGGAATGCCCTCCCACCCTACATACCGGTCCTTCCTACCTTGGTGCAGTTCAGCAGTGCTGTCTGCCAGGTAATCCATGTCTCTCCCTAAACACCAATTTCTGTTTTTATCTTTTAACTATACTAACACTCTTTATCGCACTGTACAAACTCATTTCACACACTTTCCTATACATTTGTTCCAGCTAACCCCCTTCAGCACTTGGTTCGCCGGAACCCGTCTGTTGTCCCCCTTGGGGGTTAAGACGTAACGGAAGATAGATAGAATGGCAAGTCTTGGGCTGTGGCCATACTTGTATGTATTCCGTCCTACCCCATGATGGTGGTTGTAAAACACGCTTTACTGCTTTACAACCACCATCATGGGGTAGGACGGAATACATACAAGAAAGTAGGTAAAGAAGTGGCAATGTTGGATGGGTGAGGTATGAAGAGGGTAAGTGAGGCAGAGTCTGTCATGGACAGACACAGGCGCAATTACCCATGCGGGTGGTTTAGGGGTTTTTCAGCATATTACTAATTAGCGACATTGCCTGTAGCCATACACTCCCCTCCCCAACCCTTACAAACCCTCATATCATATCATACTCTACTCTTCCCTACCCGTCCCCACTCTACTATATGAAGTTTGATGTGTTTAAATGTGTGCACCGCAGAAGTATAAATACACTGTCTCAGTGGAGAAGAGGATTGATATTAAAATAGTACTTTGTTTAGCTATAAAGCACAGAAAGGAATGCCGAGGCTTCGATCTGCAGAGTTGGTTTAGATGTTCAAAGAAAAAGAACCACATGTGTAACAATAAGTATTCTTCTTGGTGCAAAATCAGTGTTCCCACTCAAATTTTAAACTGAGGGTTTTTATACCCCCTATCTATAAAATTTGCGGGTATGAAGTAAAATTTACGGGTATGACTTTTTATTGCGAAAAAGTTATGGCCCGAAATGGACATGGGCCAAAATGACCCGGAACCCTTGGTCTGCTTCTTTTACAAACACTAAAGTGCCGATGTGTTTCCAATTGAAGCCTGAAAAAACGAAGAAAACGGCTGTCATGCCTTTTTCCGGTCCTCGTTTTATCCAATATTAATCATTTGATGGATTCCTTTCCAAATGAAAAATAGAAAGTGCCGTTTCCAAACAGAAACAGCGAAAATAAACGCAAAAATACGGACAAATTCTGTCGGCCATTATGACAGTTCTAGTGCGCAACATGACCGCGCATGTCATTAATATTCATGCAGCCGATTAGTGGTAGTGTTTTCCAATAATGAATTTGATTGGCCGTAGAACGGATGTGACGGTCGTGAATGAAAGCATGGTATCTTACTACGGCCCGCATTTCAGATCAAAACAGCGACTTCTGACTCTCTTCTCGGCTACAAAAATCATCTGTGGGGGAGGGGTATTGATATTTATCAAAAAAATTCCCTGTCTTTGGATATGCAAGAAAAAAATAATCTGGCTCATAAGGAGGTTCAAAAAAATAATCTGGCCTCAAAAGTAAGAGAAAAAAATAACCTGTCTCCACCCAAAATTTCAAAAAAAGAAAAATATAGTCTGCAGATAATTCCATTGGAATTGAGTTTTTATAATGTCTCTGGCTTCTGGGGGGCTGCGCCCCCCCCAGACCCCCATATTTATAGTAATATTTGAATATTATCTACAGTTGGTTTACACCAGCGGGCCCGCATGTGCAATCATTTACAAAACATCATATACAACATTCACATACATGTATTATTGATCTGCCACATTACTAAGTAAATGTTTCCACTAAAACTGAATTGCAAAAGAGTCACTAGCTTATGGGAGTCAAAACCATTATGGCAAAATAAACACTCTAAAAGGCAAAAGTCCTAATATAAAAACCCTTATTTTTATCATCATTCCTAGTTTTCCCTAATGTCCAGTCTTAGAATTGCCATAGAAATTGGAAAATTGATTTAGATTCTGGGGGGCGCTGCTCCCAGACCCCCCTTTAAAACAGCTAGGGGTGATATGATAGAATTGATTTACTTATCCGAGGCCACTTGGTGGAAAGATACTTTTTGGACTATATAGACAGTCAGAGGTTAAATATAGATAATTTTATGGTTGAATTTGAGTAAATATAGGATATTATGATTGACAGGAAAACTGTCTTTCCTGATTTTCGTCTCATTAAAGTCACTGTGACTTTTCTGTGAACACTACAGCAAGCAAACCACCACCCGACAAAACGTCATGTTTTTGACATATAAACGTCTGATGAAAAAAAACATGATGTTTTGGTACAGAACTAGTCTTGGGGGTGTTCATGTAATTTTCAAAGACGGTATTGACCAGACAAGGGTACACCTTGAACCTTGAACTTCTGGGGCTCCAAGTGAAGAACGATGTTCTTTTTAGCCCACCCTCTTACATTTACTCGTGTTGCACTATAATTACTGGTATGATCTGGTTACTCTTATGTTGATAAATCCTCTTGGATGAATAAAAATCCTCTTGAATAAAATACTGGTAACTGTCGCTTTCGGGAATATTACTGTAAGTCAACTGTTAAAAACACTGACTGCCATTTATACCGTACTAATACTCATATATGGTGTCAGAATTGTAAAATTTGTCCAGGCTGGATTTGAATGCATTAACCGATGAAGCATTCACAACATAATGAGGCAATGCATTCCACTGATTCACCACTCGCTGTGAAAACTGATTTAATCTAAATGAGATGTTTGCCCTGCTCTTTTCCAATTTGTAGTTATGCCCTTTTGTTTTGGTATTTGATAAGACAAAGAATCTTTCCACAGGTATTTTTTCATAACCGCAAATAATTTTAAAAGCTTGTATCAAATCACCTCGTTTTCGCCTGTGTAATAAGGTAGGTAACTTCAGTCTCTTAAGACGATCACGGTATGGTAAATGACTTAATTCTGGAAGTAATTTCATCGCTCTACGCTGAACTCTTTCAATAGACCCAATGTCCTTTTTATATTTGGGATACCAAACAATGTTCGTGTATTCTAAATGAGGCCTAACAAGAGCCTTGTAGAGTTTTAGAAATATATCCTGATCCAGAAAATCAAAAGTCTTCTTGATGATACCGAGCATACTATTTGCTTTGTTAACTTTCTGAGAAATGTGACTACTGAATTTTAAATCTCTCTGGAACACTACGCCGAGATCCTTTTTGTCGCACCTGCTTTAGCAAGGTGCGATATAGGCGTCCGGTTTTCCGTCCGTCTGTCAGTCCGTCCGTCCGTCCGTCCGTCCGTTCACAATTTACGTCGACCCTAGCATTTTAGTCCAATCAAAAGACTTATTCTCTAAAACCACTGCACCCATGGTTCTCAAATTTCACATGCAGCATGATCAGACAGCAGGGCTTCAGAGTGGTAAAATTCAGGCAGGTCGAGAATCCAAGATGGCCGCCTTTACTAAAAATAGCAAAACCAATAAAATCAAGTTTTTTCCAGAACCGCTTGGTATATTTGGCTGAAATTTTGTATGAAGCATAAGTGGGACCTTGGTATTCAGAATTATCAAAATGAAAAAAATCTGTAGCAGAATTAGGTCACAGTGACCTTACGTCGACCCTAGAATAGTTTACGTCGACCCTAGCTTTTAAGTCCATTCAAATGACTTATTCTCTGAAACCACTGCATCCATGGTTCTCAAATTTCAATTGCAGCATGATCAGTCTGCAGGGCTTCAGAATGATAAAATTCACGCGGGTCAAGAATCCAAGATGGTCGCCGTTACTAAAAATAGCAAAACCAATAAAATCAAGTTTTTCTCCAGAACCACTCAGTATATTTGGCTGAAATTTTATATGAAGCATAAGTGGGACCTTGGTATTCAGAATTATCAAAATGAAAAAAATCTTTGTGGAATTAGGTCACAGTGACCTTACGTCGACCCTAGAATAATTTACGTCGACCCTAGGATTTAAGTCCATTCAAATGACTTATTCTCTGAAACCACTGCATCCATACCCTAGCATTTTAGTCCAATCAAAAGACTTATTCTCTGAAACCACTGCACCCATGGTTCTCAAATTTCACATGCAGCATGATCAGACTGCAGGGCTTCAGAATGGTAAAATTCAGGCGGGTTGAGAATCCAAGATGGCCGCCGTTACTAAAAATAGCAAAACCAATAAAATCAAGTTTTTTTCCAGAACCGCTTGGTATATTTGGCTGAAATTTTTGTATGAAGCATAAGTGGGACCTTGGTATTCAGAATTATCAAAATGAAAAAAATCTGTAGCAGAATTAGGTCACAGTGACCTTACGTCGACCCTAGAATAGTTTACGTCAACCCTAGCTTTTAAGTCCATTCAAATGACTTATTCTCTGAAACCACTGCATCCATGGTTCTCAAATTTCAAATGCAGCATGATCAGACTGCAGGGCTTCAGAATGATAAAATTCACGCGGGTCAAGAATCCAAGATGGTCGCCGTTACTAAAAATAGCAAAACCAATAAAATCAAGTTTTTCTCCAGAACCACTTAGTATATTTGGCTGAAATTTTGTATGAAGCACAAGTGGGACCTTGGTATTCAGAATTATCAAAATGAAAAAAATCTGTTGTGGAATTAGGTCACAGTGACCTTAAGTCGACCCTAGAATAATTTACGTCGACCCTAGGATTTAAGTCCATTCAAATGACTTATTCTCTGAAACCACTGCATCCATGGTTCTCAAATTTCACATGCAGCATGATCAGACTGCAGGAGTTCAGAATGGTAAAAGTGGAGAATGGTCGAGAATCCAAGATGGTCGCCGTTACTAAAAATAGCAAAACCAATAAAATCAACTTTTTTCTCCAGAACCGCTTGGTATATTGTTTGATTTCTTAATGTGAAGACACACAGCAGGTGCGACATAGCCTTCCGCGGAATTCTTGTCTTCATTTGCCGAAGCCAATTCTTTGGAATCCATATAATAAGTATACTCTGGATTGTCTCTACCATAGTGGATAACTTTACATTTACCAACACTGAATAACAGCTGCCAACTATCCGACCAGTCACACATAGAATACAAATCTTCTTGCAGTTCTTCTCTGTCTGACGAGTCCAATATTGGAGAATAGATCTTTGTATCATCGGCAAACATTTTCACAATATTATGCACTACTTCTGGTAAGTCATTTATATAAATAACGAAGAGAACAGGGCCCAATACACTCCCCTGTGGCACTCCACTGACAACTTCTCTCCAATCAGACAAGCAACCCTTAACTGAAACACGCTGGCATCTACTACTTAGAAAGTCCCTAATCCATAACTGGATGTTACCCTTAATCCCATAAGATAAAACTTTATTTAATAATCGCTCGTGAGGTACTGTGTCAAAAGCCTTAGCAAAGTCAAGATTTACTGTGTCAAAAGGCACACCACCGTCTACATAACTAGACCAATCCTCGAGAATATCCAATAACTGCAGAACACATGGCCGACCAGACCGGAAGCCATACTGATAATTAGATATAAAACTGTTGTTATCTAGGTGGTCTATTATATGTTTTCTAATTATTTTCTCCAACACGCCAGAAACATTTCAGTGAATCTTAACACAATGATTTCATTGTACCTAAATGCAGTTCAATGATCTAGTCAACAACATTGGATGGAAATTTTAATCACCTAACAAGTAATATAAGGGTTATATTCCAGTTCGATCTAGCTTTTGAGAAATTAGAGAAAATGCACACTTGTCTGCACCGCGACAATGGCTAAATTCTACACAAATAGTTTTACGTAAACTCAGGGAGCACATATTATTCTACCTTTCATGTCAAACTTTTGGTTCTGATTTGATTTTGCCTATTTATCTTAAACAGGTATATGTCTTTACAATGTTACATTAAATTCGTGTATGCATAGTTAGTTTACATGTGTAGAAAATAAAGGTGTCGGATGGGGGTACCCTCAACAAGATTTTAAGCAAGTTACCTGTGAAATAATGAATGCTCTCTGATTCCTCCGTATGACATCATACAACAGCTGATGTTTACCGAATCAATACTTGAGGTACATATTTTGCAAGTCGCATAAAGTCAATATATGTTTGATGTTACAATTGGAAAATTTATTTGAAAAGGCAATTCTTAGGTGTCCGATGGTGGTACCCTTGCTTTAACTGTGAATAGAAATCAGTCAATGTTTTACTAGTGCATTGTGATATTTTCATAGGATACGATAACACACTGGTCTGGCATTCAACACAGGCAACGAGGCAACGTACTATAAAACACGATTGTTTTCGCATACTTCTTACATTTCAAACTATCATTCTTACGGACCCGGAAGTTTGTTAGACCTCTTAGTCAGACCAGATTTTCGAAGAAATTCCGTCTAGTATAAATGCAGTGCTTGAATAAGGTTTTTCATCAATTCGTTACCTGGTCGTTGTAGTCCAGAAATTGTTTTCAAGCTTTTCTTGAATATGCATATCAATTCAGTAAAACTTTTGGGTCCTATTTCAAGAGTAAGGGGTCAGATGGTCCGTGAGACTATACTTCTGAAACAAACTTATCCTGTTGAGCAGAACAAGCAGATTCCTTGTACGTTGTCTTCGTTGCCTGTGTTGAATGCCAGACCAGTGTGGATAAAATGTCTGGAAATTGATGACTTACTTGTCAAAAATGAAGTCACCGCATCAAAGAAATGTAAGTTGAACATTTCTTTAAAATCAGTGCCCACTGTAAGAGACTTTCTCCTGAGGTCCGTAGGTCAAACAGAAGTTTTGGCTCTTGAGGTCAGAACGCGAATTTTTTTTTGTAAAATATAGTGCATGTTCAATGGAGTGGATTTGCTTAATTCACCTTTGTAAAAATTTCCTGGGTCAGTGAAAATTTTAGTTTTGAAATATAATCTTAAACTCAGGCCCTACAGTTTTATTAACACATATTTTCAGTTATTTTTCTAGTGAATTTTATTGTGAAATAAAAGAGTTACATTGCAATGAAAACAGAAAATTTTAATATGTGGCGATTTGAACCGGACTATAGATATTGTTCTAGCATTGGGAGATCAGGTGATCAGCTATTGACATAGACGCCGGCATTAACTACGGAAATAGCAGAAACTACCGAAGTAGGAGAATCGGGTATACTCGCATCCGACCTATTTTCGTGATTCCGAGACAACTCGGCCCACAACAAACTCCGCGCATAACAATCTCGGCCCATAGCAAACTTGCCAAGGGTATAGAATGGTATCATTTTGCACTATCGACAGTCGATTGAGTCGGTAAATAGCTATACATAGCTAACGTTTTCACTGTTATAGCATGTCCGACTATAAATAAAATTTATATTTGGGATGCAGAGATTTTTATCCACCAACCGAAAGGTTCAGGGGATACTGCGATGAGCCTGGCGTCCATCTGTCCGTAAACATTTTCTTGTCCATAGCTTGAATACCCTTTCATATATTTTCATGATACTTCACAGTTACATAAAACAGGTCATGATGATGTGTCCCATACAAGAATGACAACTTTTGCTTGCGTACATTTTGAGATCTCTCCTTTGGACTCCTGTCCACTCTATATCTATCTATCTTCCTTTACGTCTTAACCCCTGAGGGTTGAATGCTCTTAGAAATATTTTCATGATGCTTCACAGATAATGTAGAACAGGTCGTGATGATGTGTCGCATACAAGAATGACAACTTTTGTTTTATTTTTGAGTTACTCCCCGTTGATGTTTTTAGCTGTGAGTTCATGTCCACTCTATAACTTGAATACCCTTTGAAATATTTTCATGCTACTATATTGAACAGGTCATGACTAGTGTCCCTTGCAAGAATAGCAACTCTTGCTTTCAGACTTTTTACCCCTTGATGGTTTTAGCTGTAAGTTTGTTTCGGCTCTGTAACTTGAAAACTCTTTGAAATATTTTCATGATACTTCAAAGATATGTAGAGCAGATCATGACAATGTGTCACGTACAAGAATGACAATTCTTGCTTTCTTAGTTATTTCCCCTTGATGGTTTTAGTCAGCTCCTGAGTACACTTTGAAATATTTTCATGATACTTCACAGATATGCAGAACAGGTCATGAAAACATGTGGCATACATTAATGATAACTCTTTCATTCATACTTCTGAGTTATTTCCCTTTGAAAGTTTGACTTGCAGTTTTGTGTCGGCTCCATAATCTTTAAAGATAAAGATTATTAGTATTATAAATATTATAATCTCACCTGCTACACATTTTGAATACCTCTATGCCACAGACTTAAATTTTTGTCTTAAAGTTTTGCATTAGGATTTTAAGCTCATCCGAGCACGAAGTGCTGCATGCTCAAGTGCTCAGGGTAAGCTAGCTAGCTGTTGTGATCAATATTTGTCCATTGTCTATACATCTGTCTGTCCATCAATCCATCATCAACAATTTTTTAAAAGACATGTCCTCCTATATTAGAAAGCCAACTTCAAAATAATGTCACACAAATGTTTCTTTTATAGCCCTGTACCAAAATTGTTAAAATGGTTCTGCTACGTTGAACAAGATGGCTGCTAGAGGTAAAAAAAGAAAAAAACTTTAAATGACATCTCCTCGCAAGCTAATGGATTGATTTCAAAATAATTTCACAGAATGTTCTTCTCCTGGCCCTGAACCAAAATTGCTAAATCGGTTCCACTCCGCTGAACAAGATGGCTACCAGAGGGAAAAATAGAAATAAATCTTTGAATGACATAGAGGGCACATTTTTGATCCAATTTTCATGAAACTTTGTCAGAATGGTTATCTTTATAACATCTATACCAAAATTAAACTAGGTTATGTTGAGTCAAAAACTAGGTCACAAGGTCAAAACTTAGAAAACCCTGTGTACATTCTAGAGGGCACAGTTTTGATCCAATCTTCATTAAACTTTGTCAGAATGTTTATCTTTATGAAATGTAGGCAAAAATTGAAACTGGGTCATGTTGGGTCATAAAAAAATCTTTTGCACACTCTAGAGGGCACAGTTTTGGTCCAATCTTAATGAAACATTGTCAGAATGTGTATTGGAAGTGTCTGCTGACAGCCGGTTGTCACTAGACTTTTTGCATGAAAACCAGTTGTCACCAGACTTTTTGGACCAAAAACATCTGCTGACAACCGGCTATATATTTTCCATTAAGTGGTTTTAAATGGGATTTCCTTTAACTGAATTTATATTGATATGTTATAAATATAACATAAATTTTCTCGTAGTAAAGGCAAATGACTATTTTTACTTGCATTCTTGCACTTTTTGGCATTGTGTTACATAATGTATGTGGACTGTTTGTACTCTATGTATTGTATGGAAACCAATAATGTTGAATTTAAATTTAGTCCTTATCTGTTTCCTGTTATTGTTCAAGAACTATTAACATTGTCACTTTGTGCCTGATAATAACCTATATGGTCCGTCTCCTACTACATTTAAGCCATAGAATTAAGTTGTGAAAATCTAACTTTGATCTTTAACAATGGTGTAGTATACCCCAGCTAAAATATGTTTGTTTAGCAGTTCTTCTGAATGGCTTCTTAGTGCATTTATCAAATTTGGCACATCATATTTTATTCATATACTTGGACGTACACTCGGCGCCAAGTGTCTGCAACTGTGGTTATGTACCGCTGAGCCACTTGGGGAACGTTGTTAGGAGAATTGAACTGAACTGAATTGAAAATTTTATTCATATACTCACCAGCAAGAGAGACGCATATTTTTAGTGCCTTGTTTTGCCTCATTAAATGTAACAATATTTTACTTTTAACTTAGTACAGGGATTTGCATACACATGGCCATAAGTTCTGCAGCATTTCTTGTCACAGTGCAATTCTTCAAAAAAAAAAAAAAACATGAAGAATTTTGTCAAAAAGGCAAAAATTACAAAATTCTGGCTCACAGTGGCAAAAAATAAATTTTCAATACGATTTTGCTGCACGTGAGTTCATCAAGATGTAACCAACTGGAAAACGGTATAAAACTTTTAAAAAATTGATTCTTATACAGTTAAATCGCACATGCAAAAATCTGCATTTTTCCAAAGTTTCTGAAGTTTTTAAAAATCGTCTGAATCGTCAAATTATTAGAAAAATCTGGTAATTTGGGATTCAAAATGAGTTAGACTATGGGTAAAGGACCTGTTTTAAACAAATTTTGGTTTGAAATGAGCACGTATTCTGCTCACTTCCGGTTTGAGTTACGAAATTTAAAAGCCGATTAAAATGTTTTCCTGGAAAAAATCATGTCTTCCGATTTGCTTAACGCAGACTGCCCATTATAATAAAGATGCTGTATGATTTTCATTCAATTTTGCCCAGTGAATTAAAGGATCCAGCCCCCCAAAGTTCAATCTGTGGTTGCATTATTGGAAGGACGTACAGAGTTACTTCCCTTTGTTACATATTCCATTTGATCCTTTTTATCCCCCGACCGAAAGGTTTGGGGGATATAGCGATGAGCCTGGCGTCCGTCCGTCCGTCCGTCTGTCCGTCCGTCCGTCTGTCTGTCCGTCCGTAAACATTTTCTTGTCCGCTCCATATCTTGAATACTGTCTGGAATATTTTCATGATACTTCACAGTTATGTAGAACAGGTCATGGCGATGTGTCGCGTGCAAGAATGGTAACTCTTGCTTTTGTAATTTTTGAGTTATCTCCCCTTTGGTGAATTTTTGGCAGATTCGTGTCCGCTCTGTAACTTGAATACCCTTTGAAATATTTTGATGATACTTCACAGATATGTAGAGCAGGTCATGACGATGTGTCGCGAACAAGAATGACAACTCTTGCTTTCTTACTTTTTGAGTTACTTCCCCTTGATGGTTTTAGGTGTGATTTCGTGTCCGCTCCATAACTTGAATACCCATTAAAATATATTTATGAAACTTCACAGATATGTAGAGCAGGTCATGGCGATGTGTCGCGAACAAGAATGACAACTCTTGCTTTCTTACTTTTTTAGTTATTTCCCCTTGATGGTTTTAGGTGTGATTTCGTGTCCTCTCCATAACTTGAATACCTTTTTAAATATTTTCATGATACATCACAGATATGTAGAACAGGTCATGACGATGTGTCGCGAACAAGAATGACAACTCTTGCTTTCTTACTTTTTGAGTTATTTCCCCTTGATGGTTTTAGGTGTGATTTTGTGTCCGCTCCATAACTTGAATACCCTTTGGAATATTTTCATGATACTTCATAGTTGTGTAGAACAGGTCATGCTGATGTGTCGCGAACAAGAATGACAACTCTTGCTTTCTAACTTTTTGAGTTATTTCCCCCTTGATGGTTTTAGGTGTGATTTAGTGTCCGCTCCATAACTTGAATACTCTTTGAAATATTTTTATGATACTTCACAGATATGGAGATCAGATCATGACAGTATGTCTTATAAAAGAATGACAACTCTTGCTTTCATACTTTTCCGAGACCCCCCCCCCCCCCCCCCCCCCCAAAAAAAAAAAAAAATTTTTTTTTTTTTTTACAGATTTGGATTCTTTGTCCAAATTCACTTACTACAGAGCTCAAAATTAGCTTTGTAGGGCTTGTACTTTAGAAGTTATTCACACATTTTGAAATGTTGAATGTATCATATGCAATACATTATCTACATGGTTGCTTTTTTGAGATTTTACCTCTTTTTAGCAATCTGGCATACTGTTTTGGTCTGCGTGTTAGATAATCATGCATCTGTTAAGCAGATAATGTCAATAAGGAGCATAAAAGAATGACAGTATACTATTTATATACGTTTTGAAGTGCACCCTGTTTACCAAGGCGCAGGGGGCCTGCGGTCGGGGGATTTGCCATCTCCTCTGATGGCTATTTTTATTTTTTAACTCGAATTGGAATCCATTTTCCATTCGGTTTGCTGAAAAATCCACAACATTTTCTTTTGCTATCGCAAGACTTGCCTACTTTACGGGATTTGCATAAAGGGGAATGACAATTTTCTAGTTCTAATAGTTTTTAGTCAAATAGTGTCAGAAAAAGATGCAGAAATCATCATTTATACAAGAGTTAGAGATGAAACATAAAATATAGGCATTTTGCTCAGTAGGCAGAAATGAAAAGCAAAAATAAAAAAAAAATCCTAATCATGATGTGTACATCCTCTTAGAGAAAAATAACCTAAAATCTATGCCTAACTGATAATCAGACCAGATGTTTTTCGCCATCCCCTAATTATCTGGACGCTGCAGGTATCAGCTAAACATGCTCTGTGAACTTCTTTTGCCATTAACTCTGGTTCCCGGTTAATAAATACAGGTAATTCAAGCATATAGTATTTTATCAGCGGTGTTACTGAAACCTGATTCACTGTATTAGTACTCTAGAAAATCGCATATCCAATGATAAAGTTTTGTCTACTTTTATTATCCCCCGACCGAAAGGTTCGGGGGATATAGCGATGAGCCTGGCGTCCGTCCGTCCGTCCGTCCGTAAACACTTTCTTGTCCGCTCTATATCTTGAATACCCATTGGAATATTTTCATGATACTTCACAGTTATGTAGAACAGGTCATGACGATGTGTCACGTACAAGAATGGTTACTCTTGCTATTGTACTTTTTGAATTATCTCCCCTTTGGTGATTTTTTGGCAGATTCGTGTCCGCTCTGTAACTTGAATACCCTTTGGAATAATTTCATGATACTTCACAGATATGTAGAACAGGTCATGATGATGTGTCAAGAACAAGAATGACAACTCTTGCTTTCTTACTTTTTGAGTTATTTCCCCTTGATAGTTTTAGGTGTGATGTTTTGGCAGATTTGTTCCGCTCTATAACTAGAATACCCTTTGGAATATTCTCATGATACTTCACAGATATGTAGAACAGGTCATGACGGTGTGTCGCGAACAAGAATGACAACTCTTGCTTTCTTACTTTTTGAGTTATTTCCCCTTGATCATTTTAGGTATGATTTCGTGCCCGCTCTATAACTTGAATACCTTTTGGAATATTTTCATGATACTTCACAGATATGTAGAACAGGTCATAATGATGTGTCGCGAACAAGAAAGACAACTCCTGCTTTCATACTTTTTGAGTTATTACCCCTTGATGGTTTTAGGTGTGATTTCGTGTCCGCTCTATAACTTGAATACCTTTTGGAATATTTTCATGATACTTCACAGATATGTAGAACAGGTCATGATGATATGTCGCGAACAAGAATGACAACTCTTGCTTTCTTACTTTTGGAGTTATTTCCCTTTGATGATTTTAAGTGTCCGCTCCATAGCTTGAATACCTTTTGAAATATTTTCATGATACTTCCCAGATATGCAGAACAGGTCATGACAATTTGTCTCATACATGAATGATAACTCTTGCTTTCAGACCTAGTGAATTATTTCCCTTTGGTAGTTTGAGCTGCTGTTTGAGTCTCTGCTCCATAACTGTATAACCCTGGCCAGCTCCAGAAACTGAATAACAGTGAACCTTTTAGAATATTGATGATTATGCTGTGATATCTTATCAGTGTTCCTAACTCTCTCTTACCCCTCCACATTCCCGTGCCCCCTTCCGCACCCCCCCCCCCCCCCCCCACCCCCCCCCAAAAAAAAAAAAAAAATTTTTTTCCAGATTTGGATTCTTTGTCCAAATTCACTTACTAGAGAGCTCAAAATTAGGTTTGTAGGGCTTGTACTTTAGAAGTTATTCACACATTTTGAAAGTTGAATGTATCATATGCTATACATTTGTGTATATGGTGGCTGTTTGAGATATTACCTCTTTTTAGCAGTCAAGCATACTGTTTTAGTCTGAGTGTTAGATAATCATGCATCTGTTAACAGTTAATGTCAATCAGAAGCATAAAAGAACGACAGTATATTACTAATATGTGTTTTGAAGTGCACCCTTTTTACCAAGGCCCATGGGGGGTCTTCGGTCGGGGGATTTGCCATCTCCTCTGATGGCTATTTTTCTAAATACAGTCAGTGTGTTTGAAGACATATTTTTGAAGTATCACACAAAATAAGTTTGCAATACAACTGGAACAATTTTTTATCCCCCGACCGAAAGGTTCGGGGGTTATAGCGGTGAGCCTGGCGTCAGTCCGTCTGTCCATCCGTAAACATTTTCTTGTCCGCTCTATATCTTGAATACCGTTTGGAATATTTTCATGATACTTCACAGTTATGTAGAACTGGTCATGGCGATGTGTTGCGTGCAAGAATGGTAACTTGCTTTTGTAATTTTTTAGTTATCTCCCCTTTGGTGAATTTTTTGAAGATTCGTGTCCGCTCTATATTTTGAATACCCTTTGGAATATTTTTATGATACTTCACAGGTATGTAGAGCAGGTCATGACGATGTGTCGCGAACAAGAATGACAACTCTTGCTTTCTTACTTTTTGAGTTATTTCCCCTTGATGGTTTTAGGTGTGATTTTGTGTCCACTCCATAACTTGAATACCCTTTGAAATATTTTCATGATACTTCACAGATATGTAGAACAGGTCATGACGATGTGTCGTGAACAAGAATGACAACTCTTGCTTTCTTACTTTTTGAGTTTTTTTCCCCTTGATGGTTTTAGGTGTGATTTTGTGTCCGCTCCATAACTTGAATACCCTTTGAAATATTTTCATGATACTTCACAGATATGGAGATCAGATCATGACAGTTATGACAACTCTTGCTGTCATACTTTTACGAGTCCCCCCTTCCCCTCCCCCCCCCCCCCCCCCCCCACAAAAAAAAGTTTTTTTTTTTTTTCAAGATTTGGATTCTTTGTCCAAATCACTTACTAGAGAGCTCAAAATTAGATTTCTTGGGCTTGTACTTTAGAAGTTATTCACACATTTTGAAATGTTGAATGTATCATATGCAATACATTGTCTACATGGTTGCTATTTGAGATTTTACCTCTTTTTTAGCAATCTGGCATACTGTTTTGGTCTGAGTGTTAGATAATCATGCATCTGTTAAACAGATAATGTCAATAAGGAGCATAAAAGAATGACAGTATACTATTTATATGCATTTTGAAGTGCACCCTGTTTACCCGGTCGCAGGGGGCCTTCGGTCGGGGGATTTGCCATCTCCTCTGATGGCTATTTTTTATAAAGGCTGTAAAAGAGGGAATACTGTTTCCCTGGTTCCCGTTCCATTACAAAATTGTTATATTACAAAACGCTTAAATTTTAACGTAGAAATCTGTTCAAAACACCCAAACAACATAACTTTTAACGAGGATTTCGATTTTCTAGTTAATATCAAGATTAGGATGTGGGTTATTTATGTTTTACTTTTAACTAGAGAAAATCTGTTAACAGCGTTATCTTCACCACCTGGGGCACTGCTGCGAAATTGCATAATTCTGTATCATTTTTAGCTCACCTGAGCCGAAGGCTCACAGGTGAGCTTATAGTATAGGCAGGCATCCGTCGTCCATCTGTCCGTCAATATTTTCAAATGACATCTCCTCTGAAACTACAAGGCCCATTGTTACCAAATTTCATGTATAGCATCTATAGGCAGGGGGAACCAATAATACTGTTTTTTATCCAAATCGCTTCAAAACTTTGGTTGCTATGGCAACTTAAAGTTTCCATTGACTTGTATGGGAAAAATAGAAAATTTGCATTTATCGCTATGTCACTGCAGATATTTTCACAAAACTTTTAAAGAAATGTTCCTTGAGTGTTCCTCTATCAACCACATGAACTTATGTAAATTGCACAATTTGGCTGGTTGCCATGGCAACCGAATAATTAAAAATAGAAAAAAATATTCAAAAATCATCTCCTCAGAAACTATGCAACCAATAAAGCTCAAACTTCACAGAAAGGATCTAAGTACTAGCTTCTATAAAACTACTGTTTTTCTTGGCAATTGCTCTAGCAATTTGGTTGCTATGGGAACTTAAATTTGCCATTGACTTATAATGGCAAAATGGAAAATTTGCATTTATTGCTATGCCACTGCGGATATTTTGACAAAACTTTCATAGAAATGTAGCTTGAGTAGTCTTTAATCAGCTATGTTAAATTTATGCAAATTGTGCAATTTGGCTGGTTGCCATTGCAACCGAATGGTTAAAAATAGAAAAATATTGAAAAATCATCTTCGCAGAAACTGTATGGCCAATAAAGCTCAAACTTTACAGAAAGAACCTTAGTACTAACCTCTTTAGAATTACTGTTTTTCATGGCAATTGCTCCAGCAGTTTGGTTGCTATGGCAACTAAGTGTTTCCATTGACTTATAATGGGGAAAATGGAAATTGGCAATTTTTGCTGTCTAACTGCAGTTATTTAGATTTTTTTTCTACAGAAATGTTTACTGAGTAGTCCTTTACGATTCATATGAATTTTCTCCACATCGCTGAATTTGATTGGTTGCCATGGCAAAATATAGGGTAAATTTTCGAACGAAAAAAATCTTCTGCTGAGAAGCCATATAGGGGATGAAGCTGATATTGTGCAAACATGTTGATGCCAGTAGCCTCTACATAAATTTTATTCTTTTTCTTATAGTTTCCATTGACTTATAATGGGAAAAGTGAAGCCATGAGGGGGATGAGGCTGATACTTTGCATACATATTAATTACATTAGCCTCTACCTAAAGTATGTTTTATATTATCATTGCCCATGTGAATTTGTTGCTATGGCAACTTAATGTTTCCATAGACTTATAATGGGGAAAGTGGACATTTGCTATTTATTTCTGTGTTGCTGCAGATATTTTGACAAAACTTTACAGAAATGTTCCTGGAGTAGTCCTTTACCAGCCATATGAATTTTTCCCAAATACCTGATTTTGATTGGTTGCCATTGCAGCTGAAAAGCCAAATTTTCAATTTTTAGCTCACCTGAGCCTTTAGGCTCATAGGTGAGCTTATAGTATAGCCAGGCATCCGTCGTCCGTCCGTCCGTCAACATTTTCAAACATCTTCTTCTCTGAAACCACTGGGTAGATTGAAGACATATTTCATATGGAGCCTACCTAGGTCGGGGGAACGAAAGTTTGTTAGCGGTATCTGGGTCACATGACCAAGATGGCTGCCACGCCCATATATGGTAAAAACCCTTCAAAAATCTTCTTCTCCAGAACCAAAAGGCCTATGACCTTGAAACTTGGTATGTAGCATTGGGCATGCGGGCCTATTATAGTTTATACAAATCATGACCTTGAGTTGACCTTGACCTAATTTACGGCATGGTCAACTTTGGTCTGTTAGGCTTTTATATGGGAAAACGCTTAAACAGTGAATTTCTCAGAAACTATTTAAGTCTAAGGTTTAATACTTGGTAAACATGGTTGACTGAATGACCAGATGAAGATATTATGTCAGTTAAGGTCAAGGTCATTCCGTCGGACCATCCGTCGTCAAGATTTTCAAACATCTTCTCCTCTGAAACCACTGGGCCGATTGAAGCCAAATTTCATATGCAGCTTCCATGGGTTGGTGGAACAAAAGTTTGTTCGCGGTATCTGGGTCACATGACCAAGATGGCCGCCATGCCCATATATGGTAAAAACCCTTCAAAAATCTTCTTCTCCAGAACCAAAAGGCCTATGACCTTGAAACCTGGTATGTAGCATTGGGCATGCAGGCCCATCATAGTTTGTACAAATCATGACCTTGCGTTGACCTTGACCTAATTTATGGCATGGTCATCTTTGTTATGTTAGGCTTTCATATGGGAAAACGCTTAAACAGTGAATTTCTCAGAAACTATTTAAGTCTAAGGTTTGATACTTTGTAAACATGGTCGACTGAATGACCAGATGAAGATATTATGTCACTAAAGGTCAAGGTCATTCCGTCGGACCATCCGTCGTCAAGATTTTCAAACATCTTCTCCTCTGAAACCACTGGGCCGATTGAAGCCAAATTTCATATGCAGCCTCCATGGGTTGGTGGAACGAAAATTTGTTCGCGGTATCTGGGTCACATGACCAAGATGGCCGCCACTCCCATATATTGTAAAAACCCTTCAAAAATCTTCTTCTCCAGAACCAAAAGGCCTATGACCTTGAAACTTGGTATGTAGCATCGGGCATGCGGGCCTATTATAGTTTATACAAATCATGACCTTGCGTTGACTTTGACCTAATTTACGGCATGGTCAACTTTGGTCTGTTAGGCTTTTATATGGGAAAATGCTTGTATAGTGGATTTCTCAGAAACTATTTAAGTCTAAGGTACAATAATTGGGTATATATGGTCAATTAAATGACCAGATGAAGATATTATGTCACTGAAGGTCAAGGTCATTTTGTCAGTCTGTCCGTCATCAAGATTTTCAAACATCTTCTCCTCTGAAACTACTTGGGAGATTGAAGCCAAATTTCATATGGTGTCTCAGTGGGATAGGGGAACTAAAGTTTATACCCGGGGTCTGGGTCACATGACCAAGATGGCCGCCATTCCCATATATGGTAAAAACCCTTCGAAAATCTTCTGCTCCAGAACCAAAAGGCCTATGATCTTGAAACTTGGTATATAGCATTGAGCATGCGAGCCCATCATAGTTTATACAAATGATGAGCTTGCGTTGACCTTGACCTAATTTACGACATGGTCAACTTTGGTAGGTTAGGCTTTTATATGGGAAAACCCTTATACAGTGGAATTCTCAGAAACTATTTAAGTCTAAGGTACAATACATGGTATATATGGTCAACTAAATGACCAGATGAAGATATTATGTCACTAAAGGTGAAGGTCAATTTGTCCGTCTGTCCGTCATCAAGATTTTCAAAACATCTTCTCCTCTGAAACCACTGGTCTGATTGAAGCAAAATTTCATATGGAGTCTTAAGTGTGATCGGGAAATAAAAGTTTGTTCTCCGGATCTTGACCAAGATGGCCGCCATGCCCAAAGATGGTAAAAACCCTTCAAAATCTTCTTCTCCAGAACCAAAAGGCATATGACCTTGAAACTTGGTATGTAGCTTTGGGCACTCAAGCCCATCATAGTTTATACAAATGATCAGGCTTTGACCTTGACCTAATTTATGACACTGTCAACTTTGGTACATTATGTAGGTTTTTATATGGGAAAATGCTTAAACAGTGGATTTTTCAGAAACTATTTAAGTGTAAGGTACAATATTTGGTATATATGGTTGACAAAATGACCAGATGAAGATATTTTGTCGTTAAAGGTAAAGGTCATTCTTTGACTTTTGTACAAGGTCATTGAGATTCTGTCACCCGTCAGCATTTTCAAACATCTTCTCAGAGGCCACTGGGGTCAATTGAAGCCATATTTCACATGGAGCTTCACCGGCTTAAAGGAACCATAGTTTGTTCAGATGGTCTTGGTCACTTGACCAAGATGGCCACCATGCCCATATATGGTAAAAACTCTTCAAACGTCTTTTTCTGGAGAACCGAAAGGCCTATAACCTTGAAACTTGGTACCGGTATGTAGCATTGGGCACTCAGGCCCATCATAGTCTATACAAATGATTACTGTATTTCATATGGAGCTTTTATACTGGGTCAAAGGAATCAAAGTTTGTTCAGATGGTCATGGTCACATGAACATGGTGGCCACCACGCCCATATATACTCAGTACATTTAAAAACGCAACACTTAGTTTTTCGGTAATAACTTTTAGAATTTTTAAGACAAACATTTGAAACTCATGAGGTATTTAGATTGACATCTTTTCCGTCACAGTGCAAAATTTCATGGCAGTTTATTTTGTATTCCATTAAGTTTATGTTAATTGTGGAGCGTTATCCCTAAAATCAAAATTCACTAGATAAAAATCGTAACGCATGGGCCTCACTTCCTCGCATTCACTGATTCGTTTTCATCAAATGCTGTAGAATTTTGTTCCATTTCTGTATAAATCCTTTATCAGAGCCTTTGCAATATTTGAAGATGATTTAGTGTACCCCAAAAACCGCCCTGTTTCTGTTCATCTAAGCCGTTATTTTGATTACCAGTCAAATGGCAAAGTTGGTCATTCTGGCACAATGATGTCATTTGGTGTCAGAAAGAGAAAGTGGCATAGGTTATGTGTGAGGTTGTTTACTGTATTTCTCTTCAAAACATTGAACGCCGATATTGCTGTTATATACCGCTCGTAAAAAGAAATGCATCACAATTTTTTCGTAAAGAGCGTAAAAGTTTAAAACTCCTTAAACTTTCAATTTCTCCGAATTTCTTTCCGCATAGCAAAGAGAAACATTCGCATGGGTCCCAAATGTCCGTTAGAGAGCATCAGCTTGTCGAAAGCTTGTGAATGACAATGAGTGATCTGTCTTGTCTTTGGAGGCATCCTCTTTACTGAGCCCGTCTTTATCAATCTTTAAGGATACTGGCCAGTAGAAAGGGCACATATTGTCTGAAAATCGTCAGACTTGTCTTAACAATCCCATTTGCTCTAAGTTTCAGACTTTATAAACTGGCAATCTGGAGGCGAATTTTCTTTCAGCGTAAATCGTGCCGAAACGATTTGTTTGTAGCAATTTGTTTGTTACTGGTTGTTTTTCTTAAATGCTGATCTACGGACTATCCGGCAGCGTTGATCAAACGTTCCTAAGTGTGTACCTGGTACGCGCACGAGCAAAT
Source organism: Ctena decussata (assembly GCA_963989385.1). Taxonomy (NCBI): domain Eukaryota; kingdom Metazoa; phylum Mollusca; class Bivalvia; order Lucinida; family Lucinidae; genus Ctena; species Ctena decussata. Next base: position 107,297,048 of record OZ022500.1, on the reverse strand, counting down.
CTTGATTTTCATACTTTAGTGATTATCCGCTGCAATACAGATACATGTGAGGAGATTTTATGCCAAAACATAAAGATACGGTTGTCTGACATACGTTTGAATACTATTCTTGGTCCAAATATTATCCATTATGCAAAAATGAAAAACCAAATATGTTGCGTTTTTAGCTCACCTGAGCACCAGGTGCTCAGGGTGAGCTTTTGGGATACCCTGATGTCCGTCGTCCGGACGTCAGGACGGACTTCCGTCAACTTTTGCTTGTGTACACTCTAGCGGGCACAGTTTTGATCCAATCTTTATGAAACTTTGTCAGAATGTTAGTCTTTATAAAATCTAGGCCAAGTTCGAAACTGGGTCATGTCGGGTCAAAAACTAGGTCACTAGGTCAAATCTTAGAAAAACCTTGTGTACGCTCTAGAGGGCACAGTTTTCATCCAAAGTTCATGAAACTTTGTCAGAATGTTTATCCTCATAGTATGTAGGACAAGTTCGAAACTGGGTCACGTCGGGTCTAAAACTAGGTCACTAGGTCAAATCATAGAAAAACCTTGTGTACGCTCTAGAGGACAAAGTTTTGATCCAATTTTTATGAAACTTTGTCAGAATGTTTATCTCCATAAAATCTAGGCCAAGTTTGAAACTGGGTCATGTCGGGTCAAAAACTAGGTCACTAGGTCAAATCTTAGAAAAACCTTGTGTATGCTCAAGAGGGCACAGTTTTCATCCAAATGTCATGAAACTTTGTCAGAATGTTTATCCTCATAGTATCTATGACAGGTTTGAAACTGGGTCACGTCGGATCTAAAACTAGGTCACTAGGTCAAATCATAGAAAAACCTTGTGTACGCTCTAGAGGACACAGTTTTAATCCAATCTTTATGAAACTTTGTCAGAATGTTTATTTCCATAAAGTTTAGGCCAAGTTTGAAACTGGGTCATGTCGGGTCAAAAACTAGGTCACTAGGTCAAATCTTAGAAAAACCTTGTGTACGCTCTAGAGGGCACAGTTTTCATCCAAAGTTCATGAAACTTTGTCAGAATGTTTATCCTCATAGTATGTAGGACAAGTTCGAAACTGGGTCACGTCGGGTCTAAAACTAGGTCACTAGGTCAAATCATAGAAAAACCTTGTGTACGCTCTAGAGGACAAAGTTTTGATCCAATTTTTATGAAACTTTGTCAGAATGTTTATCTCCATAAAATCTAGGCCAAGTTTGAAACTGGGTCATGTCGGGTCAAAAACTAGGTCACTAGGTCAAATCTTAGAAAAACCTTGTGTATGCTCAAGAGGGCACAGTTTTCATCCAAATGTCATGAAACTTTGTCAGAATGTTTATCCTCATAGTATCTATGACAGGTTTGAAACTGGGTCACGTCGGATCTAAAACTAGGTCACTAGGTCAAATCATAGAAAAACCTTGTGTACGCTCTAGAGGACACAGTTTTAATCCAATCTTTATGAAACTTTGTCAGAATGTTTATTTCCATAAAGTTTAGGCCAAGTTTGAAACTGGGTCATGTCGGGTCAAAAACTAGGTCACTAGGTCAAATCTTAGAAAAACCTTGTGTACGCTCTAGAAGGCACAGTTTTGATCCAAAGTTCTTGAAACTTAATCAGAAAGTTTATCTTTATAATATCTAGGATAAGTTTGAAACTTGGTCACGTCGGGTCTAAAACTAGGTCACTAGGTCAAATCATAGAAAAAACCTTGTGTTTGCTCTAGAGGACACAGTTTTGATCCAATCTTTACGAAACATTGTCAGAATGTTTATCTCTATAAACTCTAGGCCAAGTTCGAAACTGGGTCTTCTTGGGTCAAAAACTAGGTCACTAGGTCAAATCTTAGAAAAGCCTTGTTTACGCTCTAGAAGGCACAGTTTTCATCCAAAGTTCATAAAACTTTGTCAGAATGTTTATCCTTATAGTATGTAGGACAAGTTTGAAACTGGGTCATGTCGGGTCAAAAACTAGGTCACTAGGTCAAATCATAGAAAAACCTTGTGTACGCTCTAGAGGACACAGTTTTGATCTAATCTTTATGAAACTTTGTCAGAATGTTTACTTCCATAAACCCTCAGCCAATTTCGAAACTGGGTCATGTCGGATCAAAAACTAGGTCACTAGGTCAAATCTTAGAAAAACCTTGTGTACGCTCTAGAGGGCACAGTTTTCATCCAAAGTTCATGAAACTTTGTCAGAATGTTTATCCTCATAGTATCTATGACAAGTTCGAAACTGGGTCACGTCGGGTCTAAAACTAGGTCACTAGGTCAAATCATAGAAAAACCTTGTGTACGCTCTAGAGCACACAGTTTTGATCCAATCTTTATGAAACTTTGTCAGAATGTTTATCTCCATAAACTCTAGGCCAAGTTCGAAACTGGGTCATGTCGAGTCATAAACTAGGTCACTAGGTCAAATCTTAGAAAAACCTTGTGTGCACTCTAGAAGGCACAGTTTTGATTCAAAATTCATGAAACTTTGTCAGAATGTTTATCCTCATAATATGTAGGACAAGTTTGAAACTGGGTCATGTCGGGTCTAAAACTAGGTCACTAGGTCAAATCATAGAAAAACCTTGTGTACGCTCTAGAGGACACAGTTTTGATCTAATCTTTATGAAACTTTGTCAGAATGTTTATCTTCATAAACTCTCGACCAAGTTTGAAAGTAGGTCATGTCGGGTAAAAAACTAGGTCACTAGGTCAAATCTTAGAAAAACGTTATGTAAGCACTAGAAGGCATAGTTTTGATCCAATCTTCATGAAACTATGTCAAAATGTTTATTGTCCATATAACTAAGCCCCCTGTGAAACTGAGTCACGTCGGCTCAAGGTCAAATCTTAGAAAAACTTTGTACACCCTAGAGGGCACAGTTTTGATCCAATCTTCATGAAACTCTGTCAGAATGTTTATCTTAATGAAATCTAGGTAAAGTTTGAAACTGGGTCGTGTCGGGTCAAAAACTTGGTCACTAGGTCAAATATAAGAACGACCTTGTATACGCTCCAGAGGGCACAGTTTTGATCCAATCTCAATGAAACCGTGTAAGAATGTTTATTCTTACAATATCCAGGCCAAGTTTGAAACTGGGTCATGTCGGGTCAAAAACTAGGTCAAATGTTAGTATGGTAAAAACTCTTATAAATCTTCACCAGAGCCAGTGAACTGATTAATGCTCAGGTGAGCGATTCAGGGCCACCATGGCCCTCTTGTTAAATGTACTAAGTATATGATAAAAACCCTTTGGAAATCTTTGTCCAGAAGCAAAGGCCCAGTGACCTTGTGGCTTGGTATATAGAATTGGGACTCAACATTAATCCCCAAGGGAGGGGGGTTATCTGCCCCTGCCCTGGTGCTATATACATGTATAAAAGCATTAAAATATATACCAGGACCAAGTGTCAGGTGAGCTACAGGACCATTGGTCCTCTGATTTTTAGCTCACCTGAGCACGAAGTGCTCAAGGTGAGCTATTGTGATTGATATTTGTCCGTTGTCCGTCCGTCCGTCAACAATTTCTTCAAACGACATCTCCTCCTAGACCAGTAAGCCAATTTCAAAATAATTTCACGCAAATTTTTCTGTTATAGCCCTGAACCAAACTTGCTAAAATGGTTCCGCTCTGCTGAACAAAATGGCTGCCAGAGCTAAAAATAGAAAAACCTTTAAACAACATCTTTTCTGAAGCCAATGGCTCGATTTCAAAAAAAATTCACAGACATTTTTGACTCATGGCCCTGAACCAAAATTGCTAAAACGATTCCACTCCGCTGAACAAAATGGCCGCCAGAGCTAACAATAGAAATCTAAAAATAGAAAAGCCATTAAAAGACATCTCCTCTGAAGCCAATAGCTCGATTTCAAAATAATTTCACAGAAATGTTTGACTCATGGCCCTGAACCAAAATTGCTAAAACGGTTCCACTCCCCTGAACAAAATGGCCGCCAGAGCTATAAATAGAAATAAATCTTAGAATGACACAGAGGCACAGTTTTGATCCAATCATCATGAAACTTTGTCAAAACGTTTATCTTACTGAAATCTAGACCAAGTATGAAACTGGATCATGTGGGGTCAAAACTAGGTCACTAGGTCAAATCTTAGAAAAACCTTGTGTTCACTCTAGAGGGCACAGTTATGATCCAATCTTCATGAAACTTTGTCAGAATGTTTAGCCTTATACAATCTAGTCCAAGATTGAAACTGAATCATGTGCGGTCAAAAACTAAGTAACTAGGTCAGATCTTAGAAAAACCTTGCGTTCACTCTAGAGGGCACAGTTATGATCCAATCTTCATGAAACTTTGTCAGAATGCTTATCTTTATGAAATCTAGACCAAATTTGAAACTGGGCCATGTCAGATCAAAAACTAGGTCACTAGGTCAGATCTTAGAAGAACCATGTGAATGCTCTAGAGGGCACAGTTTTTAGCTCACCTGAGCAGGAAGTGCTCAAGGTGAGGTATTGTGATCGGTCTTTGTCCGTCGTCCGGTCGTGCGTCCGGCGTCAACTTTTGCTTTAAACAACTTCTTCTCCAAAACTGCTTGCCGGATTTCAAAATAATTTCACAGAAATGTTCCTTTGGGGACTCTCTACCAAAATTGCTCAAATGTTTCCCCTCTGCTGAACAATATGGCCGCCAGAGCTAAAAATAGAAAAACCTTTAAACGACTTCTCCTCCAAAACTGCTGGGCCGATTTTGAAATAATTTCACAGAAATGTTCCTTAGGAGACCCTCTACCAAAATTGCTCAAACGGTTCCGCTCCGCTGAACAATATGGCCGCCAGAGCTAAAAATAGAAAAACCTTTAAACGACTTCTCCTCCAAAACTGTTGGGCCGATTTTAAAATAATTTCACAGAAATGTTCTTTAGGACACCCTCTACCAAAATTGCTAAAACGGTTCCGCTCCGCTGAACAATATGGCCGCCAGAGCTAAAAATAGAAAAACCTTTAAACGACTTCTCCTCCAAAACTGCTGGGCCTATTTTGAAATAATTTCACAGAAATGTTCCTTAGGAGACCCTCTACCAAAATTGCTCAACCGGTTCTGCCCCGCTGAACAATATGGCCACCAGAGCTAAAAATAGAAAAAAGCTTTAAACATCATCGTTTCTAAAGCCAATGGCTCGATTTCAAAAAAATTTCACAGAAATGTTTTACTCATGGCTCTGACCAAAAATTGCTCAGACGGTTCCGCTCCGCTTAACAAAATGGCCGCCAGAGCTAAAAATAGAAATAAATCTTAGAATGGCACAGAGGGCACAGTTATGATCCAATCATCATGAAACTTTGTCAGAATGTTTATCTTAATGAAATCTAGACCATCTTCGAAACTGGGTCATGTGGGGTCAAAAACTAGGTCACTTGGTCAAATCTTAGAAAAACCTTGTGCACACTCTAGAGGGCACAGTTATGATCCAATCTTCATGAAACTTTGTCAGAATGTTTATTTATATAAAATCTAGGCCAAATTTGAATCTGAGTCTTGTGGGGTCAAAAACTAGGTCACTTGGTCAAATATTAGAAAAACCTCATGTACACTCTAGAGGGCACAGTTATGATCCTATCTACGTGAAACATTGTCAGAATGTTTACTTTCATGAAATTTATACCAGATTTGAAACTGGGCCATGTCAGGTCAAAAACTAGGTCACTAGGTCAGTTCTTAGAAAAACAGTGTGAACGCTTTTGAGGACACAGTTTTGTTCTAATCTTTGTGAGACTTTGTCAGAATGTTTGTCTCCAAAGAACCTGGACCAAGGGTGCAACTTGGTCATGTTGGGTCAAAAAGTAGGTCACTAGGTTAAACCTTAGAAAAACATTGTGTACACTCTAGAAGGCACAGTTTTGATAACTTTGCCAGAATGTTCATATCCAAGAAATCTAGACCAGGTTTGGAACTGGGTCATGTAGGGTCAAAATCTAGGTCATTAGGTTAAATCTTATAAAAACCTTAGGTACACAATAAAGGGTTCATTTTCCATTTAATCTTTGTGAAACTCTGTCAGTCATATGGATGTCTCTGAGGTTAAGTTCACAGGATATTCAGGTGAGCAATCCAGGGCCATCATGGCCCTCTTGTTTTCCAATTTTCATGAAAGTTTGTCAAAATTTTTATCTCCAACAAATCTAGACTAAGGGTGCAACTGGGTCATGTTGGATCACTAGGTCAAACCTTAGAAAAACATTGTGGATATGCTAGAGGGCACAGTTTTGGTTCAATGTTCATGAAACTTTGTCAGAATTATTATCTTAATAAAATCTAGGCCAAGTTCGAAACTGGGTCTTGTCAGGTCAAAAACTAGGTCACTAGGTCAAATCATAGAAAAACCTTGTGTACACAATTATTGCTTTATTTTGCATTGAATCTTCATGAAAGTTTGTCAGAATGTTTATCTTCATGAAATGTAGGCCAAGTTTGAACCTGAATAATGTCTGATCAAAAACTAGATCGCCAGGTCAGATCTTAGAAAAACATTGTCTACCCTCTAGAGGGCACAGTTTTGATCCAATCTTCATGAAACTTTGTCAGAATATAGATTAGAAAGTGCAAAACTGCTCCAATAGAACCATCATGTTATTTCATCATAACTCAGGTGAGGGATTTAGGTCCATCATGGACCTCTTGTTTATTTTATTTTTTTGCCAAAGATCTTCTTCTGAGAAGCCATTAAGGGGGGATAAAGCTTATTTTTTTTTCATAAATGTTTGTGATCTTATCCTTTACATAAATGGTGTTTTTTTATTGCTGTTGTGCATGGTGTTTTGTTGCTGTAACCTTAGTGCTTCAATGCTCAGGTGAGCGATATAGGGCCATTGGCACTCTGGTTTGGTCTACCGGAGGATTATATGACCAGTTTCATTAGAAACACATGTGAAATCGATACCCGAGTACCCCTAGTTTATATAGCAGTAAGTCGGGTCGGTCAGGGTCAATTCTCTAAGAGCATGTACACAGCATGCTGAGGCCATAAAATATTTTGGGTAGGGGGGTAAATTGCTGGGTATGTAGGATAGGCAAACAAACAATTTTTAGCTCACCTGAGCCAAAGGCTCCGGGGAGCTTTTAGTATGGACAGGCTCCATTCTATTCTATTCAATCGTCCGTTGTTGTCCATCCACACTTTCAAATGACTTCTCTGAAACCACTGGACCAATTGTAACCAAATTTCATAAGTAACCTCCTGGAATTTGGGAAACAATAAATTGCTCAAATGGTCTGGGTCACATGACCAACATGGCCGCCTTGCCCATATATGGTACAAACCTAAAAAAATCTTCTTCTTCAGAACCAATAGGCCGATGGCCTAGAAACTTGGTATGTAGCATCAGGTACGCGATACTACCAAGATTGTTCAAATTATGACCTTGGGTTGACCTTGACTTTTTTACGGTAAGGTCAAATTTGCTTCCATGTGCTTTCATATGGCAAAATGCTAGAACATAAGACATCTTGGAAACTGTTGAAGATTTTGGGCTAAAAATTGGTATCTACAGTCATCTTAATGAGTACATGAAGATTTATGAGTACAAGAGGTCAAGGTCATTCTTTGACCCAGAACTCTCATATTTTGACAATTTCAAACAATTTCCTCAAAAGCCACTGTGCCAATTGAAACCAAATTTCATACAGAGCCTCCAGAGGTTGAGGGAACAAAAAATCATTCATACAGTCCAGGTCACATGACCAACATGACCGCCACACCCATATATGGCAAAAACCTTTAAAAATCTTCAGAACCAATCGACTGATGGGCTTGAAACTTGGTATGTAGCATTGGATACTCGAGTACTATCAAGATTGTTCCAATAATGACCTTGAGTTGACCTTGATCTTTTTTACTGCAAGGTCAAAATATGGGAAAATAATAGAACTTAAGATTTTTTGGAAAGTATTGAAGATAAAGGCCTAAAAATTGGTATATGTATGCAGTCATCTTAATGAGTACTTGAAGATTTTTGAGTACAAGAGGTCAAAGTCATTCTTTGTCCTTCGACCCAGAACTCTCATATTTTGTCAATTTAAAACAATCTCCTCAAAAACCACTGGGCGAATTGTAACCAAATTTCATATAGAGCCTCCAGGGGTTGAGGGAATGAAAATTTGTTCAAATGGTCCAGGTCACATGACCAACATGGCCGCCACGCTCCTAAATGGTAAAAACCTTTAAAAGTCTTTTTCTCCAGAACCAATTGACGGACGGCCTTGAAACTTGGTATGTAGCATTGGGTACTCCAGTACTATCAAGATTGTTCAAAATGATGACCTTTGGTTGACCGTGACTACTTTATGGCATGGTCAAATATGGGAAAATGCTAGAACATTAGATTTCATGGAAAGTTTGGAAGATTTAGGCCTAAAAATTGGTAAATACAGACATCTTAAAGAGTACATGAAGATTCGTGAGTACAAGAGTCAAAGTCATTCTTTGACATTTGACCCTGAATTCCCATAGTTTGACAATTTCAAAATTCCTCTCAAAAGCCATTGAGCAATTGTAACCAAATTTCATATAGAGTCTCCAGGGGTTGAGGGAATGAAAATTTGTTCAAACGGTCCAGGTCACATGACCAACATGTCCACATCGCTCATATAATATTATGGTAAAAACCTATAAAAATCTTCTTCTCCAGAACCAATTGACAGATGGCCTTGAAACTTGGTATGTATCATTGGGTACTCCAGTACTATCAAGATTATTCAAATTATGACCTTGGGTTGACCTTGACCTTTTTTATGGCAATGTCAAATAGGGAAAATACTAGAACGTAAGGTTTCATGGGAAGTTTTGAAAATTTTGGCCTAAAAATTGGTATATACAGTCGTCTTAATGAGGTCATGAAGAATTAAGAGTATAAGAGATCTAGGTCATTCTTTGATCCAGATCTCTCATATTTTGACATTTTCAAACATTTCCTCAAAAGCTAAAGTCCAGTTGTAAACACATTTCATAGAGCCTCCAGGGGTTTGTTGAACAAAAATTTGTTCAAACGGTCCAGGTCACATGACAAAAATTTGTTCAAACGGTCCAGGTCACATGACCAAAATGGCCACCCTACCCATTTATTCTCGCACCTGCTTTAGCAAGGTGCGATATAGGAGTTCACTTTTCCGTCCGTCTGTCTGTCCGTCCATATGTCCGTCCGTCAACAAGTACGTTGACGCTAGGCTCTGTAGCATTTAAGTCCATTTCTCGCAAAGTATGATACCTACAATCATCAAACCTGGCATAAAGCTTCTTCTTAGGATGTTCTTGAGGGCTGTTGCTCTTATTTTTACCCTTCACCTTTATTTCATGCTCTGCTGACTTGGTAAAACAGGCCACCAACAATTACGTCGACCCTAGCATTTAAATCCATTTCTCGCACACTATGATACCTACAATCATCAAACCTGGCATAAAGCTTCTTCTTAGAGTGTTCTTGAGGGCTGCTGCTCTTAATTATACCTTCACCTTTATTTTATGCTCTGCTGACTTTGTAAAACTGTCCCTCAACAATTACGTCAACCCTAGCGTTTAAGTAGATATCTAGCAAATTATGATACCTACAATCATCAAACCTGGCATAAAGCTTCTTCTAAGAATGTTTCGAGGGCTATTGCTCTTATTTATACCTTGACCTATATTTCATGCTCTGCGGACGTAGTAAAATTTTATATTCAAAATTATGTCCACCATAGTGTTTTAGTCCATTTCTCATGATTTATGATACCTAGAATCATCAAATATAGCATCCGGTTTCTTCTTAGAATGTTCTTGAGGGCTGATGCAATTAATTTACCCTTAACATATATTTCATGCTCTGCTGACTTCGCAAAATTTTAAACCCCAAAATATATATCGGCCCAGGCGCTTTAGTCCTTTCGTCTGAAAGTATGATACCTGTAGTCATCACACCTGGCATGAAGTTTCTTCTTAGAATGTTCACGACGGATGTTGCAGTTTTTCCTACCCTTTGCCTATATTTCATGCTCTTCTTACTTATTAAAATTTTACATCCAAAATTGTGTTGACCCTAGCATTTCTGTCCATTTTCATAAAGTTCTTTTAACTATATAGTCTTTACTACTGTGGAAACGCAATGCAGGTGCGACATAGCATTCCGCGGAATTCTTGTTGTATAAACCTTTCATATTTTTCTTCTCCAGAACCAATTGACCCAACGGCCTTGAAACTTGGTATGTAGCATTGAGTACTCCAGTACTATCAAGATTGTTCAAAATGATGACCTTGGGTTGACCTTGACCATTTTATGGCATGGTCAAATTTGTGAAAATGCCAGAACATAAGATTTCATGGAAAAGTTGGAAGATTTAGGCCTAAAAATTGGTAAATACAGACATCTTAAAGAGTACATGAAGATTCATGAGTACAAGAGGTCAAGAATATTTTTTGACATTTGACCCTGAATTCTCATAGTGTGACAATTTCAAATTTCTTCTAAAGAGCCACTGAGCAAATTGTAACCAAAAATCATATAGAGCCTTCAGGGGCTGAGGGAATGAAAATTCCTTCATATGGTCTGGGTCACATGATCAACATGGCAACCATGCCCATATATGGTAAAAACCTATAAAAATCTTCTTCTCCAGAACCAACTGACCGATGGCCTTGAAACTTGGTATGTAGCATTGGGTACTGCAGTACTATCAAGATTATTAATTATGACCTTTGGTTGACCTTGATCTTTTTTATGGCAAGGTCAAATATGGGAAAATGCTAGAACATAAGATTTCATGGGAAGTTTTGAAGATTTTGGCCTAAAAATGGTATATATGGTTGTCTTAAAGTGTACATGAAGATCTATGAGTACAAGATGTCATGGTCAATCTTTGATTTTTGACCCAAGGCCCATATTTTGGCAATTTCAGACATAAGAAAAAGCCACTTTGCCAATTATAGTTCAGGTGAGTGATTCAGGGCTTCATGGCCCTCTTGTTTAATTTAGGCCTAGGCAGAAGAGAGACGAAAATACTAGAAACAGTGAGCAGGGGTTCACATATACCACCAGCCAATGCCACAGACTTGATAGCAATTTCAACACATTAGAGCCCACATAAATGTATATCCAACCCAGTGGTATACCTAGACACTGACCAAAATATATAACAAAATTAAAGTTTAAAACATAACTATAATACAAATTCAGGGTCTATGACCTTTACTTGTGGTCAGCAGCAGTATCAGCATTATGTAAATGAATTTGTATGGCCTACAATAAAAAAGGTAAAGGTTTCCCATAGCCTAATAGCTGTAGGGGCAGTGGGGGTTAGAGACCCACTGTATCTTGGGCACAGCTGATGAAAGGCGGAGCCCATCTCTCTTCTTTCGCTGCCTTATCCTTCCCTGATTCGAAAAAGGTACCCATTTACTGCTAGGTTGACAGAGAGAGTTTTCCAGTCGTCGGATGGTAACAGTGAGTAGCAAACTCACAACCTTCCGGTGACTTTCTATACCATTACCGAGTCACTCCAACCACTCCGCCACGGCGCCTACAAAATACCTAGGCACATATCAAACGCTTCCATTTAAAGATAATCAAAATACATGTATTGGGGAAGACTTCAAATTTAACACAAAACTTTAAAAGCAGATGTTAAGTCTGTGACCTTGACCTTATTAGGTCAGCAGCATAACCGGTAGGGCACCTGACTCATAAGTCAGAGGTCCTGGGTTCGAAACCCGGTCTGGCCACATACTTTAGTTTCTCCTTCCGCTGATTCAAGAAGGGCAGTTGTCAGTTACTGGCGAAAGTATGTGCAATTAGTACTGGTTAACCCCTTAGGAGGTCTAAGCCTGTCCAGGAATAGTGTGGTTAGGTTAACTGACCGTCCCGACATGACCATAGCTGTTTACCGAGGACGTTAAGCATCAAATCAATCAATAATCCATTTGATGTCAGTTGATCTTTATGACCCTAGAAGTATACCCAGTCACATATCAAAAGGTTCCATTAAAGGATGTCAAAAAATTAAGCAAAGACTATAAACTTGACACAAAACTTTAATGCAGATGTGTAAGTCTGTGACCTTGAACTTTGGTCAGCAGCAGCATCAACAGATACTGGATACATAGGCAAGAGAAGAAAAAGAATTTAACATAAATGTTAACTTAACTAATGATGGAAGGAAGGAAGGATGGATGGGTGAACAGATGCACAAACAGATGGAAAGGCAAAAACTAAATACCCCTTGACATACTTTGCATATTGGATGATAATTTAACTACATAGTGACTGTTTGCAAAATAATGGTGCTACATGTTTCTGTTCTTTTAATTTTGCAGGGAAGAACCAGGCCTCAAGATACTCAACCATCATATATAGATAGACACCCAGCAAGCTTCATGTCACAGCAGAGTGTTGATTCAAGTAGTTTTAACCAGACCAGAAGCTCCACTCACCATAGTAATAATGGAGGAGACAAACATTTTTCTGAGCAAGGTTACAATGAGAGACAAACTGCTGCTGGACAGCAAAGGTGGAAGTCAGGACCAAATGTTTTCACATATAGGAAGCCTGCACCAGAAAATAAGAAATCAAATAGGTTCAGTGTTGAACAAAAGTGTTTAAGGAATAAAAACTCCAGGCATTCAGATACAGCTAGCCCTGACAGTAATAGGAAGCCTGCACCAGAAAATAAGAAATCAAATAGGTTCAGTATTGAACAACAGTGTTTAAGGAATAAAAACTCCAGGCATTCAGATGCAGCTAACCCTGACAGTAATCGCAGAGTTCCGAGGTGCAGGAATGAGATCATCGATGATCAGTTCCACTTGAATCCCGCATTCAGATATTATAAGCAGGTTCAGCATAGAAGAATTACAGAACAAAATAAGAATATACATTCCCCTAACTGGTGGTCACACTTTGAGAATAAAGATGGTGAGGAAAATGGTAATTCCATTAGCAGAGTTACTCATAGTGAAACTAATCAGTGTCCTAGGGAGAGAACCACACCATACCTTGCTGAACAAAACAAAAACTGCTGCATGGCAAGAGAAAATGAGCAAGTTAGCCATACCTTAGTACAGAATGAACCAACTGTATTTGAATGCAGAACTGACAGCTTTGATAATTATAATGCAAACAGTAGATACCCTAATGCTAGAGCTGTTCCAACAGCAGTAAACACAAACACACAATCTTTGCATGACTCAATTAATCAAGAAGGAAATCTGAGGACACGTTATAACAATCCCAAAGGTATGGCTGGTGCAAACTTTCTCTATGAGGGTGACAAGTTTAATGTAGATACAAGTGTCAAGATGGGAAGCTTTCCTATTGGCAGTTCAGGCATAGGTGGTGAACAGTACACAAATCTTGAAACAAGGCATCAGTATGACATGAACAATAATTATGACATGAACAATAATTATTTCAGCCAGATTTATAAGAGTGGTGAGCCTTTAAATAACGAGAATATGAATAGAACATTTTACAGCCCAAATGATATGAGAAAAAATAATTTATATCAGAATGCTGATACTTTCAGAACACCTTGCGTTAACTATAATGCTTGTCAGCAGAATGATAGGGGGAGAAGTTATAATTCGGACAGTTTAACCAGCAATTTAAAGGCGTTTGGTGAGCATGTCATTTATGGAGAGTGTCACAGTCAGACTGACTTTAACAATAATATTCAACAGGACCAGATGAAAAACCTTACTGAGAACAATAATGGAACAGCCTTTTGCCACACTGAATCTAGTCAGTATTACAACAGGCAGGGTGAAACAAATGCTGGCATAATTTCAAACAATGCTAAAAATATTAGTTTTTCTCACATTGACTCAAACAAATGCCAGGGTAAAAATTATAAACAGAAACATTTGAAGCATAATAAACAACCTGATATGAATAATAACTGCAGTTATAATCAAGATGAAGCTGGAATGAAATTGAAGAACAATACAATATTAATACAAAAACCAAACAGTTTTCCTGCTGACTGTACATCAGAGAATAGAGAGAGAAATCAGAGTCAGTATGACAGAGGAGTTTATTTTGAACGACAACATGGTATGACAAATGAATTAGTGGACAGTGAGTATTGTTCCAGAAATGAAAATGTTGGGGTTAATGATAGTCATAGAGCATTTCCTGACAGGTATTTTGTAAGTGAAACTACAGAACCAGCACTTAAATGTAACAACACAAATCGTAATTCTAATGAAATAGGTAGTTTAGAATATCAACCTGAGAAGGCATTATATATAGCTGGTGACAAAAAGCACTGTCTATTTGAAATTAGCAACAGACATAGTGTGACCCATAATCCAGTTGCCATAGACAGTAGGAAATATTTTTCAGATATTATAACAGATTTCTCATTTTTAAACTGTCCACCACCTCCATTGCCAAAGAAGTTCTTAATTCCATCACAAAACCCATTCACTCAAGAGGTACCTTCTATGTCATCTTCATTTAAACCAGAATCAGAATTTAAGCATTTGCTACCTCAAGGGCCACATCCTGGATTTGGAACTAGTGCAATATTTGGTCATACACAAAGAAAAATGCAGACAACTTCTGAAGCTGGGATTGATTCAGACCATGACCCTCCTGGTACAACTTCATCTGAGCACCAGCAGTCAGTGCATGTAAATCATAGCAAGGAGGAACTTATGTCCAGGTTACCATTAAAAGCTACTGAAGCTTATACTGAGCCAGATTCCTCTGAGCAAGATCCAGAACATATATCCGGAGTGTGGTCTCCAAACATTTCTGAAACAAGACAAGTTTTCATGCAGGCAGACCTCTCTGAGGGACCCCCTATTGAAGAGAATCTGGTTAAGAAACATCTTCCTCAAACCAGGGTGTTGAAAGGATCATATCATTTTAAACTGGCAAGCAAAACAGAAATACTTGAAAATAAAAATACTTACAAGGAGTCACATATACAAAATACTTCTTCAGGAGTACACAAAACATTAAATTGTTCAGAGCCAGAAGTACCGTCATCACTGGAAGTCCCACCTCTGCCTCCACATGTGTTAATTGAGCTGACAGAAAATGATTTTCAAGTTCAACTAAATCAAAAAGCAAAGGATACCTTTAATGATAAGGAAAAATCAGCAACTGATTTCCATAGACCATGGGAGGACAGACCAAAGGTTACAGATACCAGTAAAACTGAAAAGGGTGTGATATGTAGCAAACTTAAGCCTCCTGAAGTTGTTAGAAAGACAAACAAATTAAGGGCTGGTAGATATAAATGCACTAGTAAACACCAGTGTAGATCAATTAGGCAGAGAGATAATTTTTTATTGTCCGGACAGAAGGTTTCCTGTGTTAAGAAAAGTTTCCTTTATAATGCAAAGGGTGGTAACAGTCAAGAGAAATATGACAGTAAAAAAACTAGGCCTGTGTCTTTCAGACCATGGATGGCGAAATCCAATAACAATAATACATTTGTAACTAGAAAGGACAGTGATGATGTGTCATCCAATGAAAGAAAGAGCTTTATCCAAAATCAGAATTCACATATTAAAAGGAATGCCAATAATCAAACAGTGAAACAGGTGGTTGAAAATACGGTCAGTGTGATGTATAGACACAGGGATCATTTTGAAAGCCAAAAGTCTGGTAATAACTCATTGAAGCCTCAAAAGCTATTGGTAAAAGGGAGAAGAAAGAAAAAAGAACACACTGCATCTTTAAAGAAACGGTTAGGTCACAAACAGCCATATTCTAATTTTAAAAAATTAAGCTCAGTGGCAAAGCCTTTTGTAAGTACTAAGTCATCTGGCCTAACATCAGTTGTAAATCAGACATTCATTACAACAAGCTGCCCTCTGCCTGTTTCTACTGTAAATCATACTGAAAACAACAAAGAAGATGCATATAACAGAAACAAAACACAGATGAAATGCGAAGAATTATGTATGCCTTCAGAAACAGTTAAATTTCATCAGCTTGGTTTAGGTCACAAAACCCTTTTAAAACCAAATGGAGAACAAACATTAAGAATGAAGAAAAAATACTTGAGATCCTCCTTGGATTTAGGATCAATGAAACACTTGAAAAGAATTGCAGAAGACATTAAGAAAAAAGTGAAACAACTAGAAAAGCCTAGGTCCATTTTAAATGAAGTTAAAAAGGCAATGCAGGCTGTTACATTGAACAAAACCTCATCATTGTCTGCTTGCAAACAGGAAATAGGTGATGTGGGCATGGATGGGCCAAAGGCTAAAGAGCATAGCTTTGCTGATCATAGTTTGAAAAGAAGGCCTTCTTACTCAAGGGAAAAGCTGAACTCATTTCATCCGAAATTAAGGCATAAAATTATTAGTGAATCAGCTAGTAAGTTTATGAATGAAGACACTGAAAAAATGCCTAAAGCATCAGTAGTAGTTGAGAAGTGTGATAGATATCTTAGAAATGGCAACTGTGTAAACATAAGTTCAGAAGAAACTCTAGGATCTTTGGCAACAAGTGGTAAAAAGAATTGCAAAAGCAGCCAGTCTCTAGCTCCCAAATCGAGGATACAAGATGATAGGAAAGCTGGAAAAACTGAGAAATCCAGCTGTGACACTGAGATAAAAAAAGTTAAGTTTTTGAAAGGCCTTGAACTGCAACAAAATATGTACAAAAAGCTATTCCCATCTGAGAAAATAATGAAACATTCTACTATGGCAAAAAGAGGACGATTCATAATGTCAACTCCAACAACTTTTACTGTTAAGCCGACAAAGAAGTTGAAACCAAATCCAGCTGTTGAAATAAGCCCCACTGAAGAACAGGCTGAAGTAGCTGAGGATGATCCGTTTACGAAAGGATGTGAAGCTGCCAGGCAGCATCTTCTCAAAAGAAGTTTGCAAGTAGGAAATAATATGTCAGGCACATTGAGTAAGGAGGCAAAAACTACAAATGCTGTTTCAGCTGCTAGCAAAGACAATATTAATGCTGGTGAAGAAAATGAGAAAATCCAACATAAGCCATCCATAAGAATGAAAGAAACTGAAAATGCACTTCAGTCTTCAGCCATAACAGAGGTCAGCACTCAGAAAAGTCAGGTTCAGCTAGCTTCAAAGAGATTGCTGAATCTTAATCCATACACAAGTTACCTAGATACACCAGGTCTGTTATCATGTCCATCAGTTATGTCATCAAATTCTGGAACAAAAATTACACACAGCTCATCAGATGTTATACCAAGCAAATTTTCTGTTACTAGCCTTATAAGGTCAGTGAGCAACCAAAATGATGATAAGCAAACAGATATTGTATCTGCAGATGCAAAAGTATATCATATTGAAGATGAGCTTTATGCTGCTAAGTTCAGTATGGATTGTATACAAGTTGATGGCGATTGTAATATTACAAACTCACCTGAAGGTCATGCACCCTGTATGGAAGATTATAAAAACCATGACAGTGAAGTAAACGATGAAGACTGGAAAACGGATATAGCCTTTAACAGAAATTGTCTGGAGTCTGGTGATGTTGTTCAGAATAGTACTGACACAAAAGAGGACTGTGATAGCAAGCCTTTTATAGCTATTCCTTTTGTAATGTCTGATGATCAAAATGAGCAGTCAGGTTTGTCTACCACAGTGATTGAACTGAGCAATGATAAGAAGCAGCAGCTGCAATTAGATTTAGAGCTTGGTCAGTATTCACCCACAAGTAAAATTTTTGTTCAGAATTCTTCAAACAAAATAGATAGATTATGGGAAAAGCAATATGGTGACAAGAATAATAATTCTGTCATTCAGCCTGGTTCTGATGTATGTTTTGGAAGTGCAAATCATTCTCTTAGACAAGAATCCATACAAGATCAGGCCATGGTTGATGATATTTTTGAGGACAGCTTTGTACATGTTGCTGAGATTCCAAAACAGACTCCTTCAGTTGTTGAAGAGAAGATTCTTGAGGAAAGTTGTAAAAAGAACCTCTTTGAATATATTATTGATGACTTCATGCAAGATGAGACTTTTATGAGCAGCTGGGCTGCACAAACTTCAGAATTGGATGATCGACCAAATAGTGCTGCTGAATGTAAAAGAGCACAAAGTTCTGACTTTGTATCAAAACCTGAGTTCTCAGTAGATAGCAAAATAAATAGACACAGTGAAACTATTGGGCAAAATATACCCAGTTTATCCCCTTCTGTCTCTTTAAAAAGAAACACAAGTTCAGAAACCAAAAGAAACTGTTCATTTGTGTCTTCCAGAACACCTGTTGTGCCAAGAAACTACAAAAAACGTAAGTTTGTGAAAAGGTTTCCAACTCCATTACCAAGAGCTAAGCCCAAAGAGAAGGCTCTAAAGCCAGAAAAAGAGCTATATGAGGCCGCTAAGAAATTTTTAGGCAATTTTGATGATAAAACAAAGAGAGCTTGTCGTATTAAAAATGAAGTATTCGAAGAGGCAGAAACTGAAAGAAAACCAGATACTGACAAAAGTGAGCACAAAGACACTGATATCAGTCATGTGAGAGAGGATAGAGATTCTGAGCAGGAATTTACCTTCAAGAATTCTGTAACAGGAGGCACAAGCGATAAGAAAAGGAAGTTTGTACATGAAGAGACCAGGGCTGTTGAAAACTCTTTGAAGAAATTCAAGCCGGGAACGCACACACATTCTGATTCCAATATTATTGAAATTTCTGACTCTGGGTCGGAAAATAAAAACCTCGAAGCTGTTAAGAGAGCAAAGGATAGCAGCAGCAATGAGACATATAAGTCTGATATTGTGTTTAATAAGCTGGGTAATGGGACAGGCAAAAAAATTCCAGTTCTAAAAATAAAAAAGGCATGTTTAAATAATGGCTTCAGAAATGAAGGCAACAAAAATCAGAATATGGTTAGTAAACAGAAGGAGGGAAAGACAGAAAACAATTCTGAAAATGTTAAATCTGAGGAAAGTACAGAAAAGTTTACAAGTAAAGATGTTCTGAACAAGAATGTGTTTAGGTGCAAAATATGTGGATTGACAAAAAACACCATACAGTGTCTACGTCGTCACTATCAGTGTATCCATCACTACCATTGGTGCGCAAGATGTGACATGTCATTCCAGTCTCAGGTAACTTCAATATTTATATATCAGAGATCAGGATAAGTGAAAATTCAAGCTGTAGAATAGTCTGCTAAATTAATAAAAAGGTCCTTCCAAGCTATATCATTTTGGGAATTCAAATAATCAGAGGGTAAACAATGTAGATCCAGATGAGGGGAGCTGCCTCATCTGGATCTTGGTTGTTTGTCTTCACTTCTGACACTTTAGGTTAGGGTTAAAGATGTTTCTCCATAAAAACATTGTGGTATCTGACTAGAACTCATGTCTGCAGGCAGTTATACTTATGTCATTTCATAAACTTATCATAAGACTTGTCTCTTGCCTAGAGCTGTATGTCCCAGGTCTGGGAGTCTCGCATAATATCATTTAGAGAGTTCATAATTCAGTCATTTTGCTTAAATTCTTTAAACTGAGATCCTTATCTGATGTACCAAAATTTATGATATCAAATGAGATGAAACCAAAAGATATTAAGCTGAATTCTGCTTATTGTCTCCATAACTGCAAAAGGGTTGTCTTCCTCTGTACATATAGGGTATCCATAAAAGGCACTAGTCCTAATCTCAAAAAGAACTTTCTAAGGAGCCCCATAGAGAATGTTTATCTCTATAAAATCTAATATGAAATTGGGTCATATTTATCACTATAAAATCTAGTATGAAATTGGGTCATGTCAGGTCAAAAACTAGGTCAGAAAGTCAAATAATAGAACAGCCTTGTGTACAGTCTAGAGGGCACACTTTTGATCCAATCCTCATGAAACTTTGGTAGAATTTTTATCTTCATAAAATCTAGGTAAAGTTGGAAATTGGCTTACGTAGGATCAAAATCTGGATCACGAGGTCAAATCTGAAAAACCTTATGTACACTGGAGAAGGCACAGTTTTGAACCTACTGTCTTGAAACTTTGTCCGAATGTTATTTTCTTCATAAAATCTATGCCAAGTTGGAAACTAGGTCATGTTTGATCAAAAACTAGGACACTAAGACAGATTTTAGAAAAACGTTGTTTATACTCTAGAGGGCACATTTTTTATACAATCTTCATCCAACTTTGTCAGAATCTTGAGCTCTAAATAGCTTGGCCAAGTACAAAAATGGGTTGTGTCAAATCAAAAATTTGGTCTCTGGGTCAAATCATAGAAAAACCCTCTGTACACTCTAGAGGGCACAGTTTTGTTCTGATCTTCATGAAATTTTGTCAGTATTTTTATCTCCATAATGTCTAGGGGAAGTTGGAAACTAGGTCATGTTGGATCAAAAAACTTGGTCACTATTTCAGGTCTTAGAAAAATCTTGTGTATATTTTACAAGGCCCAGTTTTGATCCAATTTTCATGAAATTTTGTCAGAATGTTTATCTTTATGAATGTTTATCTTTCTGAAATCTAGGTAATACTGGGTTATGTTGGGTCTAGAACAAGGTCACTAGGTTAGTCTTAGAAAAAACCTTGTGTACATTCTAGAAGGCACAGTTTTGATCTAATCTTCTTAAATATATGTCAGAATTTTAATTTGCGTAAAATCAAGGTTTGAAATGGAGTCATTGGGTTGAATCGTAGAAAAAGCTTCCTACACTCTAGAGGGCATACTTTTGATCCAGTCTTCATGCAACTTTGTCAGAATGTTTATCTTAATGGATCTAGGTCAAGTTCAAAACTGGGTCATGATGGGTCAAAATCTAGGTCAGTTGGCCAAATCTTAGCAAAAAAACTTGTGTACACTCTAGAAGGCACACTTTGGTACAATCTTAATGAAAATTTGTCGGAATGATTATCTCTATAAAAGCAAGGCTAAGTTTCATACTGGGTTGTTTTTGGTCAGAATTAAGGTCACTAGGTCAAGTCTTAGAAACAAACTTCTGTACACTTTAGAGGGCATAGTTTTAAGCCAATCTTCATGAAACTTTATAACAATGTTTATCTTTATGAAATCAAGGCTTGGAATAAAACTGGATCATGTCAGGTCTAAACGCGGGTCACTAGGTCAAATCTAAGAAAAACCTTAAGTTCACGCTAGACATCAGAGAGTTTTAGTAGTAATATTAGGTTTGCCTTTATATCAGGAGTATCTGTCTTGTTGAGCTGGGCTTTTGGGGGAGTGAAACAGGGCCTTATGACTGTATTGTTCATGCAAATGAATTATTCCTTATTTGACAAGGGCTGCTGGAGTATTAATTCACAATGTGACAAAGGTGAAGCCAGAGTGAATTGATATTTGTATATGGCAGACAACACATTAATCAGGGATAGTTTTATAGTAAGGAAAAATGATTTTGATTCTAACATTATACAGAATGAAAAATTTTAGATTATTGTGACATTTTCTAAAGGACTATTTTGAGATGAACATCAATAGAAGTAATCCTTATATACATCCATTGTCATCAAGGCACAAATTTGCATGCACAAACATTGGCAGTATGATTTATGGCAGTTTTTTGCACAATGCCACTTTCTATAATGCTCAGTGGGAAAACATAGAATTCTTGCTAGAATTGATAGTAAATTCTGAATAAAATTTATTTATATATGAAACATGCATAGTACATTCTGTACCTCATAAGTCTCACAGAGACAGGTCCTGTGAGGAACATTGTTTCTATACAGAACGAACAGAAATTATCTTAGAATTAACATCAAACTCTGCTAGATCTGGAGCTCTGGTCCCAAGGTTATAAACCTTTTTAGCTCGCCTGAACGAAAGTTCAGGAAGAGCTATTGTTGTCACCCTGGCGTCAGCGTCGGCGTCGGCGTCCGGATTGGATTTTTTGGTTAAAGTTTTTTAAAGACCTATATCTCCTTAACCCATGGATGGATTCTTTTGATACTTGCACTGTAGTTAGATATTGGCCCAAAGTTTAACAGGGTACCACCACCACCCCTCTTTGTGACCTTGATGTCAAGGTCATGGACTTAGAAAATTGGGAGTTTTTTTGAACTGGATGTTTTGGTTTAAGTTTTATAAAGCCCAATATCTCCTTAACCCATGGATGGATTCCTTTGATACTTGCACTGTAGTTAGATATTGGTCCAAAGTTTTCCTTGGTATTACCCCACTCTCCTCAGTGACCTTGATGTCAAGGTCATGGACTTAGAAAATTGTCTTTTTATTGATTGGATGTTTTGGTTAAAGTTTTTTTAAAGACACATATCTCCTGAACCCATAGATGAATTCTTTTTATATTTGCACTGTAGTTAGATATTAGTCCAAAGTTTTACAGCATACTACCCCTACCCTGCTCAGTGACCTTGATGTCAAGGTCAGGGACTTAGGAAATGTGGTCTTTATTAAAGTTTTCTAATTGCATACTGATTCATAATTCTTGGCAGAAATTTAGTTTACACTTGAACTGATGTTAGACACTTTTTTGAGTTTTTACAAAACACTATATACTTATCCCCACTGGATGACCTTAAAGTCAAGGTCATTGACTTTGAATTTTGGTTAAAGTTTTATATTTATGAAGACACAATTTCACAGTGCCACGATGGACTTAGTTGATACTTATACTTGGACTGATGTTAGATAATGGTTCAAGGTTTGATACATCCTAGCACCCCACCCACCCCCACCCCCTACCCCCTTAGTTCTTTGATATAAGCTCATGGACATTGAAATTTCATGTGGATTTTTTTTTATTTTAATTTTATTTTAAGACTTATTTCTGAGATAGCTTTTGTTTATAAATGTGTTGTCATTATGGACATGCTTGCCTGAAGTTTTATGCATAGCAGTCCACACCACCATAGCGAGTATGTGATGGGCAAGCACCTATTCAGGCGAGCTATGCTGTCAGGCGACAGCTCTTGTTTCATGCTCGACTCAGCTGAGCATGAAATTTTCTCTGCTTATGAATATGAAAATGCCAACTAATGGTGGCATTTTCATATTCATAAGCAGAGAAAATTTCTTACTCAGCTAATCTGAGCTAGAAAACAACTCTACTTATCAGTAATTTGCTACTTATTAGCAGGTATAATTTCATACTCAGCTGTGTTGAGCATGAAAAAAGTTTTATAACCTCTGGGTCTGGGCTTAGTTGATCAAAACTGATGACATCAATAACAAAGGAAATGTCAAAAGTTTTGAACACATTTTATACAAATGTTTTTGCCAATTTTTGCTGAAAAAATTTGTGAGCAGCTTTTGCACTGCAAAAGCTCCTCACATTTCTTTCATCAAAAGATTGGCAGTGACAATTTCTTAAGTTTTCTGGTGCACATAAAATCCAGTGTCACCTAAGAAAACTTGAGGAATAGCTGACTAATGACTGTTAAGCTAACAATGTTTTAAAAACCTTGCCCTGCTGTCTTGTTTACAGGAGGATAAAGCACGGCATATCCGAAGAGGTCATGATACACAATGTCGCTGTGTTGTTTGTGGCGTGTGGCTCAGTAATAAAGCAAACTACAAGAGACACCTTGCTGGTGCAGGACACATAAACCGTGTAAGCGAACAATTTATTAAGTCACCTGTGAGAGTTGAGCAGACAAGACCTGAGTCAGATAATAATTCAGTGACCAATAAACTTGTCCAAGTGCCAAGTTCTGTGGAAAAACTGAGTACTGCTAAAATTCAGAAATCACCAGAGCTTAAACTGAGGAAACTAAATGAAAAAGTTGTAAAAGTAGGAAGTGCCAAAAACAAGGTCAAATCCAGCCTAGGTGGAAAGATGAAAAGTGAGACTGAGGGAAAGACTGAGACTAAGGGAAAGAATAAAGAGAACTCAAAACAGATAAATTACTGTACAGTCTGTAAGAACCATTACAGAAAAATGAGTGCACATTTAAAGACGGAGAAACACCATAAAGCTGCTGTTGATGCCATGAGAGAGAAGAAGAAACTAAAGAGAAAAGACGAGAAAAACATGGCAGTCAAGAAAGGTAAACTGGTCTCAGTCTCTATGGATACACCTCTAACAGAATTAAATGACTTGAGAATCATTATTTGTTTGAGAAAATCTGATTTTTTTGTTGAAAGAATTTCAGAGTGTAATGTCATTGAAAAATTGGCGGAGCATGGCATACATTGTTTGCCATGCTCTTATACCAATAACATCATAAATCTGTTACCATAGCAACTAAGAGCATATTGATGTCAAAGTGACATCATTGAGATGTTATTATTAATTTATGCCAAGGTACTAATCATGATAGGTAATTCTATAGTTGCTATGGTAACAGATCTATGGTACAGTGGTTTCACATCCGGCAATCAAGGCAAAGTAGGCAGGGAATTTTCTAGGTTTTCCTATTACTCCCATACAAATTTATCAAGTAGCAGGGGCCAAATGCCTAATTTAGACTAAGTAGAAGGGGAAAATCCCCGCCTCTCACCTCTTAATTAAACCCCTGATGAATTCAAGAGGAGCATGGCATACATTGTATGCCATGTGCCCCTCAAATTTTAAGCGAGATATTACCTGAAATTCTTACAGTGGAAACGTGTGATTTTTGCAAACCTATAATTCATTCTCAAATAATTTAATTCTTTGTTCTCTGTGGTTTTACTCCCACTAGCTGTATTTGGGTTTAATATTGATGAGACATTGGACAAGTACAAATTTTAGCACTATCAAACTGTTTAGTACAGAGTTATGGCCCCTTTTTATACCCCCTGCATAAGAAGTATGCCGAGGGGTATATAGCGTTCCTCCAATGTCCTTTCGTCCGAATGTCCGTCTGTCCGTATGCGAGTTAACATTTGCGTTTAAGTTTTTGAGATCTCATATTGAAACCCTTTGTTGGGTTTGTTTATATTTAGCATGAGGATAGATGTTGGTCCAAAATTTTATTCAGTGCTACCCCCACCCATGCCTGTGACCTAGAGGTCAAGGTCACAGACCTTAACTTCTCATGTTAAAGTTTTGTGTAAAAGTTTTTAAGATCTCTGTATAAGTCAAACCCTTTATTGGGTTGGGTTTGTGTTTGGCATCATGATAGATGTTGGTCAAGACTTTTATTCTCTACCATCCCCACCCATGCCTGTGACCTAGAGGTCAAGGTCACAGACTTTAACTTTTCATGTTAAAGTTTTGCGTTAAAGTTTTTTAAGATCTCTGTATAAGTCAAATCCTTTGTTGGGTTAGGTTTATGTTTGGCCTGATGATAGATGTTGGTCCAGAGTTTTATTCTGTACCGTCCCCACCTATGCCTGTGACCTAGAGGTCAAGGTCACGGACTCTGACTTTTCATGTTAAAGTTTTGTGTTACAGTTTTTAGCTCGCCTGAACGAAAGTTCAGGAAGAGCTATTGTTGTCACCACGGCGTCGGCGTCAGCGTCAGCGTTCGGATTGGATGTTTTGGTTAAAGTTTTTTAAAGACCTATATCTCCTTAACCCATGGATAGATTCTTTTGATACTTGCACTGTAGTTAGATATTGGTCTAAAGGTTTCGATGGTACTACCCCCGCCGCCCTCAGTGACCTTGATTTCAAGGTCATGGACTTAGAAAATTGGGAGTTTTTTTTGGACTGGATGTTTTGGTTAAAGTTTTATAGAGCCCAATATCTCCTTAACCCATGGAAGGATTCCTTTGATACTTGCACTGAAGTTAGATATTGGTCTAAAGTTTTCATTGGTACTACCCCCACCCCCCTCATTGACCTAGATGTCAAGGTCATGGACTTAGAAAATTGTCTTTTTATTGATTGGATGTTTTGGTTAAAGTTTTTTAAAGACACATATCTCCTGAACCCATAGATGAATTCTTTTTATCCCCCGACAGAAAGGTTCGAGGGATATAGCGATGAGCCTGGCATCCCGTCCGTCCATCAGTCTGTCTGTTCATCCCCCCCCCACCCCCCCCCCCGGTAAACATTTTCTTGTCCGCTCCATGCTCCATATCTTGAATACCCTTTGGAATATTTTCATGATACTTTACAATTATGTAGAACAGGTAATGGCCATGTGTTGCGTGCAAGAATGGTAACTCTTACTTTTGTAGTTTTTTAGTTATCTCCCCTTTGGTGAATTTTTGGCAGATACGTGTCCGCTCTCAGGCGCTCTGTAACTTAAATACCCTTTGGAATATTTTCATGATACTTCACAGATATGTAGAGCAGGTCATGACGATGTGTCGCGAACAAGAATGACAACTCTTGCTTTCTTACTTTTTGAGTTATTTCCCCTTTATGGTTTTAGGTGTGATTTCATGTCTGCTCCATAACTTGAATACCCTTTGAAATATTTTCATGATACTTCACAGATATGTAGAACAGGTCATGCTGATGTGTTGGGAACTAGAATGACGACTTGCTTTCTTACTTTTTGAGTTATTTCCCCTTGATGGTTTTAGGTGTGATTTCGTGTCTGCTCCATAACTTGAATACCCTTTGGAATATTTACATGATACTTCTCAGTTATATAGAACAGGTCATGCTGATGTGTTGCGAACAAGAATGACAACTCTTGCTTTCTTACTTTTTGAGTTATTTCCCCTTCATGGTTTTAGGTGTGATTTTGTGTGCGCTCCATAATTTGAATAGCCTTTGAAATATTTTATGATACTTCACAGATATGGAGATCAGATCATGACAGTTTGTCTCATACAAGCAAGGACATCTCTTGCTTTCATAATTTTCCGAGTTATTTCCCTTTGGAAGTTAGAGCTGCAGTTTTGTGTCTCTGCTCCATATCTTAAATACCCTTATACCTTTTAGAATTTTGATGATCATGCCCCATGACATCCTATTAGTGTTCCTAACTGAGTCCACTACCGCCCCCCCCCCCCCCCCCCCCCCAAAAAAATAATTTTTTTTTTATTTTTAGCTCACCTGAGCCGAAGGCTCACAGGTGAGCTTATAGTATAGGCAGGCGTCCGTCGTCAGTCCGTCCGTCCGTCAACATTTTCAAACGACATCTCCTCTGAAACTACAAGGCCCATTGTAACCAAATTTCATATATAGCATCTATGGGCAGGGGGAACCAATAATACTGTTTTTTATCCAAATCGCTTCATAACTTTGGTTGCTATGGCAACTTAAATTTTCCATTGACTTGTATGGGAAAAATTGAAAATTTGCATTTATTGCAATGTCACTGCAGATATTTTCACAAAACTTTTGCAGAAATGTTTCTTGAGTAGTTCTCTATCAACCGAATGAAATTCATGTAAATTACACAATTTGGCTGGTTGCCATGGCAACCGAATGGTTAAAAATAGAAAAAATATTAAAAAATCATCTCCTCAGAAACTATACAACCAATAAAGCTCAAACTTCACAGGAAGGATCTTAGAACTAGCCTCTATAAAAGTACTGTTTTTCTTGGCTATTGCTCCAGCAGTTTGGTTGCTATGGGAACTGAAAGTTGCCATTGACTTATAATGGCAAAATGGAAAATTTGCATTTATTGCTATGCCACTGCAGATATTTTGACAAAACTTTCATAGAAATGTACCTTGAGTAGTCTTTAACCAGCTATGTTAAATTTATGCAAATTGCGCAATTTGAATGGTTGCCATTGCAACCGAATAGTTAAAAATAGAAAAATATTAAAAAATCATCTCTGCAGAAACTGTGTGGCCAATAAAGCTCAAACTTTACATAAAGAACCTTAGTACTAGCCTCTATAGAATTACTGTTTTTCATGGGAACTGCTCCAGCAGTTTGGTTGCTATGGCAACTAAGAGTTTCCATTAACTTATAATGGGGAAAATGAAAATGGCAATATTTGCTGTCTAACTGCAGTTGTTTAGATTTTTTATGCCCCCGCCACGAAGTGGGGAGGGGCATATAGTTTTGCCCTTGTCCGTCCGTGCATACGTCCGTCCGTCCGTACGTACGTACGTCCGTCCGTCACACTTTGTAGTACTGTTCTTGTCTCCGCAACTCCTCGTACAGTATTCGATGCAGGGAGCTGAAACTTGGAACACAGTTCAGACATGCATTGAACATGTGCATAAAGGAAACAGAACTTTGATTAAGATCTTTATTGCAGAATTATGTCCCCTTGAATAATATACATATTATAACCATATTTCACATTTGAGTACTGTTCTTGTCTCCGCAACTCCTCCTACAGTATTTGATATAGGCAGTTGAAACTTGCAACACAGTTCAGACATGCATTGAACATGTGCATAAAGGAAACAGAACTTTGATTAAGGTCTTGGTTGCAGAATTATGTCCCCTTGAATGTTATACATATTATAACCATATTTCACATTTGAGTACTGTTCTTGTCTCCGCAACTTGTCCTACAGTATTTAATGTAGGCAGTTGAAACTTGCAACACAGTTCAGACATGCATTGAACATGTGCATAAAGGAAACAGAACTTTGATTAAGGTCTTTATTGCAGAATTATGTCCCCTTGAATAACATAAATATTTTGACCATATTTCACATTTGTAGTACTGTTCTTGTCTCTGCAACTCCTCCAATTTTATTTGATGTAGAGATTTGAAACTTGTAACACAGTTCAGACATGCATTGAACATGTGCATAAAGGAAACAAAACTTTGATCCAGGTCATTATGGCAGAATTACATCCCCTTGAATGACATGCATATTTTGACCATATTTCACACTTTGTAGTACTGTTCTTGTCTCTGCAACTCCTCCAATAGTATTTGATGTAGAGATTTGAAACTTGCAACACAGTTCAGACATGCATTGAACATGTGCATAAAGGAAACATAACTTTCAGTCAGGTCTTTATTGCAGAATTATGTCCCCTTGAATAACATACATATTTTGACCATATTTCCATAGCTTAAATACAATCTCACCTTTTATCGTCGCTCTAGCAGCCTCATTTATTAACAGATTTTGATATTACATCACAGCTTTATTGGGTATGACAGAACCTCGAACAACTTGGCGTTTCAGGTTTGTAGGATGAAGGTCAAGGTCACAGTTGCTATTTTCAGAAAAACTAGGGCATTGCTCCAGCGCTTTCATTTATAGATCGATTTTGATGTAACTTCACATAAATGTTAAGTATAACAATATCTTGAATAAATTAGTTTCAGCACCGCAGGTCCAAGGTCAAGGTCACAATTGCTATTTTTAGAAAAAAAAACTTTATCATTCCTCTACTCCTCTATTCATTGACAATTTTGATGTAACTTCACTCAAATGTTTAGTGTGACAATATCTTGGACAAGTTCGTGATCCAGAATTTCAGGGTAAAGGTCAAGGTCATATTTGCTATTTTAGAAAATATGCTGTCATCCCTCTGGAATGATTTTGGCATAACTTGACACAAATATTTAGCTTGACAATATCTGGGACAAATTTACGTTTCATCATTGTAGGTCCAAGGTCAAGGTCACAGATGCTATTATAGGTAAATGTAAATCTTTGTCATGGTTCTAGCGCTTTTATTTTTTAACTGATTTTGATAGAACTTCACACATATATTAAGTATGACAATATCTTGGACAGGTACCGGTAAACCTTTCAGGGTTGTAGTTCCAAGGTCAAGGTCACAGTTGCTATTTTTAAGAAAAACTCAGTCATCCCTCTAGCACCTTTATTTATTGACAGATTTTGATGTAACTTCACACAAATATGTTTTAGCACATTACTTTTCTAGTGAGGCATATGGCGGGGGCATTCATCACCTTTAGTGATTGTCTAGTTTTCTACAGAAATGTTTCTTGAGTAGTCCTCTATGATTTGTATGAATTTTCTCCAAATCGCTGAATTTGATTGGTTGCCATGGCAAAATATAGGGTAAATTTTCGAAAAAAAAAAAAAAAAAAAAAAAAATCTTCTGCACAGAAGCCATATGAGGGATGAAGCTGATATTGTGCAGATGTGTTGATGACAGTAGCCTCTACATAAATTTTATTCTTTTTCTTCCAATCCCATAAGAACTTTGGTTGCTATGGCAACTTATAGTTTCCATTGACTTATTATGGGAAAAATGAAGCCATGAGGGGGGGGGGGGATGAAGCTGATACTTAGCATACATATTGATAACATTAGCCTCTACCTAAAGTATGTTTTATATTATCATTGCCTGTGTGAATTCGTTGCTGTGGCAACTTAAAGTTTCCATAGACTTATAATGGGGAAAGTGGACATTTGCTATTTATTTCTGTGTTACTGCAGATATTTTGACAAAAGCTTTACAGAAATGTTCCTGGAGTAGTCCTCTACCAGCCATATGAATATTTCCCAAATACCTGATTTTGATTGGTTGCCATTGCAGCCAAAGGTCTTCTTCTGAGAAGCCATTACGGGGGGATAAAGCTTTTTTTCATAAATATTTGTGATATATCCTCCACATAAATGGTGCTTTTTATTGCTGTTGTGCATGGTGTTTTGTTGCTGTAACCTCAGTGCTCAGGTGAGCGATATAGGGCCTTTGGCCCTCTGGTTTCAGATTTGGATTCTTTGTCCAAATTCACTTACTAGAGAGCTCAAAATTAGATTTGTAGGGCTTGTACTTTAGAAGTTATTCACACATTTTGAAATGTTGAATGTATCATATGCAATACATTGTCTACATGGTTGCTATTTGAGATTTAGCAATCTGGCATACTGTTTCGGTGATTGTTAGATAATCATGCATCTGTTAAACAGATAATGTCAATAAGGAGCATAAAAGAATGACAGTATACTATTTATATGCGCGTTTTGAAGTGCACCCTGTTTACCAAGGTGCACAGGGCCTTTGGTCGGGGGAATTGCCATCTCCTCTGATGGCTATTTTAAGCTCGCCTGAACGAAAGTTCAGGAAGAGCTATTGTTGTCACCCTGGCGTCGGCGTCGGCGTCCGCGTCCGGATTGGATGTTTTGGTTAAAGTTTTTTAAAGACCTATATCTCCTTAACCCATGGATGGATTCTTTTGATACTTGCACTGTAGTTAGATATTGGTCCAAGGTTTAACAGGGTACCACCCCCACCCCACTTTGTGACCTTGCTGTCAAGGTCATGGACTTAGAAAATTGGGAGTTTTTTGTACTGGATGTTTTGGTTAAAAGTTTTATAAAGCCCAATATCTCCTTAACCCATTGATGAATTCCTTTGATACTTGCATTGTAGTTAGATATTGGTCCAAAGTTTTCCAAGGTACTACCCCCACCCCCCTCAGTGACCTTGATGTCAAGGTCATGGACTTAGAGAATTGTCTTTTTATTGATTGGATGTTTTGGTTAAAGTTTTTTAAAGGCTCATATCTCCTGAACCCATAGATGAATTCTTTTTATATTTGCACTGTACGTAGATATTAGTCCAAAGTTTTACAGAGTACTACCCCAACCCCACTCAGTGACCTTGATGTCAAGGTCAGGGACTTAGGAAATTTGGTCGTTATTAAAGTTTTCTAATTGCATACCGATTCATAATGCCTGGCAGAGATTTAGTTTACACTTGAACTGATGTTAGACACTTTTTTGAGCTTTTACAAAACACTATATACTTACCCCACTGGATGAACTTGAAGTCAAGGTCATTGACTTTTAATTTTGTCTTAAAGATTTTGGTTAAAGTTTTATATTTATGAAGACATAATTTCACAGTGCCCCGATGGTTTCAGTTGATACTAATATTTGGACTGATGTTAGATAATGGTACAAAGTTTTGATACATCATAGCCCCCCCCCACCCCCACCCCCCCTTACTTACTTTTTTTTAGCTCTAGCTCGTGGACTTTGAAGTCTCATGTGGATTTTTAGCTCACCTGAGCCGAAGGCTCAGAGGTGAGCTTATAGGATGGGAGTCGAGCCGTCGTCCGTCCGTGGGTGGGTGCGTGCGTGCGTGCATGCGTCGACACTTTCAAACATAAATATCTCAGAAACCAGTACGCCGATCGCAATCAAATTTTATCTGAAGCATCATTTGGGTGGAGGAAAGGCTGCATTAGGTTTTGGTGCCGATCAGCTCAGAACGCTGGTTTCCATGGCAACAGATAGCCCCCATAGGGTTATAATGGTGAAAATGGCGTCATCACGTTTTCCCAACTGTTTTTGATTAGATCCTTATCATACTTGCAGGTAATGATGACGTACACAAGAGCTTGGATGAGTTTGAAATTTGGCCGTGTTCGCGCACAGACTACGGAGTTAGCTGCCCTTGAGCGTTTGAAAAAAATCCCATAGGCTTATAATGGCGAAAATGGCGTCATCACGTTTTCTCAACTGTTTTTGCTTAGATCCTTATCATACTTGCAGGTAATAATGACATGCATAAGAGCTTGGATGAGTTCGAAATTTGGCCGGATTCGAGCACAGACAATGGAGTTAGCTGCCCTTGAGCGTTTGAAAAAAATCCCATAGTGTTATAATGGAGAAAACAACATCATCACATATTTTTAGAAACATTTGTCATTGCTCTATTGCCTACATTTCTCAACGGATTTTAAAATAACTTCACACAAATGTAGGGCATGACAATATCTCGAGCAAGTTCGACTTTCAGGATGCTGCGCCCAAGGTCAAGGTCACTGTGGCTATTTTTAGAAAAACTTTGTCAGCGCTCTAGCACCTACATTTCTTAGCAGATTTTAAAATAACTTCACACAAATGTAGGGCATGACAATATCTCGAGCAAGTTCGACTTTCAGGATGCTGCGCCCAAGGTCAAGGTCACTGTGGCTATTTTTAGAAAAACTTTGTCAGCGCTCTAGCACCTACATTTCTCAGCAGATTTTAAAATAATTTAATACAAATGTAGGGCATGACAATATCTCGAGCAAGTTTGACTTTCAGGGTGCTGCACCCAAGGTCAAGGTCACTGTGGCTATTTTTAGAAAAACTTTGTCATCGCTCTAGCGCCTACATTTCTCAACGGATTTTAAATCAACTTCACAAAAATGTAGGGCATGACAATATCTCAAACAAGTTTGACTTCCAGGGTGCTGTGCCCAAGGTCAAGGTCACTGTGGCTATTTTTAGAAAAACTTTGTCAGCGCTCTAGCACCTACATTTCTCAACGGATTTTAAAATAAATTCACACAAATGTAGGGCATGACAATATCTCAAACAAGTTGGACTTTCAGAGTGCTGTGCCCAAGGTCAAGGTCACTGTGGCTATTTTTAGAAAAACTTCATTTCTCCATGGATTTTGAAATAACTTCACACAAATGTAGGGTATGACAATATCTCAAGCAAGTTTGACTTTCAGGAGGTCACTGTGGCTATTTTTAGAAAAACTTTGTCAGCGCTCTAGCACCTACATTTCTCAACGGATTTTAAAATAAGTTCACACAAATGTAGGGCATGACAATATCTTGAGCAAGTTTGACTTTTAGGGTGCTGCAATCAAGGTTTTTGATTAGATCCTTATCATACTTGCAGGTAATGATGACATACATAAGAGCTTTGATGAGTTCGAAATTTGGCCGGATTCGAGCACAGACTACGGAGTTAGCTGCCCTTGAGCGTTTGAAAAAAATCCCTTAGTCTTATAATGGAGAAAACAACGTCATCACATTTTCAGTTTTCATCGGATTCTCTTCATACTTGCAGGTAATGAGGATATGCATAAAAGCTTGGATTAGTTAGCATTTCGGCTAGATCCCACCACTGACAATGGAGTACCTGCCCTGAGCATCCAAAAAATCAATGTCGCCAGTTTTTCTTGGTTTCCACTGATCCGATCCTTTTCAAACTTGCAGGTAATGAGGAAATGCATAATATCTTAAACAAGTTCAAATTTTGGCCAGATCAGGCCAACCACTGCGAATTAAGCTGCCCTTGACAGCTCTGTCTATTGTGCTCTTGATCGGATACTTTTAAAACTTGCATATATTAAATGAGGGCATACATAATGTTTTGGATGAGTTTAATTTTCAGCCTGATTGGACCACTGACTGTGGAGTTAGCTGCCCTTGAGCATCTTAAATATCCCTATAGGTTTACAATGTCTCTCAGGTGAGCAATTGTTGCCCTTTGGGCTACTTGTTTTTTATTTTAATTTCATTTTAAAACTCATTTCTGAGATAGCTTTTGTTTATAAATGTGTTGTCATTATGGACATGCTTGCCTGAAGTTTTGTGCATAGCAGTCCACACCACCATAACGACTGTGTGATGGGCAAGCACCTATTCAGGCGAGCTATGCTGTCAGGCGACAGCTCTTGTTAAGATCTTACATCAGCCTAACTCTTTGTTCAGTTTGGTTTATATGTCCAAAGTTTTGTTTTGTACCATCTTTACACATGCCTGTGACCTAAAAGTCAAGGTCACAGACTTACACATTTTCATGTATGTTTTGTGTTAAAGGTTTTGTAATCTGCTATCAACAATTCAACATGATCAGCCAAATCCTTTATTGTGTTTGGTTTATATATTTGGTATGATGATAGGTGTTGCTCTGCAAATTTATTCTATACCAACCCCACACATGCCTTGACTTAAGGTCAAGGTCACAGACTTATGCTTTTCCCTTTTAATGTTTTGTGTTAAATTTATATTCTTTGCTTATTATCCCCCGCCGAAGGCGGAGGGATATAGTTTTCTCCATGTCCGTCCGTCCGTCCTTCTGTCTGTCCGTCCGTCCTTCCGTCCGTCCGTCCCCAGCCATAACTACGTAACCACTGGACGAAATTTCATGAAACTTGAAATAAATATATATCACTATAACGCGCTGATGCACGTGAAGTTTCATCAGACTGGCTTCAGTAATGCATGAGTTATTGCCCTTTAATGGACTTAAAATTAATAAAATGAGTCATAACTAAGTAACCAAATATCAAAACTTCATGAAACTTAAACTGAATATGTATCACCATAACACGGTTATGCACATAAAGTTTCATAAGAAGGGCATCAGTAGTGCATGAGTTATTGCCCTTTAATGGATTTAAAATTAATAAAATGAGTCATAACTAAGTAACCAATTATCAAAACTTCATGAAACTTAAACTGAATATGTATCACCATAATGCGGTTATTTGGCGAAGGGATATAGTTTTCTCCATGTCCGTCAGTCCGTCCTGTCTGTCCGTCCGTCCTTCCGTCCGTCCGTCCGGAGCCATAACTACGTAACCACTGGACGGAATTTCATGAAACTTAAAATAAATATATATCACTATAACGCGCTGATGCATGTGAAGTTTCATCTGACTGGCTTCAGTAATGCATGAGTTATTGCCCTTTAATGGACTTAAAATTAATAAAATGAGTCATAACTAAGTAACCAAATATCAAAACTTCATGAAACTTAAACTGAATATGTATCACCATAACACGGTTATGCACATAAAGTTTCATAAGAAGGGTATCGGTAGTGCATGAGTTATTGCCCTTTAATGGATTTAAAATTAATAAAATGAGTCATAACTAAGTAACCAAATATCAAAACTTCATGAAACTTAAACTGAATATGTATCACCATAATGCGGTTATGCACATAAAATTTCCTCAGATGGGCATCAGTAGTGCATGAGTTATTGCCCTTGAATCAATTTATGGTTGACAAATTTAGCCGTTACTAAGTAATCAATGAATAGAATTCTATGAAACTTATACTAAATATGTATCACCATATCACATTGGTGCATCTTACGTTTTTTCGGAATTGCTTGAGTAAGCAATGAGTTATTGCCCTTGAATTGGTTTAAAATAAACAAATTGAGTCATAACTAAGTAACCAATAAATTGAATTTCATGAGACTTAAAATAATTAGGTACTGTCATGACACAGCAGTGCACATTAAGTTTTGTCATAATTGCTGCATTAATGCATGATTTAGTGCTCTTGAATGGATTTAAAATCCACAAATTAGCCATAACTTAGGTATCGGTGAACAAAATTTCTTGAAACTGAATAAAAAATGTATCATCATTGTGCAGTGATGCTGAGACAAGTGTAACAGCTTCAGCTTATATCTCACTTATCCCAGGGTTATTGCCCTTGATTTTATTTACAATCCACAAGTTCAGCCGTAACTAAGTAATCAGTGAATGAAATTTTATGTAACTTAAAATAAACCATAAACAAATCAGGGCCACTTCGGCGGGGGATATAAATTCACCGAATTTGCTTGTTTTCTTTACTTCTTCAATAGGACCTTTTGATATGTGACTTCATTTACCTCAAGGTTGCAACAGTTTGCATCATCTGGATGCTTCTGACATAAGGTCAAGGACACATTCTAAAACAGTTGCATCCATGTTCTGCTTTATAATGGTTCATATAAATTTCAGACATTCTTCTATGGAGACTTTTGATATATTACTAGGTTTACTCCTAGCTTGCAGCAGGTTAGTTGACATCCTCTGTATGCTGCTGCTGACCAAAGGACAAGGTCACAGACTTTAAGATTTGTATCTTATATGTGTTAAATTTTTGTGTTTAAAGTTTGATATCATAAGGCGGTAGCACTGGCCGGGGGTATACATGAGCCCCTGTTCACTTGCTCTAGTTTAAATTGCAAAGCTTGTCCATACAGTAGAAGCAACCCTTTCCAGTGGGTTTTCTTGAACCTTATAGTATAAGCTTCAAGAAAATCCACTGAAAAGGTCAGCATAATGGAAATGCATAAGATTGGATGACTGTGAATTTAAACAAAATCGCACAGTTCACTTCAAAGTTATGCCCCTTGATACTTCTGGTGACTTAAAATGGGAAACAGCTTGTCAAGATTGCTGTCCACCCTGTAGTTCAGCTTCAGTTAGATTGAGGCCTTTCTAACTATATGGAGATAAATCTAGGTCACCTCCTACAAAAATAGATCACAGTAACCTACTTTCTTGAAAAGTGAACACCAAGTCAAATTTTGAGATAAATTCTGCATCTCAGCATCCATGAGCCAGAGTCCTTTTAACTTCATCAGTGCACCAGACTTCTCCAGGTCACAACAATAAAAGTAACAGTGAGCCAGGTCATGTAGGGCAGTCGGAAGCTAGTCTGACTCAAGAGCCAGAGATCCCAGGCTGGACACCTGGTCTGGCCAATTGCTTTTGCAGAGATTGATTCATCTCCTTCCACTGATTTAAGAAGGGCAGTTGTCAGTTACTGGTGAAAGTATGTAGACTTAGTGCTGGTTAACCACTTAGGAGGTCTAGGCCTGCCCAGGAATAGTGTGGTTAGGATAACTGACAGTCCCGACATGACCATAACTGTTTACAGTGGATGTAAAACAACCCCATTACAAAGGAAGGCAAACAAGAAAATAAAGTTGTTTCCCCTTAAAGTGAAACTATAAACCTTAACAAGTAGAATTGCTAGATAATGCATGAACATGAAGAAAATTAAATATATCCATGTATGCATTTAAGCCACAACACAACAAAACCTACAAAGTGGCATGTGTGCCCAGCAAAGATTCAGATCAGACTTGGCATCCATCCAGTCTGATCAGAGTCTTTGCTGTCGGCATGGAGGTAGCTTGGACACTAAGCTACCCTTTAAGGGCACAGCAAACCTTTACGCCTACAGCAGGACTTTGAGAAAGTGAGAGTGAACTGTGTTTGCAATCTATTTTCTTAGAGGTTGTTAAACTCAAAGTACTCGATGTAGCCCACACTGATCAAGCTGGAATTTATATGTTGTGGATTTTAAAGTGTGGAGGGTCCTCCAAAAAGTTCTGCTCTGAATGGGATTTCCTAGCTCTCTGTCAAGCATATTTAAAAGCACTTTGTTGCTCTTGAATACTGTTTTCACTAGCTAAAATTACCAAAAGAGAGAAGTTGGTAAGGCTTTCTTGGCCTCTGAAAACATTCATATTGTAAACCATTCCCCTTACCCATCCTCGGTAATAATTCACCAGATCTGGGTCCATAGTATTGTGTCTTTTTTATCTCTAAGGGTTAAGAAAATTCTTTCTGGGAAGAATTACACTTCCAGAAGTTCTCTTGGAAGTACTATATTCCAGTGTCTCTAACAGATACTAAAAGGTTACAAAAATATGTTTCAGTATTAAAAGGAGA
The DNA here is from genome assembly GCA_963989385.1 of Ctena decussata. Taxonomy (NCBI): domain Eukaryota; kingdom Metazoa; phylum Mollusca; class Bivalvia; order Lucinida; family Lucinidae; genus Ctena; species Ctena decussata. Next base: position 107,259,185 of record OZ022500.1, on the reverse strand, counting down.
AATAATTCGAAGATTTGTAATAGAAAAGTTGTTTAAAAAAGGCTTCAGTTAAGAAATGCACCTGTAATTACAGAACTTTATGCAGAATCCTTGTACAAAATTGGCAAATCACTTACAGACTTAAGGTGAACAGATACATCATATTTTTCTGCCATTTTTATACCCGCCACACGTTAGTGGCTGGGTATTATGTTTTCAGGTTGGCTGTCCGTGTGTCTGTCTGTCCGTCCATCCATAGTGCCTTCGTCTGTCCGTCAGTCTGCACTTCGTTTCCGTTAGATAACTTAAGTATTTCTCAACGGATTTCCTTCAAATTTTGCACATGCATTTTTACCAAGAATGTCTCATGTGGGATTGTTAATGGGCAAATTTTGTTAATTTCTGACATAGTAATGGCACTTGTCAATGTACAAAAAATGGTTTCTGGCCTCTAGTTCCTTTACTACTTGGAGTATCATGATGAAACTTCACAAACATGATCGAAGTACCAAAAGCTTTTTATGAGCACAAAAATTTTATCATTGGGGATTATCTGCACCTGCCCTGGGGCTATATACATGTATAAAATCATGAAAAATTCCATATAAAATCAGAGTTTGAAGCAATTTTTCTGAAACAGAGTTTGGAGCAATTTTTCTGAAACTTTCAGCAAATGATCAGAGTGATGAAAGCCTCCAGTGATGCTCAAATTTACCCCATAGGAGTTATCTCCCCCCTGCCCCCGGCTATACACATGCATAAAATGATGATAAAATCTATATAAATTCATGTGTAACAGATTTTCAGAAATTTACATCTGATGATAGAAGTTATAAAAGCTTATTGTGCTGATTAAAATTTTACCCTTATGGGTTTATCTGCCCCTGTCCCATGGCCACATGTTTAAAATCACTAAAATTGTAATCGATTAGAGCGGTAAGTGGTTTATCCGAAGCTTATTGTAAGTTATCAAAGTACTGAAATGTCCTGACATGCATGGCAAAGACATTTATCCATGTTAAATGGGGTTAGGCTGCCCCTGCCCTGGGGTTATACGGAGAAACAATAAATCTGGAAAAATCGGTGTGTGAAAAAGGTTTGTTGTGGTGGGGTATCATGCAGTCGTTTGCGATGCTTTTATTACAAAGGGGAACAATGCTTGTGGCTTTCTGTTTGCTTCCTTGAGCAATAAAACTTCACCAAAGGAAAGAATCTGCACCTAGGGGAGCAAATTCTTTCCTTTTAGTGTTGACCTCCATCTAGAATAGAGGCAAAATCAAAATGGCATAATTGCCTGGCTGCTTAGCGCAATCGGTAGGGCACCTGACTCATAAGTCAGGGGTCCTGGGTTCAATACCTGGTCTGGCCACATACAGTAGAACTTCAATGGCTCGAACTCTGATGGCTCGTTCACCCTGCCTGGCTGGAACTCTTTTCTTGGTCCCTAGAGGTCACTTTATATTGAAACTAACCTTCGATGGCTAGAACTACCCTTGGCTGGAACTATTTTTTATGGTCCCAAGCCTGCTCGAGCCAATGAAGTTCTACTGTACTTTCGTTTCTCCTTCAGCTGATTCAAGAAGGGCAGTTGTCAGTTACTGGAGAAAGTATGTGCACTTAGTACTGGTTAACCGCTTAGCAGGTCTAAGGAATAGTGTGGTTAACTGACAGTCCCAACATGACCATAGCTGTTTACCGTGGTTGTAAGCTACAAATCAAATAAAAAAATGGCATAATTACTATTTCTGAAAGTTGTAATCGTTCACCTTAACATTAATTTGTGATTGATCACCTTACAAGGTCTTTTTGGTCTTCTGTTTTAGAGACAGCATCATCAGACGTAAATAGCTCAGTGGAAAGTTGTTCGTCGGAGTTTTCTTCTTATCACCATGAGGAAAAATTCAGTTCCGACCCTTTGAAGCAGGAGACCATGGAAGTGTACCCACCTGTTTGGTCTGAGAGTGACGACGATAACCTTAGACGATTGACTCTTAACAATCCTACATTCCTGGTGAAGAATATCCCTCCTTTAATTCAAAAGGATCAAACTATTACTGATGAAAACTGCAAGGCTGTCAGTAGTTGTCCATATTTGGGGATAGGCATTGATTCCCAACAAGATATGAAAGGTGAAGGTCATGTGTTGGGTCATCCAGTACAAGGTCAAGGTCAGGAGCAGCTGAGTTCTTCTGCCATTGGTGGTTTAGTCAGAGAAAGTTACATCAGTTTGTTGAGTAGTGAGGATGAAACCATAAATGCTTCCTATAAAGTCTATGAAAACCTGGATTCCTCTAGAGATACTGATTGCGAAAGTGAAACTTGTAAAGCTCCCTCAAAGCTGGAGGACTGTATAGATTCTGATGACAATAAAAGTGGGTTTAATAATACAACAAAAAACAGAACCGTGTCAGTTTCATCAGAAGATGCAGAATATACAGAGTCGGTGCTGTCTGGAAATGCTGTTTCCAAGGTTACAAAAGCGGGCAGTGAATCTTCATCACCAAATCCTATTTGTCGAATTGATAGTTATTATTCTTTATCATTTAAAGGCAGTGGCTAATATTTCATTTCAGAAGATTGAGCAAATAAGTATATCTCACAGAAAGAGTGTATAGTACTGGGGCAGACAAAGACAGTCTGCCCAGTTCTGCAGATAAGAAGGGGTAACAGGGATAATTTAGAAATTATTCTCAGTATTTCTCAAACATATTTTGTGACCCCTCATTAGTACTGTCTCGCTGAGACGGTTCTAATGAGGGGTCACATTATATGTTTTCATTGAGAAATAAGAAAAATTACCTCAGGAATATCCCTGGTACCCCTTCTTATCGGGAGCTCTGCTGCTGCTTCATAGTCTGGCCAGGGCTTTGGCTCCAGGGCCCAGTTGTTCAAAACCATTGGCACTGTTACAATGCATTATGTTTTCAAACATATTGTATGCAAAAACACTGCCAGTGCAAAAACTTCTCACATTTTTAGCTCACCTGAGCACGAAGTGCTCAAGGTGAGGTATTGTGATCGGTCTTTGTCCGTCGTCCATTGTCAGTCGTCCGGTCGTGCGTCCGGCGTCAACTTTTGCTTTAAACAACTTCTTCTCCAAAACTGCTAGCCGGATTTCAAAATAATTTCACAGAAATGTTCCTTGGGGGACTCTCTACCAAAATTGCTCAAATGGTTCCGCTCCGCTGAACAATATGGCCGCCAGAGCTAAAAATAGAAAAACCTTTAAATGACTTCTCCTCCAAAACTGCTGGGCCGATTTTGAAATAATTTCACAGAAATGTTCCTTAGGAGACCCTCTACTAAAATTGCTCAAACGGTTCTGCTCCGCTGAACAATATGGCCGCCAGAGCTAAAAATAGAAAAACCTTTAAACAACTTCTCCTCCAAAACTGCTGGGCAGATTTTGAAATAATTTCACAGAAATGTTCCTTAGGAGACCCTCTACCAAAATTGCTCAAACGGTTCCGCTCCGCTGAACAATATGGCCGCCAGAGCTAAAAATAGAAAAACCTTTAAACGACTTCTCCTCCAAAACTGCTGGGCCGATTTTAAAATAATTTCACAAAAATGTTCTTTGAGACATCCTCTTCCAAAATTGCTCAAACGGTTCCGCTCCGCTGAACAATATGGCCGCCAGAGCTAAAAATAGAAAAACCTTTAAACGACTTCTCCAAAACTGCTGGGCCTATTTTGAAATAATTTCACAGAAATGTTCCTTAAGAGACCCTCTACCAAAATTGCTCAAACGGTTCTGCCCCGCTGAACAATATGGCCACCAGAGCTAAAAATAGAAAAAAGCTTTAAACATCATCGTTTCTAAAGCCAATGGCTCGATTTCAAAAAAATTTCACAGAAATGTTTTACTCATGGCTCTGACCAAAAATTGCTCAGACGGTTCCGCTCCCCTGAACAAAATGGCCGCCAGAGCTAAAAATAGAAATAAATCTTAGAATGGCTCAGAGGGCACAGTTATGATCCAATCATCATGAAACTTTGTCAGAATGTTTATCTTAATGAAATCTAGACCATCTTCGAAACTGGGTCATGTGGGGTCAAAAACTAGGTCACTGGGTCAAATCTTAGAAAAACCTTGTGCACACTCTAGAGGGCACAGTTATGATCCAATCTTCATGAAACTTTGTCAGAATGTTTATTTATATAAAATCTAGGCCAAATTTGAATCTGAGTCTTGTGGGGTCAAAAACTAGGTCACTAGGTCAAATATTAGAAAAAGCTCATGTACACTCTAGAGGGCACAGTTATGATCCTATCTACGTGAAACATTGTCAGAATGTTTACTTTCATGAAATTTATACCAGATTTGAAACTGGGCCATGTCAGGTCAAAAACTAGGTCACTAGGTCAGTTCTTAGAAAAACAGTGTGAACGCTTTTGAGGACACAGTTTTGTTCTAATCTTCTTGAGACTTTGCCAGAATGTTTGTCTCCAACGAATCTGGACCAAGGGTGCAACTTGGTCATGTTGGGTCAAAAAGTAGGTCACTAGGTTAAACCTTAGAAAAACATTGTGTACACTCTAGAAGGCACAGTTTTGATAACTTTACCAGAATGTTCATATCCAAGAAATCTAGACCAGGTTTGGAACTGGGTCATGTAGGGTCAAAATCTAGGTCATTAGGTTAAATCTTATAAAAACCTTAGGTACACAATAAAGGGTTCATTTTCCATTTAATCTTTGTGAAACTCTGTCAGTCATATGGCTGTCTCTGAGGTTAAGTTCACAGGATATTCAGGTGAGCGATCCAGGGCCATCATGGCCCTCTTGTTTCAAGAAAAAATGTAAGTGCTCTTGATTTTGTGTACTATAAGACTTAAAAAGCTTCACCAAGCTAACATGAATTCATGCTTTGAAACATGTAAATGGCAAAGTCTTGAATCAGAATATACAGATGCACAGTTTAGTCAGTCTTTTGCATTTTAGAATTATTATTACAGTTTTTAAGCTGGTTGTTGTTCAAATGTGTTAATTCTTACCATTGGGTGCTCCCCTTTCCAGAGCTCTGTGGTTCTATAAGTTTGTAGGTTTGTTGAATGCTTTTCAGTGCTTGAATAAGAGCAGATTTCAAAAATATTCATTGGATTTTGGATTCTTACATAGCAACTACATGCTAACACTGTAGTTACCATTTGCATTCATTAAGCACCCCTGCTTGTCTCCACAATGTACACTGAACAAACTTTCTAATTGGTCACTTTTTGCCATAGAATTAAGCCCTAACCAGATTTAGATTTAGCCTCCCTACTAGCTTAGAAGAATAAATGTACAGCTAGTCTTGTATTTTACAAGCAGCACAATCACTTATGCATTTGCAAAATGAAGTTACACAAACATTGAAAGGGTGGTTATTTGAATATGTCAAGATAAGAATTAGTACAGATGAAAAATTCATATAAACTGAAAATAGATCTCATGTTTTTAAAACGAAAAACTTTCTTAGCTTCTGAAATATCATGCTTTAGTGCAAGTGTGATGCAGCTTTTATGCGTTTTCAAAACATTTTATGGTTTATGAGGAAGGGGTCATAACTCTCATGCTATAATAAAGTTTAGATTAGAGCATTCACTTTCAATAAGATAACAACCCAAAATTTTGATTATAATGATATTAAAAAATACAGTCTAAAAATCATATTTCTGTATATTAGAAAACTGACCAGTTAGAAATTTTGCTGAGTGTACACATGTAGCAATTACATGTACTATATCTGGTGCCATTTTACTATTTATTCCTTTTTTTTTTTTATATCCAAAATGCATTATTGAGTATCCATAATACCATTTATGGATATCCATTATTCATTTTTGGATATCACAATATTGGATATCCATAATTATTCATGGATATCAAAAAATAATTTTTAGATATCCAAAAATCGAACTAGGAGAATATCCAATAATCAAATTATGGATGTTAAAAAAAAGAAATATTTTGGATATCCATAAATTGATTTTTGGATATCCATAATTTGATATTAAGCTGTCCTTAAATTGATTTTCAGATATGCATAAATAAGCCTGAATATTTGATATCCATAATTCAATTTAAGGATATCTAAAAATCAAATTGGGATGTCCGAAAATGGAAATATGGTCATACAAAAATATCGAATTTTTTTGGACATCATTATTCGATTTATGGCTACTCATAATTCCATTTTTTGGATATCCATTATTTGATTTTTGGCTGTCCATTAAATTGATTTTCAGATATGCATAAATAAGCCTGAATATTTGATATCCATAATTCAATTTAAGGATATCTAAAAATCAAATTTGGATGTCCGAAAGTAGAAATATGGTCATACAAAAATATATATATTTTTTTTGGACATCATTAGTCGATTTATGGATACTCATAATTCCATTTTTGGATATCCATTATTTGATTTTTTGGCTGTCCATAAATTGATTTTCAGATATGCATAAATAAGCCTGAATATTTGATATTCATAATTCGATTTAGGGATATCTAAAAATCTGAATATTTGATATACATAATTCGATTTAGGGATATCTAAAAATCCAATTATGGATGTTCGAAAATGGAAATATGGACATACGAAAACATTTAGGATATCCATTAATCGATTTCATGGATACTCATACTTTCATTTTTGGATATCCTTAAACAGAATTATGGATGTCAAATACATGTATTCAGGCTTTTTAATGGATATTCAAAAACTGATTTATGGATATTCATAACTTTTTGTTCAGAATATTGCAATTCAACTTCTTATTGTTAATGCAAGTAAACACTTTAAACTTCAAATCAGTTCTATGCATAATTTGTCAGTTTTTCAAAATCGTTGTATATGTGATAGTGGAGATCAGTTTATGAAAAAAATCATTTTCAAAAAATTGTGAATTGTGCTTTATCATAGACTGCACCAAAAGTAAATTCAATATCCATAGGGCTGAATTACATTTTTCGGACCTGGAAAATAAAAACACATACAAGAATCTTTGAGTTTTGAAGGTGGTGGTTTTGGAGATAAGCAGTCTTGATCTAGGCTGGACTAATAAATCTTCCTTAACATGAAAGGTTCAGTAAACCTGGGGCGGAGAATCATGTGATACTTTGTACCTACATTCAGACAGAATGGGTAAGAAAATTGATCATTATTTCTTTAATACTCAATGAATACAAATTATTAGTCCAGAGCTCCAGATAAGAGGGGGTAATAAGGATAACTTGAAGATAATTTTTCTTATTTCTCAACAAAAACATATGTTGTGACTCGTCATTAGAACTGTCTCAGCAAAACGGTTCTAATGATGGGTCACAAAATATGTTTTTATGGAGAAATATGCAAAATTTTCCCTGTTACCCCTTCTTATCTGGAGCACTGTATTACTGTAAGTAGAACTAGACTATCTGGGATTTCCTCATTCAAAACATTATTATAAGAAGATCGGGCTAGAAAATATTGTTATCCACACTGATTGCAATAGCAATGTTCTTATCATTGTATGAGCAGCATATCATGCAAAAAGTATGCTAAAGGTGAAAATGAGCCGCAACATGAGAAAACTAACAAAGTGGCATATGCACCCAGGGAAGACAGATCATCCTGGGCATCTACTCAATGTGATCAGAGTCTTGGCTGTGTGCTTAAAGGCTGACTAACGAGCCAAGCAAAGACTCTGCTCAGACTGGGCAAATGCCCAGGCTGGGCAAATGCCCAGGCTGATCTGAGTCTTCGCTGGGTGCACATGCCTTTTTGTTGGTTTGGTCGTCTTTCGGCTCAAAAGGCAGAGATTGAAACTATTCTGTTAGGCTGTACCTTGCAGCTTGAACATTTGTTTTGAAAAAGTAGATTCCTCTGGGTTATATACATGTGTGCAAATAGCAAAAGCTTTGACCCGACTTGGGGGACATATTGATATGGGCCTTCAACATGAGAAAAAACTCGCAAATATTAGGCAACAGTAGAACTATGAGACAGTATGGTGGAGCTAAGATGTGACACCAATCCTACTATCCTTACTGGTCGGAATCTTTGCTGGTAGAATGTGTTAAGCACCATTTTTTACATGCATCAGCTCATGTGGAATATGTTTTTGTTTGCTCAAATTTATAGTTACTATGTTATGGTTGTCTTCTTTGATTTTGTTGTGTTAATTACATACTGGTTTAGTTACATTTAATACTTACTGTTTTGTTATGTTCAGATTATTGTGTTTTCTGTTTATCAACTCAGGAAGAGAATTTGTGATTTTATATGGGCAAATTGAAAGCCCTTGTTGTGATCTCTTTAATTATGTTTCTAGTCATAGACTGACCAGCAGGCAGCTAAACATTGATCTCAGTTTTGTTGTATTGTTATACAGTGTTGTGAGAGTACAGTCAACTCTCCATATCTCAAAGTCAAAGTTCATCTCAAACTTACTGATATCTCAAAGTAAATTTTCTGGTCCCAGAAAATTTACTTTAAGATATCAGAAATTTGAGATAATAGTAGTTGAAATGTAAAGAAAAAAAAAAGAAATGTGCCCGAACTATATTCATTGATTTAAGAGGGTAATTTGAGATATCAGTGTTTGAGATATGGAGAGTCAACTGTATTATTTACATACAGAGAATGTTCATATTAAAGCAGCAGAAAGTTTGTTTGTCCTTAGATGAATGGGTACACTTTCATGGGAAGCAACTCTGCCATTTTCATTTTTGCCTCCATTCTCCATTTGGGGTCAAGTATTGTACGAAATGAATTGCTCCCTATGGAGCAAATTCTTCTCTTTAAAAGTAGACCCCATTTTGGATCCTTACAAAATCCATGGAAGGAAACAGGAAGTGACAAATGATATCTTCCATTAAAACATGGCAGACAACAGAGAGGTGTACCCAGGCACCTTATGGAATATTGCACTAGCGAAAATTTAGATTTGTTGTTGTATCTGCACAGTCTGATCAGAGTCTTCCTTTTTCGGCATCAACAGTGCCATTAAAAGCTCTTATATTTAGGGTAACTTAATTTTAGGGCTACTGACAGTAAATGCAAAAACACTTGAACTAAAAGTTTGCCAATATTCAGTTTCCAAAAGTGTTTATATCACTAGTCACTAGTCTTGGAAAGTGCTAAAATAAACAAGGGCGTATCTACCTATACGGCAAATACGCAAGTGCGTATTGAAATTTTGTCAAAATTGACAAAATTTCAAAACGCACCTGCATATTTGCATGCTGAATATGTCTAAATTAGACAAGATTTCAATACCAATTACCAAAGTGGCTGAAATACTAGCTTTCCCTTCAAGAAGCAGAGAATAAAACATGGTTGTGCGTATTGTGAAATTGCCCCTAGTTACGCCCCTGATAAAGCCCATTCTCATAAAAGTTCTGACATGCTATACTGGAGATATTAGTATTTAACAGTGTATCACTTCTGAGGAATGTGGATTTTGAAAAGTGAAAACTGATCAGTCTGCACAGTTGAGCAGGATGAAGTGAGCGGTTTCGGTTCCTAGCACATGACCTGTATCACTTAATACTTGTTATTTTAGATTCTGAATCTGTCAGCAACATTATTCTGGGGTTTGAGGATATTGTTAAGGACAGCAAATGCTTACAAATACATCTTAACTGCTCTATAGTGTGCATTGTCCAATACCATATTAGGCATAATACATGCACAGTGTGCCTAGAAATTTCAGTTCTACATTAAAAATTGTCATTAAAGAGTCGTTCCATTACTCACTCAGTTAAGTACGAACTAAAGCTTGTGGGAACTGCCTAAAAGTACATGTAGTTGATGCAGACAGGTCAAATAATAGGTGAAAATGAAGTTGTTTCCAAAAGCAGATATTTTTGTATCTGAACTTTTTAGCTCACCTGAGCCAGAGGCTCCCGGGGAGCTTATAGTATAGGCAGGCTCAGTCGTCGTCCGTCCTTCGTCTGTCCGTCCGTCCACAATTTCAAACCACTTCTCCTGGCCGATCGTAATCAATTTTTATATATAGCCTCCTGGGGTCTTAGGATTACAAAGTTGTTCAAACAGTTCTGGTCACATGACCAACATGGCCGCCAAGCCCATATATGGTAAAAACCTTAAAAAATCTTCTTCTCCAGAACCAACTGGCCACTGGCCTTGAAACTTGGTATGTAGCATTGGGTACGTGTGTACTACCAAGATTATTTAAATAATGAACTTCGGTGGACCTTGACCTTTTTTATGGTAAGGTAAAATTTGCTTCCTTGTGCTTTTATATGGTAAAATGCTAGAACATAAGATATCTTGGAAACCATTGAAAATTTTGGGCTAAAAATTGGTATCTGCAGTCATCTTAATGTTATGAGTACAAAAGGTCAAAGTCATACTCTAATATTTTGACAATTCCAAACAGTCTCCTAAAAAGCCACTGGGCCAGTTGAAACCAAATTTCATATAGAGCCTCCGGGAGTTGAAAGAATGAAAAGTCATTCATACAGTCTAGGTCACATGACCAACATGGCCGCCACGCCCATATATGGTAAAAATCTTCTTCTCCAAAACCAGTTGACAGATGGCCTTGAAACCTGGTATGTGGCATTGGGTACTCGAGTACTATCAAGATTGTTCAACTTATGACCTTGACCTTTTTTATGGCAAGGTCAAATATGGGAAAATGCTAGAACATCAGATTTTATCGAAAGTTTTTGAAGATTTAGGCCTAAAAATTGGTATCTACAGTTACCTTAATAAAAACATGAAGATTATGAGTACAAGAGGTCAGGGTCATTCTTGGACCTTTGACCCAGAACTCTCATATTTTGACAATATCAAACAATCTCCTCAAAACCGTTGGGCCAATTGTAACTAAATTTAGTATGTGACCTCCAGAGGAAGGTGGAAAGAAAATTTGTTCAAACGGTCCAGGTCACATGACCAACATGGCCGCCATGTCCGTATATGGTAAAAACCTTTAAAAATCTTCTTTTCCAGAACCAATTGACTGACGGCTTTGAAACTTGGTATGTAGCATTGGGTACTCGAGTACCATCAAGATTGTTAACATTTTGACCTGGGGTTGACCTTGATCTTTTTATAGCAAGATCAAATATGGGAAAATGCTAAAACATAAGATTTCATGGAAAGTTTTGACAATTAAGGCTTAAAAATTAGTATCTACAGTCATCTTAATGAGTACATGAAGATTTGAGAGTACAAGAGGTCAAGGTCATTCTTTGACCTTTGACCCAGAACACTCATATTTTGACAATTTCAAACAATATCCTCAAAAAACACTAGGCCAATTGTAACCAAATTTCATAAATAGCCTCGGGGAAATGAGGGAATGAAAATTTGGTCAAACCGTCCAGGTCACATGACCAACATGGCCTCCACGCACATATACGGTAAAACCTTTAAAAATCCTTTTCTCCAGAACTGATTGACTGATGGCCTTGAAACTTGGTATGTATCATTGGGTACTCGAGTACTATCAAGATTGCTCAAATTTTGACCTTGCGTTGACCTTGACCATTTTACGGCAAGGTTAAATATGGGAAAATGCAAGAACATAAGATTTCATGGAAAGTTTGGAAGATTTAAGCCTAAAAATTGGTATCTACAGTCGTCTTAATGAGTAGTCATGAAGGTTTATGAGTACAAGAGGTCAAGGTCATTCTTTGACTTTTGATTCAGAACTCTCTCATTTTGACAATATCAAACAATCTCCTCAAAAGCCACTGGGCCAATTTTGAAACCAAATTTCCTATAGAGCCTCCAGGGGATGAGGAAATGAAAATTTGTTCAAACGTCCACGTCATATGACCAGCATTGCCTCCATGCCCATGGACTCAGGTGAGCTACAGGACCAATGGTCCTCTTGTTATTTTATTCTGTTTGATATGTTTTGAAGATCAAGTAAAATAAATCTGGTACATAACAAGAGAGTATTATAGATAGTTCTGTTTGTCAATCCTTGGTACTCAAATTTCGCATACATTACAAAGCAAAGCATCAGAAGGATAAAATTCAGCCTGGTTGAGAATCCAAGAATCAGAATTGCTAAAAATTACAAAGACAATAAAATCAACTTCTCAAATACAAATACAAATTTTATTTATGAAAACATTAGCTATGTATAGCTAGTGTTTTCACTGTTATAACATGTCCGACTGTAAATACATGTTCCTCCAGAAACAGTCAGTACAGTTGGCTGAAGTTTTGCATGAGGCATTAATGGGACCATGCTTTTCAAAATTATCAAAATGAAAAAAAAAAACTGTAGTGGAATTAGGTCACACTGACCTACTTTCTGTTTACCAGTCATTTCAATATGCTGTATATATTTTGGTGAGTTTTCAGTATTAAAAGGGAGTTCTTTCAGAGTTATGCGAATGGACCATAAAAGATGGCCTTCAGCTGCCATTACTAAAAATAACAAAAAATGTGTCAATCTAAAGGTGACTATATCTCAAAAACCTCTGAATGAGTTTGGACCAATTTTATGTCAGAAAGATCCTCGCAGGAAGCTGTCTCCATTTTTTTCAAATTAACCATCCAAGATGGCTACCATCTACTATTACTTAAAACAGCAAAAAATATGAAACAGACAATATCTCAAGAACTACCGAATGGATTTTGACCAAATGTCAAAATGTGGTGCTTTTATTGCGCAAAACTGGTGCGACAATTTTTCAGCAGAATTCATATGTGAAAATGATAGGCTGGTTACCTGTAAGACTGTTGGCAAAACATTAAAAAATTTAAGGCCAATAGAACTTTTTTTTTTATTTGCCTGCAACTAGCAGAAGGGAAACCTGTATTACTTTTTCGGCTTTGGCAGCATAACTTCTGTAGAGTTTTGTGTTTAGGTCTGTTTTGTAACAATGGGCTGGTAGAGGGGACATTTCTTATTAAATGTCAAAACAACAAACATATTTTGCATTTCATGAGAAAGATGCAGCTTGAATTTTATTAAATTTTGCTCATTGGCATCCCAAATTTCCTTTGTGTCTTATATTGTACATACTGAGTTATGCCCCATTATTAGTATACTCAGTACCATATGATCACAAAAACTTACCCTTGAATTTGACATGAGCTGGAATTTTTTTTTGACAGCAAAATACATGAATACAGCTCATGCTGTTGCAAAAATTGGTTACTTTGTATCATTTGCATAAAAGGGCATAACTAAATATGTAACTAGTTAATAGTTATCAATGCTGAATATTCCCGATGATGTTGTAGGCATAAACTAAGGTGCTTATAAAAGTTTTCACCACATTTTAAGCCAGAGAGGACTCTTAACCTGACAGTGATTTAACTAATCAGAACTTGTGATTGTTCGAATTGCTCCCTTTAATAACACTTTCTTTACACATGGACAATACAGTTTACGAAATGTATAAATTCATTCCCCATTAGGTCAGTCATATGTTTTTCCATGAAATATCAAATAGAAAAAATATGGGTTATTTTTGCTTGCGAGAACATAATGCTTGCAAACAGTTCTGAAGAGTATTTACTATTTGAGTCGTGACTAGACAAAACCAACAAAGTGGCATGTGTGCCCAGCAAAGACTCAGATCAGCCTAGGAATCAAGCCAGCCTAATCACAGAGTGTTTGCTATCGATCAGCATGGAGGTAGCTTAGATCCTTAGCTACCCTTTAAAGTGCACAGCAAAGACACTTATGAGACTGGGGGGTGCCAAGGCTAGTCTGAGTGTTTGTTTGGCGTATATGGCGCTTTGATTGTTTTGCGTGTGGCGGCTCATTTATTGTCTGTTAGAACATTTCAATACAGTGAAAGGGAAAAATTCAAAAACAGTTGCTATAAACTTTCTGAATTACCATTTGGACAATATTGCAAGACTAGCAGAATTAAAGTGAGCCGCAACACAACAAAACCAACAAAGTGGCATGTGCACCCAGCGAAGACACAGATTTGTCTGGTCAGATCAGAATCTTCACTGTCCGCATGGAAGCAGCTTAGACCCTTAGCAACCCTTTAAGCACAAGCAAATATTCTGATCAGACTGGATGTAGCTCAAATCAAGTTATACAAGACATCTGTGTTCATAATTTTTTTTTATGACATCATCTTTTTCATGTTTTGGATAAGCTCAAGACTAGTTTTCAACAACTTGATGAGAGACAGATAACAGTCCCTCAGATTTTGAACTTTTGATAGTTGAAGTTTTATGTTTTATATTCTTAGAAATTTTAGTTTACTGTCAGTGACAGATCAGTTTTTGTTTTCGAAAAATTTTATTTCATATTATTTTATTGAATAGAAAAGATTTAAAAAAAAAATACAGTAGATTTGTGTTTTAATTTTCTCCAAAAGCCTGGGTCCAATTGTTCAAAGCATCATTAGCGTAACAAGCTCTTTAAGAGGTCAATTTGTCAAGTGTTTTATGACTTTATAGCCAACTACACTGATATTTTTGTTGAAAATATGTGAAAAGCTTTTGCAATGCTTTTCACATTTTTTAGACAAAAAATGGTGTATTTGAGATATTAACGTATGAAATTTAAACGTCTTGTTAACTATCAACATTGTTGGTTTTGAACAACTGGGCCCCGTTCTGGGTCTGCTTTTTGCATACATACAGTATTCCTTTTCTTATGAGACAGGGGTTTTCCCATCCAAAACAGAAACGTAGGTCCATCTTGTAAGATGGATCTAGATTTTTGGATTTTTAGAAGGGAAAAACCAGTCGTGTAGCTGACGTTGATAAGAATGATATTTTAGGTCATTTTACAGATGGGAGAACACTGTTTTATACGAGAAATTAACACTTTAAATGGCAGTGGTAAACAGTGCAGGCCCTGATCAGGCTCCTTCAATAATATGCAGTCTGGACAGAGGATGCACTGTTCAGCCATACAAAAGTTTAATGGTACACTTTTAGGGGAAGCAACTGTGCACTTTTCATTTTTGCATTTGTGCATCAGTCTGTGTCACTTGCTGAAGGGAAGAATTCTCTTTAAAGGTAACACCCCTTTTGGACAAACTTTTTCCTCCAGAGAAGCAAACGGGAAGTCGCAAAAATTGCTTCTCTTCGCAAAAATGGCAGAAAAATATGGAGATGGGCCCATACACCTTAAACCTCGTAGTTTTTAGCTCACATGAGCCAAAGGCTCAGGGGGAGCTTATAGGATAGGCAGGCTCCATCGTTCATCCATCCACCATTTCAAATGACTTCTCTAAAGCCAATAAGCCGATTGTAACAAAATTTCATATGTAGCCTCCAGGGGTCATGGGAATGAAAAGTTGTTTAACAGTCTTTTATCACATGACCTACAGGGCCCTCACTCCCATATGTGGTAGCCTTTAAAAATCTTTTCCAGAACCAATAGACCAATGACCTTGAAAGTTGGTATATACCATCTGGTATACAAGTACTACCAAGGTTGTTCTAATGGTGACCTTAAGGTGAACTTGACCTTTTTTACAGCATGGTCAAATTTGCTTTCTGGTGCTTTTATATGGGAAAATGCTAGAACATAAGATTTCAAGGGAATTGTTGAAGATTTTGGCCTAAAAATGGTAGACACAGTCATCTTAATGAGTACATGAAGACTTTTTGAGTACAAGAGGTCAAGGTCATTCTTTAACGGCTTATCCAGGTCTCTCATTTTTTTTTACCTTTCACCAGGGTCTCATATATAGACAGTTTCAAACATCTCCTCGAAAGTCGCTGGCCAGTTGTAACCGACTTTCATATAGAGCCTTCAGGGGTTTAGGGAACCAAAGTTTGTTCAAACGGTCAAGGTCACATGACCAACATGGCTGCCATGGTAAAAACTTCTATAAATCTTCTCGAACAAATGGACCCATGGCCTCGAAACTTAGTATGTAGCATTGGGTACTTGAGTACCACCAGGAATGTTCGAATGATGACTTTGGGTTTATCTTGACCTATTTACGGCAAGGTTAAATTTGCTTTCTTGTGCTAGAAAATGCTAGAACATAAGATTTCTTAATGAGTAAAAGAAGATTTATGAGTACAAGAGGTAAAAGTATATCCGTGTCTCTCATTTGTCTTCAATTTCAAACATCTCAAAAGCCACAGGGCCGGTTGTAACCAAATTTCATATAGATCCTCTATATAGGAATTGAGGGAATGAAAATTTATTCAAGCGGCACAGACCACATAACCAATATGGCCACCACGCCCATATACGGTAAAAACGTTTACTAATCTTCTCCAGAACCAATTGATGGATGTCTTATAAACTTGGTATGTGGCACCGGAGACTCAAGTACTACCAATATTGTTCAAACGATGACCTTGGATTGTCCTTGACTTTTTCCATGGCAATGTCAAATTTGCTTTCTGGTGCTTCTATGGGAAAATTCTTTTAAAACGTAAGAATTCAGAGAACTTGTAGAAGATTTTGACGCACAAGTTGACAAGTAGTCAACTGAGTACCTGAACTTTTTTAGGTGTAAAGGTCAAGGTCATTCTTTGACTTTTTACCAATGTCTCATATTTTTGCAGTTTCAAATTTATCAGGTTTGTTAAAATAATGACCCTAGCTTTACCTTTGACCTTTTTACTCAGGAAAGCGATTCAGGGCCTCATGACCCTTTTGTTCGCAGTAAGGTTCTCCCTCTTCCTTCCCAGCACCAGAGATGAGGGAATGGCATTGGGTAACCGAATGTCAGACTGTCGTGGATAGTTTAAATGAGCTGAAAATAGACTGGCACAAATCGTATATTGACTAGTGATTTAAGCATTATCATGTGAAAACGGATCATACATGTGCGTACAGGTATTCAGTCTCTACATCTACACAGACTGATTCAACCATTTGGTGACTAGTGGATCCGTCCATCCTTATCATTTGGAGGAGTCCATTTCTAGTTTGAGGGGTTTCTGGTTAATGCTTTCATTTTTATTGTAATTTGCATAGAAAGTTTTTAGCTCACCTGAGCCAGAGGCTCCGGGGGAGCTTATAGGATGGGAAGGCTTCGTCGTCCGTAGTCGTCCGTCCGTCGTCCGTCCACAATTTCAAACAACTTCTCCTCTGAAACCGCTGAGCCAATTGTAACCAAATTTCATATGTGGCCTCCAGAGGAAGGGGGAACGAAAAATTGTTCAAACAGTCCTTGTCACATGACCAACATGGCCGCCATGCCCATATATGGTAAAAACTTTAAAAAATCTTCTTCTCCAGAACCAGTAGGCTGATGGCCTTGAAACTTGGTATGTATGATCAGGTACGTGAGTACTACCAAGATTGTTCAAATTATGACCTTGGGTTGACCTTGACCTTTTTTATGGCAAGGTCAAATTTGCTTCCTTGTGCTTTTATATGGCAAAATGCTAGAACATAAGATATCTTGGAAACTGTAGAAGATTTTGGGCTAAAAATTGGTATCTACAGTTATCTTAATGAGTACATAAAGATTTATGAGTACAAGAGGTCAAGGTCATTCTTTGACCTTTGTCCCAGAACTGTCATATTTTGACATTTTCAAACAATCTCCTCAAAAGCCACTGGGCCAAATTAAAACCAAATATCATATGTGGCCTCCAGGGGTTGAGGGAAGGAAAATTTATTCATATGGTCCAGGTCACATGTCCAACGTGGCCGCCACACCCATATATGGTAAAAACCGTCTTCTCCAGAACCAGTTGACCAATGGCTTTGAAACTTGGTATGTAGCATTAGGTACCCAAGTACTATCAAGAGTGTTCAAATGATGACCTTTGGTTGACCTTGACCTTTTTTACGGCAAGGTCAAATATGGGAAAATGCTAGAACATACAATTTCATGGAAAGTTTTGAAGATTAAGGCTTTAAAATTGGTAAATACAGTCATCTTAATGAGTACAAGAAGATCTGTGAATTCAAGAGGTCAAGGTCATTCTTTGACCTTTGACCCAGAACTCATATTTTGACAATTTCAAACAATTTCCTCAAAAACCACTGGGCCAGTTGTAACCAAATTTCATGTAGAGCGTCCAGAAGACGAGGGAAGGAAAATTTGTTCAAACGGTCCAGGTCACATGACCAACATGGCCGCATTGCCCATATATGGTAAAAACCTTTAAAAATCTTCTTCACTAGAACCAATTGACCAATGGCCTTGAAACTTGGTATGTAGCATTGGGTACTCAAGTATTATCAAGATTGTTCAAAATGATGACCTTGGGTTGACCTTGACCATTTTACAGCAAGGTCAAATATGGGAAAAGCCTAGTACATAAGATTTCATGGAAGGCTTTGAAGATTCGGGCCTAAATATTGGTAAATACAGTCATTTTAATGAGTACATGAAGATTTATGAGTACAAGAGGTCAAGTTCGTTCTTTGACCTTTGACCCTGAGTTCTCATTGTTTGACAATTTCAACCTTCTTCAAAGCCACACAGCCAATTGTAACCAAATTTCATACAGAGCCTTCAGGGGTTGAGGGTACAAAAAATTCTTCAAATGGTCTCGGTCACATATCAACGTGACCGCCATGCCCATATATGGTATAAATCTATATAAATCTTCTTCCCCAGAACCAATTGACCGATGACCTTGAAACTTGATTAGTAGCATGGAGTACCAGAGCCCTACCAAGATTGTTCAAATGATGACCTTCGGTTTACCTTGACCTTTTTTACGGCAAGGTCAAATATGCGAAAATGCTGGAACATAAGATTTCATGGGAAGTTTTGAAGATTTTGGCCTAAAAATAGGTATATACAGTTGTCTTAATGAGGTCATGAAGAATTATGAGTACAAGAGGTCAAGGTCATTTTTTGACCCAGATCTCTCATATGTTGACATTTTCAAACATTTACTCAAAAGCTAAAGGGCCAATTGTAAACGCATTTCATATGGAGCCTCCAGGGCTTTCGTTTCTCCTTCCGCTGATTCAAGAAGGGTAGTTGTCAGTTACTGGCGAAAGTATATGCACTTAGTACTGGTTAACCGCTTAGAAGGTCTAAGCCTGCCCAGGAATAGTGTGGTTAGGTTAACTGACCGTCCCGACATGACCTTTGTTGTTTACCGTGGACGTTAAGCATCAAATCAACCAACCAATCCAGGGGTTGATTGAACAAAAATTTGTCAAACGGTCCAGGTCACATAACCAACATGGCTGCCATACCCATTTATGGTATAAACCTTTCAAATGATGACCTTGGGTTTACCTTGACCTTTTTTGCAGCATGGTCAAATATGGGAAAATGCTAGATAAGATTTCATACAAAGTTTTGAAGATTGTTGCCTAAATAATGGTATATATGGTTGTCTTAATGAGTACATGAAGATTTATGAGTACAAGAAGTCATGATCATTCTTTGACTTTACCCAAGATTCATATTTTAATAATTTCAGACATAAGAAAAAGCCACTTTGCCAATTGCTCAGGTGAGCGGTTCAGAGCCTCATGGTCCTCTTGCTTATTTAAGCAAACAGTGTGGACCCTGGTCAGATGCCGCGACCTGTGGCGTCTAAATTGAGTCTGCACTGTTTGCATAATACCCCCGAACATGGTTCCAGTCTGATCTTCACTTTTAACTTTTATTTCTCAGGATTGATTGAAGGGTAGCAGGGGCGTAACTAGGGGTATCTAGATCTTACGCACAATTATGTTTTATACCCGTCAAAGATATTTAATTTTATCCACTTTACAACATTTCCGCATCATCAAATATGCAGGTGTATGTTGAAATTTTGTCAATTTGACAAAATTTCAATACGCACCTGCGTATTTGCGTATAGGTAGTTACGCCTTTGGATAGAGTCTTGGTGGATGCACAGGCTTGACTGAGTCTCCTGTTTTATATACCATAAGATAATTTTTTGCGTGAAGGCCAATCATTATACTATTTGTACTTTATACATGCAGCTATTCAAAAATAAATACCAAGACCTATATATAGACATGATATCAGTAATGGAGTAGTTTTGTACACAGTAAGTTAATATTCTTTTCATCTCAGATGTCGAATTCTGTCCGATGAAGTTCGAACTTTGATATGAATTGGTGTCCATGAATAGATCAGCTATTCCGATTTTTTCTTGACAAGATCAGCTGAGCTTGGCGTTTTTGCTTTTTGCTGAAATAGAAACACCCAAAATCTATTTTCACTTTCACTTCCAAATCAAACAAGGAGTATAATTGTAATTACATTCACTACATCAGCCTTACAACCGAACCCTGGACAAAACTCAACACTTGAAGTGGCATGTGCGCCCAGTGAAGATTCTATTAAGTGCTTCCACCCAGTCTTATTTAATCAAGAGTCTGCATGAAGCTAGCTAAGACCTTAGCGAAGACTGATCCGACTGGGCGCGCGATGCCCACGCTTCGTTAGGCGCACATTGGCACTTATTTCTGTTCGGGCTTGATACATGTTTGACTGAAATACTGTTGAAAAGGACGTAAAATCGCAAGTTATCCGAGCAAGAGCTCATAAGTCTCATATGGTACTTGTCCAAGTTAATGTGTATTTATAATAATTATTATTATTATTTATGTCATGTCGCGACTCATTTCTGTATTTTGTATGCACACAAGTTTTCATGCGATTTTCATATGAAAGTGTATTCATTTTGAAAGATATTTTCATCCGGTATCATGCGACTACGCGCATCGCAGTTCATACATAAAATGACTGAAATAGTGAAAGTGTCGGCCGTGGTGCGTCTGTAAAATCCATATTATTAATACACTCATTCATCTCTCAGAAAAACATCGGGCCTCAGTGGTAGTTTAGAGCGCTGACTCTCAAACATCAGGCCTCATATTGCTGTGAGTTCGAGCATCGGCCCACAAGTCTGCTTACGGAAGGTCGGGTGTTTTTTGTTCTCCGATAGCATTGGATTTCGCCCAACTTTGCTAAAAAGCGATAGCCGGTATTCTTAGGCCGTAAAACGTGTCAAAAATAATAATAATGAAAACTAATGCCCACACCAATTCGGGCTAAAGTTGATGCAAAGAGTTTTTGGGTAACTCTCTCTCTCTCTCTCACACACACACACACACACACACATACACACACATTTGTTAGCGTTGCAACGTGAAAGTATGGTATGGTAAAGAAATGCCAAATAGTCTTCATATCTTTCAAGATCATACATACAAAGAGCTTCATTAAAACTACTGGTGTGGACTAACGGAATGGGTCTGAGTTATACAATGTTTTCAAGCTATGATCCCGTTTGACTGCCTGTAGGTCCTATAATTAAAGACTTTCTGGTTGTCTTTCTTCTATCTTGAGACATTGCTCTAGTCAACCGTCCAGTCAAGGTACTCGTCTTTGAAAATAGAACTCCCAATATCATGACCCATGGAGATACGCTTTTCTGTCCAGTAAACTGTTGGATTTACCGTAGGTATAATTTCATGGACTGACCTGTAGATTATATGCAATTTAAAAGCCTAAAAGAAATGACACCTAAAAAGCTAGAAAAATGCATTTGTTCCAAGAGGCTGCAACCTTTGACATAACGTTGACTGAAAATTCAATACCTTGCACTTTTGTATGGTTACACGGGTCTTAGTACTGGATGCAAAATAAGCTACTGACCGGTTTTTATATGAGCACAAAACGTTGTATGGATTTAATTTATGTGCAAGCTGATATATATATTTAGTTTTCAGTTTCTATAAAGCATGGCGGTTTCACTTCAAGATCGCTACGTGGCCTCAATGGTTCTAAGTGGTGTTGGAGACGCAGTGGGTTATAAGAACGGTAAATGGGAATTCTGTACAGATGGAGAACAGATTCACAAAGAACTTCAAGAGTTAGGAGGAATCGAAAAGTTGCATGTATCTTGTAAGTGCATTATAAAGCTTTCTAATAAAATAAATTTGAGTGTTTTCTTTTCAGCTAGTAAGATGAGCACGGCTGCGAATACACCAATAAAGCTATAATATCCCTAGCAATCAGACTTGAGTGGAAAACCATATAAAACTGGATATTCTAGATCGCCACGTGGCGTACACGCTACTATTTGCTACATGCTAGTTTTTGGTGCCGTGACCAGGATGTTTATTCCTAAATCATTCTTTCTTTAGAAACAGTTGAAGTTTGTAAACTATTTTTTATCTTTTGATTAGACTTTATCTCACGTTTTCAAGTACCAGATGAGTTAACCCACAACTGGACAATCAAGTTCTCGTGTAGCATATAGGCCCGTTACAAAACATACTCATCAGCATTTATTGACATCTGCTTGTATTTCTGAAGACTTACCTTTTAAAATGTTTTATTTTTAAAATATTAGAAATTAAATTCTATTTAAACAAATTTCATAATAAATACCATGTCAAGTCTAAATATTTTTCCCAATAGGAAAATAACTAAATGACTTCATCGTAAAGAAAATTGTGCTTCTGTGCGATTATGCAGTTACACTCACTATTCTTTTCTGATTACTTCTATTGAATCTATTAAATTCTAGTTTGTTTGTCTTTCACTTTGTTCTGTAGTACCAGGTTGGAGGGTAAGCGACGACACTGTCCTGCACCTCGCTACAGCAGAAGGTAGAGTACTTTTACTAGCTTGCATGCGTGGACACAGGATTACATCTATTGCATATTTAGTCACGATTCTAATTCGACGTAAGTGGTTGTCAATTTTTTCTCGTAAAGGACATGTATACGGCTTCGAAAACCGTAATCAAAACAGATACCGGATCGGTTCTAAGGCTTGTAAGTTGTCTGTGTCGTCCATTAGATTTCTCGTCTGTAAGACGTACCCAATTGAACGATGATGCATAATCTGACTAAACAAGCACAGAGTCAGATAAGAGAGGGTAATGAGGATAATTCAAAGATATTTTTCTCTTATTCCCGAATGAAAAAAATGTTGTGATCCCTAATTAGAACCGTCTCAGCGAGACGGTTCTAATAAGGGGTCACAACATATTATGTTGTTTTGTTTTATGGAGTAATAAGAAAAAAAATATCCCTAAATCATCCCTGTTACCCCTCTTGTCTGGAGTACTGAATTAAGGATAATGTGACTTGAATGGGTACACATTCAGCTGCAGCAATTCTGTTGTTCTCATGTTTGCCCCCCTTTTTCAGTAGAGTCAATTCGAGGAGCGGCTGTAGTGTAGTGGATAACACTCGGGACTGCCAATCCAGGGGTCGCAAGATCGACCCCCCTCCGCTTCTCCGGTCTTTCGGATGAGACTTTAAACCGAGGTATGACCTCGTTGTTGGTGGGACGTTAAATCTGAGTTCACTCACTCACTAGAGTCAATTCTTGAATTCAAATAATATGCTCCTCCAGTAGAAAACTGTTTTCTTAAGGAACAGACTTATTTTGGAAGGGCTTCTTTGTCCAGGAAAGCAAACAGGAAGTCAAAAAAGTTGTTCCCGTCAAAAAAATGATGGAAAAACTTAATCATACATCTGGTACGCCCCCCTGTGAATCAGTGAAGACTGTGATAGTCAAAATTAAACAATTAAACACATATACGCAGGTCGATCAAAGTGGTGTGCCCCGTAAATATACATTTTCACGTAATACTGCTCGTCATTAAAGTTCTCATTCACTTCTTAAAGGACTGATGGAATTTGGGAATGGGACAGACTTAGAGAGATTGTATCTAATGGTTGCCAAGAGGTATAAACACGATATGGGTACGGACATGGCACAGAGAGCACCAGGTTTGTTCTGTCGTTATTACACACTATATTCGAATGTAAACTGATCAGATGCTTACCAGTCACGATATACTCAGCAAGGATGTTTGTGGTCTCATAACTCTCACATCTGAGCCTCAATCGCAGATGAAATCTGATTCAAACAGGAAGTAAAGTAGCAAGAATTTTAGTCGTATGATTTTCTTTAAAAAAAAAAGTGGGGCGAGGAAGGTAAGGTGGTGGTGGGTGGGTGTGTAGGTGGGGTCGGGGGAGGGGGGACTAGCTGTTGCTAAACTTTAACCTGCTGTTCCGAATTTAAAATAATTGGATAAAATGCTGTTTACCAATACTGTTCAGGCTAAGATGAGTCCTCCGACCCCCACCCTACCAACTCACACCTCACCACTACCCCACCCCACCAAAAAAAAAAGAAAAGATAAGAAAAGGACCGACAGGACTAGACTTATTGTCTTTGAATGTAAGATTTAAGTCATGGAAACATATAGCGATCATGTTCGCAAGAACTTAATTATGGGTGATGGATGGATGACTTGCGATTTTACGTCCTTTTGAACAATATTTTATTCATATTAGGACGATTGGAGTGTAATAATGAAAGGCTGTGTGCAGTGGAACCCTGTCTTAGCCCCCCCCCCCTCACGCCCCCCCCCCCCCCCCCCCCTCAGCGGGAATCGTGCCCGGGACAGCTAGATTGGTAGGCCAGTGCTTAATCCACTCAGTCACCGGGACTCCTGTGAGGACAGGTGAGAAATTAAGGACCATCTTGGTCATTGTGTTCTACAGGTAATACGACTATGGGTGGCTGCTCAAGACTAAAACCTGATGAAGAGAAAGGATATCGTATTCCATTTAATCCCAGGTAAAGAAAGCTCTGTTACGGTTTTATGGGCCTGTATACTTCTTTTCTCTATTCTCTAATAAGGGCACCTCTTCTAGTATGCATGCAATATCAGGATTGGCAAACAAGTTCATGGAGCTCATAGATATCCTCTCTCGATCTGCTGTTGTTGTTCCAATTCCCATAATGATGTTCCTCAGGAGGCTCAACGGGCTGTCCACACTTGCACACTCCTGGCACCGAGTCTGTCTATCCATCCCCTATAAGTCTCCCAATCGGAACATTGCTCGGCTAGTTCCGTTTTTAACGGAATTGGCCGAGTGGTGTGTTCTGATGATTGCGGCTGTTATGTGAAAAGGGACCTGCACGCACAGTAAGCACTGAAAGCAGCCTGCTTGTTCGCGCCAACTAGTCAGTCTTTGCTTGTGACTTTTTTAAACTCTCCAGGATTCGTGAACTGGAAGACTAATGAGACTGCGCAGATGCGAAGACTGAACTGAGTCTTTCCTGAACATGCCATAATATACCTTTTCGTGTGACGATAATCATAAGAAACAGACCGTCGGGCTGTACTGGTATACATATCTTCGCAAGCCAAGGGTACCAAGTCCACTTTGTTCCATACGTCCGTATGGAAAAAAACAGGACTGAGTACCTTTGGGTATACACTGACTCATCATATTTTAGAACAAATTAATTATGTTATACGTATAATTAGAACTGGGAAATATTGCTGACAGAACGGCACCAGTAAAAACTATGATCAGATTGCTCGTAGCTTTTTGGTCAATTACATCTGTTCTGACTTGCTGTTAAGGTGAATGAGTACATAATCGGGGGAAGCAACTCTGCCATTTCCTTCCCGTCTCAATGGAGGGCATCTCTTGAAGCAAAAAAAAAAAAAAAAAAAAAAGAATGATCCCTCAGGAGCAAATATACTTTTCTTCAAGAGTAGACCCCATTTTTAAAAGGGCTTCTTCATCTAGACAAGCAAGAACTACCCTCCCCCCTCCCAGCCACCCATACACACATTTTGTAAAATTGGATATGCCTTAAGAGCCCTTACGTTTAGCGAATTTATAGACTGAGTACAGTCAGCATTCGTAGAGGTTGCAAGAATAACAATTTGAGCAATACCACTGACCTCTAGGAACACCATGCTTTTTATGTTTTTGTTATTAATTATTATCCTATATTTGCAGAGGGCTTGGGTGTGGCGCAGCTATGAGAGCCATGTGCATAGGACTTAGGTATCCTAAGTAAGTAAATTCCATGAATACATTAAAACCTCTGTTTAAATTGTGTGTTTATTTTCTCATATTCACTGGTTGTCCGATCTGTATAGTGGGCAAATCTTTGTCTGTTGTTATGACCTTCGGGATGTGTTTGTGTGAAATGTTTTCTTTTAGTGTTTGGATTTAAACCACTTGGTAAGAGCGTTTTATCTGTTTATGTTATCCATAATGGTCATCTATCGAGATGGCTAGATGTAGCTTTCTTTGCTCTAAATTTATATTTTCATCTGCAAATCAATGGTTTTTGTAATAAGATCACTTCGCATGTAACCAGAAAATCTACCGAGTTTGCGTTTTATTCGAGAAAATGCTAGTTAATCCCATTTTAAGATAGATTAAAGGCCCCATAGCTCTAACAGCATGAAATAGTTTATCGTGAGATATCGCTGCAAAC
This sequence comes from Ctena decussata, assembly GCA_963989385.1. Classification (NCBI taxonomy): domain Eukaryota; kingdom Metazoa; phylum Mollusca; class Bivalvia; order Lucinida; family Lucinidae; genus Ctena; species Ctena decussata. The sequence continues at coordinate 107,233,088 of OZ022500.1, read as the reverse complement.
TTCTCACTGCAGTTTCGCCATTGATTATTATCGTGATTGGCCGGCTTTGAAAAACCAAAAACGTCCATGAGTTTACCATGAAATAGATTTGAAAAAAAATAACTAGGTCATTTTAGTTGCCAACTAAAATGACCTACTTTCGATTTCACATGCTTTATTTCATGGTAAAAACACAAGGTACAGGAGATAAAAATACAAGGTACAGGCGTTTAACAGTTGATAAAAATACAATGTACAAAAATGTTAAGCAAGGATCCCATTGATTGTGCCGCTGTTGCATTATTTCATTGCTTAACGGGGAACCAGAGATGAAAACCGTATTTTTATGGAGAGACTTATCATTTTTTCCAAAATACTTTGTTCCTTCTTTTTTGCCTGTTATATGATACAAAAAAAGCACATCAACCGAAATATTTTCATTAATTCTGAAGGCTGTACAGGTTTCATAATGATTTGTATTTTGACGATTTTTACCTCTGGTAGGACTATGGAGACTTTAATAATCTGTTTTTGCTCGTGATAAATATCTTTTAAGTACGGGACGAAACCACTTGGCAAGCAAGACTGAGCATCCCCAAATTTTTCTGCCTGTATGGGATGTCTCACTAAGAATCGGTTTTGTGACACACGATACAGAATAGTTTTTGACCCCTCCATCGTTATCTTTGAAAATAGTTGCCCTTACATAGTATTATACATTGTACCTAACAAGATTAATAATTCCTGAATCGAAATACATGTACACCATAAAATATTTGTAATGTAGCTACGGTTGATTCATGTAAAATTGATGGCAAAATTTGAAGAAATGGTACCAATGCAGTTTTCAAAATCAAAAGTAGAATAGTGATTTTCTCAAGTTAAATGTGAAAATAAAGCACATCATAACGATATACAGAAACTCAAGTTGGCCTGTCAAAAAGACCTGTAGCTATGCTTGTCGAATTTGCGGTACTACCTTCACTTAATGATTTTAAAACACAAAAATAAACAATTCTGAAACTTACACGGCATATTGGGACAAAGATGTGTCCACTATACAGATCGGAACTACGGGTCATTTGTACTGTACGCTCCCAACCAGTGATATTGATCGATATTCTCCGATTCTGTTACGAGCGACTTTTGCCCGGTTCTCACGTACAAGTATGTTCCGGGATTAGATGATTCGAATCAGTCCAGTTGGTATTATACTTTCACCCCGGGTTAATGGCAGTAGCTGCACAAGTTTGTACCTCATTCAGATTCGAATACAACGTGAGCGCCTGAGGTATTCCACTGTATATAGACGCGATACAATATAACATTTATGTGAATCGGGCAGTAGCAATAGAATCCAATATTAACCGTAGTTACTTGCAAAAGATTGCCATTTTTGTTAGATTGCATGTATTTTGTTCCTATTCGCATGAACGACGCTTTTTCACTTTGTATTTTCTGCTTTCATGTTTAGTGCCGAAGACCTCGACACGTTGATAGCCGTCAGTATAGAGTGTGGTAGAATGACTCACCACCATCCTACAGCATACCTCGGTTCCCTTACCTCGGCACTCTTTGTCTCCTACTCTATACAGGGTATGTTAACTTCACAGGCTTGCTTCTCAGCAAATACACTTGTGCTTATATATGCTATCAATAATTTAGAAAATGACTATAATAAAATAGGGATAAATAGCCGGTCAGGCTGAAAGCACTAAATATCCGATACTACTTTGCCACTAGAATGTAGATTTAAGTCTTAATATCACAAGATTATAATCTCTAACTTTCAAAAGCTTTATTTTACTCCGTTGTAAGAATCCTTCTAGATTATCCATCTTCAGTGAAGCTTCAGCTGTCAAGTCTAGCTACTCAGAAGCTGTAGTTTCTTTGCAAATGTTTTCTCTGTTGTTGTAGTAATACCTCCAGATGATCAGATCTCTTTAATGCTGCCTGTTACATTTGTTTGGGCTTTTTATTCCCTGTTATTCAAAAGCTTTATTTTCCCAGCAGCTGTTTTCTTTGTTGCTGTAATAATCCTTCTAGATGATCAGCTCTCTTCAAACATTCCGAACACGGCCGTATATTTATCGTATGGGAGTCGTACATAAAAGTCGCTCGTAATAGCTGATGGGTTCAGTTTTTCGAAGAGGTATGCATAGGAAGAAGTATAGAACTGCAAAAATCTGCTTTATTTCCCAAAATATGCTGAGCATGATAAGTTTATTTGAAACGACAATACTTTCAGACAATACTTACAAACAGAAGAACTTTCGCCCGATATGATTTTAAAAACTGATCCGTAATACGCCATGTACTTTTTCTCAGTATAGATCTATTTTAGAAAAAACTGTCTGAAAAAATGTGTGCTCACTGTCGCCCGCGCTGTCTCGGTAGTTAAAAGATCTAAAAACAGTCGCCATACTGTGTTACAGGTCGACCATTACCTAGCTGGGGACAGGGTCTGATGAAAACTCTTCCTAAAGCATTGGAATTCATCAAGTCGACAGGCTGGTTTGTTAAGCAAAATGTTGAAGCATGGTGAGTTGAAGTTAAAAGGCTCACTTAAGCTTTTTGCATGTGTTGGCTTACATATAGTTCCTTTACGTGCTGTTTCTATTCTATTTGAGCCGCGACACGACAAAACCAGCAATGTGGTTGTGTGCCCAGCGCAGACTTAGATCAGCCTGGGCATTCACCCATTTTTATCAGATTCTTTGTTAATTGCTCAAAGGGTAGCTGAGGGTCTAAGCTACCTCCATGCGGACAGCGAAGACTCTGATCAGACTGGGCTGATCAGAGTCTGCGCTAGGCGCACAACCACAGTGTTGGTTTTGTCGTGTCGCGGCTTATTTCCGTTTGGTGTTGTGGGTAGAATATATACTCCTCACCAAAAGTTTAGCATAATCAATGCCTAGCTAAGCAGCAGATATAACTGACACATAGGACTTGTGGTAAGTCAAAAAGTTTTTCATCGTTGGTCTTATCCGATGTCATAAAGTTAACAGAAGATGCTGAGGCACTTGAATTTTGGAACTCAGTAGGTGCTTGGATACACTGTGCCAAAAGTTAAGACCCCTGTTTTTCAATGACAATTTTCGATCCCTTTCGAAATTGTGTCCAAACCATCACCAAATTCAACTTCATCTTCCACAAATTAGCATAGTCTATAGACAAAATGTTAAATAGTATTAGTTGTGGTCATGCCATTTCAGATTCGGACATTAGAGGCTAACTTGTCAAAACTTGTTTCCAAAATGACCGATAGTGCAATTTTCCTATAAATTCTTACGCTTTTATTGCGACGGAAATTGGTAGTCTTTAATACTGGAATTTCAAACTTTTTAGGAAACACATCAGTTACATCGTCTCTTGTCTGACGTAGCACGAATTTATTAATGCGCGACTTTTTTTGCAGAAAATTAGAATTTAAAAATAGATGTTACTAGAAAACTGCATTACAATTACACACGCAAAAATTCTTTAAACTGATATGTGTGAACCAAAATGCATATGCATACTGTCTTTCAGTCAATGAATTATATTGCTGTTTAATATTTTGAAACTGTTCTGCAGGATGTGTAACAGAACCACCGTGAAACTGAAATATGCTAAACTTTTGTCGAGGTGTATAGTATATTATCGTATTAGTTCCTGGGAATTTATATATTTTTTACTTCAACATTTCTAGGAGGGCTGCTTTTGTCCGTTTCACATTTTTTTGGAGAATTAAAAGAAAAAGTAATTATGAAAATTCAAGATAATCGTTGGATAAATCAACCGATTTATTTTGCGAAAACTTGGTGATTTATGTTCATTTATACGATAGGACACTTCGCATTCCACATGTAAACATTGCGGAACAAAACAAACGTTTTATTCAGAGTTTCTAGTCCGCAAAACATATGTATGAACTGTTCGAATATTCGTGTGAAGATTCATAGTTTCTAATATACAAATACAATGTAATATCTGCCTTGTGAGAGTCTGGTATTTTGTCGCACAGAAACACAGCAACTTACGGAAACACGCTGCTACTCACGTTGCAAAAAGAAAATTTTACACGAGTCGCTTACATTAAAACTATTTTTTGTCGAGAATGGAATATATATAATTATTATTAGCATTTATATATGGAACTAGGGAGACACTGAGCAAACTGAACGAACGCACTTACTGATCTGAGTCTTCCCTGTTCACACATGCTTTAAGATAAACTTTCACGCAATGGCAGTCAGATGTTTACACAATGCTTCGAATGTTTCAGGGACTTTTTCAGAGACAAATGGGCAGAGTATCTTAAAGAAAGAAACGTTTTGGAGGGGCAAAACGATCCAGTTTTCCCTGACAAATATGGCGTGAAGGAAAGAGATGCCTTCTATGACACTTTAAGTTTGAAACACTGGGGAGGATCTTGTGGTCATGATGCTCCGATGATTGCGTAAGTGTCTGTGTACAGTACTGTCGAAAACTTAAAGTCTGTGGTATCGAATTTTTGCGGTTTTGTGAAAATGACATATACATTGGCACAGATTAATTTTGGCGGTTCAAAATGATAAAGAAAATTTTTCTTATTTTTCTGTTTAACTAAACACTTTGGCATCTATAACAAGCTAATGTGTTGCCACAGTGTATAGTTGAATGAAACGGTAAAACCCCATTCCACTAGACGGCGCTTCTGCTGCGCTTCGAAATTTTGGTCAAAGCGCCATGAACCGTAGCAGAAGCTGCAGCAGCGCAGCAGGAGCTTCTAGGGGTGCGTTTGATTTACTAGAAACAGAAACAGGATTCCGAATCATGATTTCATAATCTTAAACATTATTCTGCCACTTTAAAAACACTATGTTTCGATGTTATGATTCAAAATGGTTTCTATAAGATATTTTTTATGGCTTTGATTTGTTGAAGGCATATAGTTTTCTCCATGTCCGTCCTTCCTTCCGTCCGTCCATCTGTCCGTCCGGAGCCATAACTATGTAACCACTGGAAGGAATTTCATGAAACTTAGAATGAATATGTATCACCATAAACCGCTGATGCACGTGAAGTTTCGACAGACTGGCTTCAGTAATGCCCCTAGGTCGCAGTGAATGCGTATCTGAAGCGGCATGATCGCCAAGTCACGGCGCTTGTTTTTACCTTGCTCAAAATTTGCGTAGCGGAATCGCCGTGGACACAAAGTGCAACGAAAGCGTAGTAACAGGGTGGCACAAAATTCATGAACGCAGCAGTATCGAAGCTACAGCGCGAGCAACGCAGCACCAGCGCAGTGAAATCTTGGTGACAGCACCTTGGAGATTCGTCCTCAACCCAACTAAGCTTCTGCTACGCTTTTCGTGCTCCCGTTGCGCTCTATACGCTCTTTTTGCGCTCTTAACGTCTCCGCTACGACTCTATAACTTATAAATAGCTCAAACACAACGATTCCGCTGCGCTCTTGGCTTGGCGCTTAATCTGCGTTTCCTCTGCTCATATGGCGATCTGGGTATGGAAACGTCGCGTTTCCATGGCTATCATCATATTTGCTCGCGCTCAAAACGTTTCACAATTCAATTCTCAAGTTTCATTCAAGATGCCACCCCGTCAAATGCACAAGGCGAAATCTACACCTAGGCCTGATCAGGGGACAACTTTCATGCAGCCTGGACTGCAGGAGAGTGTATCCCAACTCCTGCTCCCCAGGCTCCTGTTCTCTAAACTGAGCCAGACCTGCGCCCTTCAGAACATCAAACAGAAGCCCCAGTTGAGTGTGTACAGCAAGAAGAACAAGAAGAGGTGCATGAAGTCACCGGTTCATGGTTGTCGGCTGGATTATAGCCTTTGAAATTATTATATTATCCATCTTGTTCGAAGGCTGGTGGTCAACTGCTGAACCCATTTCCCACCGATTTATATAGCAGCGGGTTTAAAGTGCAACCCAAGCGCAGCATGAGCGCAGCTCCGGCACTTAGGTCGTAGCACGATCGCAAATGCATCATTATAAGCGGAGACCAAGTTTAGCTCGAAATCCTTTGCGTAGAAACAGCGTAATAGAAGCGCCCTTGAAGTCCGTCAAGCGTGACAGAAGCGCAACTACACCGTGGCAGCATCGTGGCTAGCGTAGCGAGATTGTATGAGAAGTGTACTGAGAGCATACGGTAAGCACACATGTCCCAAGTTTTGGCAAATGCCGACGCTTCTGCGGCGATTTGGAAAACCATAATCGCCATGAGCGCAGTCAAAGAGTCATCCCACGTTTACAAGTACATGTATGTGTATTTATGTATGATATATTGGCTGACTTATATTTTAGCACTACTTGCGTTATCCGCCAATATCACCAAAATTTAGTAACCGCCAAAAATAGGCGTTTTACAGAAGTATGTATGGGCAAATGAAGTGTTTAGCAGATACAGCGTAACAAGGTCAAGGTGACACTTAGTACTTGTTGCTGTCTTTTGTGCCCAAAAGTCACTGAGAAAAAGTGCTTTTAAAAGTACTTTAAAAACTATTTAAACTCCTTTTAAGTATCTTAGACTTCCAAAGATGTGGCTTTTAATGTTTTAGTAGCCATGTATCTAACAAAATGGATATATATGAACAAATAGATACTTAGTGATCTCTCAAATAGTGTACCTCAGTATCATCGCAAGCGTATTTAGGCCTACATTCGGCCACAGAAACGTATGCTAGAAGCGTTGACATTAGCTGCGCAAAGGTATTAAAAATCTAAGCATTCGTATTTCCAGTAAGCGCAAACGTGGTTCTCCCTACTTTCGTCCGAGCATTGCGACGGCTTGATATTGTTTAAGAAAATATTTTAGTTCATAGGAGGAGCCCTTGGATTTGCCTTCAGTTCGCCTGTCGACGGTCTAGTCATCTCTGTACACTCTGCCGGTTTTGGTTAGGTCGGAGTAATTACCTAATTGAATATTATATTTTCCTATGTTCATGTTACACAGCTTATTTCTGTTTCAGATATGATGCACTAATGGGCGCTAAAGATAGCTGGGAGGAGCTTTGCAATAGGTAGGGCCGTCCCAACGGGCACAGTATGTTGAATCAACGTTTTATCAATGCTGATTCAGCGTCATAGGGCTTATGCAATGCTTTTTCAACGTGATATGCCTGCTGGGATGCCTTCAACAGAAAATATATGAGCCGCGACACGAGAAAACCAACAAAGTGACATGTGCACCCAGCGCAGACTTAGATCAGCCCAGGCTGATCTGAGTCTTTGCTGGGCGCTCATGACACTGTTGGTTTTGTCGTGTCGCAGCTCAATTATGAAGTCAATCATTTTAATCATATATCTTAGCATTGCTGACACCCTAGCGAGGGCGTCCGCTTCTGCATTTCGGATATTTATGGTTTAATGTTTTATCTTTTAGGAAAGCTTATAGGCACATGCATCACCTTGTCCATTGACAGGCCTCGTTAGATAATGAAAAGTAAAAAGACAAGAATGACCGGGAATCGATACAGTCAGAGCCTATATCCTGACCTTAGATACAAAAGGGAAGAGAAGCCACTTTAGCCTGACTTAAGTCATTTAGTACATCACGAATCACATCAGAAATCACTATTTTATAGCATCATGATTGCATAACATTTAAGATTCAGTTAATCTACAACAGATCGTCCGTGAGGAAGTTGAGAATGCAGTAGCAGCATTGAAAAAGGGGAAGTCTGATGGAGTTGATAATATACCAGCAGAACTTGTTCAAGCTAGCGGGGAGACCATGATTGATGTTTTAACAGAGATCTGTAACGGATCTGGAGAACAAGAGAATGGCTTACCCCATTGACTAAGTCGCTGATTACACTCCCCAAATCGGGCAACTTACGGCTCTGTCAGAACTGCAGCACGATCAGTCTCATCAGTCATTCAAGCAAACTGATGCTGAAACTCTTGATTAGCCTTAAACCCCAAGCCCAAGAGATAATAGCTTAAAAACAGGCTGGGTTCAGAGGCGGAAGGAGCACCACAGGACAGATATCCAACCAAAGAATCCAGTGTGAAAAGGATCTCTAACATCAGCAGAATATATGCCATGTCTTCATCCATTTAAAAAAACACCTTTGTCAGGGTATGGCATGCAGCCATATGGGCCACCATGCGGAAGTCCAGTGTCACTACGAATCTAATTATTCACAAAATTTCTATATGTCATTCACATACCCTTTACCATTGCAAGCTTGTCACATGGGCATCTTCGACGACAAAGCGTCGGAATTTCCACTTGCTTATGCCATCTTATGACAACAAATTTATACTTACAACCATCACTTCTTGTACATTGTGACTCTTATTCTATTTCTAATTCTGACAGTTTTGCCATGTTTATCCGGAACGATTCAATTGCTTGTCCCGCTAATTATCACGAGAAATGATATACCAGCTCAGTTTAAGTGTCTTAAGTCTATTATAGGAAAAAGTCATTTATTAACAGGTGGCGGTGGTGGTGTGAGGGGGCAGGGGGATATATTCATGGTGGTGGGGTCGGATTTTTTTGGGTGATCTACTTGGGGGTCATAATCATTAAGCCATAGAGCAGGAGGGGAGGGGGTTATATATCATTGTGTCAGGCTTATAGGGGGGGTCAGAATTCTTCCGTCAGACTTCATTTAAAAAATACGTCGCAGCTTCTAAGGGATGTAGCCCCCCCCCCGAATCCCCTATTACCCCTACTACTTGGGGTGTAGCCCCCGAATCCCCATTACTCCTTTTAGATTAGTTCTGTTCTTTCAAACTTGTCTTCAAACCATTTACAAATAAAGAAGAACAAAAAAATGACCACTTCATGTCCTGAAAAAAAATATTACAATGATTTGCTTCAAACCTTTTACAAATAAAGAAGAACAAAAAAATGACCACTTCATGTCCTGAAAAAAATATTACAATGTTTTGCTTTGCTAGTATATCAGTATAAATCTATTAAAATATGCCAATCAGAGAATTTAATGCCTGCGTTTGTGAGCTGTCTATAAAACTGCTTCGACTTCTTGGGGGCACAACCCCAGACCCCCTTAATATCATCAAAAGCTTTATAGAACATTCAGCATCAGATTTCTGGGTAAGCATATGCAAGGGAGAGAGGGTTGGTAGGGGAGAGAGAGAGCAGAAAACGTTTAATGACCATTAATCTGTTTAAATAACTAACATGTAAAAATGGGAAAGTGTTCATTGTCTTCATAGGTTTGATTGTGGTCAGTCTGACATGAAATAGGTAATATGAACATTATCATGTGAAAGTGGGGTCGTTGTGGGGCGAAGGTTGGGTAGGGGCATTAATATTTGTCACCTATCTGTAGGTTCGAAAAACAATTCTAGTTAGACTGGTAGGGGTCGTATAAAAGTTCTTGATCATATGAAAATATACTCATCCCGACCCCCGCCTGATAAGAAACGACTCGTCCCTGATTAAAAATTGATTAATAGCAATAGCGTTGAGTAACGTAACCTGGCAATGCCCTCACTGGTTATATGTTTGTTGTTGATAATAAATATAGGGACTTTCAAACTTGTCATCTTTATTTGACCAGTGGACTTCTCCATCCTTATCATTTGGATGAGTCCATTTCTAGTTGTATGGGTTTCTGGTGGATGCTTTAATTTTTGTATCCTGCGGCGTCTGAACTATTTGCATATGTTCCCAATACGGGTTTTTAAGTCTTGAAAGGGTTGATATCAACTGAGCGTCATATATTAATGCATGCTTTTGTTTCAGGGCTATGTTCCATTATGGTGACAATGACAGTACAGGTGTTATAGCAGGGGCTTGTTTTGGAGCGATGTATGGTTTTAAAGGTGTGCCAGCTTGTAATCATGAGGTAAGTTCAATTTGTTCAATATAAAGAGGTCAACTAATACCGTGCTGCATGTTCGAGTTTGCGTCCTCATTCGCGCTTACCAATGCTACTGAAAGTCCAACGCGTTTGGTTTAGTTTTCACAAAAAGGTAAGAGATAATGTCAGGATATCTGCGCGGTTGGTAAACTTGGGAAGAACCTCGAACCTCAGTCGAATAGATATAAGGGTGTGCTAGCTTGTAATCATGAGGTCAGTTCAATTTGTTCAACATAATTAGCTGAAATAATGTTTATGCTGTACTTCATTTTCGCGAAAACTTGCGTCCTTATTCACGTTAACTTTACATATGTTACAAAAAGTCCAACGCTTTGAGTTGATATGAGATAAAGCAAGGTATTCTTGGGAAGTAGCTGGAAAATGTATCAGTCGAATTTCGCTCCATAGCTACATTATTGTTCCATAGGTGGAAACTTGTAAATAAAGGCAGGTATCAACGACTATTTCATTTAGTTATAAATATGCATCGAGGTATGAAGAAATCTGGAAGTGCTAATTTATTCAAATATGATGATGACCTCTCTTGACTCGAAATTAGTGCTGAAAGCTGCATTGCTTTGATGAGATCGCCTAACCAGTTTGAACAGAGAATGTCTTGTGTCAACGTCGAGACTCTCAGGCATACATGTATGTTTTTTTTTTTTTTTTTTTTCATTTTACGTAAAAGTACCGGCCTGTAATGCTTGTCTTTGGGGGAACATTTGTTTATTTTGACCCGAAAGCCGAAATTTATTACATGTACTGCAAAAAAGCTTTATCTCATGAATAATACCGAAAATTCGATGCACGCTTGTTTCTTGATGACATAGAGGATTTTAACCAGCCTCGAGATAGTCCTGGGGAAACAGTTCAAATGCAGGATGGCTGATGTGGGATTAACGTCCGTTTCGAAAGTATGGGTAAAATCGCATTGTACTTAAGTGATATAATAAAGTACTAGCCTTAAAATGGTGAGTTCATTGAGCATACAAAAGTGTTAAAGATCATACTTGGCTTTGAACATTCAATATTCATTCTTGTATGAATATCGTACAATTGCTTCTCCTGAAAGTGAACCCTTTCACCTTAAATCCACCCATAAACCCATCCTGGTATTTCGTCTGTGTTGTATAGTCCTTACTTCCGTAGGAATTTATCTCTTTATAAATATTCACTACAGCTAAGTGACGACTAACAGTCAGCTTTTTCAAAGTCTACTTGTACATCTGTGTAATGTGAAGTTCATATTTTGTCTGTTATGTCTTCCCATACGGCACACAACTGTGAATCAATATCGAATCAAAGTTGATTCAACGTCATTACGTTTAATCAACGTGGACTGCATATTGATTCAACACTATGTTCCTAATGGGTTATTTCTTGTGTTTTATCTCTAATTTCAGAGCCTGGAATATAGAAACAGACTTGCAAAAGCAGGAGAGGTTTTATATTCCCTAAGGCATAAAACAAGCGAGAAAGAGTGAACTATATATGTTTCATGGGTTCTGATCCTGTAAATGTCATCATGCTGTATATGTGCTTCTATATAATTGTAATTATATGAAATAAAATGTGTTTATGCCAAACATGCGTCAAGAAATTCAAGTTCAATAAAATGTTGCAGGAGTTCGAAACCCAGCAATTGTAATTGTAATTATATGAAATAAAATGTGTTTAAGCCAAACATGCGTCAAAAAATTCAAGTTCAATATAAATGTTGCAGGAGTGCAAAACCCAGCAAGTTTCGACAGTGGCTTTCATATCCCCTCAACCTGTTGAAACCTCTTTGTCGGCCAAAAAGTATTACCGCAATAGCACCTCCAAATTAAAAAATCTGTATTTGAGCAAAACTATTAAATAATCGAGGAAATGAGGGTTTTTCCCAATAACGAAATAATTTCCTTTTGAGATTGAAACAAGTATTTCTTTATCTGTGACTAAATATTCAAATATACAGTATTTTGGCGTTTGTTTGCTCTCCAAAATTGAAATAAATTTTACACCAAAGTGCGTGTTATTTTACACCAAAGTGCGTGTAATTATACCGAGTTTAGTGCGACAGGCGCGCTTTTCTGTATTAAACTTCTTCAATGACGCTAACCCCCAAAAGTTTAAAAGAAAAAAAAGGGTGATGGGCAGGTGTTGGCAGGCAAAGAACAGCCTTCTTTGCTAACGCATTCTGCGAGACACAGTAGCTGCAGACATCAGGTAAAAGACGCCTACCTATATATCCCCCACCGAGCCACATCAACCCCTGTGGCTCGAGAAACGAGACAGACGAGGGCATCAGGAAGTAGATGAACGATGCAACAAGAACTTGCAAAAAGCAAAAATAATCCAAAAGAATGAAAGCCAATCTCTGCAGAGGTTCATGTCGCTAAGCTAAGTCAGTCATGGTTTAAAATTTTTACCTGATATAAGTAACAAGGTTACTTTAAATCAGGTTACTTTAACAAGGCTTTTTATACGCCCGTTTTGAAAAAAATGGCATAGCGCTGTCCTTCTGTCCGTCCGTCCGTCCGTCCGTAAACATTCTTGTGCGCGCCATAACTCAGTAACCATTTGGGATATCTTCATGAAATTTTGTAGGCATATGTATTAGGTAGGGGTTGATTGTTTTTGACCCTACAGGTCTTGTGTGCGCCAGAACTAGATAACTGTTTGGGATATCTTCATGAAACTTCAAAGTAATGTGTATAAAGGCCCAACAATGTGTCGCGTACAACAATGGTTGCTCTCCCTTTCTTCGTTTCTGAGTAGCATCCCTTTTATTAGTTCTTTTCGGCTATTTGTGTGTATACTTATGTTGTACATACATTTAAAACTGTGTAACTGTTTGGAATATCATGATGAAACTTTACAACAATGTGCATGATCACAAGATAATATGTCGCATATAAGAATGGTTGCTCCCCCTTTCTTAATTTAGGAGTAAACTCCCTTTCCTCTGTCCGTAAAGATTCTTGTGTGTGCCATAACTCAGTAACCATTTAGGATATCTTCATAAAATTTTGTAGGCATATGAAGTAGGTAGGGGGAATGTATCACATACAAGAATGGTTGCTCCTTCTTCCTTAGTTTCCAAGTTATGCCCCTTTGATTGTTTTCCCCCTGCAGGTTTTGTGCGCGCCATAACTAGATAACTGTTTGGGATTCATAGCAATGTGTATGAAGTCTCAACGATGTGTCGCGTACAACACTGGTTGCTCTCCCTTTTTCGTCTTTGAGTTACATCCCTTTTATTAGTTCTTTTAGGCTATTCTTGTCTATACTTATGTTGTGCATACATTAACTCGGTAAATGTTTGGAATATATTGATGAAACTTTAAGCAATGTGCATGATCACAAGATGATGTGTCACATATAAGAATGGTTACTCCCCCTTTCTTAATTTTGGAGTAATCTCCCTTTGATCATTATTTTTAGGTATTTGCATTCACTCCATATCTCCTTAACCCTTTGAAATATTAGAATGAAACTTTGTAGGAATGTGTGTAATAATGGGGCAATGTATCCTGAGCAAGAACCATGACTCTGGCTTGCTTACTGGATTATCTGCCCATGCATAAATTTCCTGTTTACTCTATAACCCCTTAACCGTTTAGAATATTTTAACACAACTTTATGGACATGTGTATATTGTCCAGGGAATGTATTAGAACCAAGAATGGTATATCTAGTATATTTAGTTTATGAATTATCTCCCTTGTTTGACTTGCATTACTCAGCTTAGGAGCCACTTCACCTTGGAAGCTGATTTTTGGTATACTAATAGTATCTGATGTGTTAAATATTTAAATAATGTTGCCGTCATTAATTAAAGTCTGGTATCCCCTGTTTGTCTGCCTGTCTGTCCTTTTGTAAACAATATTGTTAATTCTTTAATTCCTTTATGACATTAAAACGGGCGTATTATGCGCCGCTTGCGAAGCCCTTGTTAAAGTTGTGTTATTTCTTTTTCCAGCTCTATTCGCAATATGAGTTACAAAAATGGCTGTTCATAAACTGTTGAATATTGCTTATTCCCAGATAAAAGATCAAATAAACAACAACAAAAATCTTCAAAAAATTACGAATATCTGAAATTGTGATATGTTTTAATGAAATGTGTTTAGAAGTCATTTTTAAATGATATTAAGGTTCCATCGGGTAAATATTTCGCTAGGTAGATTTGTTTAACTGTCCCAACTTCAGATTACGCCGTAGCTTTCAATGTGAAAGGGTGGATGTTTCTAAAGGTGTTTCTCGATTATACGTATCTTTAGTTTCTAGTAAAGCATTTTTCATCTGTTCCAGAGAACCATTACTACATGAAAATGGAAGGACTGAATAAATATCGTATTCCACTTTCCATGAAAAACGGTTCTTTACCTTTGGAGTCAGTACCAAAATACTGGCTTAAAGTAGCCTTATAAATCTATCTATATCTGGTAGAAATTCTAACCTATGAAAAATGGAAGGGCTGAATTAATATTGTGTTCCGTTTTTTTTACAGGAAGAACAGCCCTTTAGCTTTAGAGTTTGTACCAAAATACTGGTTTAAAGTAACCTCATATATCTATATCTGGTAGAAATTCTAAACTATTCCAAAACTAAGACAGACTGGTCATAGCAGAGTTTGTAGAGTTTGGTTTCCATTCTTTTGGATTATTTTGGCTTGTTACAGGTTCTCCTTCCTGATGCCCTTGTCTGTCACCCATCTCGGAACATTAAGGTCACTCGGTGGGGGACGCCTGCGCTCACGAGTTAATACGCAGGGGACGTCTGCAGATGCTGTGTCTCGCGGAATGCGTCATTAAGTGTAGTTCGGAGAGGGATGCCCATTACTTGCCGAGACCTGCTCACAGCCTTTTTCTTACAAACTTTTGAGGCTTAGCGACACTGCAACAGTTAAAGACAGACATGTGCATTTGTGGCCCCAAATTTGGTAAAGCTATATCTATTTTTAATTATGCCCCCGCCATTTAAAATGGGGGGGGGGCATATAGTATCACCCCTGTCCGTACGTACGTACATACGTACGTACGTAGCGTACGTACGTACGTAGCGTACGTACGAAATGGTTTCCGTTCAATATCTTTTGAAAGCATTGGTGTATTGAATTCATATTTCATACACAGCTATATAATCATTTAATACAGGTCAAGTTCGATGTTGGGTAAAATCCGGCTATTATTGTGGGAGTTATGGCCCTTTTTCGACTTCTGTTTCTATGAAAAAATGATTTCCGTTCAATATCTTTTGAAAGCATTGGTGTATTGAATTCATATTTTATACACAGCTATATAATCATAAAATATAGGTCAAGTTCGATGTTGGGTAAAATCCGTCAATTATTGTTGGAGTTATGGCCCTTTTTCGACTTCTGTTTCTATGAAGAAATGGTTTCCGTTCGATATCTTTTGAAAGCATTGGTGTATTGAATTCATATTTTCTACACAGGTATATAATCATAAAATACAGGTCAAGTTCGATGTTGGGCAAAATCCGTCGATTATTCATATTGTGGGAGTTATGGCCCTTTTTCAACTTTAGTTTGTATGAAAAATGGTTTCCGTTCGATATCTTTTGAAAGCATTGGTGTATTGAATTCATATTTTATACACAGGTATATAATCATAAAATACAGGTCAAGTTTGATGTTGGGCAAAATCCGTCGATTATTGTGGAAGTTATGGCCCTTTTTCAACTTTATTTTTTATGAAGAAATGGTTTCCGTTCGATATCTTTTAAAAGCATTGGTGTATTGAATTCATATTTTATACACAGGTATATAATCATAAAATACAGGTCAAGTTCGATGTTGGGCAAAATCCGTCGATTATTGTGGGAGTTATGGCCCTTTTTCGACTTCATTTTGTATGAAAAACTGGTTTCCGGCCATTATCTTTTGAAAGCATTGGTGTATTGAATTCATATTTTATACACAGGTATATAATCATAAAATACAGGTCAAGTTCAATGTTTGGTAAAATCCGTCAATTATTGTGGGAGTTATGGCCCTTTTTCAACTTCATTTCATACAATAATGGTGTCCGTTTGTTAGTTTTTCAAAAGTTACTTGTATCCGGGCTGTTTCTTTTGGAAAGTTGCATGGCATCCACTTCTGCGATAAGATACAGAATATCATCACATCATAACCCCCCCCCCCCCCCCCCCCCCATGTACTTCTCTTGATCCAAGAAGCACAAACAATACATCTGCCCAAGGAAAACAATAAAACATGTACCACAGAAGTGTGCCTTTGTGAACCTAGTTATGCTACAAGTGCCTTTACCTTAAACAAGGCGCCATCTTACTTACGGCACTAGGCGGGGGCATCCGTGTCGTATGGACACATTTCTAGTTTTATCTATATTTAAACACGTCAGGGGTTCATTTTGCCATCATGGTATTTCTTTTGCATACGAGGGGTGATAAAAAATACGCGGGCTTTTGCTGTGGCGGTAAAGTTTATACAGTCGCAGTAAGTTTTCTTATACCGCAGGACTGTTCAAGCTTAGCTGCGTTATCTGGCATTTTGAAGAAATTTCAACGAACAGTAGGCCTATTTTCCTTCATTTTATATCAGGTAGTAGACTTTAGTCAGCCGAAGATGTTAGTTTCAAAACGTTCAGTCGGTCGTGGTGACCGGGTGATTGATTCTAAGAGGCCCCGTGGCCCTGAGGTCTTGGATGTGACTCTGGACATCGGGATCTTGGGACCTCTTAGATCGAATTTGACTTTGAAGATCGAATAAGAGTCTTCGTTTTGTTTCCAAAGTCACCCTTAATTTTTCTGTAGCGTGTGGATTACATCATCCTCATCAGCTCATGGGCCTGAAATTCTTTTGAAAGGGCTGTAAAAATCCCAAGTTATCCCTCTATGAAAAGATACTTGTTGCATCCTTCTGCGATTCGTATACTACGGATGATTTCGTGCAAGGAAGGGCTTTTGAAAACAAGTTTATGCATGTTTGTCTTTTGAAATGTAAACATTGGGCATTCTGCTTATTCACTGAGGCTTGAATTTGTATGTTGAATGTTATTTTGGATTTTAAAGTATAGATTATACTCACAAATCCGTGTATCTGAGTGAAACTAAAAAAAAAATCATCTTTAAGGGAAGTAACAAATAAAGTTTCAGTTGATAAAAAAATTTTAGAGTTATCTTTCAAAAGTGTCACTGTTTGTCAGGTGGTACGCAGCATCCGTGTCCGCAGCTCTCTTTTTCTCCTTTGCTTACCCGATACACGTCACTATATATGGATTCAGTGGATATCTCACTTTCTTTTAGGAACATTTTTGCCGTTTCGTAATGCGTTCTACACACTGAAGCTGCGCTCTTTGTTGCATTGTCATTGGCATTTTAGGAAAAGGGACCTGCATATAAAAAAAAACTACAGTATTAAATAGAAGCAACAATAAATATAAATAAAATTTAAAAAAAGAAATAAAAAAAATAAAAACTAATAAAAAGAGCTACTCCTTAATCTGTTATGTAATGATTACTAAAATCGTTAGGGTATTCGATTCTTGTTTTTAAAAGTAGTTTTCAACTGCAATCGGTCGGTCTTCAATAGAAAGTTCATTGTATCCGAATGGTAATGACCCTACAAACTAGGGCAAACGTGCTTAAGTAAACAGTGTAGACCCTGATAAGATTGCTCATTGGAGCATTCCGATAAAGGTCTACACTGTTGGCAGTGCGGGATAGTAACATGAGCTACTTGTATTTTAATATTTTGGTTATTTATAACATAAATTGGTTACTATATCCAAATATTTAGTGTAATAATGTTACAATTTTCATTCATCTTCTGTGTGTACTTTGCTACTTTACTTTTCTTCGTCGACATAAGTCATCTGATAAACTGATCGACTTTTCAAGGAAGGCGTTTGTCGGTTTGTCGCGTGATTACACCAAAAATATTTGGGATATTTCAAGTGAATTCTACAGTTGAAATCAGCGTTGATGAAATAGAAAAGTATCGCAAACAAAGCTGATTGAGCAGTTTATTCCAGTGGAGATACAATGTTGAAACAACATTATATCAACGCTGCTTCGATGTGTGCCAGCCAGCTAAGTAAATATCTGTAGGGCATAAACATACAGCATTAATCCTATTAAACACCCCGGGGGCGTTGCATTTTACGAAAGGGAGCGTTATTTAGAACCTTAACTGTAGAAAGTCAGCCACTGCCAACTACCTAAATAAATAAAGGTAAAGGTTTCCCATAGCCTAATAGCCGTAGGGGCAGTAGGGGTTAGAGACCCACTGTATCTTGGGCACAGCTGATGAAAGGCGGAGCCCATCTATCTCCTTTCTTTGCCTTATCCTTCCCTAATTCGAAAAAGGTACCCATTTACTGCTGGGTCGACAGAGAGAGTTTTCCAGTCGTCGGATGGCGACGGTGAGCCGCGAAATCACGACCTTCCGGCGACTTTCTGCACAATAGCCGAGCCACTCTAACCACTCGGCTACCGCGCCTCTCTAAAATACCTAAATAATAAACAGCTTTAAGGTAAATGGGCATACTTGCAGAGGATGCAACTCTATACTATTTTGCCTCCCTTTTCAGTTGGGGTCTACTCTTATAGGAAAGAATTTGCTCCTAGAGGAGCAAATTCTTTCCTTTAAGAGGATATCACATATCAAAGAGCTGCCTCATCCAGAGAAGCAAACAGGAATCTATGCAAGTTAATATAACCTTATTTTCGGAAATGCGGCAAAGGCGTTTATTAGGATTAATACGGTATACTATATATTTAAATCGATGTAAAAAGAACAATTTAAGGTGGTGATTTATGGTAAATGTAAAAATCTGCATAAAACCATAAAAAAGTAAGGTATCTCCCTGAAGGTTAGCAGACTTCTTATTTTTTTTGTTCTTTACAGTTTAGAATACAAAATAGACGTACATGCTGCTTAAAAAAAGTGTTTTATAAGGAAAGATCAAAGGGTAATTTTCTGCGCAATAATAAAAAAAATTAACATGGTTATTGAAAATTTATGTAGTACTGAAGGTGCGTTATTGCATAATGAAGAGCGTACTAGCAATTATTTATTCCAACTCTTTCTCAAATTGTAATGTAGACCAGATGAAAACGGTAGCTTTTTCTCAAATGTTCAACCATGTACAAGGTAATGTACACTGGATGCATTTATTAAATATAGGGTAGGCAAGCATACCTATGTAACACCTACAGTATAAATAATACATTACTTACATGATCACTGGTGTGTAGATGAAATTGTTCAACTTGTTAAAATAGTCTCACCTGTCTCACCTGTGTGTTTTGACAAAAAAATTTGGACACAGACCGCATCTTTTTTCATCTGCTCAGCCTGCTAATGTATGAAAGAGTTTGGAAAAATAATTGCTAGCTCGCTCTCCATTACGCAACAAGGAACTCTCAGCACTAAGTATATTTTCAATAACAATATTATTTTTTCAGATTATTGCGCACAAAATAACCCTTTGATCTTTCCTTATAAAAACACTTTTTAACATTAACAAATGCTACATTTTGGGAGTCTGAATTGTCAGAAACAACATAAAGAAGGCATATGCTAAGTTTTGGAAGGATCAGTGGTATTTTGAGTGTTTTACGCAGATTTTTGTCTTTGCCCCAAATCAGTGATTATCACCACCTAAAACATTGTAAAACACTAGATAGTTTTATAAAGCTCCTATTTCGATGACATTACTGAAGCACAAGGAATAGTCTTGTCCGTGGGGTTAACCCTCCAGAGATCGTTAGTTCGAGTCCATCCTAAAACTGTTTAAAAAGTCATACTTCCGCCAACCATCATCATAGCAAAACTACATGCTGGTCAATACCACGACGCTGTACAATTGGTGACTACCCTGTTTGAGGTAGTTTGCGGGTTTCCTCGAAAGACTGAATACATAGTATCCGAACGCACTGTACCATCTCTTCCGGTTTTCATAGCGTCGAATCGAGAGTACAAACATTCGCTTATAACCAGTAGTCGGAAATCATTGTGTTTTATTTTATCCGGAATCTGCTGCGTCATATATGCTTATTCAGCTTTGGTGTAAAGAGGTAAGTTTAATATAATTTGCTCTTCGGTCTTTCACTTCATTGGCCTGTACAGTGTCGTGTATGGGTGGATAGTAAATGGTACAGTATTCAAATTGCCCTTGGCATGATTCTAAAACCATTTTGAGCCTTTTCTTACATGTTTTATGAAAATCTTTAAAACAAACGGAAGGCGTTATCAATCTACAGTTTCTTAGTTTTGTTAATAGGATGATTGCTAGGTTTTGCACGACACAAACTCGTGTTAAATTATGCTGTTCGAAATAAAATTTCTGTGACGGCCATGAGTTTTTCATTGTACAGGATAATAAAGACCGAAGAGCAAATTATATTAAACTTACCTCTTTACATTTTCAAAGCTGAATAACTATAAATGACGCAGCAGGTTCCGGATAAAATCTCAAAATATAATGATTTCCGACAACTGGTTATAAGCGAATTTTGTACTCTCGATTCAACGCTATGAAAACCGGAAGAGATGGTACAGTGCGTTCGGATACTGTGGAATAGCATGGAACAGAAGTTTTGCCCTATCAATATAAATCACGTGAAAATAACAGTTCATCTGATTAGTAAATTTGGTAAAGTAACAAAAAAAAACAACAACTATTAATTGATTGACAAAAAGAAGAAAAAAATATGATAATGGTAGAACCAGTGCTGATAGTTTTATTTGGATAGTTACGCTGAACCACCTAATTGTGGCGCTCGATCTGTGGTGGCGGTCCTTGCTTGAGTGTTTTTGTCCATGTTTGGTTCCTGAAATGTCCAAAAACGAAGCCCTTTTTACCGTAAAACCCTTTCTCTGTAATCTTAGATTGTTGAAAAGCTGTTTCATGACGTTGAATGCCGGCGACAGAGTTTAGTTTTCCGGGTAGCGAATCTGATCTGTTTGTGCCTCATTCCAAACGTATGCATCCTGCTAATTAAAGTTATCACTTCTGAAAAACCTGTCAGCTCAGTCTCTCAAATAGCATCATATGCTACGTAAACATGTGAAAAAACGCTGTGACGTCTCTTTTGGGTGTGCTTTCACGGTATTACCATAATGCAGTATACACGACAAAACCAACAAGGAGGCCTGTGCGACACGTGAAGACTCAGATCAGCCAGGGCATCCGCTAATCGCTGTGCGCTGAAAGGTTAGCTAAGGGTCGGTCTAAGCTACCTCCGTGCCGACTGCGGAACTCTGATCAGTCTGGGCGAATGCCCAGGCTAATCTGCGTCTTCGCTGGGCGCAATTGCCACTTTGGTTTTGTGTCGTGGCTCATATATTGGAACATCATAAGGCACGCGGGTACTCGTTCCTGCTTTAGTCAGCCAATTTACAAGGAAGTAAATTTTAACTACAGTATTTGTTTCCCTTGTTTGTGGATCTCTTTTTCCTATGTGGGCTACAAGAACTTGCTTCCTCTAGAGAAAATTTCTCTCCTTCATAAAGGAAAGAATTTGCTGGTTCTAGGGAAAATTGCTCTCCTAAAAGAAAAGACTTTGTTCTTTAGAGAAAAGTGCTCTCTCTCTCTCTCTCTCTCTCTCTCTCTCTCTCTGAAAGGAAATAATTTTCTCCAGAGCAAATTCTTTCCTTTATGAGGGAGGGAGAGGGTGGGGGTGGGTTAATGTCAATTTCTTCCTATAAGAGAAAATTATTTATCAAGAGAGTAATGTTTTCCTTTAAAGAGAGGGCAAAAGTTTCCTTTTGAAGTGACCTTAGTAGTCGGTCTATAGTATGTCGGTCTACGCCCCCAGCTTCAGTCCATTTGACTTTCAAGTCAGTAAAAGATTCAGGAATCAATTTCTTTGATGCAATTCTGCGTGTCACGCTACAGGCAGTATGACGCATTGTGTACATTCCTGCTACAGCAAACTGTTGTCCACTGCTCAGCCAAGAATTTTGTATTTTTTAACCCATGGTTGCCGGTGACAATGTTTGTGACGTGTGCGCAGAATCTGCAGTTAGTCATTGGCCAACAACAGTAGATTGGCGTGGTATAGAATTCACAATAATGCCAGAGAGAGATCGTTCTTGCTTCCCTATTCAATAGGGGCTTGTTTGACTGGTGGACTTGTCCATATAACATTTCTGGTTTTAGGGGGTTCTGAGGGATGTTATCACTTTTATTGTAATTTTCAGACCCTCGTCTGC
Organism: Ctena decussata; assembly: GCA_963989385.1. Classification (NCBI taxonomy): domain Eukaryota; kingdom Metazoa; phylum Mollusca; class Bivalvia; order Lucinida; family Lucinidae; genus Ctena; species Ctena decussata. The sequence goes on along the minus strand of OZ022500.1, from coordinate 107,211,091 downwards.
GGCGTCGCATTGTTTGCTTATGTTCCCAAAATGGGTTTTCAGTGAGCAAACAAATAATAATTTGAATCTGATTAAGTACTTTGGTTGAATTACATTTCGATGCTTCAAAATGGCTCATTGCCTTATTTGACTGAAATACTTTGTATTTTTTTTCTTTTTTGTTTAACTTCCTCATTTGCAAAGAAAGGACAATGTAGTAATGTAGTATTTTAGGACATATAAGCTGAACTCAGCTATATATCGTACCTGTACAAAGTATACAAAGTAAAAGGTGCGCAATACGGCACAATTTATTAGGTGAATCTAAGGTGAGAATCTATTTATAGACAGTCAAGTTTGTTTTGAACACGAATAACAACAACAGAAACCCTAACAACGCAGTTTCTTTTTTTGACAGCTTACTACGTTGCAGTTTTATTGTAAGGTTTCAATATGCTTTGTACAGCAATTTTGGCAAGGTTTTATGAGGTGAAAAAGCCTAGCCAAGTCTATCGAAAGCCGAACTACTCGAGCTAAAGGAGAAAGTGAAATTAAAAGCGGCCCATCAGGTACATGTAACGTTGATAACAATGTTTTTGCCACGTTAAGTGCTTGTATTTTCGCATTGTCAAGAAATGAAAGACATACAGCCACCCTCGTGACTCCAATTCCATTCCTATGAAAAAAGAACTTAAAATTTGTGCTTCGTTTTGATAGATGGATAACTTGTAAGTTTACGTCCTTTTCAAAAGTATTGCAGATATCAGGACGATAGGACGGTGATAATGAAAGGCTTTGTGCGATGGAAACCCGTTTACGGTAGCAAAGATTCTCGCCTTAAACGGGGCTTGAACCAGTAGGCCAGCGGTTAACCCACTGAGCTAACGGGGCCCCATTGTGCTTCGTAGAGTTCCCACTATCGGAGCTTTGTGGTAGGTAGCTCCGCCAGTTTGTCTTCTACAAAACTGAAATTCTGTAAGAATGTGCTTTAAATACAAACGAGTTGTTATATTTTGGCATTTCGTTTGTAGGAGCTTGAATTTTTAATTTCTAAAGCGGGAAAGGAATTGCGCGTGTACCATGCGAGAATTCCCTTAGCCCACCGTTTATCCTAGGGATTCAAATGATTATACGCCTACATCATTATCCCTTCTCTTGTGGGGTTCTTCTTTTGAGGAAAGGCCGGGCCGCGTAGCGCGGTCGGTAGCGCGTCTGACTCAAGAGCCAGACGTCCCGGTTTTCGATATCAGCTCCGGCAACGTACTTTCGTTTTCCCTTCCGCTGATTCAAGAAGGGCAGTTGTCAGCTACTGGCAGTGCTCTTAATTAGCACTGTTAATCGCTTAACACTTTAAGCACCAGTGACGAAAATAGCATAATTTGCAAACAGCATAGATCCTGAACCGCCTCATCTAGATCTACTATGTTTGCCCTCTAGTCTTGGAATTCTCAATATGAAATGTCTTGGGCAAAGCGTTTAATAAATTTTTGCAGTCGTAAATTTTGTCGTCTGCTTTTTGGTGCTTAAAGGGGGACTGATGACTGACCTTTTTTAATTTGAGTGAAAAGCACCTTTTTCCCCCTCCGCCCAATCTGAAGGTCATCTTATTGCGCACTAACCGTGAAAAGTATGGTGACCTAAGGTTTTACTGTCGAAGATACACTTTTGGCAAGTTGGCAACCTGTTCTTTCCCGCGCAGGAATTTGAAGCAAAATTGGCTTGTTATACAATGATGATGAAACGTCAGGTGGTTGTGAATCACTTTATAAACAAAACAGGATGTAAACATTTGTAAAATTGATTATATATAACTTGCAACATTAAATGCACTGCTCTTTCAAGGACAACTTAGAGCACATGATAGGTGCGCTCGTGTGCAGAAATATACTTTGTAGTAGGTCGTTGCCCGAATATACGCAGAATCAGGCCCATGAGTGCTGAATGCATTCCAAAAGTGATAGACCGAGTCCCGTGAACTAATTGCACAATATACGCACTATAAATTAACCGTAACTGACTAACTGCCATAAAAACTGGGACAGATATGCCTGGACTAAACGAGCAGTCTTGTCTCATCAGACGATGTGCAGAGAAAGAGAACCATAACCCTATTTTCATTTTTGACGGAATTATGTCCCTTTGTATTTTTCATATAGTAATTTCACGTAAGCTTCGTGTCCGCTCCATATCTCGAAAACCATTTAAGATTTCTTCATGAAAGTTTGTATAATTATAAAGCACCATCAGATGATGTGCAGAGAAAAAGGACCATAACCCTACTTTCACTTTCAACAAAATTACGCCCCTTTGTATTTTTCGTATAGTAATTTCATATAAGCTTTGTATCTCTAAAACAGTTTAAGATTTCCTCATGAAAGTTTGTTTAAGAAATGAATGTTATTTTTTTAACGTTTACTGAAGTATAAACTACATCGGGTCACGAGCAAAGTAAGTGAACCCCGAAGGGGTTTACGTAAACTTTGCTCATGACCCGATGTAGTTTATACTTCAGTAAACGTTCAAAAAATAACATTCATTCCTTATATTTATATTATTAACCGATGCTTTTGATCAATAAAAAATTAAACAAAAATAAGAAATACATATATAAGAATCGTTTTAAAAACATTACCGGCCGAATTTTGCAATAGTTTGGAACAGCCGCATTGTCACTGCCTACCAGTAAATTCCACCTCCTGTTGTAGATTGCACGTGCAAGTAGGCGTAGCGAGCTGTCACTCAATGTTTACTAGCCATTCAAGTACATGGCATGGCATGTTGTAGATTTCACGTGCTAGTTAGTGGGATGAGCTGTCACTCTGAAGCGCGTGACACAATGTAATTATTGACTTGTAAAAACATTGACTCCCGCATCACTTAAGTGGGTTTACAGAGAGCTTTGCAGTGATAATGTAAATATATAAATATAAAGCACCATCAAACGATGTGGGGAGAAAAAGAACCATAACCCTATTCTGTTTTGGCAGAATTGTGTCCCTTTGTACTTTTCTTATAGTAATTTTACATAAACTTTGTGTCCTCTCCATATCTCAAAAACCGTTTAAGATTTCTTCATGAAAGTTTGTATACATATAAAGCACCATCAGATGATATACAGGGAAAAAGAACCATAACCCTACTTTCTCTTTTAACAAAATTACGCCCCTTGTATTTTTCGTATTGTAATTTTGTATTAAATTCGTGTCCACTCCATATCTCCTTAACCTCGTGAAAGATTTTTTTGAAACTTGAGTCCAATGTTCACCTTATCGAGGCAACTTGCAGAACTTGTATTTCAACAAAGGTCAAGGTCACACTTAGAGGTCAAAGTTCAAAAGGTAACATTATTTGTCCGCTCCATATCTCAAAAACTGTATAAGATTTCTTCATAAGAGTTTATACAAATATGAAGCATCATCAGACAATGTGCAGAGAAAAAAACCATAACCCTACTTTCATTTTTGACAGAATTATGCACCTTTGTATTTTTCATATAGTAATTTCGTGTCTGCTCCATATCTTGAAAGCTGTTGAAGATTTCTTCATGATATCAGACGATATGCAGAGAACAAGAACCATGACATTACTTTCAGTTCTGATGGAATTATGCCCCTTTGTTATTTTTCTAGGAAATTCATACTAAGCTTCGTTTGTTTTGTAGTTTTATATCTGCCTTATTATTGAAGACATGTTGTGGACGTATTGAAGATGTGCATGTGGACTTTTGATGAAGCTAAAATTAATTTTGACAAAATTATGGCCTTCTGAACTTAGCCATTTAGGCAAATTTTTGCATTGTAGGGTATGGTGGTTGTGTAATCTACTTCTCTCACAGTTTTCAATGGATCCTTTTCATATGCATGTGGATTTTTGTTGGAGCTAGAATTAATTTTGACAGAATTCTGACTTTTAGAACTTAGTCATTTTGGGCTGTATGTATGAAGTTGTGTAATACTTTCAGTGGATACTTTGAAGATAGTGTTTGTGCTTTAAAGGTGCTTTAGGGATGTACATGTTCTGTGACAGGCGCTGCACGGGGGCATCATTAGTGTCTTACGGACAAAATTTTCTAGTTACATCTACAATAACTTGTCTGCTCCCTATGTACAGATTTTGACTAAATGGGATAAAATATATAATTCGAAGGGCGAGTTTGCTTGTGACCTTGTCCTTATTTTCTAGTCAGCAAGCTAATAAAGAATGATCCTGTGTGGAATGTGCTGGCGGGGTGTCTGCCTTTCTCAAAAAAAAAGGAAAACAAATTCTAGATCCCTTTGCAACAGTTCAAATTTGCGTGTGAAACTATGGATGAAGCTTCTGATTTTCGGGGCCTTTCGTCGAACGTACTGCCTCTCTAACCTCTATCTACTTGCCTCTATTACCTTGTGAATACCGTTTGGTTTTCGTTCTCGAGCTTGATATCATCTCACCTGATTTCCACCTATGATGGGTCAAGACGTTGAACAGGGACTCAATCTGCCACCCTTCAGCGCTATGCTCCAATACTGAGTCAGTGGTTTCAAACACTGATTTTTTCCATGAGTTAGGTTTTATCATTTTATTGTCACAGTTTTGCGATGCACTGGGTTTTCTTTCTTTCTCTGCTGCTCTCGGTCAGTAACTGACCTTGATGGCAGGCGCGGGGTGTGACGCATAAATTTCATAAAAAATGTATAGTATTTACAGAACCTATGACGAAGCCACACAGATTGAAACTATTTATAAGCCGTCCTCATGGATAGGTTTGAGATCGGCATGATGAGCCGTCCTCATGGATAGGCATGCTCTATCCCTGCCCAACCAGGTTGGTTTACACTATCCCGCAACTGCCTCTGCAGAGACAGCTTCAACTGTAAGTCGATTCCAAGTTGCAATTGATCTGGGGAAAAGGAATGTTTCAAACTGCCTGAATACATAACTGGACGGTGATACTGAAAGTTCCTGCAGATCTGGCCATTCAAGTTCTTCTAGCATGTCACTTACATGGCTCTGGTTGCGCCAGGATCTACAGGCCCAGCGCGCAGCAGTCCACTGTACTTTCTCTATTCTACTAATTTCAGTCTGGTGATGGGGGTCCAAACGGGTGCTGCATACTCTAATTGGGGCAGGACCACAGCTTTGTATGCAGCAGCCTTGATATCCTTAGGGGCAAAAGACAGGTATCGGGGAAGGAAACCAAGTCTTTGTGACTTTGCTGGTAATATTATTAATGTGTTGACCCGTGGTATGATCAAACTTGGATGTACTGGTATTATCATGATCGGAGATACTGGTACCATCAGAATTTAATGCACTGGCACCATACGGGTACCATCCGACTGGGATGCACTGGTACTATCGGAATAGGACTGGGGAGCACTGTAACATACGGAAATATACAAACAACTGATTTGATTTGACTGATGTAGTCAAATGCACTGGAACAATCAGATGCTCAGTGATATAACGATCAGCTCTCTCGTATAAAGAGGAACTTAGATTTTTCTGTTTATAATTATTCTCCATGATTTAGCATATTGTGGCCTAAAAAAATAACAAGAGGGCCATGAGGCTCTGAATCGCTCACCTGAGTATGGTGGCCATGTGACCTAGACCGCGTGAATAAAGTTTCGTTCCCGCAGCCCCTGGAGGCTGTGTATGAAATTTGGTTACAATTAGCCCAGTGGCTTTTGAGGAGATGTCTTAAATTGTCAAATATGACAGACATGGGTCAGAGTTCAAAGAATTATCTTGACCTCTTGTACCCGCAAATCTTCCATGTACTAACTAAGACGACTGTATATACCAATCTTTAGGCCAATATCTTCTAAACTTGCCATGAAACCTTATGTTCTAGCGTTTTCCCATACTTGACCTTGCCTTAAGAAAGGTCAAGGTCAGCCCAAGGTCATCATTTGAACAATCTAGATAGTACTCAAGTACCTGATGCTATATATCAAGTTTCAAGGCCATCATTTGGTTCTTGAGAAGAAGATTTGTAAAGGTTTTTGCCATATATGGGCATGGCAGCCATGTTGGTCTTGTGACCCAGACTGTTTGAACGAATTTTAATTCCCTCAGTCCCTAGAGGTTCTATATGAAATTTGGTTACAATTGGCACTTTGGCTTTTGAAGAGATGTGTGAAATTGTCACAATATGAGAGACCAGGGTCAAAGAATGACCTTGACCTCTTGTACATATTAACTGTCCTGCATTCATTAAGATGACTGTAAATACCAATTTTCAGGTCAAAATCTTCAACAGTTTCCAAGAAATCTTGTGTTCTAGCATTTTCCCATATAAAAGCTACAGAAAGCAAATTTGACTTTACCCTAAAAAAGGTCAAGGTCAACCCAAGGTCATAATTTGAACAATCTTGGTAGTACTCCTGCACCTGATGCTAAATACCAAGTTTCAAGGCCATTGGCCTATTGGTTCTGGAGAAGAAAATTGTTAAAGGTTTTTACCATATAGGGCATGGCAGCCATGTTGGTCATCTGACTAGGACCATTTGAACAAATTTTGGTTCCCCCGCCACCCTCCTAGAGCCTCTACATGAAATTTGGTTACAATTGGCCAAGTGGCTTTTGAGATATGTGAAATTGTCAAAATATGAGAGACCAGGGTTGAAGGTCAAAGAATGCCCTTGACCTCTTGTACACGTAAATTTTCCAGGTTGGTCCAGGATTGTGTGTTGACCCGGAGTTCGGAATAAAGACTCGGAGTTCAGACTAAAGACCGAGTGCAACCTAGGTTCGGTAGACTCGGAGTTCGGACTAAAGACCGAGTCCAACCTCGGTTCGGCAGACTCGGAGTTCGGACTAAAGACCGAGTCCAACTAAGGTTCGGCAGACTCGGAGTTCGGACTTAGGACCGAGTCAAATGAAGGTTCGGCAGACTCGGAGTTCGGACTTAAGATTGGGTCCAACATGAGTTCGGCAGACTCGGAGTTCGGACTAAAGACCGAGTCCAACCTAGGTTCGGCAGACTCGGAGTTCGGACTAAAGACCGAGTTCAACTTAGGTTCGGCAGACTCGGAGTTCGGACTAAGGACCGAGTCAAACGTAGGTTCGGCAGACTCGGAGTTCGGACTTAAGATTGGGTCCAACATGAGTTTGGCAGACTCGAAGTTCAGAGTAAGGACCGAGTTCAACCTAGGTTCAGCAGACTCAGAGTTCCGACTAAAGTTTGGGTCCAGCATGAATTCCGCAGACTTGGAGTTCGGACTACGGACCAAGTCTAACCTTGGTTTGCCAGACCCAGAGTTCGGACTAAAGACTGGGAACATTATTTATCATATGCTTATTGTATTGCCTTTGATACATCTAATTTGGTCCCACTGTATTTTCAACACTGTGAGGTATGATCCGGCCATGCGCTCCAAAATGCTATGTCGAGGGCCTAGAAGGATATCCAACTTGCTCTTGATAGAGGGCCGAGAAGGATATCTGTCTCGCCCTTGATATAACCTGTCAGCCCTCTTGAATCTGCATTTGAAAATTGGCAAAGTAAAGGTTTTAATTGCATCTCTAACTACTTTAACACAACAAATGCGTTTTGACAGCATTGTTGCCCTAAAATCATATATTGAAAGCTTTAAAAACCATCATCTTTGACCCTAAATGCAGTCGATAAATGGACAAGATAGCTCGCCTGACAGTGCCATGCCCATTACACAAAAAACTTTAATGTAAAACTTTAACATTTCACTAACGGGGACGCTGCATCCGGGGGTAGTGCAATCGCTCTTCCTGAACTTTTGTTCAGACGAGCTAAAAAGAACTCAAAACACGCACATTTTCCCGGTTCTGCCCTTCTCCACCCAGAAATGATTTCTGTGGTGGTTTGTCACAGTCACTCGTGTCGAAACAGTTTTCTATAAACATCTGTCATGAAAGCAGGCTTAAGCAGCCTCGTTTCTCTAATTTCTAACTTTCTTGTGAACGTTGTACTGGGACATTAAAGACGACTCTGGTTGTATTAGACTCCAAGGATATCTGCATCTGCAACTCTCACATCACAGGTCCAGCGGAATACCGGAGAGTTTTCCTCGGTACTAGAACTGAGCATTCATTTTTATACACATAAGTACATGATAAAAAGATCATAACACGGTTGTTTTGATCCCAGATCAGATCTCAGCCCTCTGACTGTATCAGAGCCAGAGAACGATATTGTGTTGTTTGTTATGTCTTGTCTTAATATATGTTTATAAATCTGCAGTTGCAGTGATAGTTGATTTAGTGTGTTCAGAGTTACGTTTGCCAATTTTCTCTCTCTCTCTCTGTTTGGCTGATTTCATAAGATTGTCGATACAGTTTTCCGGCAATAAATACATTTCACCAATCAACTTGTCATTAATTGCTGTTCCTGCTTATTGGCGCAGTCCTCGCACTTCAGGCTCGGGCCAGTCTGGTCAACTCGGGCTGAGATCAGGGCTGGGATCAAAACAACCGTTTAATAATCGCTATAGGTCAGCAGTCTCAGAGTTTGGTCTAAAGACTGAGTGAAACCTGGGTTTGGCAAACCTGGAGTCCGAAGTTAAGATTGGTTCCAACTTGAGTACATGGTAAACCCTGCATATCGGGAGTTTGGACTTAAGATTGAGTCCAAGATGAGTTCAGCAGACTTGGGAGTTCGGACTAAGGACCAAGTCCGACCTGGGATCGGCAAACCTGGAGTTTGGACTAAAGACTGGGAACAATATAGATCAACTCGGGAGTACAACCCATCCAAAATATAAAAAGTGCCCCATGCCACAATCATTGCAAGTCTGAACTCTGAACCTGCCTAAACCCAACATGGACCCACAGTTAGTCCGAACTCCGAACCTATCAAACCCATAAAGGGCTCATTTTAGTCCGAACTTCGAACCTGCCGAACCCAACATGGACCCACAGTTAGTCCGAACTCTGAACCTGCCGAACCCCACATGGACCCACAGTTAGTCCGAACTCCGAACCTGCCGAACCCAACATGGACCCACAGTTAGTCCGAACTCCAAACCTACCGAACCGACACACAACCCATTCTTAGTCCGAACTCCGAACCTGCCGAACTCATAATGGACCCACCTTTTTGTCCGAACTCCGAACCTGCTGAACCCAACATGGACCCACAGTTAGTCCGAACTGAACCAACAAACAACCCATTCTTAGTCTGAACTCCGAACCTGCCGAACTCATGAAAGACCCGTTTCTTTATTCCGAACTCCGAATCTTTACGCCGAACTCTGGGTCAAAACACAATCCTGGACCATCTTGAAATTTTCATGTACTCCTTAAGATGACTCTATATACCAATTTTCAGGTCAAAATCTTCAACAGTTTCCAAGAAATCTTATGTTCTAGCATTTTCCCATATAAAAGCATCAGAAAGCAAATTTGACCTTACTGTAAACAAGAGGTCCATGATGGACCTAAATCGCTCACCTGAGTTATGATGAAATAACATAGGAGATCACCTATTTGATGATGATTCAATTGGAGCAATTCTGCACTTTCCAATCTATTATTCTGACAAAGTTTCATGAAGATTGGATCAAAACTGTGCCCTCTAGAGTGTACACAATGTTTTTCTAAGATCAGACCTAGTGAACTTTTTGTTGACCTGACATACTCCTGTTTCAAACTTTTTTCATGGAGATAAACAATGTGACAAAATTTCACAAAGATGCAATGGAAAATGAAGCCTCAATTGTGTATGCAAGTTTTTTTTTTCTAAGATTTGACCTAGTGACCTAGTTTTTGATACAACATGACCCAGTTTAAAACATGGACTATATCTCAAGAAGAATAACATTCTTATAAAGTTTCATGAATATTGGGCCAGAACTGTGCCTCCTAGAGTGTACACAATGTTTTGATAAGATTTGACCTTGTGACCTAATTTTTGATTTGACATTATTCAGTTACAAACTTGGCCTAGACTTCATGAAGATACACATTCTGACAAAGTTTCACGAAGATTGGATCAAAACTCTGCCCTCTATCGTGTACACAAGGTTTTACTAAGATTTGACCTGGTGACCTAGATTTTGACCTGACATGACCTAGTTTCATATTTGGCCTAGATTTCATGAAGATAATTATTCTGACATAGTCTCATGAACATTGGATCCAAACTGTGCCCTCCAGAGTGTACACAAGGTTTTACTAAGTTTTGACCTGGTGACCTAGTTTTTGACCCGACATGATCTAGTTTCATATTTGACCTAGATTATATGAAGATAATCAGTCTGACAAAGTTTCATGAACATTGGAATAAAACTGTGCCCTCTAGAGTGTACACAAGATTTTACTAAGATTTGACCTGGTGACCTAGTTTTTGATCCAACATGACCTTGTTTCATATCTGGCCTAGATTTCATGAAGATAAGCATTCTGACAAAGTTTCATGAACATTGGAACAAAACTGTGCCCTCTAGAGTGTACACAAGGTTTTACTAAGATTTGACCTTGTGACCTAGTTTTTGACCCAACATGACCTACTTTCATATTCGGCCTAAATTTCATGAAGATTATCATTCTGACAAAGTTTCATGAACATTCGATCAAAACTGTGACCTCTAGAGTGTTCACAAGGTTTTTCTAAGATTTGACCTAGTTTTTGACCTGACATAACCTTTCTTCAAATCTGGCCTAGACTTTATAAAGGTAAACATTCTGACAAAATTTCATGAAGATTGGATCAAAACTGTGCCCCCTATAGTGTACACAAGATTTTACTTAGATTTGACCTGGTGACCTAGTTTTTGACCCGACATGACCTAGTTTCATACTTGGCCTAGATTTCATGCATCCTGACAAAGTTTCATGAAGATTGGATCAAAATTGTGCCCTCTACTATTTCTATTTTTAGCTCTGGTTTTATTTCTATTTTTAGCTCTGGTGGCCATCTTGTTCAGTGGAGCGTAACCGTTTTAGCAATTTCTGTTCAGGGCCATAAGGCGAACATTTCTGTGAAATTATTTTGAAATCTATCCACTGGCTTGAGAGAAGATGTTTAAAGGATTTTCTATTTTTAGCTCTGGTGGCCATCTTGTTCAGTGGAGCGGAACCATTTTAGCAATTTTGGTACAGGGCTCTAAGAGGAACATTTGTGTGAAATTATTTTAAAATCGCACACTGGTCTAGGAGGAGATGTCGTTTGAAGAAATTGTTGACGGACGGACAGACGACGTACAAATTTCGGTCACAATAGCTCACCTTGAGCACTTCGTGCTCAGGTGAGCTAAAAAGGTCAAAGTCAACCCAAGGTCATAATATGAATAATCTTGGTAGTACTCGCCTACCCAATGCTACATACCAAGTTTCAAAGCAATCGGCCTATTGGTTCTGGAGAAGAAGATTTTTAAAGGTTTCTATCATATATGGGCGTGGCAGCCATGTTGGTCATGCGACCAGAACCATTTGAACAACTTTTCGTTCCCCCTTCCTCTGAAGGCCACATATGAAATTTGGTTACAATTGGCCCAGGGTTTCAGAGAAGAGGTCGTTTGAAATTGTGGACAGACGGACGATGGAGCCTTCCCATCGTATGAGCCGCTGGCTCAGGTGAGCTAACAAGATTTGTTGTCCAATGTGGCCTCTCATTGGTGGCCACATGAGGAGCAATAACCAATTTTTTTAATTCCTTTTTGAAGAAATAAGAAAATCGTCTCAGGATTATCATAAAATACCCTGTGTATATGGAGCTTTCAAAAATGTCAATGGGAAACGTGAGTAAAATTCAGGAAACATTCCAGTTCTGACTAACTGCATTTTAAAATGCTTGTGCTATCATAATTTCTAATGAAACTAGATACAAGGCACATGAACGTAACACAATACTACGCATCCTATTTCCATGTCATATTATACAAATTCTTTTCTACTGCATGCTCTAATTTCTTTTGTTTACTGGGAGCTGGTAGTATTTCATTACATGTGTTAAAATATTAGCCATAATAAATATGAGGGATTGTCAGAGATAGAAGCAAGAATTTGCATCTTATTTCAGTATTTATTGTTCGCATGACATTATCATGAAATCAAAACCACAAAACTGACACAAACATATATATGAAGACTAATCTGACCCGAACAATGTTGGACATTCATATTGTATCATGATTTCTCAATTTCAGGGCCCCGTATAGACTTAAATTTTGGAGGGTTTTTTGCTAGAATGAGAACTATTATGAAAAGTGTTACTTCAAGTTTTCTCCATATAAATCTTTGCTGTGGAATTTCATTAGAATTGCCTCTTTGAGGCAATTCTATTGAAAATGCACAGCATTTGTTTTTAAAGAGACTTCAAAATTTTAAATTTAAAATCTGAAAATTTTACTCTTCAAAGATTTGAGCTTAAATAGAGCCCTGAATACAAAATTACAAAATAGGTCTATGGTGTTACACCAGGACATTGAAACTAATCCAGAATGTCCTATATTTATATTTGTATGTTACTATAGCCTCTTAGGGGACAGATGCCAATAAAGTTTGGCACTGCCGCCTAATGATTTGTAACTAAATGCTGTGAATCACGTTCTTTCAATCTTTCAAAGCAGCAATGTGGCATTGTGCATGAAATTTTTCAAATCACAAGAGTGAACGACTGACAAGCGAAGGCCCAGACTAGCCTGAATATTCTGACTATTCAGAGCCTTCTCTTGCCCTGGCACATTTTTAAGTCTAAATACATTTAAAATACAGCAGAATAGCAAAGGCCCTAATCAGACTGTACAAATGGCCTAGCTGGTTTTAGCCTCTTCTAGTTAACATATGCTTATCAGACTTTTTTTCCTTGGTAAAATATGAAAATACCATTTAAATGTTTCAAAATATTACATTCAGATTGTCATTTCATACAATAAGACAAACATTTAAACAGACACATATATACCAAACAACACAATATACAAAGTCACAGTCAAATTAGGAATGAGCACACTTCAGATTAAAAAGGAAAGTTCAAACAAATTGGAAACCTTAACATAAATAGACTTGTAAACATGTAAAGATGACAAATATTGACATTCATAGCACTTTTTACCAGTACATTTCAAATAGCTGCCTACTACAACACCCTCTTGCACAGAGCTCCTGAGATGATAATTCTGAGATAATTTCCATTATTTCTCCATAAAACATATACTGTGACCCCTAAACTGTACTGCCTCTGACAGGCAGTTCTATTGACACTGACAGCGACCAACAACTTAAGTTTTTATGTGGAGAATTATGACAAATTATCTCAGAATTATCCTCAATTAACCCCCTTATCTGGATCAGAGCTCTGTGAGTCAGCAATAAACAAATATTTCTGCAGCTAAATTTCTGGAAAATTTTATCATTTTAACTTAATTCTATTTCTATTTTTTATCTTTGATCCATTACAGAATTTACTGTTCAAATTTGGATAATATAAGTTTAAAGTTACCAAAATGAGTAATGAAACTTAGCTGCAAAACATTTATCATTGCCCAAGTCATATTAAGACAATAACAACCAACACAAATACCAACAGCATAGCCCCAAATATGCCTCAGCCTCAGCTTATAGTTAACTGTACTGTATGCTGTTCAATTTAAATGATGGAACCTGTACCTGAAGCCCCAATCAGACAATGAAATATTTTAGACAGACTATTTACTTGTTGCTATGCTGGGCATTACAGACCAAAGCTTAACAGTTTAACAACATCTGACATATAAAAAGCTGTTTTCGAAGAAAAAGATCGCAAACATTAGAGAAAACAAACATGTACTGTTCACTATCAAAGTAATGTACACTGTGCAGGTGTTTGACATTCTTTTCATAATACTCCTTGTCAATTTCAATGTTTTCAACGACTTTTCTAGAATTACAACAATCAGTTCTTTTGACTTATTTTCATTAGGTTCTTCCGAGAAATCTGTAGAACTTCTCTATGAAAAAATCTTTCAAAATTTATTTACAAGCACTGACTTTCATGATTAGTACATGTGAGCCGCCACACATGAAAATCAAAGTGGTTGTGCGCCAAGCGCAGACTCAGATCGCCCTGGGCATCCGCCCAGTCTGATCAGTCTTTGCTGTCTGCATGGAGGTAGCTTAGACCCTTTGCCACCCTTTAAGCGCTTAGCAAAGAATCTGATCAGACTTGGATGATGCCAAGGCTGATCTGAGTCGGCGCTGGGCGCATATCCACTGTTTGTTTTCTCGTGTCAGCTCATGTATTGCCAGAAATGAAAATGGCTGAATTTGCTAACAGTGTAGATCAAGATGAGGTGACTCATGATGAGCTGCCTCATCTGGACCTGCACATTTGCCCTCTGTTCTTTGAATTCTCAGTATGATTTAGCTTCGACAAAACATTTTTTGAAATTTTGCAGTCGCAAATTTTGTTGTCTGTTTTTTTTGTGTGGTAAATTATAATGTACAAGCTGCATAAGTGCATTACAAGCTTCTTCAGGTTGTGATTTATTATGTGTCTTACATTTTCAAAATGTCAAGCTGTCGTTCTTGAAACATTAACATTCATTAAAATGATACTTTACATAAACAACAACAAAAAATAAACAAATGAAAACACAATTAAACTCTATGATACATTAACAAGCAGTCAGTCAGCTACAAATTCCTTCAAAGATTTTAACCCTTGCACCTCACAGTTCATCAGTCCTGGCCTGTAAGCGAAAAGTTTTGTGGATAAAAGTTCACTATTCAGTATTGTTGCTCCAGAAGCTTGAGTTGTGGCAGCTCAATAGAACTGCCTCAAAGGGACAGTTCTATTAAGACACCAACACAAGTGTAAGAAGAAATAGATCTTCACCCCACAAAAAGCCCTGACTACGTAAAACATTTTTGGATCTATCCCGATTAGTCTGTCCAACAGGAACCAGAGCCCTAGATAAGAGGGAGTATTTGGTGATAATTAGGGATAATTTTTTATAATTCTGCATAAAACCATATGTTGTGACCCCTCATCTGAACCGTCTCGACGAGACGGTTCAGATGAGGGGTCACAACATATGGTTTCGATGAGAAATAAAAAAATTATCCTTAATTATCATCAAATACCCCTCTTATCTAGGGCTCTGGGAACTTGGACATGAACAAAAGTACTGACATATTAAGATATAACATCATGTCAAGACTTTAATGTTTAATCATGCAGAATGTGTGTGAAGCACAATTCCAGGCTTTCTTGTTCTTCGTCATATCCTTAGTCCTGAGGGTATTGCGGACAAGCAGAGAAGAACCAGGTCAAAATGAACAGCTACACAGCCTGATCAGAGTCTTGACTATTCTTAGCTGGTCATATATTCATTTTTCTCTTTTGAGAGTGGCCTTTATATAATCTGTCAATCAGTATTTCTACTTCGTTTCAATCACTATCTCTATTTCCCATAACGTTGTGGGGGTGGGGGGTCAGTCTGCCTCTATCTGCCCAGCGCACTAATCTGTTTATTAAATTACTGGTCTGTTCAAAAAGTCTTGCTCAACATTTTTTTTTTTTTTTTTTAATCATCATGTTTTTCAATTATCATGATCTTTTTGACACTTTAATGTAATATGCCTGTCACTATTTTTAAACAAAACCACAGTGCATGTACTTTCATATGGCTGAATCACAAAAATATTAACCTTTCAATTTTTGCTATTTTTTAAAGTTAATCTGCATTATCTCAGACCACACTGACAGTCATCAAAATGACTACATGTTGAATCATTATGCTCCAACATGTCACAGAAATTCAATTTAAGCAAAAATATTGGGGACTGTACTTTTTCTATTTTCTGGCAAGACATAAATGAGGCAATTATACAGAGATCCCATTTTTTTTTTTTTCATCTATTTGTTGTTTTTTTCGGAAGAAATTGGAAATGTTTGAAAATTTTCAGTCTCCAAGCTTATTGAAATTGTCAGTCTCTAAGCTTTATATTCACTGCACAGTGAGTGAGTCATTCCCCAACACTGTTGATCTCCAAGAATTATCACTATTCGGATGGAAAAAGAATAGGATTAAATTTTTGCAGTGAATTCAATATAATAAGGGAATTCTACTGGCAGTATCCAATCACCATTAAACCAACTATCCAAAACATGAGACTAAGATATCATATGAATCTTAAGTATATGAACAGGCAGACATATCTGAGCAAGCAGTGCTGATCCAGATCAGACTGCTTCTACAGAAGCAGTCTGATCAAGATCTGCACTGTCTGCCATTCACCCAACAGTTTCACATAAGATCTTGCAAAGCTTGTCGACTTGCCATTATTATTAGTAGTAACTTCGTTGAAGGGCAAGGGCTAAGGTGCCCTTGAAAAAATGTAATCCAGTGCCCGAATTCAGCTAAAACGATTACATTTCTTTTTATATAAATGAGTTGTAATTTAGAAGATCAAATGAAATTTAATTTGTACCTATCTTTTATTGGTGTATGATTAAATTGGTCAAATATAGAGACAAGCATTTCCGGTTTCATATATACAGACAAGCATTTCCGGTTTCATGTATCTTGGCTAGCTCTGCAGTTTCGTAATCACGTTTAACAGATAAATTCACCACCAAAATTATAACAATAGCATTATAATTGTGAAAATGAAGTCACCCTATATCTTGCTGGGCAAAAGTGCAAGCTACTGGGCAAATAAGCAGACTGATCCTTTTCACGCCTTAATACCAATATTGCTCATTTTCACATAACATCATTCACCTCAGAGCTCCAGATACGTCGATTTTTCTGCGGATGAATATTTTGATATTTCGCTGTTTTTGTTTCTTCATAGAAACTAATATCTTGCACCATGCTGATCTATTAAACTAGATCCAACAGTTTTTTTTAGAATTTTTAAGAGATACAATATAAAAGTTTCATCCCGATATTTCGGATACTCTGCAGCTCTGTTCTGGGGTCTTGATCAATAAATGAGCTATTGGCATGCACCGTAATTTTACCCTTAATATTGGGACTCTTAACCAATTATCTCTAATTATCCAAAAATTTGAATATGTAAATTTTAATATTCCAAAAGATGTGAAAAATCTATTGACAGAAAAGCAAACAGTGCAGACCCAGTTCAGACTGCTCCTGAGGAGCAGTCTGATCTGGGTCTACAATGTTTGCTTAGGCAATTCCGTCCCAATATTTAGAGCCTTTATGCAACAGGAGGACAAAACAAAATGAGTTTCTACATTAATACATGCAGTGAAATCTGCAATTAGTCATTTGTGATGGCATGACACCTAATCTAGAATAAGCTGAAAAACAATTTCATTTCATGTATTTCTCAGAAATGAAATGACACACTGTTGCGTGGATTTCTTAAACAGTTGTATTAGAATCTGCTTTTAGTATTTTTTTTTGTTCCATTCCCTGTAATTTGTACTTCTAGAAATAACTATTACAGTTTTCAGGTTAAGTCAGATCTATCTTTAAAGGTAAAATCAGACCTATCATTAAGTTACCTGTCAGCAAAAACTGTCAGTCATGTGACATTATCATGACCTAATCATATGAAATAACCTGTATTAAACAAGCACCTGTGTTCATCAGTTACATTGGACGCACTGTATTTACCATAGTACGGTATTCGAACACCAAAATTTATTCAAAAGCCCATTTTTCCTTTGAAGACTTTCAGCATACAGTGTAAACACTGATCAGACTGCTCCTTATGAGCAGTCTGATCAGGTCTACCACTGTTTGCTGTAACAGTATTGTCTTAATGATTTACTGTAAAAATCAGAATTGAAATAATTCAGATGTTGCCTAATTGGCAATTGCACCATCACGTGCTTAGTTTAATCGGATACACTGTAATGAAGGATTCTTAAGACGTAGAACGTTTTGGCACATTCATCTTAAGATGGGAGTTCACCCAGTGCAGTCTGTTAATAACAAATTCAGTACAGCTCTCAAGGTGAATAGAACTTTGGGAGGCAAATAATAATATTTTGCTCACTTCTTGACAGAACTAGTACAGAAATTCGAATTGCCATAATTCAAGAGCCATTGGCTTATATATAGTCATTTTAGTTTGTATATGTATTTTATTTTTGAAACCAAATTACACTAATATGCTTAATTATTGGGACATCTAAAACCATTAATTTTCCATTAGTCCCAAAGGAAAATTAATGGTGTAAGTTGTCCCAATATTTAAGCACATTAGGGTATCTATGGTTGAGATGAGATGTGGACTGGAAACTGACTTCAAATGAGCCACGACACCAGAAAACCAACAAAGTGGTTGTGCGCCCGGCGCAGACTCAGATCAGCCTAGGCATCTGCCCAGTCTGATCAGAGTCTTCGCAGTCTGCATGGAGGTAGCTTAAATCCTTAGCTACCCTTTAAGTGCATAGCATTGAGTCTTATCAGACTCGGCAGATGCCCAGGCTGCACCTGAGTCTGCGCTGAGCGCACAACCACTTTGTTGGTATTCTCGTGTGGTGCCTCAAGTTATCCTTTATTTTCTGATTCAGCTCTGTACATTTCAAGGTGTTGTAAAAGTGGGGTGTAAGAAATGATACCCAAATTTATCATATACCCCAACATTGTAATAACAAATGTCATCTCAAAAATTTTAATTTTCCTGGTATCCTGAGCAGTGTGTTTTGAGGAACAGCTAGGATTGGTCAACCAACAAGTACCTTTATGTGTGTATATATTGGGACACCTAAAAATAATGAATTTTCCATTTGGGACAAATGGAAAATTTATTATTTTAGGTGTCCAATACTTATGCACATTAGGGTATTTTAGGACTGTCTTGTCTGAAAACCTCATTAGTGCATTGTTACTATATTAAGCCATTGTCAGAGAAATTTACAGAGAAATGTATTCTTTTCAGTTTATTCTAGATCAGACATAGACATGAAACTTCAAATGCAGTAACATTCATATTGCACTTAACCAAAACATATAAAGTACAGTACCAAATCTTTGAAAATGTCACAGTTCATACACTTATAGAAATATTATATATTTTCTATTTTAAGATATATACACAAAAAAATGGTTTAACATCATGTGAAAATTTTCCAAAGTCCAAGAGCTCCACTAGATAAGCCACAAAATTCTGGGGGACTTTTTGTACGCCACAAACTTTTAGGAATTTTTTGTGGTAGTTATTGTAAGTTTGTCTCTGGGATCTCATCAAGTTGACTCTAAGGAATTTGCACAACTGATGTGTTTTTTTATAAAGATATAGAAGAAACCCCTTTTTGGCTTATCTAATGCTCTATAAATGGACTGTAATAATACCAAAACAGGTTAACCATTATGGCAATTGGGTGTACTTTCAAATGATCGCAACTTTACCATCCTTCTTCATGGGTGTCAACTCTTAAAGGAAAGAATTTGCTCCCCTTGGAGCAAATTCTTTCCTTTATGAGATGACCCCTTTTAGAAGAGCTTTTTCACCCAGGGCAGCAAATAAGAAGTCACAAAAGTTGTTTCCCTTTGAGCCTATTCACCAACAATGCAGAAATGAGCTTTACTGTCAAATTCAAACAAATGGTACGCCTACACAATCATTTAGACATTCTTATAAATAAACTATGTACATGTATATTCACATGGGAAACAAAAGCAACGGTCACATCAAAATATTCCATTGTATTTCGGTCTGCCGATCCCCCCCCCCTGCTGTCGTACAATGCTAAACATTACATCAGAATGAAGAATTCTGGTCACCTACATAAACAATCAGAAAGAATGGCCTCATAGAAAATAGAGTAGAACAAGATCTGAATCTGAGGTGTCCCAAGTATTTATCGCAAATAACTCATTTACAAACAACAAATGTGACAGTTGCTTTTGCTCATTACAATTATATGAGTAGGGGTCACATTAAACATCCCTTTCTTTCAATTTAGTGTGACCTCTGTAAAATGGAATAGCACTGATAAGAACAAAAGTAAATAAATGACTGGAACAGCTTATGACATAAATAGTAATATTTTACTGGAATTGTCAAAACATCCTCAGCACTAAGAACCCCAATCAGGAGGGTTTCGAAGACAATTTTGACATAATTTCTGTTACTTCTCCACGAAAACATAATGTGACCTCTATTCAGAAATCATCTCACCAAGGAGGTGTAATGAGGTGTCACAATAAATGCTGTTATGGACAAATAAGAAACATTATCCCAGAATTTCCATCAAATGCTCTCCTTTTCGGGGCACTGGTATTCGATCAAATAATCACAAATGCTCAAACAAGTGCATGTTGAGTTTATGTCAATATTTGGTAAAGAACAGAATTTACTACTAAATTCATAAGGTAAGTTATTTTGATTGAATACCCCATTGCTGATCAACTATTATACACCAAAATTCTTTGCCATTTCAAATTACTTCTCACAACACATGAATTTAGGGTAAGAAATGAAATATACCATAAAGATACTACAGGTCTGGAGCAAACAGTGCAGACCCAGATCAGACTGCTCCTAGAGGAGCAGTCTGATCAGGGTCTACACTGTTTGCCATTCCATCTGCAGCTTTTGGACACATTACCACAATGTTTCACTTTTTGGGCAATAACAGTTATTACTTAAGATGTCCCAATTTTTTAATTTTATGGTAATATAGTACATCAAATGAGAAAAGATCAGCAGCTTTGTAACTGCAGCAATTGTTTTGTTTTCATTCAACAAAATTGTCTTGACGTGTACAGGAACAAGAACAATACTGAATAGTCATACTGGCATACTGCAGTCTGATCAGTGTCTTGATATTTGCTTCATTTTTTCATATAATGTCAAACAGTGAAATAACCTTGAACAGTATAATGACATCTGGGCCGCTTAAGAATGTCAATTGGAAGCAGCTCTAATTTCCTAAGAACTGTTACTTGCATGAAAATAAACTCAAGACAATCTAATTCAAGACACCATGTTAGTGGGAATCCTTCTGGAAGCATTTAAATGGGCAGGGGATACCTTAAGAAATGACTACAGTAAAGTAAATTTTAACTGAACATGCCCGAAGACTTTTGTGATGTTGTTGTCTCCGAATTAGGCATACATTAATTATTGTTCAACTTCATGGTCACAAATTAGAACAAATAGTGTGGGTCGTTAACTGTACCGGTCCACAGAGCTCCAGATAAAATTTAGGCAGGGTTTTGAGGATACATGTAATTCCAAGATAATTTTTCTTATTTCTCCACCAAAATATACTCTGTGACCCCTCATTAGAACCATCTCATCGAGACAGTTCTAATGAGGAGTCACAATGTATGTTTTCATTCAGAAATATAAAAAATCATACCTAAATTATCCCTGTTAACCCTTCCTATCTGGAACGCTAGTACCTGATGATTTCTATTCAAACTCAAATTCATTTTCCAGATTTGACAAACCTGAATTCTCACCAAAAACCCCCATTTTTCTGGAGCTCTATTTATATCAAGATATCAGTTGAATAAGCATTCATCAAAAAAAAGTTTTTTTTATATATATATTTATAGTTCTTGTGTCATTTGACAACAGGAATGTTTTTGTTTGTTTTGTTAAAGGTTGTTATCTACAGCATATCCACTTATCCATATTAAATAAGCTTAAATTTTTTGCAAGCTTTCAAAACTATTGTGCGTTTGTTAATTTGTAACAATAGATCACCTGAGGGAGTTATTTCATCCGATATTTCATCGTTTATAAGACTTTAGACTTTAGTTTATTTGCGACAAATTTTCAATAAATGAAGCCATGTCTATATAAATTTATCTAAAATTCCTTTGTATATCAGGTATTGCCACTCTTAGTCCATATACCTACTATGGGGCATCCGCTAGTGGGACAAAGGGGTTGAGAAGGTGAAGTTAGAGTGCGGGAGTCTGTCAAAAATACAGATTTTTTTCTGTATGTGTGTTTTTTGTTTTCTGAAAATAATATTTGTCCTCAATTTTGCTTAATGAAACACGAGTTTGACAAAACCATCCCTGCTCCCCACATATTGGATCCGCCAATGGCAACAGTCAGAAATGGAACTTTAGGGCAAACTTCAACTTTTTAACAGTATTTCAGTCTACAAAGGCTCTTTTCTGTTAACATCAACCATACAAAAAAGCACATAATGAAGGTTTTCTTCTGACAAACAGGTAACCTAGGTAAATATTTGGTTTCTAAAGACTCCTGCAGGTTTTCAAAACCTTGACCACAAAAATGTCCCTACCCAAGATGCACTTAAAGTATCTTTTAATAGTCATGGCAGCCATCACAGGTTCACCCGAGCTACACGGTAGGCCAATATTTGGGGCTAAAAAATCACTTTTCCATAAAGTCATATATTCTAGAGTACTTTGTTGAGGAAACGCTTTGAATTCCATAACAATGGATTTTAGTGGAGAAACATGGACTCTGCCCCTTTCCAACCCTCAATTTTGTATTTTAAGGATGAGATCAAGGTAGTGTAAAACCAAAGAATTTTACCTTAGTTATTCTGTTATAAGACAGATGGTTCTTCCCTCCAAAACCACACCCTAAAAAAATCCAGATTCATCCAAAAAGATGGATCTAGATTTTTGTGATTGTTTTGGATGGGGAAAAACCAAAACACCTTATCGCATGCAAAATTATTAATACCAATTAACATACCTGGGGTCATTTTGGAGGAGGAAAACACCCCCATCTTTTAACTGAATATACATGGATGTGAAGAGAGATGTGCCACGGCACCTCATGATCAGAGTCTTGGCTGTTTGCACATATCCAAAGACACCTTTTTCATTGACCAAAATTTTGTCATAAACTGGTCATGTATGAGGAAAAAGCTATTAATACATCAAACGACAATCCTTATGTATGTCCTAAGGACCCTAAATATTGAGAAACCTACACCAATTACTGTAATATCCAACAATTTGACCATGCTAATTGCTAAACCAATATTCTACTATTGCGCAATAATCAAACAGTGCAGACCCAGATCAGACTGCTCCTCATGAGCAGTCTGATCTGGGTCTACATTCTTTGCTTGGACACTCCTGTTGGTGTCCCAATATTTCACAACGATACTGCAGGTTAAACTCAGCTAAAGGTAAAATTGCTGAATGGGCAGAAATCTGTATCTAATGAACTCTGAACAGTAGTACATCTTAAGCTATGCTTTTGCATATACTGACTAGATCGGGGGTTTCTTGTGACTCACACGTCCTTAAGTTTGAATTATTTCAACGACATGCTCTCTTCTTTTCAATACTGGCTCTTATTGATTTCCAAATAATGAATTTTGCACTTTTATCTTAACATAAATATATCTTAATTGCAATGTACTTTTACGTCAAATATCTAAAACAGTAACTTACAATATATAGGGGATTTTAGATCTTAAAGTTTGACCTATTAAGCAAAACACTAATTCTTTCAAAACTGTATTTGGCTTTTAATTTACATTAATTGACTAATTTCATAAGGACCTTTTTTTAACTTTTATCTTTTAATTTAAGTACTTTAATATATGTTATTTAAAACTGATTTACGAAGGGGATTTCTTGATTGAGTAATACATCCTTATAGTATGAAGACGCAACGCCCTTCTTTTCAACAAATGAGCTACAGTGCTGGAAAGAGTGCCTTACAGACTATGGAATGTGAACTTGGAAGGCTCGGATTAGCTTGCCTTAGTTACAGGGACTATCTGTTAATATTTCAGAAATAATAATTCTTATTTCTCCATAACAACTTACGTTGTGACCCCTCATTAGAACTGTTTTGGCAAGGTAGTTCCAGAGCTCTAGATAAGAGGGAGTATTTGATGATAATCAAGGATAATTTTCCTTATTTTTCGTCGAAACCATATGTTGTGGCCCCTCATCTGAACCGTCTCGTCGAGACGGTTCAGATGAGGGGTCACAGCATGTGTTTTTATGCAGAATTAACAAAAATTATCCCTAATTATCACCAAATACTCCCTCTTATCTACAGCTCTAAGTTCTAATGAGCGATCTCATAATAACTTTTTATGCAGAGTTATCCCAGAATTACCCTCAGAAAAGTGATGCTAATTTCCTTCTCTTGCGCTATGCTCGGCACTCATTTATTCTGGAAGTTGTGCAATTCCGGTATCGATCAGTCATTTATTAACAGGTATAAATAAGCTTTGCTACAGAGCTCCAGATTCCCGACAAATATGTGGACAAAAATCATGTTTATCTCAGTTCTCCACAAAAAACCTACGTTGTGGAATTTATTCCAATTACACTGAAAAAGCAATTATACTATGACCCCATAGCAGGTTTTGTGTGAACTTGTAAAGACTTAAATTTATGTCCCAAAAATTTGGATAACCCACAGCTCAGGTACAAAGAGTAGCTGATTCAGCCATATTTGAAACCTCAACAAAGGACATCTTTGTATTTTTACATGGCAGACATTATAGATGACATGGATCAGGTATAGAGATATTGGCCACGTCATGGAGCAATGGACATAAGCCATGAAAATAAGCAGTCTTTCAAACTGAACATACATGCGTTGATCTTCCGTTTTTTGCTTGTATAGGTTGTCCAAAAGCTGTGTTGCTTTTGTTCATAGTGAGGGAAGACCCTTAACAGCATGTGCACACCAGGCTGGGTCTTCACTCTTTACAAATAAATACTTTTTCCCATGTGATTGATGTTATCTTATGTGGGAGATGGGCTACAATAGAAATTGTGACATATTTGGATTGTTGCTCTCTTATGCGTGACATTCCTCGGAGCAAACTACCACATACAAAGATGACCTATGCATATAGGTTATTTTGTAATCCGACATTTCCAAATATGAAATGCGACAAGTAATAGGGTCTTTATTGTACATTGGAACAGCAAAGACTCAGGCCAGCCTGCAAGCTGGTCAAAGGCTTTCTAGTCGGCACACACCTGACATATTCACATGCTAAGTATCGTAATTGCTCTACTCAGCCTGTGCAATGGTTTAGACTGGTTAGTCTTGACGTTCACAGATGGGCTAAGCACCCCTTTTAGCCAATGCAGCTTTTTTGCTGCGCAAAAAGATATTTGTAGATAAATTGTAATCTTCCTTAACAATGACAATTTACTATATTTACCCCAGGAAATTATTTGGGTATATTCAGCAAAATTCACCTAACAAATCTGTTCCCATCAACAGTTATTTATTTTTGTTATAACCTTGAATTCATCAACCACAATGGGTTATGTATTTATTCAGGTTGTGAAATAGAAATGTGCATTTTGAACTAAGGGAAAATTACTGGGACCAATTGTTCAAAGCATCGTTAGCTTAATAAAGTTGTTAGTCTAGGATTCGTTAAGTCTTGTAGTACAGATAAAATCAAGTGTGCTAATACTGTTTTCTATTTTTTGGCCAAAAAATGGCAGTTTTTGTGTATAATGCATTTGAAAATTTAATGTCTCATTCACTGACAATATCATTAGTTTTGAACAACCAGACCCTGACTCACGTCAGAGCTCAATTACATCGTCCAACTCTGGGAACTGTCGATATGTTGAATATGTCGATTAAGCTTCTAACCTTATTTCTTTATGAAACATGTCATAAAGTTTCATTTGAATCTGTTAGTACAGACTGACCATTAAGCTTCTAACCTTATTTCTTTATGAAACATGTCATGAAATTTCATATGAATCCGTTAGTACAGGCTGACCGACAATATGAAAGATAGGAACAATCTTTATACTGATTAACCTTATAGCCCACCAGAGATACATAGTTAAAATATTTGTAAACATTGAAGAAGCAAGAGCAGTAGTCTGAGCCGAGTCAACATCTTTTGTACATCTTTTGAACAAACTGCAGGAAGTCTACATTCATCAGCAGACTACTCTATTTCAGAGCTCCAGATAAGAGGGGTATCAAGGATAAGTCAAAAACAATTTTTCTTATTTCTCAACAAAACATATTTTGTGACCCCTCATTAGAACCGTCTCGGCGAGACGGTTCTAACGAGGGGTCACAAGATATGTTTTCATTGAGAAATAAGGAAAATTATCCTTAAATTATTTCCGTCACCCCTTCATTTCTGGAGCACTGTATTTATGTTGTTAGTTTACAGTTAACAGTAACCAGCCAATGACAGTTTTAATTGCGTTCTATCCCATTTAAGGGAGGCATCAAAACTGCTTTATTGATTATTCATTTATCATTTCTTTTTTAAATTGGACAACTCATGTTGAACAACTAGGTGGAGTCCCAATACGTGACCTTCGGCTCTATTCATAGCGTGTATGACTATATTAGTTACCACCCAAATATTGGGATTACTGGTCTATTTCCAAGTTAAGTATTAGTACGCCTTAAACTATTTTGTTGACTTGCCATAGCAATTACAGATTCAATCGCTTAACACTTATATAACTTAAACAGTAATTGAAACAGATATGCCGAATTTATCGAATTTATCATAAAGATTTGGACAGGTATGCATGAGCAAACAGTGATTACCCTGATCAGACTGCTCCTTAGGATCCTTAGGAGCAGTCTGATCAGGGTCATCACTGTTTGCTAAAATTCTGATAAACCATTGCCTCACATGACAAGAGGACCTGTCCCAGTTTTAAGATAGATAAGCACATAATGGAAACGTTGAGCTGTCCGACTATGTACGGAAGCACCATATGTTACTAAGATTAGCTAAAATTAAAGCGCAGTACACTTTATATCATTTGTAAACATTGTACGGACAGAGCTCCAGAAAAAGGGGTTTTGTTACTTATCATGGAAATGACTTCTCATTTGTCCTAAGAAACATTCATGGTGTCCCCTCATTAGAAATGCCTTGCCAAGGGAGTTCTAACATGGGCTACAACATATTGGTTTATGGCGCATGGAAACAAAATATTTCAAAATTATTTTTGACATTTCAACTTACCAAAGTTCAGCACTATATGATCAGGAATTATCTGAATGGGTAGTTCATTGTTCAAAGTTTACCGCAAACACTCAAGCCAATGCTGTTGAAGAATTTTGTAATTAAACACTTTAAATCATGTTTGAATGTTGGTTTACTTAACTACTTATAAAGCAGATGTCTGTGATCATTGATCTTTCTATCATGTGCCTTAAACAAGAGCTGTCCACGTACTTTAAACAACAACAAAAAAAATGTATATAATGACACAGAAATAACTTGTGATGCAAACTTAAAACTGCAGCCATTTCTTTCTTTTCACTAACCACACTGTTGTAAAAATACAGATTCTGAAATTCATCATCTGGAGTTCCGGTCTTTCCTTATCCCACTGACCAAATATTAAACAGAGCCCTAGATAAGAGGGAGTATTTGGCGATGGTTAGGGATAATTTTTGTTAATTCTGGATAAAAACATATGTTGTGACCCCTCATCTGAACCGTCTCGAGGAGACGGTTCAGGTGAGTGGTCACAACATATGGTTCAAATGAGAAATAAAGAAAATTATCCCTCAATTATCATCAAATACCCCTCTTATCTACAGCTCTGATTAAAATACCAAATACTCAAAGCAAGCAGTGGAGCAACTGATCAGACCAGCATTAGCACAGAATGACAAGCAGCTGAACTATTTCTCAAGACACCATTTTATCATAACTGTATCATATGAGCCGCAGCACGACAAAACCAACAAAGTGGCATGTGTGCCCAGCGAATACTCAGTTCAGCCTGGGCATCCACCCAGTCTGATCAGAGTCTTCGCTAAGCACTTTAAGGGTAGCTGAGCATCTAAGCTAGCTCCATGCAGATAGAGAACTCTGATCAAACTAGGCTGATCTGAGTCTTCCCTGGGCACTGAGGAACATGCCACTTAGTTGATTTTGTCATGTTGTGGCTCAATTATGTGATGGTGACATTTGGTACTGAAACCTATTCCAATAATAAACTAAGGAAAACTGATGATGCAATCGTCCACGGCTCCAGATAAGAAGGGGTAATGGATAACTCTGGGATAATTTTCCTTATTTCTCCACAAAAATATATGTTGTGACCCTTCATTAGAGCCGTCTCGACGAGACGGTTCTAATGAGGGGTCACAAGATATGTTTCCATTGAGGAATCTCTAAGTTAGCCCTGTTACCCCTTCTTATCTGGAGCACTGAGTTTACACATTTTGTACTGAGAGATATGCAACAATATTCTTGATTTATCTTAAGTATTAAGATGTCAGTTTTATCCAAAATATTCCAATCTGAAACAGACCCTGACTAAACTGCTCAACCAAGGTCAGTTTATGCTGCAAGCAATTTTATAAAACACCTTCCACAAGAGGATGGAAAAGGACAAGTCCAATATTGAAATGGTAGTGTTGTCCCATTTGAACAGCACACATGTTAGACTTAAAAAAAATCATTTTTCTAACAAAATAATTGTATTCAACAGTTGTTGTACTTCAAGAAGAAAGTGATACTTCAAAATAATTTATTGTCAATTTCAGCACTAATTACTTTAAGTATGATACAATGAGATATGAGCCTTTTGATTTAGCACCCTCAAGCATGTAAAATAAATCAAACTTCATATTACATGTAACTGCAAACAATGCGATTTTACATTTTCATACATTTCAACATCATAAACCACACAAAAATGAGAAATAAATATCATAAATACTCGTACAGCCATCTTTTTTCTCTATACCAGTTAGTAAAGGCTTTTCCATTTAATAAGCGAACTTTCAAGACCTTAAGGTGTATAGGTACACCTCTATGTTTGCCCGGCAGTTTTATAAAGGGGGATAATTTTCATAACTTCCATTTTGCTGTCTTTGACAGTGGCCTTCCAAAAATGGGTTCTACTCTCACATGAAAGAATTTGCTCTGAAAAGAGCTAATTCTTTTCTGTAAGAGTTGCCCCATTGACAATGACAGCAAAAATGAAAAGGACTGAGTTATTTTCCCCTGAAAATGTGACTATTCTCCTTACTGCGTGTCACAAGCAGAAATAAAGCAGTAAGGCAACTTTTTTTTGTATCTCGAAGTATAATTACAAATTTTCAACCATCTAAAACCAAAATTTGTCAAACAGAGTAGACCAAGATCAGATGATACAGACAGAATGTGCCAGCTGATCCTCCACATAGTTTGCAGTTAAAAAGCAATATCTGAATTGTCTAAAATTGCAAAAGTACTTTCCCATTTCAACCCCCAGGAACATAATTATGCAGTTAAATGGAATAGCCCTGATCCAGCTACTACACTTGTTCAATAACTGCAAACTAGACAAACGAAACCAGAAGGCAAGCTGTTGCATGAATATCCTCGTACACAAACACAGCTGGTACGACTGTTGCCACTCTGTCACAGAATATGTGTCTTGGCCACGATGTATTTTCCACGTCAACGATGTCAACATTGTGTATCAATACCAACTATAACTTACAATACAACAGAGTGTCTCTTAAAGAGACACTCTGTTGAATTGTGAGTTGTAGTTTCAAAGAAGGCACCTTCTTCGTGTTTCGTTTAGTAGAATCAGTAATTATTCAGTAACAAGAAACAAGGTGGCTTCTTTGAAAACATGAGACCTGACAGGAACCAACACAGCATTAAGACTGCTACAAAGGCTATTGAGGATACAAAACATTTTTTCTTTCAATATCAGTGATGAGTAATTGCTAATGCAGCTGTATTAAATGGTATCAGCCTCACTATCTGGCTGATACTACTTTGTGGCACAAAACTTAGTAAATATGATTTCCTGTGACAATGCTTAGAACCCACATACTAAACATGAACCTTTATCTGCTATCTTGACTAAATCCAGAAATCAGAGGTTTTTCAATGCCTCCATGTTCCAGTTTTGTGATTATATTTTTCTGTATCTTAAATCCCTTATTTTCTTTATTTTTGTCTTTGTTTGTGGTTTAATGATTTTATCAAAGATCGAAAAAAACAAAAATTGGTCAAAAACCTACTTTATCACAACTTAAAAACGGAATGTATTTTATAAATTATACACAAAATCAAAAACAAAGCACTTTAAATGCATTTTGGAAATATACAACAACAAACTTTAGTCTCAAAATTTTAAGCTTCAACAATAATAAAGAAAAAGAAAAGTCACCACTAAATACATACTCAAATTCAACTTTTCTTTGCACCTTTTCTTCTGTGTCTTATTTTATTATTAAGTCTTTACAAAAGAGGCAAGATTTTAATTTTGAAGAATTTAGTTCTTACATGATAGAAATCAAATGGTACATGTGCGGATAATTTATACACATACTCAAACCTCGGTCTTCTAAGATTGCACGTTCCTCTTTACATACCATCGTTGTACACACACACCAGCAGAACTCAGATAAGGGGAGTAACTGATGATAATTCTCATTTCTGATTATATGTTGTGGTCCTTTATTAGAACCACCTCGTTGAGGTTCCAATAATGCACAATAACATATTTTCAAACATCTCCAAATTATCCAGAGCCCTAGATAAGAAGGAGTATTTGGTGATAATTAAGGATAATTTTTGTTATTTTTATATTTAAACATAAGTTGTGACCCCTCATCTGAATGAGACGGTTCAGATGAGGGGTCACAACATATGGTTTCAATGAGAAATAAAAAAAATTATCGCTCAATTATCATCAAATACCCCTCTTATCATAGAGCTCTGAAATTATCATCCAAAAGTCCCCCTTATCAAAAAGTTCCAAGGAGGTAACCTGTTTTAAAAGGCTTTTCGTGGATGACTAATGGCTCAAATTCTACCGTATGAAAATAGTTTACAAAACGTCTTGTTTGAAAATATAATGACTTTTCTGACATTATGATTATAGTGACTTTTCTGACATGATGAAATTGATCATGATGATGACTTTTGACTAAATGATCTCGATGAGCTTGAATGAACACCTTCGTTGTGGCCAAGTCTATCTCTATCCACTACCGTCATTGTGATATATCTACACGATGGGTCGATATGATGATCTCATTTACAATGGTGAATGTTATTATGACATCTTGACAACTTACTGTCCTGCCCCGTGACTATACCCGCGGTTCCGGCTTCACAATAACAGACTCATGATGCACTGATTCACGATGCATAGATTCGTACTGTGATGGATACTGAGCTTGTGGGTGAATCGGGTGCGGGTGTAACTGGTGTCGCGTGGAATTTCCCAAATACAAAGGCTGCGCGGTCACAACATGAATTTTATTAGCCTCGGCAAATCTTTGCAAGGCATCGTATCTGTTTTTCAATGAACTGAGTTCCATTCTTACAACGTCATTTTCTCTCTGTAATCTATCTACCTCATTCCGCAACTCATCTTTTTCTGTCTCCAAAACTTCTTTCTGCGATATCCTTTTTTCTCGACAGTTGGCCGCGTACCCACGATTCTTCAGTGTTCGTCTTCGCTGTTTCAACTTAATGATTTCATCTCTGGTCATGCCCTTTAGCATACGATTGAGATCTTTGACTGAAAGTGCAATCAGTTCATCATCGGAGAGCTGTTTGTTTCCCGGAGATTCTGTATACCGAGAATGTGACTCCGTATACTGCGGCTCCGTATACTCAGACTCCATGGCCAGTCCCTCAGACTTGATCTGTGACAGAAAGATCTGAAACAAAGACACAGAAAATATTGAGTGAAACATTTTAAATTTTGAATCATTACTGTTCTAGGTAGCTCACTTTGTCTCTTTCATATGTTTTTATTGGAAGACTGTACATAATACTAAAGCCAGCCGTGATGCGAAAAAAACAACAAAGTAGCTGTGCGCCCAGAACAGACTCAGTTCAGCCCGGGCATCCGCCCAGTCTGATCAGAGTCTTGGCTGTCCGCTTGGAGGTAGCTTAGACCCTAAGCTATCTTTTAAGTGCTTAGCGAAAAGTCTTATCAGACTTGGCGGATGCCCAGCCTGATCTGAGTCTGCGCAGGGCGCACAACCACTTTGTTGGTTTTGTCGTGTCCTGGCTCAAATGCTTTGTTAACTCACCATGTTTGTTTTCTCACCATTTTCAAGAGACAACTTTTGCAACTGCCTGTTTACTTCCCTTTCAAAAAGAAAATGGGATCTGCTATAAAGGAGCAAATTATTTTAAGAGTTCTCCCCATTGAATGTGAGGAGAACAATGAAAACGGTAGTGTTGTATCCCCTGTCAGGGTATCTCTTATACAAAGATACGTAAACAAAAATTCCAAATTAATCACCTTAACTTTTCCTATCTGGAGCCTCAATAGATATCTTTTTTATTATGACAATTGAAAATTAGGTCACCCAGATTTAAATGTACTTTGAAAAATATCATATGCCTATGTATGTATGTATCTATGTATGTCCTACTTTAACCAAATCCAAAAAAAAGATAGTGTATATCACTTCAATTAATCTGCAGTACTGCATATAACACATGCAGACAGACAAATGCACACACAATTTTTCTCAGTGCGCTTTTTGACTTACATGTATCATAGTACATATATGATTCATAGAATCTTTTTCTGCATAAAGGAGATGCATATTTTGTGACTGTGCTACACACACAGGGATCAATCACTCAATTTTCAATTGTATTAAAACATCAGACACGCATTCAAATGAACTAAGACAGCCCTGAATAATTAACGATTGATCTGCCGCTGAATCACTGCCACCTGTTACAGCAGCGGCATCTCATAATCGTAACCTCTCAATGCCATATACAGTCCGTAAGAGGACGAAAATTGTTCTCGTATCACGAAGTGTCCTAATTTAGCCTTCATTTCTTATTTCCCTGTCTCATGACGCAATGTCTAAATCAATTTGATCCTCCCATTAACTAAATTTAGCTTACACTTTTCTTAAATTGTCACAAAATGTACTGTGCAACAAAAGGGGTCTTTATGGGCGTTAAGTATAGTAGCAGTCGTATGATCTACTTGCTATCCTTTTAGAAACTTCCTATGGCCAACAAGTGAATGAGTCACACGCAAAATCAATATGTTCGAACAAAGATTTGAAATAGGCATGAGTCAGCACAACACAGATCTAGAGAAATTACCAGTCAGCTTAACTATGTGTCGGACTTAATCTGACTGTCATCTTCTGCTACTTGAGCATCTACTGTAACAATCCTATTAAACGCCCCGGGGCGTTGAATTTTGCGAAAGGGGGACGTTATTTAGAGCCTGAAGTATAGTAAATCAGCCACTGCCAAAGTGCTTCTAATAAGCAATATAAAGGTGATGTGCATACTTGCAGAGGAAACATCCCTACTATTTTTGCCACCCTTCTCATTAGGAGTCATCTCCTGAAGGAAGAATTTGCTCCTTGAGGTGCAAATTCTTTCCTTTAAGAGTAGACCCATTTCAAAGAACTACCTTAACCAGAGAAGCTAACAGGAATTTATGCAAGTTAATATAACATTATTATCAGAAAATAAACAGGGGGGAGTTTATTAAAGCAAGGGCGTTTATTAGGATTAATACGTTAGGTTGAATATGGTTGGAGGAGTACTGACAAGGTGCTCCACAAAGTATTTTTGATGATAATTCTGACATAATTTAGTAAATTCTACATCCCCCCACCCCCCATCCCCCTCAAACCCCAAGGGATGGCTGGAAGGCTGACTAGTGATTTTACAACCTTTTTAACAGTATTTTGGTCATATCAGGTCAAGGGGAGAGTGGCAATGAAAGGCTTTGTGCAATGTAACCCCCTTTTACCCTTGGGAAGATTTCTGCCTCCAGCAAGTCTTAAACCATCAGCAGGCCGGCATTTAACCTACTGGGGCTGTATTCATAAAACGACTTAAGTCGTTGCTATGCTGTTGCTAAGGCTGAATTTCTATAAAGGAGATTCCCTACAACTATGAAATTTGCTCTGGAGGAACAGTCTTTGTAAGACTGTTCCTCCAGACCAAATTTCATAGTTGTAGGGAATCTCCAACATAGAAATTTACCCTTAGCAACAGCATAGCAACGACTTAAGTTGCTTTATGAATACGGCCCCTGAGCTACCGGGGTCCTGTCCATCAAGGGAAGAGGAAGGCACAAGTCAACATACATTTTGCCTTCCATTCAAACCAAAGAGGGCAGTTTTAATGACAGGCCAAAACTGACAGGACAAAATGTAATCTATTTCAGGTATAAGCTGGTCCTCCCCACCTTCTAGAAGGACCTGTATATCTACATCAGTCTTGTCACTCTTGTGTATTTCTGCTATATGATGGTTTTTCCCTAAAAAAAAAACACAATCTCAAAAATCTAGATTGATCTTATGAGATGGATCTAGATTTATGGGTTTGCTATACTCTGTCTTATAACCAGATTTTTCTGGCAAATGTTGAGAAATTACTGTAGTACCCACAATGCAATGTGTTTTGCTTAAATTAAGTCTAATATTCAAAATGAAAGGCAACAGTTTTCAAAAGAAATTACAGTATGCAAAATCTGCCATCCAACTTGTGGAAGCAGTATGGTATTCATTTATGTACTAGACAACCTAACACCAACAAATGTGCTTAATAAGTACTGTATATTGTATAATTAATATATGGTATATCAACTGTCTAAAGCTCCAATACTGAACAATATACAGACCAATCAACAGTCATTCTGCCTAGAGATGTCACACTTATGGTAATAATCTTGAACAAAATTTGCCAGCTATTCACTTTTTCTCGCTACCACATACGAGTAAGAGGGGAAAATATGAAAATATCATTTTGTTATGCCTGTCATACGTCATAAAATAACAGCCTCCTCAATAAAGCGGTAAAAAATTTTGCGCCGTCATCATCGCGTCATGATTATGCTGAGTCTTGTTGTTTTCAACAGTTTGGTTTCCTCGTCGAGCCCTGCCCAATACCAATCCCACATATTTATATTTGTCTCGCTTTTACTATCCCTCTTTTAAGCATGATGCTATCATTTACAAATCCAATATCCCCAGCAACAATGTCTGCTAGCTGTCACTGCATGCAACAAATTGTTTTTCTGAGAATTTTTCCTCTTAGTCACAAAAAAGACACAATTACGTCATTCGCCAACAGAAAATTGCTCTCTGATGTCAACCCGTCCAAAAACAACTGCGACTTCAATATTGGCTTTTAATAGCGTGTTCATATAGAACGAAATAATTTAATACCTCTATATATAGAACTAATTATTCTATCTATGGCTCTTGCTGCTAAATCTGCACTGTATAAAGTGCCTGTTTACGGCTCAAAATGATACGGAAAATAGAAGGAAGTTATTTTAAGAAACTAGAAAGAAATTTTAGGTTCTGAATGAACACGCTTCTGGAATCCGCTTCGTAAAGATTTTCTTACTTTTATGATCATAGTTCATAATTATAGGTTTTAGAAGTCTAAAAGGACATAAAAGATCTTGGCATTGACTGAAGACATTTAAAAGTTTATTTCTGATTATAATATACTGAAATGGCACTGGTTCAATCAGACTAAAGCAAAGAACAATACCCAACCCAACCCAAACCCTCTGCTCCATAAGGGCAACATTATCAAACATAGTCATGCAGTGTTTACCAGAAAGACAACTGGGCAGGGTGAGGTACGAGGGTTTCTGTAGAAATTAACTCTTTAAGCACCAAAGAGCAGATGACAAAATTTATGTCTGCAAAATTTCGAAAATGTTTCGTCCCACCCATATCATATCTTGAGTTCAAAGACTAGATGGCAAAAGGTGTAGATCTAGAAAACCTAACAGATAAGGACCATCCCTCACCAAGTTACTCAAACCGGGTGCAACTGTTTGGGAAAATAACTGGTACAGTAACTCAGCTCCAGGTGAAGTGCATGACTGTCAGAAAGCTGCAATGTTTGTTACTGCCCCCTTCTCAATATGATCAACTCCTAAAGGAAGAATTTACTCCCCCAGGACAGCAAACAATAAGTTACAAAAGGTGTATGAACCCATAATAGTTAAATATTTTCCCAGAAATGGTTACTAAGAATTTATGAAACCTGTTTACAAATACAGATTATCATATTCTACTTCCTCCTTAACCTAAAAGATATTTAAAATATTGGGACAATAATGTTTGAGGAAACAATGTGGACCCTGATCAGACTGCTCCTCAGGATCAGTCTGATCACGGTCTGCACTGTGTACGTATAAGATTGTGAGGGTAGTCTTGTGCAACTTTGAATTCTATCAGAAATCATGTTGTAGTATTATGCAGATTACATATCTGGTGTCCCAGTACTGAAGTGCTTAAATTGGTTGATCATACTGAAGTGCTTAAATTGGTTGATCATTTTTCAAGAAAACGTGGTCATACCAGTGCAATACAATCAATTCAAGCTGTAAATTGTTTACTATTTGGTAATAAGATTAAGTGACTGCCTGCAACCTTCAAAGGCTCAGCCTCAGGCCATTTTCATCATGCACTGTGTTCCCCCTTACAACATGTCTTTGGTGATTGTAACTCCCTGACAGTATCTAGATGCTTGAAACATGAAAAACAATAAACATACACTGGTAAAACAGGTAAAAGACTTGGAATAATTCTTATCAAATGGTGAATAATAACTAAACCTAAATCACTGCAAAAAAAGATCAGGAAAAAAACTCCAACACCACTGTTCTACTGAGGGGTCACAATGCATGATGTATGATTTTTATGCAGAAATAAGAAAAATTAGGCTATTGGTATTTTGTGGAATGGTATGGAATGGAACAGAACAGAGATTTTTTACGGAATAAAACACTCTGTCAATATAAAAGACTGACAAGGGAAGTTATCAATGTGTTTTATTCCATAAAATAATAGGAAGTGTCTGCTGACAACCGGTTGTCACCAGACTTTTTGGACCAAAACCGTCTGCTGACAACCGGTTGTCACCAGACTTTTTGGTTCTAAAAAGTCTGCTGACAACCAGCCATATATTTTCTATTAAATGGTTTTTAATAAGGTTTCCTTTAGCTTAATTTATATTAATATGTTATAAATACAAGAGGCCCAAATGGGCCTGATATCGCTCACCTGGCTATTGTGCAACAGGACCATTCTGATACAAAATTGGTCCAATTCCACTGAGAATTTCTCATTTTCACATTTTGCTACTTTTAGTAACAGAGGCCAACTTGCCTGGTCTTTATATATTTACTTTTGAAACACCTCAATGCAAGAATCATTTTGCCACAAATTTCATCCAAATCCATTCAGGGGTTACTGAGATATTGCCAGTTTCATGTTGTGTACTATTTTTAGTAATGGCAGATGGCGGCCATCTTGGATTGCTAAAATGTAAAAAATCGAAAAGCCTTCATGCAAGGACCATATATCAGTCATCCGGAGTCTGGCACAAAGTTGGTCCAATTCCACTGAGATTTTCTAATTTTCACATTTTTCTATTTTTAGTAACAGAGGCCAATATGACTGGTCTACAGTTAGATATTTTTGAAACATCTCAATGCAAGAATCATTTTGACACAAATTTCGTCAAAATCCATTCAGCGGTTACTGAGATATTGTCATTTTCATGTTTTGTGCTATTTTTAGTAACGGCAGATGGCAGCCATCTTGGAATGCCAAAATGCAAAAAATCGAAAAAGCTTAATGAAAGGACCATTCTGACACAAAATTAACCCAATTCCATTGGGATTTTCTAATTTTCACATTTTTCTATTTTTAGTAACAGAGGCCAATATGACTGGTCTACAGTTAGATATTTTTGAAACATCTCAATAAAAGAATCATTTTGACACAAATTTCATCAAAATCCATTCAGCGGTTACTGAGATATTGTCATTTTCATGTTTTGTGCTATTTTTAGTAACGGCAGATGGCGGCCATCTTGGAATACCAAATTGCAATTAATCGAAACGACTTCATGCGAGGAACATTCTGACACAAAATTGGTCCAATTCCATTCAAGGGTTCTTGAGTAATTGTCATTTTTATGGTTGTTCTATTTTTAGTAACACCAGATGGCGGCCATCTTGGAATGCCAAATTGCAATTATTCGAAATGGCTTCATGCAAGGAACATTCTGACACAAAATTGGTCCAATTCCATTCAAGGGTTCTGGAGTAATTGTCATTTTTATGTTTGTGCTATTTTTAGTAACGGCCCCCATGGTGGCCATCTTGGATAGTCAACTGGCACAAAATTGAAATAATTCCATTCAAGTACCATTTCTGACCAAATCTGGTCAGAATTGGTTGCATTTTCTTTAGATATTGACATCTGAGCAAAATCGGCCTTGTAAACGCTAAGTAGGTCACTGTGACCTAATTCCGCTATAGATTTTTTTTATTTTTACAATTTTTAATACCAAGGTCCCACTTATGTTCCATGCAAACTTTCAACCAAATATACCAAATGGTTCTGGAGAAGAAGTTGATTTTGTTGTTTTTGCTATTTTCAGTAATGGCAGCCATCTTGGATTCTTGACCTGACCCAATTTTACAATTTTGAAACCCTGCAGTCTGGTCATGCTCCATGTGAAATTTGAGATCCATGGGTTCAGTGGTTTTAGAGAAGAAGTTGTTTGAAGTTGTTTAAATAGGTCATTTTTTGACATTGGCATTTGAGCAAAATTACACTCGTAAACAGAAAGTAGGTCACTGCGACAAAACTCCGCTACAGATTTTTTTCATTTTTATAATTTTGAATACCAAGGTTTCACTGATGTTCCATGCCAAAATTCAGACAAATATATCCAGTGGTTCTTGAGAAGAAGTTTATTTTGTTGTTTTTGCTATTTTTAGTAACAGCGGCCATCTTGGATTTTCAACCTGACCCAATTTTACAATTCTGAGACCCTGGAGTCAGGTCATGCTCCATGTGAAATTTGAGAACCATGGGACCAGTAGTTTTACAGAAGAAGATGTTTGAATATTTGTTTTTAGGTGTTGACGGACGACGCACGGACGCACGGATGCACGACGCACGACGCACGCCGGACGCATTGGTATGACAATAGCTCACTATGGCCCTTTGGGCCAGGTGAGCTAATAACATGAATTTTCTCATAGTTAAGGCAAATGACTGTTTTTACTAGCATTTTTGGCATTGTGTTACATACATATGAGGACTGTTTGTACTTCGATGTATGGAAAGGTTGGGGGTAAAAAGGGTAACCGAACCGAACCGAACCACCGGATTATACCGGACGGAGCTTACGAAAATTTCCGATTGTTGCGGTACCGGCTTTTACCGCCGTCACCGAACCGAACCAGTGAATGCGATATATACTGCCTATTTAATTTAACACAATTTCTTTCAGTATTTGATTAAATTAATTACTTACGTTTCTATATTATACATTCTTATGTATAATTCAAAATATCTGGATAGTTTGAAAATAATAGATAATGAAACATAATCATTGAAAACGACATGCCGCCAGGATGTATATGTCCTTCTGAAACTAATTATAATCCTATATTTTTCTGATTTAGTTAAATATTGTTTATGATTTAATTTACTAATTCAAGGTATTTTTTCATTTATTATATCTGGTTTATTTCTTGGCGATGAGGGTTGGGGTGTAATTTTTTTACAAGTCAGTGACTTTTGGGTGATTATGAAATGATCACGACGTCAACCTGATTCAACACTTCAAAATGCTGATCAGATTGCTTTTATTTTGTGTGAGTGTTAAATTCTTTATGCAGCGGGTAAAAAAGGGTATTTGATAGGGGGAGGGGGAGGGGTGCGGCGCTGTAAAAGACCACGCAAACGGCCATACCAGCCAATATATTATCACACATTTTAATGTTTATTGTCGATGAGACGCACATCTGTGTGTGTACATGCACACACGCGCAAGCGTTTGTGTGTTTATGAAATCATAGTAGTAAAAAGCAAGCTTATACCACGAGTAGAGGGGATGTGGAGATTTGAAATCATTCGTTGAGGGAGGGGTGGGGAGGGGGTTGGTGGTGATGGGGGTGGGGGGGGGGGCTTTTTATCACGTAATATGAAGATATGTACTGGCTACAGGCGAGCACACCGCTCTTTACAGTGTGTTGGTGGTATGATAAAACTTCTCTATGGCTGCTACCATGTTGACTCTGAGGCTTCGGACAAAACTGCATGGTCAAAGCTTAGACCTTGATCTGACTACCCATTATACGATTCTGGCTTCAATTTCACAACGCTTTTTGTCGTTTGAACGGTCTAACTCAACAGCTGCGAGCTCCATCTGACAAACTGATGAAAAACTGTCAGAGAACATCTCCCCCCTCTCCCAGAAGTCTTTCCCCTCGGAAAACAGACGCCAACCGAAAGACTGTACAAACTCTATTTCCTATCGTTTTGTTTATTTCTATTCAAACCAGTCTAATTTGACAATGACTGCCGTTTTGGTGTAGTTACGAAAGAAATCCCGTTGAAATTAATGTATTTTAAAGCTCAAACTATATGCCTTACCATTCCTCTACCATAGACCTCCCGCTTTTTCAGATACTTTTGGATATGCTGTACAGTTTTAGAAGCGAACTTGTTTTGTTATTGACTAAGGCCAACTTATACACAGTCACAAAATATTTAGGAACAATACCGTAATGTAGAAAAAAATAATGGAAAATGTAAATCGCCATTTTACTCTAAATCCCCTATTTGTGATATCACAAAATCGAATTTGTGATATCACTTTAACTATTTTGTGATATCTCTATTTCGAATATGTGATATCACATATTTTTTTCATATCACTTATTGTCATATGCTATCACTTAATCGATTATCTGATATCACAAATTCTATTTTGTGATATCACAAAATCGTTTTAGTGACATCACTAAATAGGAATGATTTACTGTTACCACAAAATGAAATTAGAGATATTACAAAGTCGATTTTCACTAAACAGACTTTGTGATGTCAAAAGTGGTGATATTGATTTTGTGAGATCACTTATAGATTTTGCGATATCACTTTTTCGATTTTGTGATATAACTAAAATAGCTTTAATTTGGTGATATCACAAAAATCGATTTTGTGATATCACTAAATCGATATTTTGATTTTACAAAAAATTCCCTGTTTTGCGAAATCACTCATTCTATTCTACTAAAAATCTTTTTAGTGATATCACTTATTCGATTTTGTGATATCACTTATTCAATATTGTGATATTACGATATCTTATTGATTTTGTGATATCACATAATCGAAATAGTGATATCAGAAAATAGCTGTGTTTGAGTGATATCACTGAATCGATCTTGTGACATCACTTATTCTATTTTTGTGATATCACTGATTCGATTTTGTGATTTCACAAAATGACACATAATTTGTGATATCACTACTTTATTTATGTGATATAACTAAAATAGCTTTAATTTGGTGATATCACAAAAATCGATTTTGTAATGTCCCTAATTTTTTAAATGAGAGAACACTAATTTGATTTTGTGATATCACTAAATCGCAAATATCTTGTTATATCGCTATTTCAAGTTTATAATATCACTTATTTTATTTAAATAAATGATATCACAAAATCGTGATATCTCTATTGATCAAGAGATATCAATATTTCGAATATGTGATATCACAATATTTTGTGATATCACTTATTTTTATGTGATATCACTGAAATTGATTTAGTTACATAACAAAATCGATTTTGTGACAACTTCAGTGATATCACTAAAATGGAATGAATAAGTGATGAAATTTGTGATACCACAAAATCGATACGGTGACATTACTAAATCGATATTTTGATTTTACAAAAAATTCCCTGTTTTGCGAAATCACTCATTCTATTTCTACAAAAATCTTTTTAGTGATATCACTTTTTCGATTTTGTGATATCACTTATTCGATATTGTGATATTACGATATCTTATTGATTTTGTGATATCACATAATCGAAATAGTGATATCAGAAAATAGCTGTGTTTGAGTGATATCACTGAATCGATCTTGTGACATCACTTATTCTATTTTGTGATATCACTGATTCGATTTTGTGATTTCACAAAATGACACATAATTTTTGATATCACTACTTTATTTATGTGATATCACTAATTTTTATTCATAACAAAATCGAATTAGTGATATCACTAAATAAACGTGAATTAGTGATATCACAAAATCGATTTTGTGATATTGCAAAATATGCGGAGTTCACAAACAGCATATTGGTTCCTCCCTTTAAAACATGATAGTTACGATTTAGTGATATCACAAAATCTAGTTTTTGATATCACATAATAGGTGCGATTAAGTGATATCACTAAATGGAATACTAAATGGAATAAGTTATATCACTTAATCGAATAAGTGATATCACAAAATTAAATGAATTTGTGATTTCACAAAATGTAAATAAGTGATATCAAAAAATCGATTTAGTGATATCACTAAATCGAATGAATGATATCACAAAAATGAATAAGTGACATCACAAAATAATATTTACTTTCTGATATCACAAAATCGATTTAATGATATCACTAAATCGACTTTTTGATATCACACATTTCATTTTGTGGTATGACTAATTCATTTCACTAAATCGATTTTGTTATATCACAAAATCGATTTTGTGATATCTTGTAATCGATTTAGTGATATCACATTGTAATTAGTGATATAACAAAAAAATTTGTGATATCATCAAATCGATTTTGTGATATCATAAATTCGATTTTGTGATTACAAAAGGAGGATTTATAGTAAAACGGCACCTCATATTTTGATACATCAAAAAGTGGATATGAAATGAGTGACATCACAAAACAAGGAATTTATAGTAAAACGGCACCTCAAAGAAAATGACGCTATAGGTACATCTTTTCCAAGAGCACAATTTGGGACAATACTCTTTGCTGAAGATCAGTATTCTCAGTTGGTATTCTAAACAAACCACTACATATTTTTTGTTTGTTTCATTTACACTTTCGCAATGCTCTCAGTGGCAGACAGAAATCATGCTATTTAGGGACGAGTCATTTATTATCAGGGGGGGGGGGGGGAGCAGGATGGGGTCATATAGTTTATTAGGCATATTGTGTGTGTGTGGGAGGGGGGGGGGGGGGCAGAATTATTCCATCAGGATTCATTTCTATTCTTTCAAATTCAAAAACTTAAAGACATTTATGGAAATGACACACAAAACTTTGCCAGCTACTATCAAAAAACAGATCTGTTCATTAACTTGCTAGTAGAACAGTACATGTATACATTTGTCTATAAAATCATGTTGAATAGATGATTTTGTTCTCTATCAAATTTAAGGCGTACGTTTACAGCCTATTGAACTTAGTCATTTTGGGCAGCTTTTTGCAGTATGGGGTATGGAGTTTGTATAGCCACT
This sequence comes from Ctena decussata, assembly GCA_963989385.1. NCBI lineage: Eukaryota > Metazoa > Mollusca > Bivalvia > Lucinida > Lucinidae > Ctena > Ctena decussata. The sequence goes on along the minus strand of OZ022500.1, from coordinate 107,167,956 downwards.
CCTCTGACAGAGTTTAGTGGATACTTTTCAAACTTTATATACTGGGTGTGGACATAGTGAAGATGTGCATGTGGCTTTTTGATGGCTTAAATTTTATTTTGTCAGAATTATGGCCTAAGTCATTTTGGGCAGTCTATTTTCCTTACAGGACATGGAGTTTGTGTAATCAACTCCTCCTACAGTTTTTACTTGATCTTTTTCAAACTTAATGCACATGTTACAGACATAATTAAAATGTGCATGTGGCATTTTGATGAAGAATAGATTAATTTTGACAGAATGACTGCCTTTTGAACTTAGTCATTTTTGGCAGCCTTTTTATATTATAGTATATGGAGTTTGTGTAATCAACTTCTCCTGTAGTTGTCTGTGGATTCTTTTCAAACTTTGTACACATGTTGTGGACAAAATCAAAATGTGCATGTAGCTTTTTGATGGAGATAAAATAAATTTTGACAGAATTATGGCCTTTTGAACTTAGTCATTGACAGCACCTTTTCTTCTAGTTTGTTTTTAACTCACCTGAGCCATATACTGAAGGTGAGCTATTGTGATCAGTCAATATCCAACGTCCGTCTTGCTTTGTCCGTCATCAACAATGTGCTTTAGATGAGAACCTCTCCGAAACCTTTCAGCTTTGATATTGAAAATCTTCTGCTTCAGAACCACTGGGCTCAGATGCTTGATGTTTGGTATGAAGCAGTGTCTAGTAGACCTTTACCAAGTTTGTTCAAGTGGAGACCCTAGGATCCAAAATGACCCTGCAGCAGGGGGTTTGGGGTTCCAAAATAAAATAATCAGCATTTATCTTCTCCAGAAGTGCTAGGAGCGGCTGTAGCGTAGTGGATAACACTCCAGACTACCAATTCAGGGGTCGCAAGTTCGATCCCCCGCTTCTCCGGTCTTTCGGATGAGACTTTAAACCAAGGTCCCGTCTCCATATGACCTCGTTGTTGGTGGGACGTTAAACCCGAGTTCACTCACTCACTCCAGAAGTGCTAGCATCAGATGCTTGAATTGTGGTATATAGCATTGCCTAGTGGTCATTTACCAACTTTGTTCAAATGGTGGCTCTAGGGCCCCAAATGGCCTGCCCCAGGGGGATCTGGGTTTGAACCATAGAAATACATATGAAAATATTCAAAAATCTTCTTCAGAACCATAATTGGGCTCAGATCTTTGATATTTGGTATGTAGCATTGCCTAGTGGTCTTTTACCAAGTTTATTCAAATGGTAGCCTCAGGGTCCAAAATGGCCCTGCCCCATTGGGTCCTAAGTTTGAACCATAGAAATGCATAAGAAAATATTCAAAAATCTTTTTAGCTGACCTGAGCCATAGGCTCAAGATGAGCTATTGTGATCAGTCAATCATGCCATGAGTTGTGCCTTTTTTTTTTTGTCATCAGCGATTTGCTTCAAAGGACATTGTCTCCTAAACCTGACCAAACTTGGCAGGAATGAACCTTATATGTCCCTCTTTGAAAATTATTCAAATGACATAACTAGGTCAAATGAGCTGAAATAGGTTTTTGGAATAACTTTGATCTTCTTGTCTAAAACCATAAGGCCTTGATATTCACCAGGTGGTCCTCTACCAAGTTTGTTCAAATTACGGTCCTAGGGCCAAAATGGCCTCGCCCTGGGGGTCACGCTTTTACAAAGGCTTTTATAGGGAAAACATAAAGAAAATCTTCTTGCCTAAAACCACTGGATGCAGAGCCTTGGTAATTGGTATGTGGCATCACCTAGTTGTCCACTACCAAGTTTGTTCAAATTATGGCCCTGGGGTCAGATGCCCTGTCCTGGGGGTCACATGTTTTACATAGGCTTATAATGGTGTAGATATTGAAAAATATTTTTGGTTTCCATTATCCATACATAAAGTACAAACAGTCCACTTATATATGTAACACAATGACAAGAGTGCAAGAATCATGCAAGTAAAAATGGTCATTTGCCTTAACTATGAGAAGCTTTATCATGTTTATGTTATATTTATAACATATATATAACATATTAAAACAAATTCAGTTAAATTAAACCCTATTTAAAACCACTTAATAGAAATTATATAGCCGGTTGTCAGCAGACGTTTTTGGTCCAAAAAGTCTGGTGACAACCGGTTGTCAGCAGACGGTTTTGGTCCAAAAAGTCTGGTGACAACCGGTTGTCAGCAGACCTCGCCAAAATAATATGCTAATTTAGCAACCAAATTTATTATAATAAGCAATAATCAAAAAAATATGATAACTACCAGGGCCCAGTTGTTCAAAGCATCGTTGGCTTGACTTAACGAAGTTGTGGGTCAAGGATTTGTTAAGTCTACTACACAGTGTGCTATTTTTTTGCTGAAAAAAATGATTTTTTGCACTGCAAAAGCTCCACACATTTTTTTCAGCAAATATGCCAGTGTTTGTGCTTTTGATATGTTTGAAATTTCAAAGTCACATTAACTAGCGACATCATAAGTTTTAATCAACTGGGCCCAGGATGTCATACCCTAATGTGCTTAAGTATTGGGACACCTGAAATAATAAATTTTCCATTTGTCCCAAATGGTAAATTCATTATTTTTAGGTGTCCCAATATATACGCTCTTTAAACTTTGGCTTGAGAAAACTAAAAAGAGGTTACGATAAACTACCACAAGTACATGTACTACCCAAATATGGCACTGAAAATGTCATTTGGTATGCACTTTATTCTGCTTTCAAAACAAAACAATTCAGTGACTGCTATTATGCTGTACCATGTGAAAATGCATAACGCTAACTGTGCATACATTACTTCAGCCAGCCTGCAGACATATGCTGTATCAGATTAGTGCAGGGCAAACAATAGCTGACTCCTGAAAAATACTGCATGCCCTAACCTAATTGCACGGTTTAAGTTGGTCAGTGGAGGCGGAGTACAGTGGATGTGGAATCAACATAGGCTTAATCCGTAACGAGACCAACATGAAAATTCAACTTTCACACGCTCGACAGGAATCTGACATTATCTTTTCAAAATATTATGGACTAATATGAGCCGCGACACGAGAAAACCAACAATGTGGTTGTGCGCCCAGCGCAGACTCAAATCAGCCTGGGCATCCAAAAAGTCTGATCAGAGTCTTCGCTGCCCGCATGAAGGTAGCTTAGACACTAAGCTTCCCTTTAAGCGCTTAGTGAAGAGTCTGATCAGACTGGCCGGATGCCCAGGCTGATCTGAGTCTGCCCTGGGTGCACAACCACATTGTTGGTTTTCTCATGTCGCGGTTCATATAAGCTAGGAATAGGGCACAGGAAAGCCGGCCACAACAAAAACATCAGCAAACCAAAATGGACCATTGACGAATATAAATGATGCACTGACTCATCCCTGCAGTCAAATCTTGGTCTGCATTCTCATCACTCAAGTGTTCACATACTTTAAGGATTAGTTGGATGGCAAAAGCCCTGATCAGCCTTTTGACTTGAGCACCTGACTCACTGTTCTGTAGTCTACAGTTGTTTTTGTCACAATGAGCAGTTTTCAGAGTATCAAAAGGGTCATAGTTTTTGCATTAGGCTACAATGGCTATAAATGAAAAGAATCGTTTTGGGGTATAAAGGCTTATGAAAAGAGACATCACCTTGCCTATCACATAAATACCCTGTACAATTTAGACCATGACTGAATTTCAGGTTCTGTCAATTATATGCAAACATGGGAATCTGCAGTCAGAGATAATAATACGTATGAGCCACATCCGCCCAGGCTGATCAGAGTCTTCAATGATTGCATGGAGCTACTAGCTTAGACCCTTAGCTACCCTTGAGGGCATAGGGAAGACTCTGATCATATTGGGTGAATACCCAGGCTGATCTGGGTCTTCCCTGGGAGCACATACTACTTTGTTGGCGGATCAGGGCTCAGCCTAGAGGGCGATTTGGGAGAAATAGTCTCCCTAAGCTGGCTGACTTCTTATTTTGAGCTGAGGGAGAAGTGAAAATGTAAAGGACGTATAGGGAAATCCAAACTTTGGACCAAAACTTCTCCCTAAAGTCCAGAAAATGTCGCCAAACTTCTCCCTGTCTGAAAGCTCTTGGCTGACCCCTGCCGGGATATGAGGTTTGTAAACGTTTATAGTATTGTAATTTGTTTATTTACTTTTTTTTTGTCAACTGCTGGTGGTGTTCCTGCTTTAAATAGCATAATACATGCTGAATGTAGGTAAAATTGCCTTGTGGAACATACAACAAATGACCACCAAAAATGAAAACAGGTGAATTTGCAAGCCATATAGATCAAGATGAGGCGGCTTATGATGAGCTTGGGCAAACTTTTTTTTTTTAATTTCTGTCATAAATTTTGCGGTCTGCTTGTTTGATAACGTATTCGGCTTACAAAAATGTCTACTAAGTTAAACAGGTTTCAACTCTTTATTTAAAGAAAGAAAATAATTAACATTATGTACATTTTTTGTTAAAACTAAATGTGAAAGAGTTGAATTTGCAAACAGTGCAGATCATGAAGCTGCTCATAATTAGCCCCCTCATCAGATGTATCTATACTGTTTGCGCTCTTATTAAAGTACAGTCAAAGATAAAAGGAGCTGAAATTTAAATTAGAATAGGAAATATGGTCGAACTATTTTCTGGGATGAGATATCTGTGTTCAAGATATCGAGAGCTGCTCTTAGTATGAAACACTCTTTGACCTTACATATGCATAAAATTTGTCATCTTCATTCCTGTGATTATGGGATTTGCAGAAAATCGCCCATATTTTGGTGCAAAAATGGTCTGAGTTGATATAATAACCCAGAATAATACTGTTCCTACAAAGCCATCCCATCTGACACATGACGTCAAATGACGTTGGACCAACTTCAATGTGATGTCATCACGTCACATCAATGTGGTACTACATCATGTGCCTGCTGGGATCTGCTATTTCATCAAGCAATGCTTGACTGATGCATATAGCATGATTGCAAGGAAATTGAAATTTTTGGTCATAATTACATTATGAACAGGAATTAATTGAGATGTCCCATTATACACTCTAAGTGTGCCTGTCTGTCTGTGTCTGTGGTGTGAATATTTCACTTATCACTCCATAAACAAACTTTAATATTCAACAATGAGTATTCAAAATCAGAAGCAAAATTAAGAACCCTAATGAGCCCAAGTCTACACATTGGGACACATACAAATTAATTAATTTTTCCATTTGGGACAAATGTAAGGTGTCCCAATGCTTTTAAAAAGCGCATCAGGGTTATTATGAACCTGTTGCTTTTTTTCTTTTTAGTTTTGAGGGTTTTTTTTTTAATTCAAATTGATGTGTTATTAATTTTCTCTTCATCACTTCTATGTTACAGAAGCAGTCTGACCGAAATATCCTTGATAATGTCCAAGGTAAAATCAAGGTAAATCTTGCCTATTCGACGCAATTTTCTTTGGCAAACGGAGAGTCACGTGTTATCAGTGTTTACTGAATACACAAATAATAAAATTTTGGATTTCTCCTTCAATAACAGATATTTTACCATATTGTTACCTTTTTATAATTAACAATGTTAAACAATTTAAGCATCAAACATTCCGAAGCCTTTGATAATAAATAACAATTAAAGAAAAACGTATTATTACAAAATGTAAACAAAGGACAACCCATGCCGTCCCAACAAAAATAGAACTGTAACACTCCATGTGGACAAATTTTGACCTGAATATTTATCTCACCTTTTTGCTCATTTTCTATTCCTTTTCAACTATCCAAGATATTATTGAAGTTCACTATTCACTGTTCTGAATAAAAATGAATTCCCAGTCTCTGCAACTAGTTTATAGTCGATATCGATGTGTGAAAACTGCTTATTACGTAGTTTCTAAAGTACTCTACCAACCGTTGCTTGTTTTTGCGCCACGAAGTTGCCAGTCTTATTGACGCAGTATAAAACTTGATGAGTCAGCAAGTACTGAAATAGCTGATGTCTCCAATAGTGTTTCAGCGTTTCAGAGGATATAAGAATATTGAATCTGGAAGCTAAGGAAAGTAACCATTGGAGACTAGCTTTAAATGTAAAGATGATTAAAATTTAGGACAAAGAAATTGCTAAATTGTGTATTGCATTAGTAAATGGGCGGTGTGAACTTTGAGTAATACGTAACCGCGCTTGCCGAGACGCCCAATCAAAACACTTGTTACATCGTGGGGATAGGCGCTTAGCATTGCATAAACTATCAACAAAACAAACTCGTGAGAATGAAATTGCGTCGTAGTAAAGAGAGCGGCCTCGCATAGTAAGCGACAGGGGGCGCTTTATGAATGATTTCGCGCCATTTTATCACTGTACTGGACCTATGCACAGAGGGAAATACGAAAGAAAGAAAGAGGACTGGCGCCCATCTCACTCACTTCAATCAAAATGCCACGTTCTACTTAAAAAAATCCTGACATTTACGGAAAACAATCTGACCGGGGCGCTTTTTTTTTTTATCTGAAACAGAAACAGGTTTCAAATCTTGATTTTAGAAACACCCTAGTTTCAGCCATTAAAAAGTTTGGAAAAATAAGAAAGACCAAGAGAAAAGAAGACCCCGATTAGACACCGTGTCACAAACGCGGTAATCCGATAAACATCAATATTCGTTCAATATAATCTAAGCAATGTTATGTAATTTGCACATGCATTGCCGCACAGCGATGATACATGAGTTTAACTCTTTAAGCGCCAAAAAGCAGACGACAAAATTTACGTCTGCAACATTTCAAAACATGTCTTGTCCAAGATATTTCAAAACTAGAGGGCAAACAATGTAGATCTAGATGAGGCGACTCATTATGAGCCGCCTTATCAGGATCTACACTGTTCACAAATTCTGCTTTTTCCGTCTCTATAGGGCCTATATGGCGAAAATCTGTAAAGGGGACATTATACTTGTCAAATTTCACTTCTTACTGGATGGGATTATATTTCTTGAACAGTTTGGCCACAAAAGGCAAATCTATCGTGTTTTGAGAAAGTGGCAGAAAAACGTGGAGGTATATCCAGTCACCTTAATGCTTGCACTATATGTGATTCGATGTCGCTGTTGTCTGCTTATGCCTCTCTCTCTATAAGTTATACACCGTATTAATCCTAATAAACGTCTCTGCTCTGATGAACGTCCCCTTTCTCCTTTCCAAAAATAATGTAACATTATCCTGCACAAGTTCCTCTTGCTTCCTTGGATGATATTATAGCTCTTCAAAATTAGGTCTACCTATAAATGAAAGAATCTGCTCCTAGAGGAGCAAATGCTTTCCTTTAAGAGTTGACCCCACTGAGAAGAGAGACAAGAGAGAGAGTTGTTTCATCTGAAAGTACACCCACCCACCTTAATACTGTTCATCAGAGATAGTTTGGCAGGTGCTGACTGCGAAAGTTCTGCCTATTCTTTTTTTTTTAAATGGCAGTGTTTTTGCATAGGCCTACAATAAGTCTGAAAGTTTTGACGTCTCGCTTAGTGCAACGTCGCTAGTTTGGAACAACTGGACCCACAAATATTCGTGAAAGCTTTATCCATCTGCGGTTGCGAGAATAAAACATACTTAACAAAACAAGAAACTTGACTTTTTTTTTTTTTTTTTTTTTTTTTGTCATTTCTTGGGTTTGGAGAAATCTGACAAATGATATCTGTCAGTATATTGCTGTTGAATATGTGCATCATGCATGTGCACTTATTTTCCACTCGACTGAACTTGTAAACTCCAAAGAATGCTCTATTTACATGTTTTTGCATGTTTGCACGTGCGTCGTTGTGGATTAGTAGCTTTGCTAGCTAATCGCTACGAAGACACTCTACACTGATTCCTTCATAATCTGCATTTCTATCATAATGTCATTCTTCTCTGAAAATTAGACGACTACTGATAACGCGATTCTGTGCACTGTTTACGTTGCCAAATACGTAGGACGATTTGCAGTTGCTAGATAACTTTTTTAATCTCCGAAACTGTTTTCTGATGAATCGTTGCATAAAAACGCCCAAACACACACTGTAAAAAAAATACTGTAGATTTTACGATAGAATAACTGGAAACCGGCTGCCAGGCCTTTTCCCGTTATTTTTACGGGTTTTTGCCTGTAAGACATTGTTGGAAATCACGAAATGGAAGTTTTATGTTAACTTGGCGCACTCGAAATTAACTTTGTATTGTCGAGGGGCTATTTAACCAAAACGACATCTGCTCTTTTCTGTCCCACTCTGCTTGATGATTCCTGCAATTTTTACCGGCGCCCGTAAAAATAACGGAAAAATGACTGGCAGCTGGTTGCCAGTTATTTTACCGTAAAATCTACCGTTTATTTTTGCAGTGCAGATTACAGACCCTTGACTTGCAGTACGGCTATTAACGCTATATGAATTTTAAATCAGACGTCAACGTCATGGTTGAAATACCGGTAAATATTATGTTAACATTTTCACTTGTTATACAGTAGTGATTTTAAGATAGAATTTATACATGTCCTATAAAGTCAAAATTCGTTGAAAATTTACCCCTGTCCTCTTAAGAACAAGTTTTAGCGTTGCCAAACAGTCAAGTGCTCTAGTTCTTTACCAGAACTAAAAGGAAAGAATATTTGATCAATTTCAAATCACAAATGAGCCGCGACGCGAGAAAACCAACAATGTGGTTGTGCGCCCAGCGCAGACTCGGATCAGCCTGGGCATCCGCCCAGTCTGATCAGAGTCTTCGCTGTCCGCATGGAGGTAGCGCAGACCCTTAGCTACCCTTTAAGCGCTTAGGGAAGACTCTGATCAGACTGGGCGGATGTCCAGGCTGATCTGAGTCTGCGCTGGGCGCACAACCACATTGTTGGTTTTCTCGCGTCGCGGCTCAAATTATTGGTGTGAGTCAGAGGTTTCCAAAGATGTCGGAGTTCGAAAAACATGGTCAAACTTTCAACCGTCAAGTTTTTATTTTTGCTGAGTATATATCGCGACACAGTTGTGACTTATTCCCATGGAGAAGGGAGGCAAAAATGATAGAGTTGCTTCCTCTGAAATTATACACGTTCTCCTTAATGCTAGCATAATCCTTAGAATCGTGATTTCAAAACTTCGCACACAATTATTTTCTTTGAATCTTATTCTGACTGAAGAGATAATCGCTGCACGGGGGGGGGGGGGGGGGGGGTACAGATGTGGCCGCTGGAACTCTGCCAAAATATATACTTATTCATGTATTTTGTATCAAATTTGGACCCTATTCATGTATACTGCAGAAACAGTGCTTAGAACAGGCCATGAATTTGCCTCCAGCGGCACATATTTACCCTGCTTTATAATGGAAGTGACCCCCCCCCCCCTGTCAATCGCTGAGGAGCAGGTTGGGCTCGGCGCCGGAAAAGAGCACCACAAAACAGATGTTCTCATGTGGGAAAAGTTCCTTCGACATAGCAAAATCTGCACCATGACTAAAAAAGCATATGACACGGTATGACATGCAAACATATGGGCTATTATGCGGAAGTATAATACCAATGCAATACTAGTTCGCGCTATTTAGCACCTCTGTGACAAGGCTATAAGAGTGCAGTTTAGATGAATGACAGCAGCGGAAAATATACCCAGCGTCAATAAAAACGCACCAGTTCAAAACTTATGGCATATTCGGTTCATTTAATATTTGATGCATGCAACAGACAGTTCAATAAAACTTTATATTTTGGCATTGAGATAAGATGTATACAAAATAAACTTTTTTATACCAGCTGGCGCTTTCAAACGTAACGTCAACAGTGGCGCTTTTAAAAACTGTTCCCGTCAAACCACATACATAAAGCGTAATACATCCATCCGCGGTCTGCCAGAAATCAGTACATATCGTTCTTTGAAAAAGTCTGTTGACATACAACCAGCTTTACCTATCCAATTATGACGTAATTAGGCAAATAAAGGTGACGTTATACATGTAACGCCATCCCCGGGCTGGATTGTCTCGCGAAATGTCTGTAATTCGTTTTCTACAACCCATTTCAACATTTTCGGTTGCAAAAGGTAATGGTTTTATATTCAGTTCCTTTCGTATGTCCGTTGTTAAATGAATATGACATTTAAGTGACGGTCGACTCTAATTCAGTTTATTGCATGCGGCTTTCTGGATTTCTTTTCTATGGCGATGTGTAAGGCTATCTATTCTCTATCGAATGCCACCAACAAAGAACTTCTACAAATTGAAATTCATACTGGTTTGCCAGCCTTCTCGATTTCAGAGCTTACGTAACGTCATACGCTCAGAGCGTACGTTTTGGTTAAATTGTGTCATTGACGTAATAACATAGCTCAAAATAATAAATATATGATGTAGATATAGTATTATCATGAATTTGAAAAATTTAAATGGCATCATAAGACTGGTGCGTTTTCATTGACGCTGAGTATAGTTCAAAACAACAGTTAGAGTTAGGTAAGGATGCCTTATCTCACCCATCCTCTTCAACAGTTTTCTCGGAAGGAGTATGCCTGATGCTCTGGAAGAACACGGTGAGAAGTTAGCATAGTCGGTAGAACTATTGCCTATCTGCGTTTTGCCGATAACATTGAGACTTCTGCCGAGGAAGAGCAGTACCTAGAAACCCTAGTTGAAAGTGTCGACACACCTATACAATGTATAAGGTGTAGATAAGTGCTGAAAAGACTAAGCTAATGACAAACAGCGCTGATGACATCCAGAGAGAGACCAAGGTAACAGACCAGAAGCTGAGAACGGTTACAAGCTTCAAAAACCTTGCAGCAATTGTCTCAGATGTTGGCTCAGAACCGGAGTTTCTCTAACCCTTGCAGCAATCGGAACAACGCTCGGCTAATTCCGTGAATCGCAGAATTGGCCGCTGCAGCTCTGATAAAGCTGAAGCTAACATACCAGTAATGACTCTTGGATGAAAGACTGGTGTGCTCTCTTGTTATATCCATCATTTTTCATAGTACTCAGAGTCGGGGATTTTGCTTCAGAGCTGGAGCAAAGAACGCAGGCCTTTGATGCGAGCTGCTACAACGGTTACTGAACATCTCGTGCAAAGACCACGTCAGTAACGAGGTTGGAGAATATGACGAGAACTCCTGACTTTGGTCAAGAAACAGAAACTGAGGTGGTTTGGCCAGGTCTTAGGGTCTTCTGGCTTAGCAAATACGATTCTGCAGGGCAAAATGGAAGGAAAAAAAGGAGAGATAGACAGAATAAGAGATTGGAAGGCAATGTTAATGAGTTGACAGGGATGGACGTTACTAGCACACTCTGGGCAGCTGAAGACAGGACTAGGCGGAAAGGAATTGTTCCAGCCATCGGTGATGACGCAACGATCTCATAAGGTTAGGAGACAGACTAGACTATTCTTATTTTGGATAATATCGAAAGGTTTAGCTACAAACATCCAAAAATGCTAAATGTGCACAAGATATTTTTGTATATTAAACTTTTTTGTTACTATTATTATTATTTATGTCTGACGGTACAGTTTTAGCACCAGTGAAACTCTTAATAGCACAAATGGATCTTTTAATAGCAGAGAGATGAACTGATCTTCATTTATATACTAGTGTATTTCTGCTTTATTTGTTTCCAATTCTGGAGACATTTTGCTATATTTGTCGCCGAGTTATTTCTGATAAAGCCTCAAAGGACACAGAAGCTCGAATTTACTGTGTGAGAAAAGATTTCGAATTACCAAGAATTTCTCCAATGACATCACGCAGAGGCAATATACTTTCTGCAAACAGGAAGACAAATCGATAGTTTTCTTAAAACGGTTCATTTGTACGTAAAGCTACATAAAAATACATAAAGTTTGTACTTATATTCCCAAACGTGGGCGACATATGAAATTTTGCCGCATCAGCAAGACCAGCGGAAGTGACTTACCACTGGGCACACAACGTTGAATCGACACCGAATCAACCTTTACCTTGATTCAACGTCTTGACATTGTGTGCCTGCTGGGCATTTACACTGTAAAAAAAACTGTAGATTTTACGGTAGAATGACTGGAAACCAGCTGCCAGTCCTTTTACCGTTATTTTTACGGGTGTTTGCCTGTAAGACATTTTTTGAAATCACGAAATGGGAGTTTTATGTTAACTGGCTGCACTCGAAAACAACTTTATATTGTTGAAGGGCTATCTGACAAAAGCGACATTTGTTCTATTCTGTCCAAATCTGCTTGATAATTCCTACAATATTTACGGGCGCCCGTAAAAATTACGGTAAAAGGACTGGCAGCTGGTTGCCAGTTATTTTACCGTAAAATCTACGGATTTTTTTTACAGTGTACTATATATATAGAATTTACTGTACTGTGACCCCAGCTCGGTTCCGCATAGGAGCGGCCGGGGTTTTTTGGTTGGTTGATTTGATGCTTAACGTCCACGGTAAACAACTAAGGTCATGTCGGGACGGTCAGTTAACCTAACCACACTATTCCTTGGCAGGCTTAGACCTCCTAAGCGGTTAACCAGTACTAAGTGCACATACTTTCGCCAGTAACTGACAACTGCCCTTCTTGAATCAGCGGAAGGAGAAACGAAAGTATGTGGCCAGACCGGGATTCGAACCCAGGACCTCTGACTTACGAGTCAGGTGCCCAACCGATTGCGCTACCCGGCCCGGCTTAGGAGCGGCCGGGATGTAGTGGATAAGGCGCAGGACTACCAATCCAGGGGTCGCAAATTTTCTTGTTTCTCATTCTAAACTTTTGTTGTGCCTGGTTACAATATGTTTCTATGGAGATATAACAATAATATTCAAAGCTCCCGCTTATATCTGGGGCTCGGTTAATTTGCATTACATCCAAATACTCGAAAATATCAATGGCATATGTTTAAGATGAACAATTAACGTTTCTCGCGAGATGTTCCGGGTTCTGTTATGATTTCCATTGTTGTTGTTTTTATTCGGCTATAAAACGTTGTTTTTTTTTCCATTTCTAGAATGACGCAAAATATCTGATTTTGTCCTATGAAATTCTGTTTTGAGATGGAAGTTTCCCTTCTCAAACAAACGAAAAATCTAGATCCGTCTTATAAGACGGATCTAGATTCATTTCGATTGTTTTGGAAGGTAAAACACTCCGCCTTATAACCGAAGAAATACAATACTTGTTCATAATGAAACTTCACAAATGCGCCAAATATGCTTTCCCAATGAAATAAAGTTAAATCATTATACAGTAATAATTATCATAAATTTTGATTTTGTGGCTCTTCTTTAGATGTATGGATATACATTCATGATTTTCTGTCATTTTTTTTCAGAGGGGGACAACTTGTTTGACTTTTTGTTTGCTACTCTGGGCAACGAAAACCTTCAAAAAAGGCCCACAGATTTACTCATTGTGCCGGCTACTTATACAGTCATTTGACCGGTTTCGACGCACTTTTAATCGATCGTGTGGTACACTACAAGTTATCATTTATTCTTTAATTTCTCTATACCAGAAAACGTCTGAAAACCTCTTCTCTAAGACATGTTGTTTTAGTGCAGAACATATTTAAGAGTCCCAGTTACAGAAAACCTAACGTGGTCTTTTAGCCTATTCCGGCGGACTATTTCAGTTTCGGCGCGTCAGTATATTATTTGCCATACCGTGAATGTAAAATTGATATCTTAAAGAGTTCCTTGAGCAGAGAAGGAACATGGGCCAGGCTACGTAGTTTCGGCTAATAAAGCCTCATCAGTGACCCTGATAATATGACAAAACCAGAGAAAATCATACTGAAATTTCTGAATTTTAATTGGGCAGTCGATCCAAAGACTGATTAAGATTTCATAGAATATATATTCTGATCTCAAAGGAAGAAAATGAAGTAAAATCTGCAATATGGATGATTTACGGCGAGACCACCTCGGGCTCCGAAATGGTAGACTGTTTGGTTATTACTTACCAGGTAAAAAAACCCTGCTGTTTCATATCACGACTATTCGAATTAACAAATTATAGATAGCTCTATAGATATACTCAAGAAAAATCATTCAGTGGTAAAACTTATTTCAGTGATCAAAGGATACATCATTTGCGAACAATAGCACCAAATGGTCTTTTACTTTAAATTCACCTCGAAAAAACACACAAAAACAAATGGGTTTGGCGAGAATGCCACTGGGTACCTTGGAAATATATAATTCCGCGAAAGCAAAATATTTATCCACCGGAACTGGCTAAATATGCTAATCAGTCATGAAATAAACAAATCTAACAGTTTATTTGTCTTTGGCATTCATTAACAGAGATTCCTTAATATAGAAAGAGGAATCGACATATTTATATTTTTATATATTGTCCTAATCGTTTTTCACTATTGGTCTGAAAACACGTACGGTCCGGCCATTGTCTTGCTAAACATGCATTGTTTTCCAGTTTTAACTCCAGTTTTCAGTATCTTTACTACACAAAAGAATCCATTAATATATGTGGCTTTGACCTGTAAGTGTTGACAAGAATGTCCTTACAAATATTTCGCCGAAACTTTGTTTAACGCCGGAGATAAAATCGAAATATGTCGAAACGGGCGAGTGCGTGAGAGTCAAAATGAAAATCAGAACTATACGAACTCAAGACTCGTCACTTGTTTAATTACGCTTTTGAAAAAAAGGCATTCGCAGAAGAAAAATAAAACACAGATCAAATATAGGGGAGACCGGGGATAGTTGATGCACGGGGCAAGTTGATGCAGTGGGAATAAAACGATAATGACGTCATCGTGGGCAGTCCAGGCACGAGATATATCAAAAAGTCTAAAAAGTGCATCAACTATCCCCGGTCTCCCCTAAATTGGCAAGACAGCGTCATCATCATGGCCAGCTGTATGAATACGTACGTAATTAATACCTTTAATACCCCCATTCCACTGGATGACGCTTTGACTGCGCTCTTGGCGATCATGGCGCTTCTCTAAAATTTTCGAAATCGCCGCAGAAGAGTAGGCATTTGCCAAAACTTGGAACTTGTGCGCTTCCAGTACGCTGCCAGTACGCTTCTAATAGGAGAAAACGCGGTGACGTCATCGATAAGGATTTCCAGGGGATTCCCACGCTGGTTGGCAAAAAGTCGATAGTCAGTCGCGCTATATTGAATGTGTACTTGGTTATGTTAAAATATGTAATTAATCATGAATTGTATTTTGCGCATTATGATGCATATTTTATATATATATGATGACGCTGAGAACTGTAGGTATGTTAGTGTGAAATATTGTTCTATTGTGTCTCATTATTAATTGAAATTGGTTCCATATGAAGTGCTTAAGATGTTCGTTTTATCATGGATACTCTAATAAAAACTATTTGTGTCTGTATCTGGCGTAAATTTTCTAAAATTAAACCGGTTGTTTATTGTTGATAAAAGAATGTATCCGGTAATCAGCGGGTCTTTTGATAAGGGATGTCTTTACATATTTCAAAGAACACCGCCGGCGCCCTACAGTGACAATTTCATATTCTGGTTTTGGTGGTGCGGCTAATTTTCATTTCAAATAAAACTCGACTATTAGGATATTATGATATTAATGTGCTTGTCCCTTCATAAAATATCACTGGCAAACAATCAGAGAGAGAGAGAGAGAGAGAGAGAGAGAGAGAGAGAGAGAGAGAGAGAGGGGGGGGATTTGTTGTTTAGATGACATGAGCTCAGACTAAATAGATAGTAATTTCAAAACAGAGAAGGTTAGAAATGTTTATATATTATCCTTTACCGTTTTATAACATCCTCTTTTGAATAGCAATCATGAACATTATTTCATTTACTTATTTATCTTTAAAATGTTCTTGTCCCTAAATCAGATAAATATTTTTATTAATTTTGCATTAGTTCTCGTTGGATACAATTTTCTGTAAATTATTGTCTTTCATTTCCTATTACCCAAACAATATTTACTAATCACCTTGACCATCGAAAAGGTTAAAATACTGATCGTTAGAACTTCCTATTTATTTTATTTCTACTTCATTTATTTATTTTATTTTTCAGTCAAAGTTATTAAGAGAAAGAGTCCGGTACCGGAGCGAGTCAATGTATGTCCAGACAGAGTAATTAAATCAATTTAGATAATTAAATAACTCTCTTTTTTCGCGTGACAGGTGATTAAGACAATACTTTGCACTGGTTTTATCGGTTGCTATTTATTTGCAGCCTTCTAAACTACATTTTATGCACATCAGCGATTAATTTTCAACAAAAATCCCATAGAAGACCACTGTCTGTCACTATCTTTTTGCCAACCAAACTACCCACGTGATCATCCGATGACGTCACTCCGGGGATTCCAGTTATCTCCTATACGATCTCGCCACGCTAGTCACGATGCTGTCGCGACTTAGCTGCGCTTCTGACACGCTTAACGGACTTCGAGGGCGCTTCTAATACGCTGCCACTGCGGCAAAGGATTTCAAGCTGCGCTTTAGCTACGCTTATTACGATGCCTTTACGATCGTGCTACGACCTAAGTGCCGGAGCTACGCTCATGCTGGTCTGGCCTGGTCAGGAGCCTATTTTCACGCAGCCTGTACCGCAGGAGAGGGTATTCCAACTCCTGCTCCGGGCAGCCTGCATCTTGAGTGAAACGTGAGAATCGAGTTATGAAACGTCGTGGAAACGCGGCGTTTTCATGCCCAGATCGCCACAATAAAAGAAGAAACGCAGATAAGCGCCAAGAGCGCAGCGGAAGCGTCGTGGTTGCGCTATTCATAAATAATAGAGTCGCAGCGGAAGCGTCGTGGTTGCGCTATTCATAAATAATAGAGTCGCAGCGGAAGCGGCAAGAACGCAACGGGAGCGCAAAGAGCGTGACAGAAGCGTAGCTTGGTCGCAGACGAATCTCACGGCGCTGTCAGCACGATCCCGCTGCGCTGGTGCTGCGTTGCTCCCGCTGCTGCTGCGTTCATGAATTTCGAGCTACGCTCTTACTACGCTTTCGTTGCGCTTTGAGCCCACGGCGCTTCCGCTACGTAAATTTTGAGCAGAGTCAAAACAAGCGCCGTGACTTGGCGATCATGCCGCTTCTGATACGCTTTCACTGCGACCTAGAAGCTTCTCCTGCGCTGCTGCCGCTTCTGCTACGATTCATGGCGCTTTGTCCAAAATTTCGGAGCGCAGTGGAAGCGCCGTCCAGTGGAATGGGGGTATTAGCAATAATAATAATTTGCCGAGCGCCTTGGATTTCACTGAAAAAAGTACCTTGAGAACTTCAAAAAGTAAAATGAATTCATTTGGCTGTCCATGCAAAGACTTCTTTCAGTATATTTAACCCTTCGTCTTGGCAAAAGGACCTTTGACAGTATCAATGCGAATTACATACCGTATTAATCCTTAGAGACGCTCCAGGCGTTATATGAGCCGCGACACGAGAAAACCAACAAAGTGGTCGTGCGCCCAGTGTAGACTCAGATCAGCCTGGGCATCCGCCAAGTCTGAGCAGAGCCTTCCGTAAGGGCTTAAAGGGTTGCTTAGGGTCTTAGCTACCTTCATGCGGACGGCGATGACTCTGATCAGACTGGGCGGATGTCCAGGCTGATCTGAGTCTGCGCTGGGCGCACAACCACTTTGTTGGTTTTCTCGCGTCGCGGCTCATATTTTACGACTTAGAGCCTAAAGCGTAGTAAATCAGCTACTGCCAAACACCACTAGTAAATGAGTGGGTACACTTGCAGAGGAAGCAACTCTGCTGCTTTTGCCTCCTTCTCAGTAGGAGTCAACTCCTCTAAGAGTATTTTTTCCTTTAAGAGTAGATCCCAATTCAAAGATCTAGCCCATCCAGTAAGGGAAACAGGAATGCTTGCAAGTTAATATAACATAATGTTCGGATAAGAGGCAGAGGGCGTTTATTATGATCAATACACTATTTCTTCTGTAATGACAAGTCTGTTGACTAGAGCATGCTGACTATTAGGAGGGTAAGCGACATTTTCCGTCGCCCAAAATATGTTCATTTCTCGTTGATTATTTTTTTCCCTATTTATCACCCCTAGATAATTATTATACAAGGACTGTTACTAAACGAAAAAGAGCTGTTACGAAACGAAAATTAGTCATAGTTCCCAAACGACCTGGTCACCGTGGCTAAATAAATTTGTACATGTACATGACGCTTTTTCGTTTTGTAACAGCTCTTTGTAACAGCCTTGAAAACATTGTAAACCAGGAGTGCTATTGTTAACATGGCCAGTGTGCTAAAATGAAGAAAGCACTAATGTTGCTGATAGTATGAAACTTTTTCTCATTTAACAAGAGTTTTAACCTGGTTTTAACACAAAGAGGGTCTATTATGTGATTGCCCAGCCAACTTTTCAAGTTTGTGTTTTTCAGCTATAGACAGTCAAACCCCCCTGCATCCACACCACCTCACTTTTTTCTCCGGGAGAGACTGGAATCCTTAAAACGTTTCCTGTTTTTTATGTACTTCATTATAATAAGAGCTTCTCAAGCGGCGCATAGTTCGCCCGTTTTAAGCGATAAATGAGATGCAAGTTATTAATTTGCCCACAATCAGAGTCATACTGGAGGCAATTCAGAAGCAGAAAATATGCTACATTTGAGGAAGGGGTATAACACAGTCATATTTTATCGAACGTGGCCGACTGTTGCTATGCATCTACCCACTAATGCAACTTTTCTTTGTTGGCGCAGGTTCAGAGACGTCCCGTTATCTAAAAACAAAGTGGACAAATAACCAAAGTCATTTTTTCACAGACGCCGGCTCAGTTGATCCTTGTCACAAAATTTACTTTTAACGGTACCTGTCAGCTACACTGGTAACGACTATCGCGGTCACTTTGTTAGCAATACAATACAATACAAATACTTTTATTTCTAAGGCTCAGATAACACAAGTTACGTATGAGCGTGAGTCGGAGCTCTCCTAATATCCAGGTAAATCAAAGGTAACAACTGAAGCCGCAATTAAAAAAAAAACTGTAACTGAATAAAAAATACATCAGTTTTTTAAGTGGAATATTCGATCTGACAGTTGACCGTCAAAGAAAATCATTGCCTTTGAATGGGTTTTTGTTGCACTGGATGATAGATGCGTAGTAATCAGTGAAGCCGCGGGTCAGGCAACCACGGTCGGCGCAACTCTCCACTGACCAGAGTGGGAGATCACGTGATGTTTTTTGTTTTGATATGCTGCACGGAAAACGTTGGCGAATCTTTGTGTAAATGTCAAGGTAAATAGCTTATTATTTCTCTTTTAATATATTACACCAGATGTGTTATGCGTCACTTTCCAGTCCACACCTTCCCTGGACCCAATTCTCACGACTCTTCACACTTTGGGCAATGCCCAACCAAATTTCCAGCAGGAATGATATCGAAATTCTAACACAATGCGCCTATAGAAGCAATGGAAAGATACCGTGTTTTATTCTGCAACAATTCACTGTTTGGGAGCGCGTGAGTCTAATTGCTGACGTCACTGCAATCGCTGACGTAATTTTGTGACGTTTTGAGACGTTAGACGGTGTAACGTCTCTTTTTCTTTCTAAAATCACCATAAAAAAGTATATTTGTCTGAGATACAGTTAAGAATATTGGCGGGAGTATGAACGCGCTTGCAGGAAGTTGGGAGAGTTTGAATGAAAAGAATAGTTTTTTGGCGTTTTTGAGTGTTAGAATCGAAATAGTTCAGCTCTAGCATTGAATTGTTGAGTAATAATTCACTGTTTGTCGGTCAGTTGTAAGTAAATATATCACTCGCGCTCCGCGCTCGTGATATGATCTACTTTACAACTGACCTCCAAACAGTAAATTATTACTCAACAATTCACTGCTAGAGCTGATCTATTATTTAATTAAAATGACGTAAAAATCTGCACGGACGTCAGCTGGTCAGAAGAAATTTTGTGACAGAGCCCGGCTTCAAGTGCCAAAAATAAGAATCATTGTGATTCAGTCAAAGTATTGATACACACCAAAGTAGTAAATTAACCGGAAAAATCTTTGTTTTTCATTGGTCCTTATGCACCACACCCCCCAATCGGAACACCGCTCGGTCAGTTCCGTGAATCTGATTCATGGAATTGGCCGAGGAGTTCCGAATGCACCCCCCCCCCCCCCCCCCCCCCCCGAAAAAAAAAATGCCCATAGAATAACCGAAACGCACACAACACCGGATCGAACCTGAATTTACCGAAACGCACTTAAAACATTACTTTTTCTTTGCCTCTAGGGCAGACTGTGTGGGCCGTGCATAGCTGCAATAACCGGTTGTCAGCTATACCGAATATTTTATAAATTGCCGCAAAGAAAAATGACAAAGGGGATTTATCGAAGTATAAACGCCGTTTTCTGTACGCTCTTGCAAGAAATGATATGCTGGCATAATATCACCATTTTCCGTGCAGCATATCAAAATGGGAGAAAACAACAAATGATCCCCGCATGCAGGCATCCCTTTACTGACTGACAGGCATATTTCCTCTGCGTTTTGTTGATTTGAAAAAATTCGTGCACATAACGCCTTTCGGCGAATGAGGGTTCAAACAATTTTAGATAGACGTCACACGTACCTTATGTGTTTGTGCGCGCGTGGGTGCATGCGTGTGTTTACAGTAGCAATAAGGCGGCTACGTACTCCGCAAATAGTTTATATTTCAAGGGGAAAACAAAAAAGCATTAAGTGAAACAATACTCCTACTTGTACTTCAGGACTTTGCCGATTTTAGAAATAATTGCTATATTTACAAGGTATATCAAAGTTATTTCTGAGTTAACGTGAAGGATACTGTGTTCCTTGTGTGAAAAACACATCGAATTACCGAGAATTTCCGCAGTGACATTAGATTAGATTGTTTTTCAATAACATGCCTTATGACGCTGTAGATACAGAGATTGTTCAGTTATACGTCAAACCACAGGAAAAACCTTGGCACTCTCAATAGATCATTGACCATTTCACTCAACGTCAGATCATCAGAGGATAGACATCACAGATTTTCAGAGGCAGGTGCAAAAAAGAGAGGATTTTCCGCACAGTAAAAAAATACATCATTGTTTTTGTACAGATCATGTCACTGGATACGTGCATAGCCGGAAATCCTGGAGGCTAGAGCTTCTACGCGATTCAGTCCCCTACAGCTCTGCCAGAACTACAGAACCATCAGCCTCATCAGTCGTCCAAGTAAAGTGTTGCTGAACTTCCATCTTGAAAGGTCAACCCCCGAGCTGAAAAGATAATCACTGAAGAGAGCCGGAAGAAGCATCACAAAACAGATCTTCAACCTCAGAATCCTGTGTGAAAAGTACCCCCAACATCAGCAGAATCTGTAACATATCTTCACAGATTTATGAAAAAAAAAAGCATTTGACAGATTATCAGTTCAACAGGAATATCAACGGAAATGTTAGTTGCTTATCTGTAAATTAACCTTTGGTAACCCCGCGGCAAAAATGATTCAGATATGAGAACTTACCTTAGCCTAGACAAGAAGTAAAAAGACCAGAACATTGAATATAGCATTCTCCCTTTTTTAGATTCCACGCCGTAAAAACGATTATATGTCAAGAATGCGAAACTTACCTTTCTCTGTCGAATTTTCAGCCGATATTTTCCGAGCCGCACTTGCTCCGGAAGACCATCATGATATCAGAGCCACTGGCTCCGATTTTAAAGATTTTCACTCATGCTACTGTTAAATGTGTGCGCATTAGGTGTACATTAGTAAATTTGCTAGCAAACGGATTTGTAGAAACTTTACATCAAATCCCAAAATAAATCATAAATTAATTTTCGGTCAATATTATACTTCTCTGAAAATGATAGCAGAATTGGGCTTCGCGCTTTGATGTTAGCGTTGCCCAGTAAGCTTGATGTTCGATTACTTCAAGTCTCAGAGACCATTACCTGCAAGAAGGAGTGTGTTTCTGGTCGCAGAGATATTGAATCTATGCATGAAAGACCCTTAAAATGCGGTACGTTTAGTTACCGCGACGTAAGATCAGAGCCCAGCTGTTCAAAGTATTAGTCAAGGATTTGTTTCAAGTCTTCTAGTAGGCATATAAAATCTTTTGCCATAAAAATGCTATTGGTGTTTAGACCTCGTCGGCGTCAGAGTCGGTGTTGGCTCATTGACTGTCCCATCTTTCCCGAAGGGACTAATGGATTTTGGCTAAACTTGCAGAGATACATAAAGAGAGGAAAGAGTTGGTAGGTTAGCTTTGATGACGTAAAACCAAACATCTGATTACCTCTGTTTATTGACCAATGACGACGTCATCTTGACAATGTCGCACAGTGACGCAACATTGAAGCAGTATAACAAAACAGTGATGTATTATATTAGAAACTGCTAAAACTACTGATGAAATATGTGTTTCTGACGTATGACAAAGAAAAATCTTTAAGAAAAAAAAGACAATGACGATAAAAAAAGAAAGAAACCATGTCAACTTCAATCAATATTAGTCATATCCATCTATCCTCAAGAATCCGCAAAAAGAGAAAAAAGAAAAGAAGAACGACGTCCTGAATTTCTCTAATGAAGACGTAGAAAAAGTGATAATGAAAAGGAAATGACTTAAAAACTATGTAGATGCTTACGTTCTCTTAGTAATGTAATTAGCGAGAGTCTACCCAACTGAGCTGCGCCATGTGGATTTATCACACCTTAATAGTTGGCGAACGCATGTTCACTCGGATACAACAAATATACTGGGCTAGGCATAAACCGAATGTTGTTGATGTTAAGATGTACTTTAACGTTCCAGTAAACATATGTCAGTCATGGCGAGACGTTGCCTCCGAATTTTTTAGGACTTTTACCCAACCCGAGATAAATAAATAAAACTCAGGTTCAGGTACAGCTACTAGCAGCTCTGCCTTGAGGCACCAGACAGCGCATATCGATTTCGCCGGTGTAACGAAGTAAAGTGACCCCCATAGAATAACGACCCCCCGGTCATTATTCTTCAGAAAAAGTGACCCATTTTCTATAAAATACTGACTCCCTTTAAAAAATAACGACCCCCTGATGACATCTATAAAATAGTGACCCCCGGTCATTTTTCTTTAAAGAATAGTGACCCCCACCTCCCACCTCGGTCATAATATTATGTCTCCCCATGAAGCAATTGTGTCTTTATAATGCTTATGCATGCAGGATGTTGTGTCCGCTCTGTTACAACTCTCTTGTTTGATGATTGATTTTAAAATAACTTGGCATAAATGTCAAGACGATGTGTCGCGCGCAAGTCCTAGGTACCTAACTCGAAGGTCAAGATCACAGAGATCTTTCAAAGATAATGGTGTCCTGCTATATGACTGGCAAACAGAACGGCGTGTCTGACCTGTAAACTTTGTCATTTGTGGGAAAACTTTCAAATATCTGGAAACAAATATTAGCCACATAAAGACAATGTATTGCGTGCAAGATATAGGCCCCACCTCAAAAATTAAAGTCAATGTCACACATTAAGATAAATGACAATTTTTTTTTTACTTATGGTGTTAATTCAATATAAGAGTTTAGCATTAACAGGTAGATTTATGCACTATAAGGAGGTTTTGCTGTTGAGTCTGAAAAGCATCACGTCTGCACATTTACTCTCACTGCCTTTCTGAAGAGGGGTACATGACACTTTCAGTCTTCTTCAATATGTTTTTCGATTTTTCTTATTTACTGAATTTATTCTGTTAAATATGCTTACACTGAAGAAAATACTACAGCTGCTCATAGTATGCAATACTTTGTAAATGGATAGTATGCTAGCCTTATTCCAATTTGCAGATGGTCTAATTACCCTCTCACTTTTCAGTTTCTTAGCTGTATACTATCTCCGCCTCCCCTTTGCCTAAGCATGCCACTCATATATAAAGTATATATAAAAATCCACGCATACATGCAAAGTTGCAAAGGAAAGTATCTCTATAAAACTTTGCTGATTTTCAATGTCATTCAATTGTAAAAACACCAAACATCAAAGTATATCAGCTTAAAATGAACAAAGTGCTATTTATAGGGAATTCAGAGCAACACCTTTGAAGGAAATTTTGAAATATACCGAATATTCATTTTTGATCCCTTTATAAGCAATTTCTTCACGTATCGTGTTATTTAACTTCGTGTAGAAGTGTCATAATATTATGCCCAGGGTACTTTTCTTTTAAAAATAATGGCCGGGGCCAATTTTCTTAAAAAAAGTGACGCTGGTCGTTATTCTAGGCGGTCACAATTCTTCGTGAGGCGTCATTTAACTTCGCGTCGGAAGTGTGTGTGTGTGTGTGTGTGTGTGTGTGTGTGTGTGTGTGTGTGTGTGTGTGCGTGGGGGGGGGGGGTCATACTATTATAATGTTATGACCGGGAAGGCATAATATATTATAACTGGAGGGGGGGTCACTTTTCTTTAAAGAATAATGACCGGGGTCCGGGTCGTTATTATGTGAGGTACTCAAAACGAACCCCGGTCATTATTCTATAGAAATAGTGATTCCGTTTCTAAAACATACTAACACACGTTAACCCCCTCGATGATGGCTATAAAGTATTAACCCCCCCCCCCCCCGCACACTAATCGACCACTAATTGACTATGAGCTACTGCAAGTTTTATTATTGTTTATACTTGTTAATATTGTTGGGAAGGATGTGTGTGTGTGTGTTTGAAGGGGATGGGGTGCGGTGGGGGGGGGGGGGGGAGGGGGGATGCCTTATAACATGTTAAAGCTATGACCGCGGAGTCATAATATTATGACGGGGTAGGGGGTCACTATTCTTTAAAGAATAATGACCGGGGAGTCGTTATTCTATGGGGAACTCATAGAATAACGACCCCGCTGTCATTATTCTATAGAAAGAATACACCATTTCTGAAAGATGCTGACATTCGTTAACCCCTCGATGATAGCTATTAAATGATAGTCCCCACCTAATTGTGTACTGACTATTAACTCCTGCAAGTCTTATCATTGATAATACTTGTTGATGTTGCTGTTGCTACTGCAGCTGTGGCGGCTATCGTAGCAATAGTAGTGCTTACAAATTTCATGAAGAAAATTTGTTTTCGTGCTACTCCATGAAATTTGACAAAATCTTCAAACCGGAAAGTACCAGACATGTCCTCACGAAGAATTGTGACCGCCTAGACTAACGACTCCCGTCACTTTATTTATTTAAAATTGACTCCGGCCATTAATTTCTAAAGAAAAGTACCTTGGGTAGAATTATACTTATTTGCATACTAATCGAAATGACATGTGTTTGGTCATTTTCTGGGTTGAAGATTTCGTCAAATTTCCTTGAGTAGCACGAAAACAAATTTTCTTCATGAAATTTGTAAGCACTACTACTGCTGCTACGATAGCCGCCACAGCTGCAGTAGCAACAGCAACATCAACAATTATTATCAATAATAAAACTTGCAGGAGTTAATAGTCAGTACTCGATTAGGTGGGGACTATCATTTTATAGCTATCATCGAGGGGTTAACGGGTGTCAGTATCTTTTAGAAATGGAATAACTTTTCTTTAGAATAATGACCGCGGGGTCGTTATTCTATGTGTTCCCCATAGGATAACGACCCCCGGTCATTATTCTTTAAAGAATAGTGACCCCCCTACCCCAGGGGCAGATCCAGAAATTTTGGGAAGGGGGTTCAAATTAGTTGAGGTGGGAGGTTCGATGTGTGCAGTTTGACCAATTTTCCCTGAAATTCCCCATGAAATTGAAATAATTAAGGCTGAAAAGGGGGTTCATTTGAACCCCCTCTTGATCGGCCACTGCCCTACCCCGTCGTAATATTATGACTGCGGTCGTAAGATTGTAACACCCCCCCCCCCCCCCCCCCCCACCCACCAGCCCTCAAGCCAAACACACATATCCTTCCCAACAACATCAACAAGTATTACTAATAATAAAACTTGAACTTGCAGTAGTTAATAATCAGTTATTGGTCGATTAAGTAGGAATTAAAATTTTGTAGCTATCATGGAGGGGGTTAACGGGAGTCAGTATGTATTAGAAACGGAGACACTTTATCTATAGAATAATGACCGGCGATCATTATTCTATGGGTTCCCCATTCCCACAGAATAACGACCATCCAGTGAGAACCAGTTGGTCACTGGCCTTGAAATTCGATATGTAGCACCAGGTATTCAAATACTAAAAACATTGTTCAAGTGATGACCTTTGGATGACCTTGTCTTTTTTTTACAAGAAGGTCGAATTTGCTTTTGGTATGGAAATTAAACTTTAAAAATCTTATGCACTGGAACCAAAATACCGAAGGCCTTGAAACCTTGTTATAGCTTTGAGCACTGACTTAATCTCAGATTTATTCGAATGATGATATTGGTTAGGCCTTGACCTTTTTTATAAAACGGTCACATTTTCTTTATATTCGAAAATGTCATAACATATTTTTGAAGACTTTGTATAGTCAATCAACTTTATGGGTATTTAAAGAATTTTAGTACATGTACCACAGGTCAAGGCCATTCTTTGATCGTATTTGAACAGCTTCAGACAGCTCTGTCAAAATGACTGAGTCGATTGAAGCAAAATGTCACATGGAATCTCCATGAGTCAGGGAAACAACAGTTTCTTGTCACATGACCGAGATGTTCGTTATGCCCTTGTGTTATACACCTTTAAAATTGTTCTTCTCCCAAACATCTAATGATATTGAAAATACGATATCCAGCATTTTGGGATTCATATAGTATCAGGTTTCTTCAAGCGATGACACTATTTTGATCTTTGACCTTTTTATACTCCGGTGAGCGATTCAGGACCTCATGGCCCTCTTTCTTTCCATTTCATAGAAATTGCAGTAAATTTTATGCAAATAATGAAGAAAGTGATCAGGCGCGCATTTCTGCTGCATCTGATCTTGTTTTCATTGTTTGCCTCTGTCCCTTTATAAGTACGCTTGGCTTGACTGGGTTAATGAAAGAAGCCTGTACGTACAGTATACTCGGAATGACTTTATTTTTACCTTCTTTCTTTATTCATTTGTTTATTATTTTTGTACGGGTTGGTTGTGGGGAAGGGGGTTGTTAGACTGGGTGACGTTCTTTTCTTTTTCGCGAATTGTCATTTAATTTCGCGTGGAGGAGTAATAATATTATGACCGGCAGGAGGAGGGTTTCTCCTTTAAAGAATAGTGACCGGGGGTCGTTATTCTATGGGGGTCGCAATTTTTCGCGAGGGGTCGATTTACTTCGTGTATGGGGGTCATAATATTATGACCGGGGAGTCATAATATTATGACCGGGGAGTCACTATTCTTTAAAGAATAATGACCGGGGGGTCGTTATTCTATGGGGGTCACTTTACTTCGTTACACCGGCCCCGATAATATTTTTCGTCGAGGTTTTGATTGAAACGAATGTAATATAAGCAACGAACTCAATTTTTCAGATTTTTATAGACGTGTAAACTACATTGGGTAGCAAACAAATTATACATGAGCCCTTCGGGTTTCATTCACTTTGCACGCGACCCGTAGTTTACATTTCGATAAACATCAGAAGAAATGAATTCATTCCTTAAGTACATAGTCAGATAATATGCCCTTAGAACATCATACACATCATTAAAGCCGCGTTGAATTCTTGCTAAGATGTGACTGCTCTATCAAAACTCTGATGTAAATGAAAACCTTGACTTAAATGATTTACTTCTTGTACTGTCTGCCTTGTTTATTTATGAAACCCCCATCTTCTCCATCTCTTTGCTTGTATTTGTGCTTTGAAATTTCACTGTACCCGACTGTTTTAGCTGGCCTGAACGAAAGTTCAGGAAGAGCTTTTGTTGTCACCCTGGCGTCGGCGTCCGCGTGCGGATTGGAAGTTTTGGTTAAAGTTTTTAAAGACCTATATCTCCTTAACCCATGGATTGATTCTTTTGATACTTGCACTGTAGTTAGATATTGCTCCAAAGTTTATCAAGAAACCATCCCCACCCCACACATTGACCTTGATGTCAAGGTCATGGACTTAGAAAATTTGATTTTTTTGGACTGGATGTTTTGGTTAAAGTGTTTAGAACCCAGTATCTCCTTAACCAATGGATTGATTCATTTGATACCTGCACTGTAGTTAGAAACTGGTCCAAAGTTTTTCAAGGTACCACCCCTACCCCACTCAGCGACCTTGTTGCCAAGGTCATGGACTTAGAAAATTGTCTTTTTATCGATCGGATGTTTTGGTTATTTTTTTTAAAAGACCCATATCTCCTGAACCCATGGATTGATTCTTTTGATATTTGCATTGTAGTTAGATATTAGTCCAAAGTTTTACAGAGTATTTCCCCAACCCCGCTCAGTAACCTTGATGAATTTATTAACTTTTGAGTGAAATCCGTCAACAATTTTCGGAGTTTGAAATTTTTGGCATTTTAAAATTGTCAGCAAGATCTCTCGAAAAGCATTTGAGCTAGGGACTTGAAACTTAGTCAGCTGATTGGAGGTGATGAGTAGATTAATTGATAAACTAACAAACAAATTCTGTCATTTTTTAAGAGCTATGTCCCTTGAAAATTCTGACATTTTAATCTCAGCAGCAAAATATCTCGAAAAGCATGTAAGCTAGGGTCTTGAAACTTGATCAGCTGATTGGATATGATAAGTAGATTGACCGATTCATTTTTGAATGATTTCCGTCAATATTTTCTAGTACTGACCATGCCCTTGCCCTTTTAGGATTGGGCTTATGGTTTGGGGCATAGTGTTTTACAAACGCCTTTTCTAGTTAATCCATGCGTTTAGTGGGAGAGGGGGGAGTGGTGGGGGAGGGGAGGGGGGGGGGGGGGGCGAGGGGCGAGCTTTGTTGAAGCCCCATACTTCATTCACAGAAAGTCATTAAAAGAAATTACGACCAACGCCTATGTGAGTGGTCGCTCAAAGCACCTTCAGCATCAGCAAAATCTGTTCATTTAAAAGAATATTTGACATGGTATAGTATGCAGCCTTATGGGCTACCATGTGGAAGTACAAGATGAATGCGAATCCAGTTCGCACAACTGAGCACCCCTACGGCAAGGCTATAATTGCAGTCCAGGTACATGGAAGCACGGGAGAACGGTCCAGAACAACGTTTGCAGTTAGACAGGGATGCATTCTCTCACATACCGGCTTCAACATTTTTTCCCGAATGGATTATGTTTGATGGTCTGACAGAATGTGGAAGAAATGTTGGTATAATTAGCAGAACTATTACCAACTGACACTGATGCGCCCGCTATAGAAGAGCTGGAACTAGAACTTCTAGCTGAAAGTTTCGACATTTCCGCAAGGTACAAAATGAAAATATGTGTCAAGTGCGTCAAACACCTAGGAGTAATCGTCTCAGATTAATGGCTCATAAACCGAAGGTCCTCTCAAGGATTGCACAGGCCACCGCAGCTCTAACAAAGCTGAAACCAATATGGAGACATACCAGTATAACTCTTGGATCACAGGTGAAACTGATGCGCTCTCTTGCCATAGCCATATTTCTGTATGTCTGTAACTCATGGGCCTTGACAGCAGACATAGAAAAAAAGAACGCAGGTCTTTGAGAGGAGATGCTACCGAAGAATACTAAACATCTCTTACAAAGACCACGTGACTTAGTAGGAAGTTCGGAGAATGATCGAAACAGCCTTTGGAGACTATGACTAAGAATTCCTAACGATGGTCAAGAAACGAAAACTGAGGTAGTATGGACACATCTCGAGATCTTCTGGCCTAGCAAAGACGATTCTACAGGACACCCTGAAAGGAAAAAAAGAAAGGTAGACAGAAAAAGAGGTGGAAAGACATTTAGTAATTACTGGAAGGGATGAACTTTGCTAGCACATCTAGCTGCTGAAAACAAGATTAGGTTGAAAAAAAAATGTTGTAAAGTGTAGGGCTGGGACGAGTACCCGGGTATATAATAATGCATATTATTATGTAGTGTATAAATATTCCATTAAAATAAAATTCAAAGCAAATAGGGCAAGGATTAGTGTGAATGTCTTGTGTTAACTGCATTTATATATTGCCAAATGTATTATAAGAGAGAGATTTCTACATTTGCATTCTCTTCCCATGCACACGTGTGCAAATGACTGATACCTAACTGTAATCTCTCCATACTGGAGAGATTACAGTTAATAGGTTGCTTTTTCAAAGGTGCAGTTGATTGTGCGATCCTTGAGAGAACCTCCGGTTTCGAGCCTTCATCTGAAACAATTGCTCGAATATACTTGAAGCTTGTAACCGTTCTAATCTTCTATCATTTAATGTAAGTCTCCCTCTGTTTGCCATTGGCGATGTTTGTCATAAGTTTGGTCTTCTCAGCACTTATGTCCATTTTATACTTTGTGCAGGTTTTGTCGAGACTTTCAACTAGGGCTTCTACTTCTAGTACATACTCTTCCTCAGCAAGAGCGTCGATGTCATCGACAAACCGCAGGATGGTGATAGTTCTGCCGCTATGCTAACTTTTAGTTCATGTTCTTCCAGAGCATTAGACTTTATCCTTTCCAGAAAAAAATGTTAAAGAGGGCGGGTGAGAAAAGGCTGCATACCGCAAGGTTAATTACGGTTACCCCTCTCTCTCTCTCACACACACACACACACACACACACCACCACCACCACCTATACCACCCCCACCCCTTGGGGATATACCACTGCCAAATACAAGGCGGATCTAGATCTTTGTGATTGTTTTGGAAGGAGAATCCCCATATTATTGTAGAATTTCAAAAGACTGATTTAGATAGTTGGAGTCATTCTAGAGACGGGAAATTCCTGTTATTTTAACAGAATGAAAACAGTAAAATGTAAGTTAAAGTAACTGAATGAATATAATAAAAGGTAAGTGAATGAATAACTGAGTGAATACAGTAAAAGGTAAGTTAAAGGTAAGATAAAAGGGCAGAAGTGGGGTACCGTAACAGGGTACCGATTGTGTTGTGTATAATGCGGGGACTATATGTAACCCCCGCATATATCTGATCATAAGGCTACGTATTTATATATTCCTCACGATTATGCCGTATCTAGTGCATATAAAAGAACTGTATGGCTTTATAACAAAGCAAATTTTAATGAACTCAACGATAAGATTTCTATGTCTAATTAGTTTAAACAGTATTTTATTCAACATATAAACATACACAATCAGTTCATACATGAATAATATAAAGGATTCGATAACAAGCTATCTAGCTTATAGACATCGTCTCCTATTTAACATGTATTTGCAACAAAAAATGAGTGCGTAAGATTTCTAAGCAATAGACATTTAAGAAACGTTTATATGAACATATACATTAATGTACTAGGAAATTTTTGATGTGAGAACAGCATTCGATAAGAATAAATCGAACCATATATAAGAAATAAGCTTAATAGAGAGAGAAAGAGAAAGAGAGTCAGAGAAGAAAACCAACAAATGTTCCCATTCATTTCCGTTCAGTCCCGTGTCTCAACCGCTTCCCGACAACGATGTACCATCGGCATAGCAGCAAGAACAGGTCAATTACGTATGAGGAGTACTGAATCTTCCGGACTGGATAATATATTTGTGCACGCAATCAAAAATTTGTTTGTTCTCAAAGTCGGAAAGGGCTGGATTACCATTAGTCAATGTCCTTACTGGAAGATGAATTACGGTAGATAATACTTGATTTCGTAGTTGCAGATAATTTGGACAATCATACAGAAAATGTTTTACTGTTTCTGTTCGACCACAAGAACACGTTGAACTGTCAATTATATTTTTCCTATGTAGATGTGATTTTAGAGAGCTGCATTCAAGGCGTAATCGTGCGTGATAAACTTGAGCTGTTCTGTTTCCGTAGTAATAATAATTCGGGGGCTTTATTCTTACCTCGTATAAGTTTTTCTTAAAGTCGGCAAGAGAAACGCTATTCCTAATTAACATGGGTAAGTTATTCCATGCTCTAACGGCTGATGGGAGAAAAGAATTATAGTATAAAGTAGAGTTAGCATGAACTGTAGAGATATCGTTAGAATTGCGAAGAGAATATTGTGACTGATCTTGAACAAGACCTGGTACTAAATGGTTAAGATAGGCAGGTGCAAGTCCATTTACCATTTTATAAAAGATTATGAGCTTCTGTTTCTTGCGTCTTGACTCAAGTGTATCCCAGCCTAAGTCATCGTAAAGCTTGGCAATACAACAATTTTGTGGCTCCTGTAACTATTCTCATAGCCTCAATTTGGATTGATTCAAGAAGAGTCTTATCTTCATTAGTTAGATTGCACCATACTGCTCCGCTGTATTCAATAACCGGCCTTATAAAGGAAATATACATTCGTTCGAGTGATTTTCGGTCAAATTTAAATTTGAAAGCCCTTAGAACATTTACACGTTGCCAGGCCTTGTTAGCAATTTCTGTAACATGGTTGTGCCAAGTTAGACCAGAAGAAAAGGTTATGCCTAGATGACGATGACTATTAACTTCCTTTACAATAGTATTGTTCATTACAAGAGGTGGGTGATTGGGTCGTAAGCGTTTTCTTGAGAATATCATTGATTCAGTTTTCAGTGGATTTAGATCTACTAGCCATTGCTTTGCCCATATGTGAATATTCGAAAGGTTGGCGTTTAAAGTATTTGCAGCAGTGTTTGGGGTTTCAACAATTACATACAAACTAGTATTGTCTGCGAATAGTTTCACATTGCAATTTAGATTTTCTACAATGTCGTTAATGTAAATTAAGAATAACAAAGGGCCTAAGATCGACCCTTGCGGAACACCAGCAGGTACAGGGAGATAACTAGACATTTTACCATTCAGGACAACTCGCTGTTCTCTATTTGAGAGATAATCTGAAAACCATTCAAGAAGATTACCTGAGATTCCAACTGTTTGAAGTTTATGTAGAAGCCCCTTATGCCAGACCCTGTCAAATGCTTTGCTTATATCTAGAAAAACTACACGCACTTCTTTGCCAGAGTCAGCAGCTTCACAGAATGAGTCATAAAGGTTAAGTAGTTGGTATGTAGTGGAATCTCCTTGAATGAAACCAGACTGATGTGGAGAAATGATCCGGTTAGTTATGCAATAGTTGTAAACATATTTGTGAATAGAACGCTCCATTGTCTTTCCTAGTCCACTTAGTAAGGATATTGGGCGGTAGTTATTGGGTAACTGGGTATCATCTTTTTTATGAACAGGAATAATATTGCCATGCTTCCATGCTTGTGGAAATTTTCCTTCAGCAATAAGTCGATTGAAGAAAATACTTAATGGAATTCTAAGTTGATCAGCCCCTTCTCTTAAAACACGTGGGCTTATTAGATCTGGACCAGATGCTTTGGAGACATTAAGAGAACGTAAAATATCACGTACATCAGAAGGACTAACGTAAATTGTGTTAAGCTGTTCATACGGTGGTTGTGTAGGTTCAGGAAGGTTTGTGCCGGTATCATCAAGTTGTGACTGTGTAATGAAAAAGGTATTAAGTATTTCTGCTTTTTCTTCTTCACTTTCGTAAGTTTTATTATTATAAATTAGAGGAGGAACTGAAACATTTTTCTTGTTTAGATAAAGAACCTGCTTAGACAATCTCCACCAAGTTTTGATATCATCTGTTTTTGTTGCTAGAGTAGTAGCTATACGGTTTTCATAATTGGTTTTAGAAAGTCTTACTTCACTAACAATCTTATTACGTAGTTTTCGGAATTTAGACCAAACTCTATTACTGTTAGCTCGTTTAGCTTTTTTATGTAGCCTTTTTCTTTGACGTATCAATTTTCGGATTTCGTTATGCATCCAAGGTGGGTCCTGTGGCCTAATAGTAACTATTTTATTGGGGATAGATGTAGATGCAGCCTGCAGAATAGTACCGGTTATCTTTTCCGTAACAGTTTCAATATCACCATTTAGTACTATATCCCAATCAGTTTCATTAAGTAATTGCCTATAGGTTTCGTAGTCTCCTTGATCGTACTTCCAAATTTTCCTCTTAAAATGAGTTTGTTTAGGTTTCAGGAATTTCAACAATACAGCAATGGGGCAGTGAAACCTTATTAAGTCCGGATTAAAAGGGTCACATACTTCACTCGCTAGAATATTATTATTATTACTTACCAGGATTACATCTATTAGTGAGGAAGAAGATTCTGTAAAATGTGTTGCTTCAGTTATTAATTGCGATAGATTAAATGATCTCATAAGATCAGTGAGGTTTTTGCTCTTGTTAGTTATTAACAAATCGTTATTTAGGTCGCCTAAGATAAGTATATCTTCAACATTTGTGTTTTTCGCCCTGTCAATAGACTCATATATTAAGTTCCAATATTGGTTATTTGAATTCGGTGGTCTATACATGCCACAAACCAGCACATTATGACCTCGAACTTTAACCTGAATCCAAACACACTCTAGGCCATTAATTTCTAGATCAGGACGTCGTTTGCTCTCTAGAGTTTCGTTCACGTAAATAGCTACCCCTCCTGATCGCACATCCCGGTCACATCGATATGGATCTTCAAAATGAGAAATTTTCAGGTCCTCCGATTTTATGTTATTATTTAGCCAAGTTTCTGTAAAAACAAAAATATCAAATGGCTGAATTTCATATTGTAAGATGTCAAGTTTTGGAACAATGCTTTGAATGTTCAGATGGCAGATACTTAAATGGCTATCGTATGGTGGAATAGTAACACTCGAAAGACTGAACTCTGAGCTAGATGAAGAGATTGAGTAGGGTCCAGGATTTGGATGGATATCTCCACTGTTTAACAATATACAATATATCCACAAAAGAGACAGTAATGCTCCAAATGAACCGATTGAGCGTTTAGCGTAGTCCCACGTTTCTTGTATTTTCCAGAGTGGTATTGGGATTCGTCTATGTCTAATTGGAACTGTCTATATGAAGGAACTGTTGATGACGCCTGTTTATTATTTACAACAATATTTATGGAATTAATAAAAAGTACTATCCCTCATAAAGAAGTAACTATTCGGCCATACGATAAGCCTTGGTACGACTTCGAAATCCGTAAATTGTCCAGAAAACGTGACCGTCAAAGAAAAAAAGCTGTTTATTCTTTAACTCATTCTGACTGGCTCTGTTATAAAAATATTCGAAACAAAGTAAATAATCTTAAGAAACATGCAAAAGAACGTTTTTATAATAATCTAGAAATATCACTTCTTGATTCATTTACTAATAGTAGAAAAGATTACTGGAAAATTATTCGTCATTTTGTTAAAAATAAAGATTCAACTTTTTCAATACCACCCTTAACAAAACGTTTAGAGTCTGGAGACACTGTTTATTATACTACTGATAAAGAAAAGCCGATTGTTTAAATTTATATTTTACTTCTGTGTCAACTGTAGATGACTCTCATGCTGTTTTACCTCCTTTTATCGAAATAACGAATCTGTATTTAGAAAACATAATTATTATGGAGAGTGAGATGAAAGATAATTTAGATATATTAAACGTTAATAAAGCTTCAGGACCCGATATGATTAGTAATAGAATGTTAAAATACACTTCAGCTTCAATAAGTAAACCTTTAAGTATTATATATAACAGATCCATTCAAGAGGGCATTTTTCCGGAACCGTGGAAACATTCTCAAGTAGTTCCAATTTACAAAAAGGGAGAAAGAACAATACCGGCAAATTATCGCCCCGTATCTTTATTAAGTAATGTGTGAAAAATTTTGGAAAGGGTAGTCTTTAAACATATTTATTATCATTTATATAGTAATAATTTGATATATAAGTATCAGTCTGGATTTTTACCGGGTCATTCTACAACTTTGCAACTCATCGATATTTATCACCATAGTTGCCAGTCTTTTGATGAGAAACAATATTCTTGCATGGTATATTGCGATATTTCAAAAGCCTTTGATCGAGTTTGGCACAGGGGTTTGTTATTTAAATTAAGACAAAATGGTATTAAGGGGAAATTGTTAGACTGGATTTCAAATTACCTATCCTCAAGAAAGCAGAGGGTGTTAATTAACTCTTCTGCTTCTGATGAGACTATAGTTGGAGCGGGTGTTCCACAAGGATCTGTTTTAGGGCCGCTTTTATTTCTAGTATATGTTAATGATATTTCAGAAAATCTTTTAAGTTTGACCCGTTTGTTTGCTGATGATAGCTCTCGCTTCTTCTCCGCCAGTAGTATTGAGGATATTGACGGGATTATAAATCATGATTTAGCCATTATACACGCATAGGCATCATCATGGTTGGTGGCTTTTAATCCGAATAAAACAGAAGCAATTTTGTTTCTTTTAGACATGATATCGATATTCCAAAACTCATATTTAATGATACATCTGTAAAATTTGTCGAATCGCATAAACATCTGGGTGTAACTCTTGAGAGTAGTGGACAATGGGATGTGCATATCGAAAACATTATTAAGTCTGCGTACAAGATACTGGGAATAATGAGAAAATTAAAGTATTCGTTTAGTAGACATGCACTAAACCAAATGTATATATCCTATATTAGGCCAATTCTAGAATGTTCTTCTATTTTATGGGATGGTACCTCTCTTCAGAACAGAAATGCCCTTGAAAAACTCCAGCATGAGGCAGCTCGCATTGTTACTGGTCTTACCAGGTCTACATCTCTTGTAAATTTATATAAAGAATGCGGCTGGGTGTCATTGAGTGACAGAAGGCAATTTCAGAAGCTTTGTTTTGTGTATAAGTATACTAATAGTCTTGTTCCTGATCATATTTCGGACCTCATTCCCCCTTTTGTTCGCGAAGTCTCAAATTATCCTTTAAGAAATCGTAATAACGTTTCTAGTATTTATACACGGACGGAAATCTTTTCAAGATCTTGCATACCCTCTGGTGTTACTCTGTGGAATAACTTGCGGATGCCTCTATGAAACAACTAGACTCTTTTGCTTCACTTCGCAGGTCTTTGAAAAGTAAATGTTTATCACCCAGTAAGGTGCCTGATTACTTTCTCAAAGGCAATCGCAAATGGTCCATAATTCATGCCAGAATACGAAATAATTGCAGCAATCTACAATCTGACTTGTTTCAAAATCACCTGAGTCTAAATATATATTGTTCCTGTGGAAATAGTATTGAAAATGCATCACATTTTTCTTCGAATGTGAAAACTATACAGCAGCAAGAATACGTCTGTTTAGAGAAACAAGGGACTTTCACCCTCTAAGTCTTGAATATATATTAAATGGTAAGCCTTCATTGTCTAATGATAGTAATTTTCTTCTTTTTCAGGCTGTCCATCGTTATATAAAGGAGTCTAGAAGGTTTTCCTGATTTATTAGCTCACCTGAGCCGAAGGCTCATAGGTGAGCTTTTAGTATGGCAATGCTCCGTAGTCCGTCCGTCGTCCGTCCGTCGTCCGTCCGTTCACCATTTTCAAAGGTCTTCTTCTCCAAAACCGCTGGGCCAATCAAAGCCAAATTTTATATGCAGCCTCCATGGGTTGGGGGAACGAAAGTTTGTTCGCGGTATCTGGGTCACATGACCAAGATGGCCGCTACGCCCATATATGGTAAAACCCCTTCAAAGCTTCTTCTCCAGAACCAAAAGGCCTATGACCTTGAAACTTGGTATGTAGCATCGGGCATGCGGGCCCATCATAGTTTATACAAATCGTGACCTTGCGTTGACCTTGACCTAATTTACGGTATGGTCAAGTTTGGTACGTTAGGCTTTTATATGGGAAAATGCTTAAACAGTGGATTTCTCAGAAACTATTTAATTCTAAGGTTTAATACTTGGTTTACATGGTCGACTAAATGACCAGATGAAAATATTATGTCACAAAAGGTCAAGGTCATTCCGTCGGACCATCCGTCGTCAAGATTTTCAAACATCTTCTCCTCTGAAACCGCTGGGCCGATTGAAGCCAAATTTCATATGCAGCCTCCATGGGTTGGGAAAACGAAAGTTTGTACGGGGTATCTGGGTCACATGACCAAGATGGCCGCTACGCCTATATATGGTAAAAACCCTTCAAAAATTTTCTTCTCCAGAACCAAAAGGCCTATGACCTTGAAACTTGGTATGTAGCATCGGGCATGAAGGCCCATCATAGTTTGTACAAATGATGACCTTGCGTTGACCTTGACTTAATTTACGTTATGGTCAAGTTTGGTACGTTGGGCTTTTATAAGGGAAAACGCTTAAACAGTGGATTTCTCAGAAATGATTTAATTCTAAGGTTTAATACTTGGTATACATGGTCCACTAAATGACTAGATGAAGATATTATGTCACGAAAGGTCAAGGTCATTCCGTCGGACCATCCGTCGTCAAGATTTTCAAACATCTTCTCCTCTGAAACCACTGGGCCGATTGAAGCCAAATTTCATATGCAGCCTCCATTGGTTGGGGAAACGAAATTTTATTCGCGGTATCTGGGTCACATGACCAAGCTGGCCGCCACGCCCATATATGGTAAAAACCTTTCAAAAATCTTCTTCTCCAGAACCAAAAGGCCTATGACCTTGAAACTTGGTATGTAACTTTGGGCATGTGTGTCCAACATAGTTTGTACAAATGATGACCTTGCGTTGACCTTGACCTAATTTACGGCATGGTCAACTTTGGTACATTAGGCTTTTATATGGGCAAATGCTTAAACAGTGGATTTCGCAGAATCTATTTAAGTCTAAGGTACAATATGTTGTATACATGGTCCACTAAATGACCAGATGAAGATATCATGTCACTAAAGGTCAAGGTCATTCCGTCGGACCATCCATCGTCAAGATTTTCAAACATCGTCTCCCCTGAAACCACTGAGGTGATTGAAGCAAAATTTCATATGGAGTCTCAGTGGGATGGGGGAACGAAAGTCTATACCCGGGGTCTGGGTCACATGACCAAGATGGCCGCCATGCCCATATATGGTAAAAAACTTTCAAAACTCTTCTTCTCCGGAACCAAAAGGCCTATGACCTTGAAACTTGGTATGTACTGCAGGGGCGTAACTAGAGGCAATTTCATAATACGCACAACCATGTTTTATTCTCTGCTTCTTGAAGGGAAAGCTAGTATTACAGCCACTTTGGTAATTGGTATTGAAATCTTGTCTAATTTATAAATTTTTAGCATGCAAATATGCAAGAGCGTGTTGAAATTTTGTCAATTTTGAAAAATTTCAATACGCACTTGCGTATTTGCCGTATACATAGCTACGCCCTTGTGTAGCTTTGGGCAATATGTGGTATATATGGTCAACTGAATTACCGGATGAAGATATAATGTCACTGAAGGTCAAGGTCATTTTGTCGGTCTGTCTGTCATCAAGATTTTCAAACATCTTCTCCTCTGAAACTACTGGGGTCTCAGTGGGATAGGGGGACTAAAGTTTATACCCGGGGTTTGAGTCACATGACCAAGATGGCCGCGACGCCCATATATGGTAAAAACCCTTCGAAAATCTTCTTCTCCAGAACCAAAAGGCGTATGATCTTGAAACTTGGTATGTAGCATCGAGCATGCGAGCCCATCTTAGTTTATACAAATAATGAACTTGCATTGGCCTTGACCTAATTTACGACATGGTCGACTTTGGTACGTTAGGCTTTTTTATGGGAAAACGCTTATACAGTGGATTTCTCAGAAACTATTTAAGTCTAAGGTACAATACGTGGTGTATATATGGTCAACTAAATGACCAGATGAAGCTATTATGTCACTGAAGGTCAAGGTCAGTTTGTCGATCTGTCCGTCATCAAGATTTTCAAAACATCTTCTCCTCTGAAACCACTGGTCTGATTGAAGCAAAATTTCATATGGAGTCTAAGTGTGCTCGGGGAATAAAAGTTTGTTCTCGGGATCGTGACCAAGATGGCCGCCATGCCTGTATACGGTAAAAACCCTTCAAAATCTTCTTCTCCAGAACCAAAAGGCGTATGACCATGAAACTTGGTATGTAGCTTTGGGCACTCAAGCCCATCATAGTTTATACAAATGATCGTGCGTTGACCTTGACCTAATTTATGACACTGTCAACTTTGGTAAATTGTGTAGGCTTTTATATGGGAAAATGCTTAAACAGTGGATTTTTTCAGAACCTATTTAAGTCTAAGGTACAATATTTGGTATATATGGTTGACTAAATGACCAGATGAAGATATTTTGTTGTTAAATGTCAAGGTCATTCTTTGACTTTTGTACAAGGTCATTGAGATTCTGTCACCCGTCAACATTTTCAAACATCTTCTCAGAGGCCACTGAGGTCAATTGAAGACATATTTCACATGGAGCTTCACCGGCTTAAAGGAACCATACTTTGTTCAGATAGTCTTGGTCACTTGACCAAGATGGCCACCATGCCCATATATGGTAAAAACTCTTCAAACGTCTTTTTCTCGAGAACCGAAAGGTCTATAACCTTGAAACTTGGTACCGGTATGTAGCATTGGGCACTCAGGCCCATCATAGTTTATACAAATGATTACTGTATTTCATATGGAGCTTTTATACTGGGTCAAAGGAATCAAAGTTTGTTCAGATGGTCATGGTCACATGAACATGGTGGCCACCACGCCCATATATGATAAAAACCCTTCAGAAATCTTTGTCCAGAAACAAAGGCCCAGTGACCTTGTGGTTTGGTATATAGAATTGGGACTCAACATTAATCCCCAAGGGAGGGGGGTTATCTGCCCCTGCCCTGGTGCTATATACATGTATAAAAGCATTAAAATATATACCAGGACCAAGTGTCAGGTGAGCTACAGGACCATTGGTCCTCTGGTTTATTGTTGTGTCACAATAACAGAAAATCCTCCCTTTATATCCAGCTATAGCAGGATACGAAACCCACCAAGGTGTTCGCAGCTCACACATAGTATTTTCTGTCTTTCTTTTTGTTTGTTTTTCGTTTATTATTTTTCTTTTTTTATTTGGTTGATTTTCTCAGATATTACTTCTGATAGTGTAAGCACATGTTTGCTGAGAGGCTTGAAAACGCTGACTGTAGGTGTTTGTTTTACCTTGCAGTGATCGACTGCTGCTAGGTTCCGACAGCATGGGCTAAATGTGTTCTTTTTGTGGTCGTTGAATTTTTTACTATGATTAAGTTGTTCGTATTTTGCGGTTTTTCTCTGTTTCGGCCGTCGGAGCGGGGCTGTAGTCGGGTGGCTGTATGTATGGAGGCATATATATAGGTGGCGTTTTGAAGCCCCTCAGCAGCATGGTTTACATTGTCATTTTAATTCTGATATTAGAAAATTACCTGCCATGTTGATATGCATACTATTGTTGTAGGGGAAGGGCTGTAACTAATGTTGTGAGAACTTGTAGCCCGACCCCTTTGCTATGTTATTTAGGCAATAAAATATGTTTAAACTTTAAACCGTAACAAGCTTCAAATACCTTGGAGCAGTTGTCTCAGATGATGGCTCAAAACAGGAGGTTCTCTCAAGGATTGCACAAGCCACTTCAGCTCTTACAAAGTTGAAACCAAACTGGAGAGATAACAACATATCTCTTGGGTCAAAGGTGAAACTTATGCGCTCCCTTGTCATTTCCATATTTCTGTATGCCTGTGAATCTTGGACCTTGACAGCAGAATTAGAGAAAAGAACGCATGCCTTTGAGATGAGATGCTACCGATGGTTACTGAACATTACGCACAAGGACCATATAACCAAAGAGGAGGTTCGCAGAAAGATCCAAGCAGCAATTGGAGAATATGATGATTTCCTGATGCTGGTTAAGAAACGGAAACTAAGGTGGTTTGGTCACGTCTCTAGCAAAGACGATTCTACAGCGCACAGTGAAAGGAAAAAGAAGAAGAGGTAGACAGAAGAAGAGGTGGGAAGACTATATTAAAGAGTGTACAGGGATGGATTTTGCCAGCTCAACTAGGGCAATTGAAAACAGGACAAGGTGGAAAGAGATTTTTTCAGTCATCTGTGGTGCCCCTACGACCTAGTTAGGTTATGGGATAAAATAGAATAGAGAATAGCCCCTTATGTACCTTCCTGATCTCAGCTATCACTCCTATGCGACTTTTACGGTTCTTTTCCTCGATCATTTTCTTCTGTTCCAGATTTTCGTGTATCCCTGTCAACTTTCTTCAACTGTCAGATTGTGTTGGCGTTTCCATGCTGAGAAATTATTTTCACTCCAATCCTGCCGTATATAACAACATGGTCTGCGTTCATGACTCGAGGTGTCAAAGGTATGCGTATTTTGAGCTTGGAGAAACATTATTATTATTGTTAAGCTCTTGTGTAGAATGTACAGTTATCATGACTGCGTTACAAACACACCAAACTGTGAAAGCGAGAAACCCATCAGTGTAAGCTAAAGCTTGAAAGGTCAATATAGACCAGGGCTCTAAAAGGAGGGATGATTTGGGATAATTTTTCTGATAGCTTCATATCGAACATATTTTGTCATCCCTCATTAGAACCGTCTCGCGAGACGGTTCTTAAAAGGGGTGACAACATATGTTTTGTTGAGAAATGCGAAAAAAATCCTCAGAATTATCATCCAAAACCCAACCTACATGGGGCTCTGAATTCAAAGATTAATGACTCACCTCAACACCTATGTGACATCAATATCGTCTGAATTTCGCACGAAAACGCTCATACCCAGTGAATATACATCAAACCAATGATGTTCTGACGAAAACTATGTTGTGCTGATGTCAAAGGGGAGGAAAATTCCAATTGGTCTGACTTGGACTAGAAGCAAGGGACTCTCACGTACCATGCGAGCACTCTGTTAACTGAACTACCCCAGCAGGCACATGGCGTCGTACTGACGTCGATGCTACGTCATTACGTCGCATCGACATCAGTTCGACGTCAGTACGACGTCATGTGCCTTCTGGGGCCGCACTTCATGTTCGACCTTTGTCGCCTTTGTAATTAGACTCATCCCCGAATCTGTCCGGCACCAGGGAGAGACCAACGAGACATGTCTAGACTGAACACGGACACACACTCCAAATAGCTACCAAATCTCACAATGGAGAAAAATCAGTTTGGCCCGACCAGGACTCAAACCCAAGACCTCTCACTTACAGTGTAACCACTCCGCCAGCTGAAATATTGAACCTCTTTGACACTGACATAACAACTTTTCAGTTTCCAAAGGCGCCTGAATGTTCCTATTTTCTATTCTATTCTATCCAAAAGCCTTACAGGGTCGTTGAACTTTGCAACACTCCCTTTCCACCTGGTCTGGCTTTCAGTCGCACTAGCTGTGCTGATTTTAATGCGATTCAAAGAAGCAGGGTAGATCCATAACTATCCGAGACAAGTCTGGGAAATCTCTAGATTTTCGGCAGATTGGCAGAGTATTGCTAAGAGCTATACAACTATGAAGGCTATGGTGACAAAGTTCTGGACTGCGGCAAGAAAAAGATCTACAACCGATCTTACGTGAGGAAGTTGAAATTGCAGTAGCTGCGCTGAAAAAGAGGAAGTGTGCTGGAGTTGATAATATACCAGCAGAGCTTGTTCAAGCAGGCGGAGAGACCATGATCGATGTTTTGACAATTTCTGGAGAACAGGAGAATGGCCTACCGCATGGACAGTGCCCATGAACTCGGTCGCTGATTCTTACACTCCCTAATTAGAGCAACCTACAGCATTGCCATAACTATTGAACCACCAGCCTCATCAGTCATCCAAGTAAAATCTTGCTGAAAGTCATGTTGAACAGGCCGAACCCCCGAGATTTAGAGATTATCGCTGAAGAAAAGGCTGAATTCAGAATCGGAAGAAGCACCACACAACATATCTACAGCCTCAGAATCTTGTGTGAAAG
Organism: Ctena decussata; assembly: GCA_963989385.1. Taxonomy (NCBI): domain Eukaryota; kingdom Metazoa; phylum Mollusca; class Bivalvia; order Lucinida; family Lucinidae; genus Ctena; species Ctena decussata. Next base: position 107,124,242 of record OZ022500.1, on the reverse strand, counting down.
TAGGGTCAGTTGGGGTAAAACGCCCATGCCTTTTATTTCAATATCCATATGAGTTAGGGAGTAAAGTGGTATTGAAACAAATATATCAAAGTGAAAGACTCCTTATCAACAGACACTTTGAAGAAACGCATCTACTTGCAGCCTTTTATCATAAATTTAAGTATTTAGTGCAGTTTTCTGTAAATCGGGATGACTGAATATTGCAGTATATCTTGCTGAGAGAACTTAATACTTTGCGACAGTCTGTGTGCAAGATAAAGTTTAAGCAATGTTTACTCTGCCGCGAAGTCTCTATGTGCGTTTGTTAAAAATCTATTGATAGTCTAGCAAATAATGCCCATATAGGGCAAAACGCCTACGCTCCGGATACGCTGATAAATCATGTATCAATGTTCTTTTGCAAAAACTACAGCTAACTGTGGACGTACAATGCAGGGTGACATTGACTGGTACTAAATATCAAAGCTTGTGCCTCTGAAGCTGGATGGGTCGCGTTACATGGTGAACGGTGTGCAATAGTGAGGGGCAAAATGTCCACCTTGAGGAAACGCTTTCATATCGAACTGGGATATTCTTTTAGGGCAAAGGAATTAGCATTGTCTACAAACTAACAATAAAATCTTGAAACAAGATAAGAAATAGCCCTGGGCGTTAGGGCGTTTTCCCTACAGATGATTACAGAATTTGTATTTTAAAATTTTACAAATTCTGTAATTAAGTTAAAATCCCGGAATAGTTCATTCCGAATCATATCAGGCAGTTCTCAAATAATAGTAAAAGAAGTTAGCTTAAGGGGGCATTCTGTCCCCCTTTACTATACCTTCAGAGCTAAAAGTGGTCTGTGGGTTAAAGTGCTGGCCTGCTAAGCTTGCGGTCAGAATCAGAATCAGATCAGAATTGTTTACTGGTGATACGTCCAAGGACAATCATTCACCAGGACCTGTGAATCAGGGAAGCTAGTCCCTAGCCATTATAAGAGAAGTAAACTTAGTAACTGAATCCTCTGCACCCTCAGCAGCAGAAATAAGTGAAATAAGTTTTTTTCAGAGTTCAAATTGCAAGCTTTTTTCAGGTGTGAACAGAATTCCACTGAATACAGCTTTCGTTATCACCCTGCCTTGATTGAAATACTGTTATAACCTGTAAGTCGTCCATTCATCTGCCACTAGCAGTACCTTTTGCTACCTAATCGAATGCGGCTCTGCGGAATTTCATATGACCGCTCACGACATCTATGTGAATAGCTCCATGTTAATTAATATATAAAGAGCTGTGCTCTGAGCTACAATTAAAATAATATTTACAGTAAATTTTGCGGAAATCAAGATTAGCAATTAATTCCAGGAGTTGTTAATAGAGGTTTGTATTTAGTGAGAAGTGAGTTTTGTTTGTTAAATCTTCTAGCATTATCGAAAAACAGCTAAATTTGCTCAATAGTTGTAATTTCATTTAGAACTAAAGTTCGAATGCTACTTTTTTTTCGGACGGATCGACTGCTGGGTTGAAGCTGGTTAAACATACACAGTTTCAGTAACACGATGTGCAAAATTAATGTTTCAGCCCTTGTTTCACTTTTCCAACTGTGGTTTCTAACAGCAGCAATCTGTAGTAATGTACAAGTGGGAATCTCTGAAAAAGAGAAGGAAATAAGTAGACTTATATTTACAAAGGTCTGACAGGTTTAGCCAGTATACCCATAAATGACCTTGTTCCCCCAAGCAGGCATACCAGGAATCATCATTCCCTGGCATTCCAAAGCCCATTTGCTGGGACGACTCCGGGACGTTTCGCGGCAGAGACGTCTGGTCCCAGGACGTTCGCCCCAGCATTTCATCTCATTTTCTCTCGGGACATTTCCTCCCATAATCCCGGGACATTTTGTCCCATATTTTCTTGAAGCCCCATTCTACTGGACTAAATTTTTTTGTACATAGTAGCAGCTGCACTTTAAATATCACGCTATATACATAAAAGATGGGAGAGGTATGGTGGACTCCATTTGTTATGCACCAGTCATTTGCAACCGTGGCCCCCATGGGGCAGGGGATAGCGGGGGCATAGCGGGGCTTAAGTACCATGTTTTAACTTAAGAGTGCCCCCGCAGTGCCGTGGATACGCCAGGCTTTTGATTACCGCCAAAACAGCGGGGAAAATAGTGGAGTGTTTTTAACAAAATTTACCCCGTCACATTGTCAGAATATGGATATTTATATGATCCCCTGGGGGCCCCTCCCCCCTTGATGTCAAGGTCATGGACTTAGAAAATTATCTTTTTATTGATTGGGTGTTTTGGTTGAAGTTTTTTAAAGACACATATCTCCTGAACCCATAGACGAATTCTTTTTATATGTGCACTGTAGTTAGATCTACTGTGTACTACCCCAACCCCACTCAGTGACCTTGATGTCAAGGTCAGGGACTTAAGAAATTTTGGTCTTTATTGAAGTTTTGTAATTGCATACTGATTCATGATGCTTTGCAAAGATTTAGTTTATACTTGAACTGATGTTAGACACTTTTTTTGAGTTTTTACAAAACACCTTATACATACCCCAGTGGATGACCTTGAAGTCAAGATGATCAACTTAGAATTTTGTCCTAAAGATTTTGGTTAAAGTTTTATATTTATGAAGACATAATTTCACAGTGCCACAATGATGGACTCAGTTGATACTAATACTTGGACTGATGTTAGATAATGGTTCAGGGTTTTGATACATCCTAGCCTCTACCCCCTACCCCTCAGTTTTTTTTACCTCAAGCTCATGGACTTTGGAATTTCATTTCAGTTTTTTTTATTATGCCCCCGTGACGATAGTCAGGGGGCATTAAGATTTGCTCCTGTCTGTCCATCCATCTGTCTGTCCGTCCGTCCATTCGTCACACTTTACGGTATAGAGTTTGTGTAATCAACTTCTCCCACAGATTTCAGTGGATCTTTTTCAAACTTCGCATACATGTTGTGGACATATTGAAGATGTGCATGTGGGTTTTTGTTGGAGCTAGAATTAATTTTGACAGAATTACGGCCTTTTGAACTTAGTCATTTTAGGTAAATTTTTGCATTGTAGGGTATGTAGTTTGTGTAATCAGCTCCTCCCACAGTTTTCAATGGATCTTTTTCAAACCTTGCACAATTGTTGTGGACATATTGAAGATGTGCATGTGGGTTTTTGTTGGAGCTGTCTGTCCGTCCGTCCGTCTCCGTCCGTCCATCCGTTTGTCACACTTTACGGTATAGAGTTTGTGTAATCAAGTTCTCCCACAGTTTTCAGTGGATCTTTTTCATACGTCGCATACATGTTGTGGATATATTGAAGATGTGCATGTGGGTTTTTGTTGGAGCTAGAATTAATTTTGACAGAATTACGGTCTTTTGAACTTAGTCATTTTAGGTAAATTTTTGCATTGTAGGGTATGTAGTTTGTGTAATCAACTTCTCCCACAGTTTTCAATGGATCTTTTTCAAACTTTGCATACATGTTGTGGACATATTGAAAATGTGCATGTGGGATTTTGTTGGAACTAGAATTGATTTTGACAGAATTACGGCCTTTTAAACTTAGTCATTTTAGGCAAATTTTTACATTTGTAAGGTGAGGAGTTTGTGTAATCAACTCCTCCCTCAGTTTTCAATGGATCTTTTCCAAACTTTGCATACATGTTATGGACATATTGGAGAAGTGCATGTGGGTTTTTGTTGAAGCTAGAATTAATTTTGACAGAATTACGGCCTTTTGAACTTAGTCATTTTAGGCATATGTTTGCATTGTAGGGTAAGTACTTTGTGTAATCAACTCCTCCCACAATTTTCATTGGCTGTTTTTCAGACATGGGAGACTTGTTGTGGACACAGTGAAGATGTGCATGTTGGTTATGATAGGAAAAAAAAAATTCTGAAGGAATTATGGCCTTTTAAACTTAGTCATTTTGGGCTGCATTTTGCACTGTAGGGTATAAAGTTTGTGAAATGTTTTCAGTGGATTATTTGTAAATAGCATTTGTGCTTGAAAAGTGCTTTAGGGATGTACAGGTCCTGTGACAGACGCTGCATGGGGGCATCATTAGTGTCTTACAGACACAATTTTCTAGTTTTAATTTTATTTTAAGACTTATTTCTGAGATAGCTTTTGTTTATAAATGTGTTTTCATTATGGACACGCTTGCCTGAAGTGTTATGCAAAATTTGTTCCACACCACCCAAGTGGCTGTGTGATGGGCAAGCACCAGTTCAGGTGAGCTATGCTGTCAGGCGACAGCTCTTGTTTTTTGTATATGTTTGTGGTTTCAGGACTTGAATATTATTGTTTGTCAATATTAAGTGGCCAATAAATTAATTTTTCAATTTGATACAATTTCAGTTTGATTTTCAGTTTGATAAATACACAAAAAAATTAAGTGTGCGGGCTTTATGACAGATTCAGACATCTCGAGTATCAATTTTGGTTGTACAAAGGAAATTTTCAAAGTCCACGGTACATCTTTCAAGTTTAATTTGGGTGTACGAGGCAATTTCAGGCCATAATTAATGCTGTATATCCGCTTAACGGAAGCCATGATGATACCCTTTAGTATTCATGTATATGTTTTTTCTGTTACACAATATATTTTATTGATACCTTTGAAACTTGGTACGTAGCATCAGGTACACAAGTACTACCAAGATTGTTCAAATTATGACCTTGGGATGACCTTGACCTTTTTTACTGTAAGGTCAAATTTGCTTTCTGGAGCTTTTATATAGGAAAATGCTAGAACATAAGATTTCTTGGAAACTGTTGAAGATTTTGACCTGAAAATTGGTATATACAGTCATCTTAATGAGTACATGAAAATTTATGCTTACAAGAGGTCAAGCTGATTCTTTGACCTTTGATCCTGGTTTCTCATATTTTGACAATTTCACACATCTCCTCAAAAGCCTCCAGGGGCTGAGTGAATGAAAATTTGTTCAAACTGTCTGGGTCACAAAGACCAACATGGCCGCCATGCCTATATGTGGCAAAAACCTTTACAAATCTTCTTCTGCAGAACCAAATGATTGATAGCCTTGAAACTTGGTATGTAGCATCAGGTACTTGAGTACTATCAAGATTGTTCAAATGCTCACTTGGGCTGACCTTGACCTTTTTTAAGGCAAGGTCAAGTATGAGAAAATGGTAGAACAGTAGATTTCATGGCAAGTTTAGAAGCATTTGGCCTAAAAATTGGTATATACGGTCATCAAAATTAGTACATGGAAGATTTGCAGGCACAAGAGCTCAAGGTCCTTCTTTGACCTCTGACCCATGTCTCTCATATTTTGACAATTTCAGACAACTTCTCAAAAGCCACTGGGCTAATTGTAACCAAATTTCATACACAGCCTCCTAGGCCTGATGGAACGAAAATTTATTCAAGCAGTCTATTTCATATGACCTAAATGGCCACCATACTTCAGCTCTTACCAGTATTAAAGAGTGGACAGGGATGGATTTTTCAAGCTCAACTAGGGCAGCTAAAGACAGGGCAAGGTGAAAAGGGATTGTTTCGAAGTCATCTGTGGTGCCCCAACGATCTAGTAAGGTTATGGGATAGAATAGAATAGACTCAGGTGAGCAATTCAGGGTCTCATGGCCCTCTTGTTGTTCATATTTTTGTAACCACATGTCAGATTCTTTTCATATTTGGTTCATGATATCTCTTGAGCATTACCTTTGATCAGAAGAGGCTATGCCCCTGGGTCTGTCCCCTGGGAGGGCCCAAGGGGGGCAAAGGATCAATAATTAGGACTTAGGCATTTTCATTATGTCGTAGTTTTGTGTTAAACCTTTTTGATTGCTCATATCTCTGTAAATGCATTGCAAGTATCTTCCATATCTTATTCATGATATCGCTGTAGCATTGCTTTTCATATGTACCTCTGGGTCAGGGGCATGGGTGGGGCCAGGGGTCAATAACTAGGACTTAGCCATTGGTTGTATTTATTTACTTGTTCTAATGTATTTAAATGGAGTCTAGTGATGCAGGACTAATTTTCTTTTATACTAGCTTACATTATATGGATGTTGCTGCTGACCTAAGGTGAAGGTCACAGACTTTGAATTTGTTTCTTTATTTAATACATTTGCATTAAACTTTTGTTTTAAAAGTTTGCTTTCATTAGGCGATGGCACTGGTCTGGGGTATATGGGAGCCCCTGCTCACTTGCTCTTGTTACATATAGTTAGTTTCTGAGTACACACAAGAGGTAGAGTTTTAGTATTTGGCATATTACCCTTACATCTTGGGAACGACAACTAAATGCAGGTAACCATACCCTTTCAACAGCAGTAGTGTACTTTTACATAATTGCTGACAATGACTTTTTGAACAACCCTCACAACTGCATATATTTAGGGATTCTTTTAATGTTGATTTCTCTGTATATGTCATTAGCATAGCCTTGCATGCTTTTAGTATCAGTCGTATAACACATACTGGGAGGACACAAGAAGCTTTCAAATGCCGAAAGAAAACTTGAAAAATCAAGTTCTGAAAATCGCCTTTGACCTTGTCTTCTTTCAAAAACCGTACTGAGCTCACCAAACAAGCAGGGCCAAAACAAAAATTTGGGATAAATGCGCAGTAAAAAGGCAAGTAAGAAGAGAGAGAAAGGGAGAGGCAAAAATTCTGTAGGAAAATCAGAAAAAAACAAAACAAGTCTGTGTGCATCTTTCTTGGTTAGGTGACCCTCTGATGTCACGAGAAGAATGAGTGTCATGCAGAATAGACTATTCACCCCCTATCAATTGCACTTTCCATGTCACACATCATATAGGTAAGTCACAATATAGGGTCAAAAAATCGACCCCACCCCCTTTTCCAGCTATTTTCTTGAAACCTCCAGCCATAGAAGTGATATTTGATGTTGATCAATATTTCATGATTCACTGCACTTTGAAAAAGAACTTCACCAACTTTATGAAAGTCAGTTTCTCAGTAACTACAAGGAGTAGAGTCATTGGCATAGCCTTACATCTGAGAGTGACCAATAGAATGCAGGGTCTGGTTTTGACCTGTATTTCATGGTCCAGTAATTTTGCCTCATATATTTCTAACACTGTTTCATGGATTTGCACTAGGGCTAATGGCTTGAGCTGTCTGACAGTGTGAGTGATCTATATTTCATGGGCCAGTGATTTTAGCCAATATGTGTAGCACTACATCATTGAGGCGCTGTAGTCAAGTGGTTAGAATGGCTTGGTTTTTGTGCAGAAAGTCACCGGAAGGTCGTGAGTTTGCGGCTCACCATCGCCATCCGACAACTGGAAAACTCTTTCTGTCAACCCAGCAGCAAGTGGGTACCTTTTTCGAATCAGGGAAGGATAAGTCAGCAAAAGGAGAAAGATGGGCTCCGCCTTTCATCAGCTGTGCCCAAGATACAGTTGGTCTCTTCTACCCTGCCCCTATGGCTATTAGGCTATGGGAAACCTTTACCTTTTACATCAATGACTTTTATCATACTTGGTGTAATGATAATACAGGAACTGACCTTTATATCATAGATTACTGTGACCCAATATATTTCACACTCACAGTGAGTTCAGTGATATTGTCATAATAATATTTCTTAAAATAACTGTTTATTCTGACACATCATTTGATCTTATTTAAGATGGAGGATTGACAGTAGCTCAGTGGGTTAAGCACTAGGCTAGTGGTCCAGAGTTTGCTTCCGGGAGATGGAAATCTTTTCAATCGTAAAGGGGGTTCCATTGCACACAGCCTTTCATTATCACCGTCCCTCATCCTGATATGACTGAAAACTGTGAAAAGTACTTAACTCATTGCATTCTCGGTATTTTTTTTTCATCTACTGAAATTGTCGTCTGCATCAAAAGTCAAGAATATTTTGACAATATTGGTCTAACTAACTCTTGTAAAAATGACGGCTAGGCAGCAAACAGTTTGGATCTCAGATCAGGCATTACTTTGTAGGGCCTGATCTGGATCCAAACTGTTTGCCCAGATACCCCTAAAGGGGTATCCTGAATAGAATGGGTTAAAATGGCAAGTTGTCCGTCATCATATCTCACATGGCCCGTTATTGTCCATATTGAACACGCCCTAGTTTTAAGGCATGCTTTATTGTCTTCTGACAATTCTTATAGAAGTGCTTGCCTGAGCACCTACATAGTTGAATGCACCCATGATCTCTGCAGCCTCTGTGTTGTGACAGAGTGATCAGTTGTGAAGATAAATGCTGTCATCTCCAGACCTCCCAAACATTTCCCATATGATCCAGTTGGTGCAGAATTAAATATTTTTACTAGTTTAAATCTGTAAAACTTACTATGTTATACTCTTTCTTATCCCAATATTGATCTACTTTTGACATCTGACAAACAAGGTGTCCCACACTTCACAATATACTTTCTTTTTTCTGGATTCACTCCTTTTCTCTCCACAGGATGTTTTGCCTCCTGCTATGGTCTCTATGGAGGTGACTAACAAAGGTCCTGATTTAACTATTTGCATGGGTATTACAGGAACTGTTGGGACTGAAATGCTGAGTCAAACCGTGCAGACACACAGAGCTCTAGATAAGAGGGCGTATTTGATGATAATTAAGGATAATTTTTTTTATTTCTCATCGAAACCATATGTTGTGACCCCTCATCTGAACCGTCTCGTCGAGACGGTTCAGATGAGGGGTCACAACATATGTTTTTATGCAGATTTAACAAAAATTATCCCTAATTATCACCAAATACTCCCTCTTATCTAGAGCTCTGGGTTTTACAGGAACTGTTGGGACAGAAATGCTGAGGCAAACAGTGCATACACAGATCACACTGCTTCTAGGAGCAGTCTGATCAGGGTCTACACTGTTTGCCAGTCTGCCAGAAATTTTCATCACCTTCACTACTGAAAAATAAAACCAACTTTTTCAAAATTTCGAAAAATTATACAGCACTTAGAAAAACTGTCACTATGTGGAGGGTTTTGATGTAAGTCGTTAACTACCAACCTTTCAGAGAATTTTCCTGTCATTGCAGAGTTACAAATTTAGCCCTCATTACACCAGATTTTACATGCAGCTCATCTCAGTTTCCTAAGATGAGATACCAAGATTATGAAACTGAGGAATGGCAAGTTTAGAATAGTCCTGTAATAGTCTTTCCAAGATTATGAAACTGAGGAATGGCAAGTTTAGAATAGTCCTGTAATAGTCTTTCCAAGATTATGAAACTGAGGAATGACACGTTTAGAATAGTCCTGTAATAGTCTTTCCAAGATTATGAAACTGAGGAATGACAAGTTTAGAATAGTCCTGTAATAGTCTTTCCAAGATTATGAAACTGAGGAATGACAAGTTTAGAATAGTCCTGTAATAGTCTTTCCAAGATTATGAAACTGAGGAATGACAAGTTTAGAATAGTCTTGAAATAGTCTTTCCTTTCAAGAAGAGACCAATATAGTGTGTGAATGGAATGAGATTATTGTTATTATTATAATTATTATTATTATTATTGTTATAATTATTATTATTATTACATTGTATTTAGTTGACCTGTCCAAAGGCCAAGACTTTGTGGATTATTTTGATTGCAGCATGTCCATCAGTCATTTTACGTTTCCTTTGCCTGCAACTGAGGTACAGTCAAACCTGTTCTATTAAAGGGATCTCCAAAGAGAAGAGCGAAAAAAAAAAATGTGCAAGTCAGATGACACCTTATGCAGGTTCATTTGCACTTGTTTTGGTTCAAAGACCTAGGAAAGGTAGTTGTTTAAGATGGGTGATCCCTATGGGTGATCCCTCAACACAGGTGACCACATAAGCAGTTTGACTGTAAATGAATGAGATGACTTTCTGTATTTGCTCCGCCATGGTCCTCAGATTTCAACTGAGCTGGATATCCAAGAATTGGCTGCAAGTACTAAAATTAGTGAAACAGTAAAATTGACTTCTCCAAAAAAATTGCACTGTCATGTGACTCTGCTCTATTTTACACAGAGCAACAGATAAGCTGCTTTTTGGGGTAAAATACCCAATTATTTTGATTTTTTGGTTGGTTGGTTGATTTGATGCTTAACGTCCACGGTAAACAACTAAGGTCATGTCGGGACGGTCAGTTAACCTAACCACACTATTCCTGGGCAGGCGTAGACCTCCTAAGCGGTTAACCAGTACTAAGTGCACATACTTTCGCCAGTAACTGACAACTGCCCTTCTTGAATCAGCGGAAGGAGAAACGAAAGTATGTGGCCAGACCGGGATTCGAACCCAGGACCTCTGACTTACGAGTCAGGTGCCCTACCGATTGCGCTACCCGGCCCGGCCAATTATTTTGAGCAAATACTCTATCAGTTTCAAAACCTGGGGTATTGATACCCAATTAATTGACAGAATACCCTATTTATTTTTCAACTTGTAGGAGGAAAAGTTAAATGTTTAAGGCCAGAAAAGCATGCCACTGATATAGTTACTGAAGATAAAATCATGTCTTTTAGCTCAAATGAAATATATTTAAAGGAAAACACTCACTAAATTGCATGTTGGACTCAAATTAAAGATTCTAATTAAACATGAAATTTGCCAAAAATTCCATGAAAATCGGACTTAAAATAAGAAAGATATGACAGTTTAAAGATATAATTGTTGAGCTGGGAACCAGCAAATCTGTGAGTTAATGACATCATAAACTCACAGTCAAAAATGAAAATCCTGAATAGCTTTAGTTTGAAACAACTGTAGATAAATGAAATGCATAAATCTATATTTTACTTCATAAAGAAACAATTAAAACTAAATAATACAGTAAAAGTAAACAATTTATGCTCTTATTCTAGATTTAAATATTTATCACGTGACAGGAACTTCCAAAATGGCGGCCTCCAAGACCGCCATTTTGATTTTTTAAAATCTTCACATCTTTCTTATTTTAAGTACGATTTTCATGAAATTTTCACCAAATTTAATTCCTAATCAAGATCTATAATTTGAAGTCTGTTTATATTTAAGTGAGTGTTTTCCTTTAAGCATTTTCAGTTCTTCTTGAGCAGCTTTAGGGCTTTGCAATTGGTTAAATATTTTTTGCTTATTATCCAATCTTTTTTAGTAATGTACATTCATTGTTACATTTTGTATCTTCAGTTTTTCAGTTTACCCAAATATTTTAATTCCTGGGGATAAAATACCCAAATGGTCAAAACTTATCTCTTGCTCTGTTTACAAACTTTACATGTAGGTCAAAATGCCAGCACGGGTTTGAGCCTTCTGAACCAAAAACAGTTTACAGCAAAGATCCTGATTAGTCTGTTCAAATATCTCCTGTGTTTGAATACCATATGAGCCACGACACGAGAAAACCAACAAAGTGGTCGTGCACCCAGCGGAGACTCAGATCAGCCTGGGCATCCGCCCAGTCTGATCAGAGTCTTCGCTGGCCGCATGGAGCTAGCTTAGACTCTTAACTACCATTTAAGCGCTTAGCGAAGACTCTTCTTTAGACTGGGCGGTTGCACAGGATGATCTGAGTATGCACTGGGCGCACGACCACATTGTTGGTTTTCTCGTGTCGCGGCTCATATTTATTTGGCTATAAGACTGGGATGTTTCTCCTCTAAAAACATGCCACAAATCTAAATTGGTCTGATATTGTAGCCTGGGTAGCTCAGTGGGTTGAGTGCTGACCTGCTGATCAAGTGGTCTCAGGTTTGAATCTGGCTGGAGTCAAATATCTTTTCAACCATAAATGGGGTTCTGTTGCTCACAGTTTTTCATTATCACCCTCCCATTGTCATAATATGACTGAAATACTGTTGAAAAGGACATAAAATTGCAAGTCATCCATTCGTCAATTTTTTTATTAATTCTGCTGTAAGATGAGTTTTTTTTCTTTCCAAAACAATCCCAGAAATCTAGATCAATCTGAGAAGATGGAATTGAAATTTTGGGCTTGTTTTGGGAAGGGAAGAAACCTTGTCTTAAAACCAAACAAATACAGTGTTTTGAGTTTTTCATCTTTGTAAATCACACTTAGGTACTGTGGCAAGTGAACTTTGCAGAACAGCCTTCTGTGGATATGTCAATAATTTTATCTGAACTGGATTAGCAGAATTTGTCTTCTGAATGTATTGGGACAGATATGTAAGTATAAACCTTGAGAGGCATCATCAGTTTCTCCCCTCAAAGGAGCAGCCTGATCAGGGTATGCACCATTTACCATCCATCAGCATTTTTGATAGACTGCCAAACAGTGCAATCACCTTGGTCAAAGTTTAGGATAATTATTTTACACTGATTGGTTAGGATGCTGCAAATTTAGTGTTATATTGGTATTTTTCTTTTGAGTAGGTCTTAATGATTTTGTTTTAAGGTGAGTGAATACACTTTCAAGGGGAGCAATTTAGCCATTTCCTTTTTGCCTCCTTTCTCATTGGGGATCTACTCCTGTAAGGAAAGAATTTGCTCCCTCCTGTAAGGAAAGAATTTGCCCCCTAGGAGCTATTTTTTTATTTAAAGGGGTAGATCCCATTTTGCAATAGCTTCTTCATCCATGGAAGCAAATAGGAAGTCTCAAAAAATGTTTCCTTTAACTCTTTAACCCCCAGTGACGCAATTAGCAAAATTTGCAAACAGCGTAGATTCGGATGAGGCGGCTCATTATGAGCCGCCTCATCTAGATCTACAGTGTTTGCCCTCTAGTCTTTGAATTCTCAATATAAAAAGTCTTGGACAAGGCATTTTTTAAATTTTTGCAGACGTAAATTTTGTCGTCTGCTTTTTGGTACTGAAAGAGTTAAAACATCTCAGAAAAGCAATGAAGGTATACCTACACACCTTAATATTATTTGTTCATTGTTTCTGTGTTTTAATTTGTCACAAAATTGTTTGTCTATGACGTTTTTATTAGGCTTTAGTTTCCAATAAGTTTTCTGATCTTTTTAGGTTGCCATGGTGACTGAGAGATTCAGTGGGAGAAACATGTGAAATTGGAAGGAAATTGTTTTCTTAAAGAAACCAATATGCATTGTAACTACCTTGATCCAGCTACTGTTACGTGATACGTGATCATGGACAAGTAGACCAGTACCTGTTTTCAACTGATTTCAGATAAAGGGACATTACAACCTTGGCTGCTGCCGTTAACAACAGTGCTTACTACTGATAACGGGCTGGTAAGTCCTTTTTTGTTTATGTTAAAAGGAGTCTGTTGCCATGGCTACAGAAAAGGCTTGTTGCTAGGGACTGTAAAACCTTTGGCTTAACCAGCCAGCCATAAAGAAAAATACTTGCAGGTGAATTTTTGGGTAGTGTTGCTTCATATGAAGATGACATCTTAGTCTTAGCCATAAGATGGATCTAGATTTTTGGGATTGTTTTACATGGGAAATCTCCATCTTACAGCGGAATTCCATAAATCTGATTTGGATATTTGGTGTCATTTTAGAAAGGCAAAATCCCCTCTTTATGGCCAATCTAGAATTGGATACTTGATAATTTGTTCCTTTGAAAGTAGACACCATTTTGGAGAGGCGTCGTGGTCGAGTGGTTAGAGCAACTTGGCCCCGAGGTTATAAAACTTTTTTCATGCTCAACTCAGCTGAGCGTGAAATTTTACCTGCTAATAAATAGCAAATTACTGATAAGTACAGTTGTTTTCTTGCTCAGTTTAGCTGAGTATGTAATTTTCTCTGCTTATGAATATGAAAATGCCAACATTAGTTGGCATTTTCATATTTATCAGCAGAGAAAATTTCATGCTCAGCTGAGTTGAGCACGAAAAAAGTTTTATAACCTCGGGGCCAGGTTATGGTGCAGAAGATCATTGGAAGTTTGTGTCTTGGCCATCTGGTGATCAGAAAACTTTCTCTCTCAATCCAGCAGTACTTGGGCACTTGTTTTGAATCAGGGAAGAATAAGGCAACATAAGGAGAGTGATGAGCTGTGCCTTTCATAATCTGTGCCCCAGATACAGTGGGCCTCTTACCACCACTGCCTGTATGGCCACAAGGCTATGAGGAACCACATTTTTGAAGGGCTATGTCAGCCAGAGAAGCAAAAAGGAAGTGACAGAAGTTGTGTACCTTTATTTATGAAAAATGGCGAGGGAGGGGTACCCGTACACAAAAACATTTAAAACATTTTGGACTTATCATCCAAAGCCCTTATTATCTGAAGCTCTGGATATACCATAAAAAAATATAAAAAAATTGGACAGATCTGAGAAAACAGTGCAGACCTAGATGATCCAGATCAGACTGCTCCTGAAGGAACATTCTGATCAGTATCTACACTGTTTGCCTTTCCATGTGCATCTATTAGATGCATTACTGGCTTGAAAAACTAAACTGATCAAATTTTAAGACAACTATGGTTATTACTTTAATATGTATCCTAATTTCAGGGTAACAGCTGTTATTTTCTTTGATGCTGAGAAATTATTAATTATTGACAATGGGTAGGGACAATAAACAGAAGCATGGAACTTCCCAGTCAAAGAATAAACCTGCCGAGGTAAACAATATCCGTGGAAGGTTTGAGAGTTGGTTTGGCTTCAAGACATCAGATCTATCAAGCTGGGAGTCATTTCTTAAACTGATGTGTAGACCTATGGATCCATCTTCTCTGGGCTGGCTTAGAGCCATGTTTGGTATGTATTTAATGTATAACCTGCTGGTTTTCATATTAAGAAATGTTAAATTGTTCGCTGGTAATATATTAGGACAGTTTCATATTTAGTCAACTCACGGTATCTCAAACACTTGTTAATGATACACTGAACACTAAGTGCCAATAAAAGGTTTTAATGGCAACACTAATACACTGTATTCACTCCTCCAATATGTAATGTCGTCACTATCACTACATGACGTTAGTGACGTCATAATATAAATAAAGTAACCCTGAGTTAACAGATATCAACTGGTTAGATTATGTCCCTTAGATATAAGTGATTTCCATTACCAATGTTTAACAAGACTGACATCTCAAAGTACCGCCTTATATCAAAGAATATAGTTAAGACACATTGCCTAGTTTTCCTTTAACATTTCAACACCTGTTATCTCAAACTATGGTATCTCAAAGTAAATTTTCTGGGACCAGAAAATGTTCTTTAAGATATCAGTAGTTGGGACCAGAAAATTTTCTGTGAGATGAACTACCACTTCGAAATACCAAGAGTTGACCACAGGGTATAATCGATTCCACTAATTTTCGCTTCCTGCAGAGACTGTACATCATATTTGGCTTCCACCGAGACTGTCCACGACCTCTTGCTTCCTGCCGAGACTTCTGTACATGATAAATGGCTTCCTGCAGAGACTGTCCGCGTGATTCTGCTTCCTGCCGAGACTCTCGGCAGGAAGCAGAATCACGCAGACAGTCTCGGCAGGAAGCCAATTTTTGAGGACAGTAGTCTCTGCAGGAAGCAAGAGTTCGCAGACAGTCTCAGAGGAAGCCAAACATGACGGAAGTCTCTGCAGGAAGCGAAAATTGGCGGAATCGATTATACCCTGTGTTGACTGTATGTTTGTACCCCAACACATGATAGTGGTGAAGTATTTTGTTACACCCTTTTATTTCTGTATGTCAGCTAATCTGTTCTGATCCATCTGTCTGTCTGTCTGCAGTTGGTTTCCACTTGATAACAAGTAAATATAATCAGATTTTCTCCAAACTTAGTATGTGAATTGGTCCGGGATGACAGGTATCATTTGCCATTAATTTTGTGATCCTTTTATTTAGGTATTGATAGAGATAGAACCTGAATCAAAAGTCACAGATAGGATAGTAAATTGTTTGATAAATCACTGTCTTTTATTATGTAATTAAAGGTATAATATTCTGGCTCAAATGTTGGGACAAAAATATGTATGTAGGCAGCATAAACCCAAATTAGACTGCACCGAAAAGAGACTTCTGATTAGGCTCTGCACTTCGAATAACTTCAGTAATTAGTAAACCGCCCCATTTTGGCAGTGTCAGTAGAACTCATGGCCTGTTGTTCTTGGGCTTTATCATTGTTAGCCAAATTCAAACAATAATAGTATTTCACTGTCATATGTGTTTGATTTCTTAAATATCATATTAGGTTTCCTGATGTTGCTGGACATCTGGCAGGAGAGGGGTTGGGGTGAGCTGGTGGAGCTGTTTGGTGACGAGGAAGAGTGCCGGTTCCCACTGTTTGACTTTCTGAAACCATTGCCACTAGAGTGGATGTATGTTGTCTATCTAGTGATGTGCATAGGTAATGAATCTGTTGAAATGTAATGAACACAAAGCCCTCAATAAGAGGAGTTTTTGGTGTTATTCTAAGATAATTGAGATTTTGTATTCGTGAGCATGTATGTTATGGCCTCTTATTTGAACTGCCTTTCACAAGCCTGGTAAATACCTGTAATTCCATTCCTACCTGTAAATTAAAAAATTGAAGCTTCTGCAAGTAGCTAGCCAAAATATTGCAATGTTATTCAATTTGTATGTATGTATATTGCTTCGAAGTTAAAAGAACTGGAGGAGTTATCAAAATTCCCTGAAAGTGGCCAAACCAAAAGGGGGGGTGCCTATAAGGCCCTTTTTCTGCCCAAGAGCAAAATGTTTTATTTTCAGCTGATGATTAGACTATAGTGTCCGCTATACTGAATCAATAGTGGTTAAGCTCTGTAAGCCCTACTTTTGGAATAATGGGGTTATTAAAGTGGGTGGGGTAAATCAACATGAACCAGGGGTGTCATGTTATAAGCTATATTTCTCCTTCAAATTTATTGGCTTTCATAAATACCTTCCTTTATAAGTTGAAGTAATGTCTTTGGTGACATCTTTTCTCAAATTCTATCTTTTGAAGTAAAATCTTATGTCTGCAGAATTGCTTTTAGAGACACTGTCAATTTTCATTAATTTTGGTACTTTGAATTCAATATATTCTACTATATCTCTAGAACCAATGGATGACTTCTTACCAAACTAATATGGGTTCACCCTTGGGAAAGTACAAACTGTTGATTAAATTTTGGTGACCTTGACCTTTGTTTCAAGGTCACAGTAAGACTCATAGTGTCAATTTTAAGTCACGGTTTGGCCATTGTCTACACAGTAGCTCCTAAACTGATATAAAATCATGACCAAAGCGGCCTAAATTAAACATTATGAGATGTTAGAGCACTAGTTATGATCAAATGGCCATGACATCATCTTCAAAGTCAAGGTCACGGTTAGACTAGACAGAGTTTGACCAAAGATCTCACACAGCTAGTAAGCAGAAATTTAACAAATATGTATGTTTCTATTTGTAAAACAATGCTTACTATGCATATAATGACCTTGACCTTGATCTGAAGGTCACCAATACATTTAGAAGTCCATTATTTTACATTAGACTTTTCTATAACATTTAAGTTTAACCCAATTCTGTTTCATCATGTTTGGCTAATACTGACCTTCAGACCAAGGTCAAGGTCATTCTGTGCACAGTAAACACTGATTTTCAAATGAAAACACTCAGATTTGGAACATTTCTGCCGCCTGATTTATGAAATCTATGATTAAACTCTGTTTAGTCTAGCCATGGCCTTGACCTTGAAGATGATGTCATGGCCATTTAATCAGGATGTCATGGCCATTTAATCATAACTAGTGCTCTAACTCCTCATAATGTTTTATTTAGGCCACTTTGGTCATGATTTCATATCAGTTTAGGAGCTACTGTGTAGACAATGGCCAAACCGTGACTTAAAATTGACATTATGAGTCTTACTGTGACCTTGAAACAGAGGTCAAGGTCACCAAAATTTAATCAACAGTTTGTACTTTCCCAAGAGTGAACCCATTTTAGTTTGGTAAGAAGTCATCCATTGGTTCTAGAGATATGGTAGAATATATTGAATTCAAAGTACCAAAATTAATGAAAATTGACAGTGTCTCTAAAAGAAATTCTGCAGACATAAGAATTTACTTTAAAAGATAGAATTTGAGAAAAGATGTCACCAGAGACATTACTTCAACTTATAAAGGAAGGTATTTATGAAAGCCAATAAATTTGAAGGAGAAATATAGCTTATAACATGACACCCCTGGTTCATGTTGATTTACCCCACCCACTTTAATAACCCCATTGTTCCAAAAGTAGGGCTTACGGAGCTTAACCACTACTGATCCAGTATAGCGGACACTATAGTCTAATCATCAGCTGAAAATAAACATTTTGCTCTTGGGCAGAAAAATGGCCTTATAGGCCCCCCCCCCCACTTATAAGCCCCCCCCCCTTATAAGGCCCCCCCCCTTCAGCTTGACTACTTTCAGGAGTTTTGTTAGAACTCCACCAGTGTATCTGTAGCAAAGCCAAAATTTTATATATGTACTAGGGTCAAGTCAGGTAAATTCGGACAGCCGGTTAAATCGGACAGTGACATTGTTTCCTTTATATGTCAGTTGTTTGGAATTAAAACAAAATTAACTGGGCAAACAGTGAAAATCATGATGAGACGTCTCATTATGAGCCGTCACATCTGGATTTTAACGGTTTGCTTAGGTATGTCTGAATTTACCCGCTGTCCGAAGTTACCCGACTCGACCCATATAACTTGAGACACACATGAGTTTGACTAGCATTGTTATATTTTGGCTGTCTGTTTGTAATAGCCTGAACTTTCATTTCCAAGTGGAATTGCATGTTTATCAGGTGTTTCATAGAGGCAGATTTGTTTAGAAGCTACAACAAAATTTAAGCCACGTCATGTGACTTCCAACAATGTGCCAATTTTGTCATGTGGTATTCAATCATCCTTCTCATTTAAACAGGATGATCAAAGATGTCACTGTTGGCTCTATGGACTGGGTGACTTCCATACATGGGTGATGTGACATGATGTGGCTCAAATGTTTTCCATGGAGAAAATAAGAATTGATGTCATTTCACGCATTGAAAACATTCATGCTTGGAGGACTAGAATAAACGCCATCTGCCATTTATAAAGGTCTTCATTTCCAGAACTCATGAATCTGTATGCTTGTCAGATGTGGATGACCATAATAACGTAGGCTTTTAAATTTTCAAAATGTTAATGCCAAGCTGTCCAGTATAGCAGTTGCTTCTCATAAAACAAATGGAATTGTGTCCTTAAAACACATTTTTTGTAGCAGAATGCACATGTTTTAATTTCAGATTTGATAATTTGTGTCCTTACTTAGGGGCTTTTAAAATATATTTGCTGCAAGTACTGAATATGATGGATTTATAGTGTTTTCAGTGATTTTTTTTCACTATTTTGGGAATGGTAATTGGGAGTGGCCAAACCGAAATTTCAGCTTGACTACTTTCAGGGCCCAGTTGTTGAAAGCATCGTTAGCTTAACAAGCTCGTTAAGAGGTCAACTCGTTAAGTGTTTTGTGGCTCTATTGCCAAATCCACCAATATTTTTTGTTGAAAATATGTGAGAAGCATTTGCACTGCAAAAGCAGTGCAAAAGCTTCTCACATTTTTTCAACAAAAAATATTGGCGTGCAAAAGCTTCTCACATATTTTCAACAAAAAATATTGGTGTATTTGAGATATTAAAAAGTTTGAAATTTTAACTTCCTGTTAACTAACGACATCGTTAGTTTTGAACAACTGGGCCCAGGAGTTTTGTTAGAACTCCACCAGTTTATCTGTAGCAAAGCCAAAATTTTATATATGTACTAGGGTCAAGTCAGGTAAATTCGGACAGCGGGTTAAATCGGACAGTGACATTGTTTCCTTTATATGTCAGTTGTTTGGAATTAAAACAAAATTAACTGGGCAAACAGTGAAAATCATGATGAGACGACTCATTATGAGCCGTCACATCTGGATTTTAACGGTTTGCTAAGGTATGTCTGAATTTACCCGCTGTCCGAAGTTACCCGACTCGACCCATATAACTTGAGACACACATGAGTTTGACTAGCATTGTTATATTTTGGCTGTCTGTTTGCATTAGCTGAATTTTCATTTCCAAGTGGAATTGCATGTTTATCAGGTGTTTCATAGAGGCAGATTTGTTTAGAAGCTACAACAAAATTTGAGCCACGTCATGTGACTTCCAACAATGTGCCAATTTTGTCATGTGGTATTCAATCATCCTTCTCATTTAAACAGGATGATCAAAGATGTCACTGTTGGCTCTATGGACTGGGTGACTTCCATACATGGGTGATGTGACATGATGTGGCTCAAATGTTTTCCATGGAGAAAATAAGAATTGATGTCATTTCACGCATTGAAAACATTCATGCTTGGAGGACTAGAATAAACGCCATCTGCCATTTATAAAGGTCTTCATTTCCAGAACTCATGAATCTGTATGCTTGTCAGATGTGGATGACCATAATAACATAGGCTTTTAAATTTTCAAAATGTTAATGCCAAGCTGTCCAGTATAGCAGTTGCTTCTCATAAAACAAATGGAATTGTGTCCTTAAAACACATTTTTTGTAGCAGAATGCAGATATGTTTTAATTTCAGATTTGATAATTTGTGTCCTTACTTAGGGGCTTTTAAAATATATTTGCTGCAAGTACTGAATATGATGGATTTATAGTGTTTTAATTGATTAGCCTGGGATCCTGCCTCTTGTGTTTGTCTTACCTGCAGCTAGCAGAAGCAAGACGTGTATATTACTGTTCAGTTGTGGTCATCAGCGGCTTAAACTTTTGTCAAGGTTTCATGTTTGGTGCTGTTTTATGATAGTATGCTGACAGGTGAGACACAGCATTCCACAGAATTCTTGTTGTTTTCTAATGTCTCTTGTTTACAGGAGAAATTGGTCTAATGTTAGGTCTGTTCTACCGACTGAGCTGTCTGCTGTATGTGGTATGTTACTGGTACCTGTTCCTACTAGATAAGACCCGCTGGAATAACCACAGTTACCTGTTTGGTCTGTTTGGCCTGATGTTCCTCATCACTGATGCCAACAGATACTGGTAATGTAACTCAACATTTTTACACATTTGTTATTTCACAAATTTCATATCTTGGAATTATTAGTGTGGTCTAGAATTTGTGACAAAGTACGCAGGGTCACACAGTGTTCGAACACCATGCCAACAGAATCCCTGAAACAGCATTGTTGTAAGTGTCATTGATATGATGTTTCAGTAATTCATACTACATTCAAAAGTTTTTCAAGAGAAGAGCCAATACCCTCAGAATTCTATGTATTGGGACAGATAGGCAGAGCTCTAGATAAGAGGGAGTATTTGATGATATAAGAGGGAGTATTTGATGATAATTAGGAATAATTTTTCTTATTTCTCATCAAAACCATATGTTGTGACCACTCATCTGAACCGTCTCATCGAGACGGTTCAGATGAGGGGTCACAACATATGTTTTTATGCAGAATTAACAAAAATTATCCCTTATTATCACCAAATACTCCCTCTTATCTAGAGCTCTGGATAGGTCTGAGCAAACAGTGCAAGTCTACACTGTTTGCCATTCCATCTCCATCATCTCCATCTTTCGGACATGTTACTGCATTGTGAAACCAAACTCCAGTTTTTAGGACAGTTGCGATAATTGTATTCGGCGTCCCAATTATTATGCTCCCAACTTCGAGGAAGTTGTTGGAGTTATATTGGTGTGAACCTGATTGTCTGTCCATCCATCTATCTGTCCATATGCTTACATGTTTACGGCAAATAATGGCAGAATTTTTTGCTATACAGTACATCTGAAACTGTAATGTCTTACTAACTAACAACATCATTAGTTTTGAAACAACTGGGCCTTGATCTTCTCAGTCTGTGTATAGCATTATCTACACTGAGAGCATAGATATTTAGTTCAAGTATATCTAGGCAGTATATACCTGAACGACAGTATTGGTCATAATGTGACCCATTCAATATTCAGATTTATATTTTGCAGGTCATTGGATGGACTGCTGTTTAAGAAGAAGAGAAATGCTCATATACCACTGTGGAACTACGCCCTGTTTAGGTTCCAGGTAAGTCTCATTGGCTAAACTGATCAGCATGCAGTGAGTTTTTTTCACAATTTTGGGAATGGTGCTGATACAAACTGAAATGGGAAAATTGCTTTGTCCTGGGATTTTTACAGATCTTCATTTTTTTATTTAAAGAGGTTGAAGATAGTGGTGGCGGTAGTTAATGGTGATGTGTGCTTTACTTTTGCAAAAAAATACACACAAGTAAAATATGTGTATATTTACAAGATAGTCAAGATAGTTAATTGGACTACCTTATCAAAGCTTCTTCATGCAGTTTGGAATTTTTCAACTGGCTGTTGGGGAAAGAAGATGTTGTTTGATATTGTCCTATATTGTTATATGGGGGAAACATCACTGGCCTGTGCATCTGTGCAGTTCTATTTAGCTTCCCTGATAGCATCATCAGCCTCTGAACCTTGAGGTACCTATATAGAAATTTATTCATTCAGTTTTGACAGCCAACAGAAAACGTATGTTCAGCTCGATCAAACCTGAGCCTGGTCGTTCAAAGGATCCTTAGCGTAACAAAGTTGTTAGTCAAGGATTGTTAAGTCTTATAGCACTCACAAAATCAAATGCAGTAATAGTTTTTGTCCAAAATTTGCAAGGAGCTGCTCCCAAGAGACAAAACCATATCCCTGCTAAATGGCTATTGTGATGTAACTCTATATACTTTAATGGATAACATCTCTTGCTTTCGATATAAGGTCATGTGATTTTGTCTGTCTTTTGCCATATTGTCTGAGTATATCCCACATTGAAAGCCAGTTTGTATCTTGCCTGCATTTAGCAGAAGTGAGACATAGGTATTACTTTCATAGTGTCTTCATGGGCGTCGGCAGCATAAACTTTGGGGTGGCAAGACACTGCATTCCCCAGAATTCTTATGAAATGAAAGGATATGTGGTCGAACCATAGACTGTTTCTCTTTCAGATATTTTTGCTGTACTTTTATGCAGGCCTGAAAAAACTTGATCTGGATTGGGTGTCAGGATACTCCATGCACAAGATAGCTGATAACTTTGTCTTTGCTCCTTTCAGGTAAGTCAGAATCGGTACTGTCTACATTGTCAGACAGTAGGCTTCATATGAGCTGCAACACGAGAAAACGAACAATGTGGTTGTGCGCCCAGTGCAGACTCAGATCAGTCTGGGTATCCGCTCAGTCAGATCAAAGTCTTTTCTGTGGGCTAAAAAGGTAGCTAAGAATCTAAGCTAGCTCCATGCGGACAGTGAAGACTCTGATCAGACTGGGCGGATGCCCAGGCTGATCTGAGTCTGCTCTGGGCGCACAACCACATTGTTGGTTTTGCCGTGTCGCGGCTCATATTTTGACCCTCTATAGAACTGTCTCAGTGGGATGGTTCGCATGAGGGGTCATAGCATATGTTTTTATGCAGATAGATGGAAAATTTTCCCTAAATTATCATTAGCTCTTTTGCTCCTTCTTACTTGCGACATCGTTTAAACAATGTTTGGGAGGCGACATCCATAAGAATAAAAATGATTATTGTACATGGTGAAGGCAGCTGTCCATCATACAAGCAAAGGTAACTTAATTACTAGTTGTTAACTTAAACTTGTATTTAGCAACAACTATACATAGACCAGAATTTTTGGTCAAAGTTATGAATTTGTGCTTCAAGAGAAATATGATAGAATACAAATTTTTTCTTTGAAATTAAGTTTTCATGACATATTGCTCTGTGCATGAACACCTACATTTTAAACAACATTAGAGTAAGACAGTGAATTGTAAATCAAGAATACAGAAACAGTAATTCTGGTGTAACATTTTCATACGGAAATAGAACATATGAGCCGCGACGCGAGAAAACCAACAAAGTGGTTGTGCGGCCAACGCAGACTCAGATCAGCCTGGGCATCCGCCCAGTCTGATCAGAGTCTTCGCTGTCAGCATAGAGGTAGCTTAGACACTTAGCCACCATTTAAGCGCTTAGCAAAAAGTCTGAGTGGACCAGACGGATGCCCAGACTGAGCTGAGTCTGTGCTGGGCACACAACCACATTGTTGGTTTTCTCGCGTCGCGGCTCATATTTCTTTTGCTTTTTTGCAGGCTGTTTCTAACAGAAGACCAGATAGGATACTTTGTGGTACATCTTGGAGGACTGATCATAGATCTCTTTTTAGGATTTTTTCTTTTCTTTGATGGAACCAGAAAGATAGCATTCCTTATTGGATCATCTTTTCATCTCATGAACTCACAAATCTTTAGTATAGGTAAATATAGTTGATGTCAGCATGAGGAAATGGCATTAACCCTTAGAGCGCCAAAAAGCAGACGACAAAATTTACGTCTGCAAAAGTTAAAAAAATAGTTTGTCCAAGCTATATCATATTGAGAATTAGAAGACTAGAGGGCAAAAAGTGTAGATCTAGATGAGGTGGCTCATTATGAGCCACCTCATCAAGATCTACACTGTTTGCAAATTTGTCTGTTTTCGTTTCTGGCACTTAAAGTGTTTAATAAGGTAAATGGGTACACTTTCGTGGAAAGCAGTTTGCTTTTTCATTTTTGACACCCTTCCCAATGGGGGTAGTTCCTTAATGGAGAGAATTTGCTCCTTTAGTAGTCAATACCTTCCTTAACAGAGATTCAATTTATTCAGGATAGCAAACAGAAACTCCATTTTTAAAAAATGACTAAAGCATATTGCGGTATACCCATATACCTTGTGCAAACTGTGAAGACTCAGATCATGCCATTTTTGTGTTCATTTTATTATGGGTTCTGAGGAAAATCAAAGATTCTGAAAACACTAGGCAAATGGGAGATGCTTACAAAATTGCTGGCAGTGCAGTGACAGTGTGTAGATTGTGATCACACTGCTAATCTTAATGGTCAGTGTGTGCTTTGGCTTGCTTGTCCAAATATTTATGGTAGTAGTTTGTACGAGGGTGGGGTTTAAAGTAATGCCACTGGCTGTTGTTCATAGCTATGGTTAGTGGGTGAGCACGTGTCATGGCTTTCAATTGATGCATAAACTATACATGTGGGCACAATATCTCCCTCAACACTTACGCACAATATCTCCCTCAACACTTACGCACACTATCTCCCTCAACACTTTCGCACACTATCTCCCTCAACACTTACGCACAATATCTCCCTCAACACTTACGCACACTATCTCCCTCAACACTTACGCACACTATCTTCCTCAACACTTACGCACACTATCTCCCTCAACACTTACGCACACTATCTCCCTCAACACTTGCGCATGCTATCTCCCTCAACACTTACGCACAATATCTCCCTCAACACCTACGAACAATATCTCCCTCTACACTTACGCACAATATCTCCCTCAACACTTACGCACAATATCTCCCTCAACACTTACCCACAAACCTTACTGGTTGGTGGTGAGGCAAAATGGTTGGGAAAAGTGTCAAAAAAGCGAACAAAATCAGGGCATACATTAAGACTCGTGCGTTACTTGGAAGAGGTTCAAAGGACGTTAATGCTGACATATGTGCTGTTTATGGTAGTAGGCAATTTTCCTTTCCCACAGTTTGCAGATGGGTTAGGAAATTTAGTGCAGGGGTAGAGTTTAAATTTCGTATGATACTTACCGAGACAAACATTTTTGACTTCATGGTAGAGTTGACCCTGGGGCATGCTCCTGGGCCTTGCCACTGGGTTGGGCCAAGGATCAGAATGTATAACGGCATATTAAACACATGCAGAATGGGAGTAAAATCATTCTCAGATAAGTGTTGATGTTGGATGAAAAATAGTATCTTAATCATAAGGGTCCGTTGCTTGGATGGACCCAAATCTGGTCAAGTCTGCAAGTAGTCCAAGGATTGTTGAAAAAAAAAAAATAGTAAAATCTGAGGCAAGATTATTCTCAGCAGATTAGGGACATGGTTGTAATTCCAAAAGAATCTGTATTGGGCATTCTGCGAAATATTTTGAAATTGAAGAAGGAAAGTGCTAGGTGTCCCACATTTGCTCTAGAAGGAGCAAAAAGAGAAGACTGATCAGGCTGCTTGGATATGCAGCCTTATCTCAACCTTTGCTATTTGAACATGCAGAAAGGTCTCTTCATATGACGCCATTTATATATAATAATAATAATGAGCCACATCATGTGACTGCCAACAATGTGGCTGATTTATCATGTGATATTCAGATCATCATTATCATTTACACCGGTCTATTTTTTTTTGCCAATTCCATAGATGGCTGATGTGACAAACGAAGGCTCTTATCAGACTGCACTTAAGTGCAGTCTGATCAGAGCTTTTGATTGTCTCCTATTCCACATTGTTTGAAATCACATGTTGTGACTCAAGTTTTAAATTAACTGTAGAATTCTTGCATGTTTTGTATGCAGGTATGTTTCCTTGGACATGTATAGCCACCATGCCTTTGTTCAGCCAGACAGACTGGCCAAGAAAAATGTTCCAACGGTTCCCGGTGTCACTGTCTTTCATCCTACCAGCTGATAACCAGCTACAGAGGAGCAGTCATTGTATATATGAGAAAGAAGATATAAAGACGGAAACACACCGTAAGGTGCAAAGGTTAACTTTGTATTTGTGGTGAATGAAATCTTGGAAATTTTATCTCTCCTGGGACTGGCAGAAACAAGACATTGGTATTACTTTTCTGGCAGTGGCTCTATATTCGTTTGTTGAGTTTTCTGGTTTGGCTGTGTTTAGTGACGATGCACTGACAGACAAGACACTGCCATCCTGGGATGTCATTATGATACCCCGTCATACAAATTATGTTGAGAAATATATAGCTTTTGTCTTTTTTTTCAGTTTGCTGGTTTATTCGACCCTTTTGATCGTCTGCTAACATTTACATATGTTAATTTGGGCTTTATAGGCAGTGGCTTTGGCTGGGGTTATACCGTAAAGCACTTAATATCTGTAGCATTCAATTTGGATGTTTAAAAACTTTACGCTTAGAGAAATTTAAGAAATGTTTATAGCAATGTTGATGTACTGAAAACCAAATACTGCTGAACCTACAGTTTGAATTCTTTTTCTCTTTGTGGCCAGCAGTGCGGAACAAAAATAAATGTTTCACATAACGTGAGCTCCTGCTGACTTGCACTGGTTCTTAGAAAAATTTTGAAATAGTGTTGTAAAGATTTGGACAGATTTTATCTTTTTATACCCCGCCACACGTTAGTGACGGGGTATTATGTTTTCACGTTGGCCGTCCGTGTGTCCGTCCGTCCGTCCGTCCGTAGTATGTACGTCCGTCTGTCCGTCCGTCCGCACTTCGTTTCCGTTCGATAACTTAAGTATTTATCAATGGATTTCCTTCAAATTTTGCATATGCATTTGTACCAAGAATTTCTCGCTTGGGATTGTTAATGGGCAAATTTCGATAATTTCTGACAGAGTTATGGCACTTGCCAATGTACAAAAAATGGTTTCTAGCCTCTAGTTCCTTAACTACTCAATGGATTTCCTTCAAATTTTGCATATGCATTTGTACCAAGAATGTCTAGCTTGGGATTGTTAATGGGCAAATTTCGATAATTTCTGACAGAGTTATGGCACTTGTCAATGTACAAAAAATGGTTTCTAGCCTCTAGTTCCATAACTACTAGGAGTATCATAATGAAACTTCACAAACGTGATAAAAGTAACAAAAGCTTTGTATGAGGACAGAAATTTATACCCCGCCACACGTTAGTGACGGGGTATTATGTTTTCACGTTGGCCGTCCGTGTGTCCGTCCGTCCGTCCGTCCGTCCGTCCGTAGTATGTACGTCCGTCTGTCCGTCCGTCTGTCCGTCCGTCCGCACTTCGTTTCCGTTCGATAACTTAAGTATTTATCAATGGATTTCCTTCAAATTTTGCATATGCATTTGTACCAAGAATTTCTCGCTTGGGATTGTTAATGGGCAAATTTCGATAATTTCTGACAGAGTTATGGCACTTGCCAATGTACAAAAAATGGTTTCTAGCCTCTAGTTCCTTAACTACTCAATGGATTTCCTTCAAATTTTGCATATGCATTTGTACCAAGAATGTCTAGCTTGGGATTGTTAATGGGCAAATTTCGATAATTTCTGACAGAGTTATGGCACTTGTCAATGTACAAAAATTGGTTTCTAGCCTCTAGTTCCATAACTACTAGGAGTATCATAATGAAACTTCACAAACGTGATAAAAGTAACAAAAGCTTTGTATGAGGACAGAAATTTTATCATTAGGGGTTATCTGCCCCTGCCCTTGGGCTATATACATGTAATAAAATCATGAAAAATTCCATATAAAATCAGAGTTTGAAGCAATTTTTCTGAAACTTTCAGCAAATGATCAGAGTGATGAAAGCCTCCAGTGATGCTCAAATTTACCCCATGGGAGTTATCTCCCCCTGCCTGGGCTATATACATGCATAAAATGATGATAAAATCTATATATGTTGATGTGAAACAGATTTTTATAAATTTACATCTGATGATAGAAGTAATAAAAGTTCTGGTGATTAAAATTTGATCCTTTATGGTTTATTTGCCCCTGCCCCATGGTCACCAGTTTAAAATTCACTAAAATTGTATTTGAGTAGAGTGGTAAGTAATTTATCAGAAGCTTATTGTAAGTGATCAGAGTAATGAAAAGTCCTGTCATAACAAAGACTTTTCTCTGTGTTCAGTGGGGCTAGGCTGCTCCCACCCTGGAGTCATACAGAGGAAAAATAAATCTGGAAAAATCTGTGTGTGACAAAGGCTTGCAGTGGCGGGGTATCACGCAGTCCTTTGCGATGCTTTTATTTTTATATATTAGCTGTACTACCAAAGAGGTGCAGTAAGGTGAATGGATACACTTTCAGGAGAAGTAACTCAGCCATTTTCATTTTTGATTTTCATTTTTTGCTTCCCTTCATGGTGGGGTCAACCCTATAGAAGGAAATACTTCCCTTCAAGAGTAGATCCCATTTGCGAAAATTTCTATCAACAGAAGCAGATAGGAAGTCACAAAAGTGGGCTTCCTTTGAAAAAATGATGGAAAAACATGGTGGTGTACCCATTTACCTTAAGGCTGGTGAGATCAGCGAAGACTCAGTTCACCCTGCGTATATGGTCTGTCTGTACTATTTTCAAGGTAGATACCCTCTGAGAATCCCTAGGTTTTTAAAGGTCCAGTCTCAATTTGACCTCTGTTTTGGTGGAATTTCAGGTGCTGATTCAGTTTAACTACACTATATACTTTGACCAAAAATACTGATACATGTATTTTCTAGCTCATTTAATAATAAAAAAATATTGTCATGTTTATAGCTGCTAAATTTGAAAGAAATGATGTCTTTGTTGATTTTAAATTCTGAACTAAATTCAATTGATCACTGTTGATTTTAAATTCTGAACTAAATTCCATTGGTGATCAAAATTCTCCTTTTCAGGTGATCAGTTACTTTTCAGCTAACCCATGATGATATAATTTTGTGATCAATTTTTTGTATGTGGATTTTATGTATTTCAGAGAGACACATCAAAGGTGGTTGATGATAAGTTAGCTCCACCCACAAGAGCAGGTCTCTACCATAAACTGTCAATCACTGCCATGATAGCATATATTTGTGTTCAGTGTATACTGCCTTACTCACATGGGATAACAAAAGTATGTTTATAGAAATTTTGAAAACTTATCAATGTTGTTAAAATGTTAGTAATTTGCATTGACTGACAGTTGTTTTAAACTCCAAAAACTTACGATTGAATGACACCCATACATACTCTTTTTTAATCAGCCTTTCTTTGTTTGTTTATTTTGATTCCAAGAGGAAAAGAAGAGGACAGTGGCAAGGCTTTTGGTTGGTTGGTTGATTTGATGCTTAACGTCCACGGTAAACAACTAAGGTCATGTCGGGACGGTCAGTTAACCTAACCACACTATTCCTGGGCAGGCTTAGACCTCCTAAGCGGTTAACCAGTACTAAGTGCACATACTTTCGCCAGTAACTGACAACTGCCCTTCTTGAATCAGCGGAAGGAGAAACGAAAGTATGTGGCCAGACCGGGATTCGAACCCAGGACCTCTGACTTACGAGTCAGGTGCCCTACCGATTGCGCTACCCGGCCCGGCCAGTGGCAAGGCAAGAAATCAGTTTGTTCCAGTCATTAGTTTTGCTGCATCTGAATTAATAGTTATAGGAAAATCATATAAATGTAATAGATTTTATTTCAGTTAAACAGCAGCATCAGACACTAGTTATAACATTAGATAGTCCTCTTCCTAAACATAAACTAGAAGCAACTAGGGTCAAGTCAGCTAAATTCGGACAACAGGTAATTTCGGACAGTGACATTGTTTCTATTATATCTCAGTTGTTTGGAATTAAAACAAAAATAACTGGGCAAACAGTGAAAATCCTGATGAGACGGCTCATTATGAGCCGTCTCATCTGGATTTCCACTGGTTGCAATGGTGTGTCCGAATTTACCTGCTGTCCGAATTTACCTGACTTGACCCTAGATGGTTGGTACAAAACTTGTTGACTTGACGGTGAGCTTATCAAGTGAGCAGTGTTTGTTTCAGTAAATGGTTTTTATATCACTGACTGTTCCCGAAGCTGGTAAATTTGGTAGTGTACTGACCAAAGAAGCTTTAATGTGTAACATCAGTTATGCATCAGAAATTATTTTAAAATTCTTAAATACTTACATTATTTCTGCCAGTTTTTCAAGGGGAGACAAATATTGTGAGTTCTTGTTGGCTTCCCTGGGTAACGAAGCCCTTCTGAAATGGGTCTGCTCTTTAAGGTAAGAACTTTCTCTTAGAGGAGCAGATTCTTTCCTTTAAGAGTTGATCCCCTGTTTAGGGGTGAGACAAAGTGTAAGTTGTAGAATTGCTTTTCCTGAAAGTATAATAAAAACATCATATATAAAAAAATATATATAAAATATAATTTAATGTATTGAAAAAAAAAGAAAATAAAGGTAAAAACCTGTAATATTTTATCCCCTTTCTTCTAGGGTTATAATAATTGGACAAATGGTCTCTATGGTTACTCCTGGGATATGATGGTTCACAACTGGCAGCTACAACATGTCAAGATTACTTATGTTAATAAAGATACAGGAGAAGAAGGCTACCTTAATCCCAGTGTAAGCAAATTCCTGCATTAGTGTTCTTATTTCTGATCCAAACACAGAGCTCTAGATAAGAGGGAGTATTTGGTGATAATTAGGGACAATTTTTGTTAATTCTGCGTGAAAACATATATTGTGACCCCTCATCTGAACCGTCTCGACGAGACGGTTCAGATGAGGGGTCACAACATATGGTTTCAATGAGAAATAAAAAAAATTATCCCTCAATTATCATCAAATACCCCTCTTATCTAGAGCTCTGCAAACAGATGAGTAACCTATCAGTAGAATCACCTAAGCAAGGCAGTTTGAATGACAGGGGAGCCCCAGCAGCTTGGTGTGTTTAGCCCTGACTTGCTAAGCTAGTGAATGGGGCTTAACTCCCATTGTAGGCAGAACTGTACAGACTGTCCAACAATAAACAGGGTTTCATCAGGGAAAACCTTTCATCATCACCCTTCCATCAGTTCAGTATGACTGAAACACTGTAGAAGAGATGGTAAAACCACACAAGTCATTCCTCTATCCATCATTTAATGATATATCACAATGCATGCTTTTATTGAGTATGAACAGAAATTGAGCCACCACACGCAAAAAACAACAAAGTAGCATGTGCACCTAGCGAAGACTCAGATCAGCCTGGGCAACCGCTCTGTCTGGTCAGAGTCTTGGCTGTGGACGTAGAGGTAGCTTAGCGTAGAGGTAGCTTAGAACCTTAGCTACCCTTGAAGAGCACAGCGAAGACTGTGATCAGACTGGGTGGATGCCCAGGCTGATCTGAGTCTTCGCTGGGCGCACACTCCATTTTGTTTGTTTTGTCATGTAGCAGCTCAGTTTTTCCATATTGTTCCTCAGTACTTCATTGTTATTAAAATCTCTGGCCTCTGGTATAAGGATGCTTCGGCTGATATCAGTGCACTTTGGTAAGAGTCTTCCCAGAATTCATTTGCAGTCTACGTATCCTGATGAAATCTGGCAAGGGTTGCATAAGGCGAGCCCTATAGTATGGCGCTCTAACACTTCGCTGACAATACGCAGCGGTTGTGCTTTCAAAAAGCCCTTTCCTGTAGCTATGCATTGCACAGTGAATTTTGCCTCACTTGTGACACGTAAATAAAAAGTGGTACGGAGCGCTACAGAGCATCATGTCTATGCAAATCTGTTCTTGCTTTAAGGTAAATGGACACACATGCAGGGGAAGCAATTCTGCCATTGTTTGTAATGCCTCTCTCATTGAAGGTCTTCTATTTTGATTTGGCTGATACTTTCATATTATTTTAGCAGATGGTTGTGTGGCTGAAAACCTCAAATCAAAGAAGATAAATTCTGTTATAGACTACTCAAAAATACAACAGAATGCTCTTGAATGCAATCACAATATTGTGTAGCAGATGCTTTACTTGCATTTTCACACTAGTATATTAAAACATGGAAAAACTTAGTGTACCCATGTAACTTAATAAGAAAAGAAAAAATGACACAGTAATTGTCTCCTTTATCTAGAGCTCAGAACTTTCTAAAACATTTTCAGGCATGGACACCAGGTGGGCGCTGGAATTCTCATGCTGATATGGTGAAGCAATATTCCCGATGTGTTCAGGAGAAAATGATGTCATTTGACATTCCAAATGTAGAACTGTATATTGATGTTTGGAGGGCACTTAATGATAGATTTCAACAGAGGTATGTATTATGGACCAGAGAATTAGCTGTAGAAGGTAAGTATAGCAGATTTTGAGAAATGTTACGATTAATGGATACACCTTAATGGGAAGCAACTCTGCCATTTTCAGTTTTGCCTTCCTTCTCAGTAAGGGTCTACTGAGGGAAGGAAGGAGTAGATTCTTTCCTTTTAGAATAGTTCCCGGTTTTATACCCAACTACACGTTAGTAGCAGGGTATTATGTTTTCCCATTGGCTGGCTGTCGGTATGTTGTAGGTGAGTCCATTTATCTGTCTGTGGGTGAGCACATATGTTCAGTTCCATAACTGGAGTATGTTTTTATGGACTCCCTTTAAACTTTGCATGTGCATCAGTCTAAGGAATATCTCGCTTGGGATTGGTAATGGGCAAATTTTGATATCTTCTGACAGAGAAATTGCCCATGTCAATATCTGAAAAGTGGCTTTAGGTCTGTAATTACTTTTATTTAAACTTATGAAATAAATCTATATAAAATCAATATTGTGATTTATCTTAATAAAATTTTACAAAAATGATATAAGCAACATTAGCTTTCTTTTACAACTAGAATATAGTCCCAACAGGGTTATCAGCGGCTGCAGTGGGGATGTATACATGTATAAAATCAAGGGGAAAAAAATGGTATAAAATTAGAGCCGAAAGATTTTCCGGAAACTTGCAGCAAATTATCAAAATAATATAAGCTTCCTGTTATGGTCAAAATTTTGTCCCCAGGGATTGTTTGCCCTTGACATAGGCTATATACATGTATCAGATCATGTAAAAATCTATATAAAATCAGAACTGAAACTCAAAGGGATTTTTATGAAATGTACAACAAATGGTCAAAGCAATAATAGCTTCCAGTGATGATTAAAATTTTATCACAAGGAGGTTATCAGTCCCTGTCCTGGAGCTATATAAGTATGAAATCATGATTGAAAAAATGATATAAAAGGTTTGAAGTGGGGGAGTATTATGCATTCATTTACCATGCTTTTATTGTAAGAATTTTGTCATTAAGGAAAGCAAATAAGAATTCTTACAAAATGCCCCCTTTTGAGAAATTGGCAGATTAACATGGCAGTGGACCCATACACCTTAACTGCATATTGTGTTATAGAGGATCTTACATGAGTTCTCATGTATTATTGAATTTATTAAATGAGTTGGGGAAAAAGATAAGATGCGAGGCTATGCCGAGCATCTTATCGGTTTTTCCCAACGACTTTAATAAATTCAGTAATACAGGAGCACGAATGCAAGATTCTATTTATCATATGACACTAAAATCACACTTTATTAGCAAATTTTGCAGTAAAACATCACAATTACGCCATTAGACAACACGACGTTTTATGGACGTCAACTCATAACGCTACAATGTAATTTGCATATTTAATCCACTAGTGGATTATCATTTTTAATGCATGGCTTTATTACACTCTCAGATGCGACGTCATGTGATAAAGCTATTTAACTGCTCTGCACCTCTGAAAGGTGTTATAGCCATACAAATTTACAGTGAATATCTCTTCAAAAGTCAGAATTTGTAGTTGATAGAATGCAAAATTTTATTGAAAAACTTAGAAGTTGGTTGTTGCATAACTGAATAACATGTAATAGAACAAGTCAGTGAGAGGGTTTCAAAGTACAGAGCACTAGATAAGAGGGAGTATTTGGTGATAATTAAGGATAATTTTTGTTAATTCTGCATTAAAACATATGTTGTGACCACTCATCTGAACAGTCTCGATGAGACGGTTCAGATGAGGGGTCACAACATACGGTTTCGATGAGAAATAAAAAAAATTATCCTCAATTATCATCCAATACTCCCTCTTATCTAGAGCTCTGAAAGTAGTTATTATCCCCTCACACCACGAAGTGGTGAGGGGATATAGGTTTTGTCCCGTACGTACGTACTTACCTTTTGTCATCGCTCTAGCACCTACATTTCTCAACGGATTTCAAAGTAACTTCACACAAGTGTAGGGCATGACAATATCTCGAGCAAGTTCGACTTTCAGGGTGCTGCGCCCAAGGTCAAGGTCACTGTGGCTATTTTTAGAAAAACTTTGTCAGCGCTCTAGGGCCTACATTTCTCAATGGATTTTGAAATAACTTCACACGAATGTAGGGCATGACAATATCTCGAGCAAGTTCGACATTCAGGGTGCTGCGCCCAAGGTCAAGGTCATTGTGGCTATTTTTAGAAAAACTTTGTCTCGCTCAAGCGCCTACATTTTTCAATGGATTTTAAAATAACTTCACACAAATGTAGGGCATGACAATATCTCGAGCAAGTTCGACTTTGAGGGTGCTGCGCCCAAGGTCAAGGTCACTGTGGCTATTTTTAGAAAAACTTTGTCAGCGCACTAGCGCCTACATTTCTCAATGGATTTTGAAATTACTTCACACAAATGTAGGGCATGACAATATCTCAAGCAAGTTCAACTTTCAGGGAGCTGCGCCCAAGGTCAAGGTCACTGTGGCTATTTTAAGAAAAAACTTTATCATCACTCTAGTGCCTACATTTCTCAATAGATTTTAAAATAACTTCACACAAATGTAGGGCATGACAATATCTCGAGCAAGTTCAACTTTCAGGGTGCTGTGCCCAAGGTCAAGGTCACTGTGGCTATTTTTAGAAAAACTTTGTCATCGCTCTAGCCCCTACATTTCTTAATGGATTTTGAAATAACTTCACACAAATGTAGGGCATGACAATATCTCAAGCGAGTTCGACTTTCAGGTGCTGCGCCTAAGGTCAAGGTCACTGTGGCTATTTTTAGAAAAACTTTGTCAGCGCTCTAGCGCCTACATTTCTCAATGGATTTTAAGATAACTTCACACAAATGTAGGGTATGACAATATCTCGAGCAAGTTCAACTTTCAGAGTGCTGCGCCCGAGGTCAGGGTCACAGTGGCTATTTTTAGAAAAACTGTGTCAGCGCTCTAGCGCCTACATTTCTCAATGGATTTTGAAATAACTTCACACAAATGTAGGGCATGACAAAATCTCGAGCAAGTTCTATTTTGAGGGTGCTGCGCCCAAGGTCAAGATCACTGTGGCTATTTTTAGAAAAACTTTGTCAGCACTCTAGCGCCTACATTTCTCAATAGATTTTGAAATAACTTCACACAAATATAGGGCATGACAATATCTCGAGCAAGTTCGACTTTGAGGGTGCTGCGCCCAAGGTCAAGGTCACTGTGGCTATTTTTAGCTCACCTGAGCCGAAGGCTTACAGGTGAGCTTATAGTATAGGCAGGCATCCGTCGTCAGTCGTCCGTCGTACGTCGTCCGTCGTCCGTCCGTCAACATTTTCAAACGACATCTCCTCTGAAACTACAAGGCCCATTGTTACCAAATTTCATGTGTAGCATCTATAGGCAGGGGGAACCAATAATACTGTTTTTTATCCAAATTGCTTTGGAACTTTGGTTGCTATGGCAACTTAAAGTTGCCATTGACTTGTATGGGAAAAATTGAAAATTTGCATTTATTGCTATGTCACTGCAGATATTTTGACAAAACTTTTATAGAAATGTTCCTTAAGTAGTCCTCTATCAACCACATGAAATTTATGTAAATTGCACAATTTGGCTGGTTGCCATGGCAACCGAATGGTTAAAAATAGAAAAAATATTCAAAAATCATCTCCTCAGAAACTATGCAAGCAATAAAGCTCAAACTTCACAGAAAGGATCTTGGTACTAGCCTCTATAAAAGTACTGTTTTTCTTGGCAATTGCTTTAGCAGTTTGGTTGCTATGGGAACTTAAAGTTGCCATTGACTTACAATGGCAAAATGGAAAATTTGCATTTATTGCTATGTCACTGCAGATATTTTGACAGAACTTTTTATTGAAATTTCCCATGTGTAGTCCCGAACCAGCCATATTAAATTACGGCAAAATGGTCAATTTGACTGGTTGCCATAGCAACCGAATAGTTAAAAATAGAAAAATATTAAAAAATCATCTCCGCAGAAACTCTGTGGCCAATAAAGTTCAAACTTTACAGAAATGATCTTAGTACTAACCTCTATAGAATTACTGTTTTTCATGGCAATTGCTCCAGCAGTTTGGTTGCTATGGCAACTTATAATTTCCATTGCTTTATAATGGGGAAAATGGAAATTGGCAATTTTTGCTATCTCACTGCAGTTATTTGGATTTTTTTTCCACAGAAATGTTTCTTGAGTAGTCTTCTACGATTCATTTGAATTTTGACCAAATCGCTGAATTTGATTGGTTGCAATGGCAAAATATAGGGTAAATTTTAGACAAAAATATTCAAAAATCTTGTCCTCAGAAGGCATAAGAGGAATGAAGCTGATACTTTGCATACATGTAAATGACATTAGCCTCTACATAAATTATGTTTTTTTCTTTCAATCCCATAAGAACTCTGGTTGCTATGGCAACTTATAGTTTCCATTTACTTATAATGGGGAAAGTGAAAATTGGCAACTTTTGCTGTCTCACACCAGTTATTTAGAATTTTTTTCAATAAAAATGTTCCTTGGGTAGTCTTCTATGATTCATATGAATTTTGCTGAATTTGATTGGTCGCCATGGCAAAATAAAGGGTAAATTTTTGAAAATATTACAAAATCTTTTCCTCAGAAGCCATAAAAGGGATGAAGGTGATACTTTGCATACATGTCAATTACATTAGCCTCTCTCTAAATTATGTTTTATTTTACCGTTGCTGATGTGAATTTGTTGCTATGGCAACTTAGAGTTTCCACAGACTTACAATGGGGAAATTGGAAATATTGCATTTGTTTCTGTGTTACTGCAGATATTTTGATAAAGCTTTACAGAAATGTTTCTGGAGTATAGTCTTCTACCAGCCATATGAATTTTGCCTAAATCCCTGATTTTGATTGGTTGTTATGGCAACCGAAAGGCAAGATTTTCATTTTTTTTTTTATTGCTGTTGGGCATGTGGTTTTGTTGCTGTTTTTCCAACATAACCTCAGTGCTCAGGTGAGCGATATAGGGCCATTGGCCCTCTGGTTAGAAAAACTTTGTCAGCGCTCTAGCGCCTACATTTCTCAATAGATTTTGAAATAACTTCACACAAATGTAGGGCATGACAATATCTCGAGCAAGTTCGACTTTGAGGGTGCTGCGTTCAAAGTCAAGGTCACTGTAGCTATTTTTAGAAAAACTTTGTCATCGCTCCAGTGCCTACATTTCTCCATGGATTTTAAAATAACTTCACACAAATGTAGGGTATGACAATATCTCGAGCAACTAGTCTTGTGGGAGGGGATTTGTATCGCCAGCGATGCCTTGTTTAAGGCAGGTTCTTGCACAATTCAAGTGATCATTTGGGTAGGCTTGTCTGTACATAAAAATAATAGGGGGATGACTACAGTACAGTGTATGCAAATTTTTGTTATAAGGACGTCTCAAAAGTACATATAAAATTCATTATGAGAAAATCTAACAGATTGCTTACTTGCTGATTTCTTAAAAAATGAACCGTGCATACCCTTAACAGATGGCTTGTCTGAGTAGGTACAGTTAAGGCTGGACTTCTCATGATAATGCTCATTTAAACACTTAAAACACCAGAAATGAAAATAGTTGAATTTGCACCCAGGGTAGACCCAGATGAAGCCTCTCATAATGGGCGGTCTCTGCTCGCCCTTCATTCTGTGAATTCTCAATATGATATAGAATGGAAAAACATTTTTTGAAATATTGCAGACATAAATTTTGTCCTCTCCTCTTTTTGCTCTTTAAGGGTTAACTTATTATCCCCCGCCGAAGGGGGAGGGATACAGTTTTCTCCGTGTCCATCCGTCTGTATGTCCGTCTGTCCGTCCTTCCTTCCATCCTTCCGTCCGTCCGTCCGGAGCCATAACTAAGTAACCACTGGACAGAATTTCATGAAACTTAAAATAAATATATATCACTATAACGCGCTGCGGCACATGAAGTTTCATCAGACTGGCTTCAGTAATGCATGAGTTATCCCCCTTTAATTTACTTAAAATCAGTGAAATGAGCCATAACTAAGTAACCACTGGACGGAATATCATGAAACTTTAAATAAAAATATATCACAATAAAGCACTGCGGCACATGAAGTTTCGTCAGACTGGCTATAGTAATGCATGAGTTATCCCCCTTTAATTTACTTAAAATCAGTGATATGAGCCGTAGCTAAGTAACCACTGGACAGAATATCATGAAACTTAAAATAAGTATATATCACTATAAAGCGCTGATGCACATGAAGTTTCGTCAGACTGCCTTCAGTAATGCATGAGTAATCCCCCTTTAATTGACTTAAAATCAATGAAATGAGCCTTAACTAAGTAACCACTGGACGGAATTTCATGAAACTTAAAACAAATATAATATTATATCACTATAACGTGCTGATGCAAATGAAGTTTCGTTAGACTGGCTTCAGTAATGCATGAGTGATCGCCCTTAAATTGACTTAAAATCAATGAAATGAGCCATAACTAAGTAAACAATTACCAAAACTTCATGAAATTTAAACTGAATATGTATCACCATAACGTGGATATGCACCTAAAGTTTTATCAGAATGGCATCACTAGTGCATGAGTTATTGCCCTTGAATCAGTGTGAAATTGCCAATTTCAGCCATAACTAAGTTATCAATGAACTGAATTCTATGAAACTTATATTAAATATGTATCACCATCACACATTGGTCCATCTTACTTTTTGTCAGAATTTCTTCAGTAAGCAATGTGTTATTGCCCTTGAATTCGTTTAAAATTACAAATTGAGTCATAACTAAGTAACCAATGAATTGAATTTCATGAAACGTATAATAATTATGTATTGTCATGACACAGCAGTGCACATTTAGTCTTGTCATAATTGCTTCAGTAGTGCATGATTTAATGCCCTTGAATTGATTTAAAATCCACAAATTAGCCATTAGTAAGGTACCGATGAAAAAAATTTCTTGTAACTGAATTGAAAATGTATCATCATAGTGCAGTGATGCTGAGGCAAGTGTTTAAGAAGAACTGCTTCAGCTTATGCCTTACTTATCCCAGAGTTATTGCCCTTAATTTTGTGTGCAATCCAGAAAATCAGCCTTAACTAACTAACAAGTGAACAAAATTTCATGAAACTTAAAATCACCAATAAACAAATCAGGGCCACATCGGCGGGGGATATAAATTCACCGAATTTGCTTGTTAGATTTTGATATTAGGGTGGCAGAAATAACATGACTAACAGTATATAATCTTCATAAATTGTCATAATCAAAAGTGTTTGAGGATAATCTGTACAGCATGAACTGTATTTGAAATCAACAAAATGTTTGTAGATCAAATGTTTTTCTGCCATATTATTTTCATTTCTCATCTTTCAGGACATATGACCCTAGAGTAAACATATTAGAAGCAGACTGGAGCCCATTTTCTAACCCGTCTTGGACCTTGCCGCTGCTTGTAGACCTGTCTGACTGGCGGAGTAAACTAGCGGAGATACAGAAATCTATACATGAGAATGTAAATGACACAGATGTGGTATTTGTTGCTGACTTTCCAGGTACTGTAGACTTCATTACAGCACTTCTCATTACATGTATATGATAAATAGAGAAAACCATGTTAGTGTCTTTTGATATCAAGTTTATCAGGCAAGACCAGAAACAGCGTAGGAATGGCGAGGCTTGCCGAGCCAGTCCGACGTGTTTCTAGTCGAACCTGATAAACTTGATATCAAAAGACACTTACGTGGTTTTCTATTTATCATGCACCATTAAAATAGTTTACGGCGTAAAGAGAGTCAAACAAATGAAAAGCAATTGCAGTTTTGTTTGAACTTGCTGAAGTTGCGAATGCCTTATGACGTTAGTTGGTGACGTCATTTAACCAATCGAACGTTGTTATCACGACCAACTCAGTATGTAGCCAATCATCTTCAGAGATCGCTCCTAAAGACATCGCCTGATAACATTCGCGCAAGCGCAGTGGTACAGTGACATGGTATCACATCATGTTATCATACCCCTGTCATCAGGTGTATTTTGTAGCAGATGCATGATAAATTCAAAAAGAAGATCCTCTGGAAGCAAAGAGCGAATCAGAGAAACGAATAAATTCTAAAGGATGATCCTCTGGAAAGAAGGAATACATCAGAGAACAAATATAGCAGACTCTGTCTGTTTTTGTGAAATTGTGTTTATGTAATGTTAAAACACTGCCTACTCCCCCATACACAGCTTCAGTAGAACTCCATTTTCAAATTGATTTGGAATATTCCTGATGGTGTCAAATGACCAGAAAATATATGGGCCACTTCAGGTGATTTCAAACAATGTGACATTGGTTACAAGCAGAGGCTCTGATCAGACTGCACTCTGATCAGACTGCACCGCGTACTCCCCCTAATACATGCTTCAGCGGAACTCTATTTTCAAACTGATTTGTAATAATCCTGATGATCTCAGTTGACCAGAAAATATATTGACCACATCTTATAACTTCAACAATGTGGAACTGGTGACAAGCAAAGGCTCTGATCAGACTGCACTTGAGTGCAGTCTGAGCAGAGCGTTTACTTGTTACACCAGCCATCTATGGAACTGGCCCAAAACATACAGCCAACAGTGAGGGCTCTATAGACCTAGTGTAAACGATAAAGATGATCTGAATATCACTTGACAAAGCTGCCACATTGTTGGAAGTCACATGATGTGGCTCAATTAATATCTGGACTAAGATTTTGCTGCTTTGGATATAACACTTTCATATCTCGGGGCCGGGCCGGGTAGTGCAATCGGTAGGCACCTGACTCATAAGTCAGAGGTCCTGGGTTCGAATCCCAGTCTGGCCACATACTTTCGTTTCTCCTTCCGCTGATTCAAGAAGGGCAGTTGTCAGTTACTGGCGAAAGTATGTGCACTTAGTACTGGTTAACCGCTTAGGAGGTCTAAGCCTGCCCAGGAATAGTGTGGTTAGGTTAACTGACCGTCCTGACATGACCTTAGATGTTTACCGAGGACGTTAAGCATCAAATCAACCAACCAACCATCATATCTCGGGTTCAATTGTATATAAACGAGGCAGTGAGCATTTAATGCTCATTTGCCTTGTATTCTTCGGTAATTTAGTTATCCATATAATGCCACATTATATAGCACATGCTGTGCTATTGTTGACATGAGAATAGTGTAATAAAGGAGTTGCAGCATACTATACACCCAGTGCTTGCATGAAATTAAACTAAATAGCATCTACATAGACTATTACAGGCTTGATTCATTTGATATACAATGTACTATCTCATGAGTTTAAAATACAGAATCGTTGCGAGACAGTTTTGAAAGAATCTAATTATATCTGACCCAATTTAGCAAGAGTCTGTGTGTGTTAAAAGCAATTGGGTTTTCAAATTTATTTCACTTAAGGATTTTTAAGACCTGCGATGGTGTAGATCTATATAGAAAAAAAGAAGGTAATTCTATTGATGTATGTTTTGATAAGAAGTAGCAGAAATAATCTCAGTTATGATCATAACCCCACCTTATCAAAAGGTCTATTGTAGGTATGTACTTGGAGAACTTTCTACATGAGGACCTAGGTAACACAAGTGTTACTCTGCTGAAAGGTGAAGTAATGGTGGAACTAGTAGACAGAGGAAAAAATATCACACTACAAGAGGGAGATCAACTACAGGTTAGTAGAATTTCAAAATACCTACCTTTGAAGGAGAAGTCACACTGACAAGTATTCAGCTCCCTTCTCATAGGGGATACCCTGTTGTGGCTCACAATATAGATGGACTGTCTGGTGATGTTGTGATGGAGCTGTTAGTAGCTGTGGCAGGATCTGAGTGTCATTTATCTCCGGTTGGGTAAAAGGCCTGCAAATTTGGAGGCAATATCTTGATATGACTGAAATATTGCTTACTTGGAAAGTTTGTTAGA
The DNA here is from genome assembly GCA_963989385.1 of Ctena decussata. NCBI lineage: Eukaryota > Metazoa > Mollusca > Bivalvia > Lucinida > Lucinidae > Ctena > Ctena decussata. The sequence continues at coordinate 107,081,570 of OZ022500.1, read as the reverse complement.
TCCTTTGGAAGCAAGGAATATACTAAAAACTAGCAAACTCTGTACAATTGAGTCTGTTCATGACAGTAATGAAATGTGTAATGCTGACTACGCTATCTAGCATGGGATTAAGCAGAACTCACTTTTCAAAATGACTCTAAATGAATTGAAATGTACATGTAACTGTATTGGAGTCGCATGATATATTGGGAACTAGCTTGCTATATGTATAAAGGTCAGAGGAAGCAGATTTGCCATTTTTGTTTTTGCCTCCTTTCAAAATGAGGGTCAGCTGTTAAACAAAAGAATTTTCTCCTGTAGGAGCAAGTTCTGTCTTTTAAGCGTACACCTTTTTTTTAAGGGCTTTGTCATACAGGGAAACAAACAGGAAGTCACAAAAGTTGTTTCCCTTTGTAAAAATGGCAGAAAAAAAACAAGATTTACCGTATTTCTTCGGCTATAGGGCGAGTCGTTTATAAGACGGGGGGTGTTTTTTGGACTGTCTGGGCAAGTATTTAGCTTAGCCTTGCCTATAAGACGGGCCTATTTTCTGCCAATTCCCCAACATGGGCGGATGATCGGCGCCCCGTTACTTCATTCTGCTGAGATGCTAGATTTACTACTAAATTCCCCAAAGGTCATCACCGGTCACCGATGTCTACATATATTTAAAGTGGTCGCTATGCAGTTACCGTAATGTGCATAAATATCTTGGATTAATTACCTCATTGTTTTATCCAGTATGAGCAAAGGTCGTATTTCCATAAGTTAAATTTAGCTTTGCATGTACACAAGTGGAGAAAACATATTCCTGTATCCCAGTTTGAAGATGGAAGAATCCATATTAAACAGATTTTGTTTTTGTTCACTAGCCAAATATTTAGCATAAATACAGTCAATATCCAAATCCAACACCAGTAGTTCAACAAACATTGTGTCACCTAAAGGTCATTGACCGGCTCACTTTTTGCGGCTTCTTTGATCACACTACAGCTCGATCAATACTGCTCTCAAAATAATTACATAACCGACTCAGTTTTGACAGGTCACTCGGGTCAAGTCAGGATATTAATACCGACAGGTAAAGAGTAAAAGTGCCTTACGTTTTTACATCTAGGTTGCAGAAAAATACCTATATGAATGTTTAGGAAAAAAATAAAGATGATAATGTTACACATTGTTTGCGGATTTGGAATCCAAAAGGAGTTTAATGAGGGCACACAGTAGAGAAATTCGGTTTTGCTAGATGCAATCAGTGTTTGCATACGGTATCATTTCATGTGATCGGTACTAGAGGTATTGTTTATTGGGTTTTGCGATGCACCTGGACATAACTAAATGGGAGCGCCTTATATATTTACAAACATGGACCGTGACCAGCTGCTCAGGGACTTTCTTGAAAATAGCTAGGGTGTCCAAAGCCTCGGTTATAAGACGGGGGCAAATTTTGGGGGTCATTTCGGCGGGAAAAATCCCCGTCTTATAGCCGAAGAAATACGGTATTCATACACCTTAACCCACTAATGCCTAGCATCTCATGGAAAGGACATGGACAACCAGTGCAGACCTAAATCAGATGCTCCAGAATATAGGTTCTGATCAGGGCATACACTTCTTGCATAAAAATGTACAGTTATTTCTACAAAATACAATAAAAAAATTCAGACATTCCTAAAATGCTGAATGGAATCATCCAATTTATAAAGATCGAAGATTCCACTATGCATAAATGGGTAACACTGATTCTTCATGACACAGCCAGTGCTCCAGATAAGAAGGGTAACAGGGATAATTCAGAGATAATTTTTCTTATTTCTCATTGAAAACATACATTGTGACCCCTCATTACGGTTGTAATGAGGGGTCACAATGCATGTTTTAATGGAAAAATAAGGAAAATTATCGATAAATTACAGTCTAACCTGTACTTACGGCCACCTGTATTAAGCGTGCACCTGCCGTAAACGGCCAGTTGGCATTCCCCCCAAACGATTTTCCATGTAAATGAACCTGTAATCAGCAAGCACCTGTTTTACGCGACCACCGGCCGCAAAATTTTATCCGGAATCGCTCGAAAACCTGCCTTAGCGGCCATGTTTTTTTTTGGCCGTATCGATTCTAACGACTACTTTACGCTGGTATACTGATTCAGAGCGCCGGACACGTATCTCCACCAATTTCTCCACCAATTTCGGTGTTTAGTGTGACCCATATCGCTTTTTACAGCAAATCGAACGCACTTTAACTGGTTCTCGATATTTTGATGCGGTAGCAATAAAGCTATACAATTACACCGGTAAGCAGTAGAATCTTGGAAAACCCATTGAGCATTTTCGAGTTGCCAACTCGTGTTACTGGGGTTGAAATTTGGCGCATGCGTACAAAGGTACTCGAGTACTGTAGTGCCGAACACTTCGAGTAAAGAACAAAATGGCGACGACCATTGATTGTTTTTACCTTTAAGTCCAGAGTCCTATTCTCGCAATTTTCTTTTAAAACTCATGTGTTTTATATTCACAAGAATTTTTAAATTATAATCATGATAATGGGAAATTCGTTCAAATTACTATTCTGAAGTTGTTACTGACTCCGCTGTAAACCCTGCTGAATATGAAAAGTACAAGCAGAATATTAATATAATCATCAGTACGATGAACATTCTTATCCCATGCTCACTATCATTAAACAGAAAAAGGGCAAATAATTGGAGTGACAATGTGTCATTATGAAGGCAAAACCAATGAATTGGATTCTTTTACAGCGGAAGTTCACTTTCCGCCATCTTTAATCCAGGCTACCCGAGGTAAGGTGGGGGTTACGGTAGTCGAGTAAATACGAATATGTGCGCGATACTGAGCATGCGTATCGCGGTTACTCTTGCTGTTCGGTCAGTAACTCTAGTTACTCAGGTTACTCGAATTGACAAACCGAAACTGCTCATTGAATTCGGTCAGATCAAAGATGAATTAACTATCGACGGCATTTGTTTGAACTGTACACATAAGTTCGCACCTCACTAAATGGATAATTAATGATGTCAGGTGCGAAAAACCTGCTTTAGAAAATATTTAGAACAACGCAATCACACAATCACTTTGGCCATCGAAGCTGATCGTAGCTGGCGAGGTGAGAAAGCTCATTAATTCAGCGCAGTCATCAAAGGCAATTTGTTTTGTTTGACGGTACAGAAATCCTGAACCAAAACAATAAAAATGTTTTTCTGTTTAATGGGTGAGGGAGGCGGGGGCTGAATCTAAACTTAGATTCTGTTTGGCATTTTTAAACAAGTGGAAGCTTTTCAAAAGGATCAGCCTTCATTTTGTATTAACAATCAATCAGTGTCCATTTCATTAGTGTCTTAAATACCATAAGTTTCTGATTGTAAGTTTCTCATCATGGCCAGTACCAGTAAGAAAAGGAAAGTTTTGACTTTAGAAGAGAGTGTTCAGGTCATAAACTTGTTGAGTACCTGATGAGTACCCTTGGTCGGGACGAAACAGTTCTTTTTTTCGGAGTAACTCGAACCTGTATTAAGCAAGCAATTGTCTTAAGCAAGCGATTTTGCCTTATCCCTTGGCTGCTTGCTTAAGACAGGTTAGACTGTATCCCTGTTACCCTTCTTATCTGGAGCACTGCACAGCTTGTAAGGTATCTTCTTTATTCTCTTCAGCTGCCGGTGAATGAGTTTCATAATATACATACAATATCAGAAACACCGTCCTGCTACATGTACATTTTTGTGAACACTACAGAAGTGGACATCAAATATATCCTTGGCCTCTATGATAGTGTAATGAATGGTACTTTCTCGGGAACAGGTTAGTGAAGGTTTTACAGACTCTGTGATAGTATTTGAGCCACATCATGTGACTTCCATCAATGTGACAGTTTTGTCATGTGATACTGAGATTATCCTCATCATTTACACTGTGTCTATCAAGGCCTCACTGTTGGCTGTATGGTTAGGGCCAATTCCATAGATGGCTGATGTGACCAGAGAAGGCTCTGATCAGACTGCATCCAAGTGCAGTCTGATCAGAGCCTTTGCTTGTCACAAATACCACATTGTTGGAACTGCATGATATGGCTCATTTTAGTTTTCCCATGATGGAGGTCTAGCTCAGAATAGGCAAAGTATTTTGCTAATAGTTTTGTTAAGTCCCAGTAAAGCTCATTGTGGCCCCTCATTTTAACTGCTTATCATTCATCAGCAGATAAGGAAGGAGAGCAGATCACAAACTATCGATTCAGGATTGCGAAATAGAACTGAATATTTTCATCTGTCAGACAACGTGTTAATCATCAATAACTTAACAATAAAGAACAATTATTAGGATTTTACCATTATACAGAATGAAAATGCAAGGTTATTGCGACATTTTCTGAAGGCTATTTTGAGGATGATGTCAACAGAAGTAAAAGCTTTACATTTTACATCATTGAGGCATCAATTTACATACAGTGATGTTAGCAACTCTATTTGCTCAGTGGAGAAGCTATGATGATATTGATAGAATTGTTTATACATGTGTATGTTCATTTGATACGAAATGAATATCTGCTATGAAATGTCAGATTAATTCAGTAAATTACATTTTCACAGATCAGGAAGCCTTAGAAATCAAGAAAGAAGTTGACGAGGGTCCTAACACTCAGAGATACAAAGATCACCGAGCTGAGAAGAAAAAACAACATTTCAAAAAACATATGCCATTGGTAGCTGCCGTTAAGCTGTGGGCCAAAAATAAACTGTTCCAGCTAAATAGAAGGTAAAACCTACAGATAGAATACCCTAATGGGCGTAAATAATGGGACGATGGTTTTAGGTGTCCTAATACTTAAGCACATTAGAATAAGGCAGAGAAAAAGCTATAACATAAAACAATTAGCCTAAAAATTGGGACACTTAACCATTTACTGTGGTTGTTCTAAGTTTTAAATGATGAAAGGGTACACCTGCATGTTTTTCTGCCATTTTTAGAAAGGGAAAGAACTTGTGTGACTTCCTATTTGCTTAACTAGAAGACTGTCCCTTTCAAAAGGGGCTACTTTTCAAGGAGAGAATTGGCTCTTCAAGGAGAAAATATTTTAAGAGTTGATTCCCATTGAAAAAGGAGGCAAAAATGAAAATGGCAGAGTTGCTTCCCTTGAAGGTGTTCCCATTCACCTTAATTTAGCCAGGGTTGTGTCGAGAATTGATGGTGGAATCCCAAACAGTGCAGACCCCGGCAGACTGTTCCTGTAGGAGCAGTTTGATTTGGGTCCACACAGTTTGTTTAAGGCCTTTAATTTAGGGTCATTATGGTATGACAGGTCATATTCCTTTCTATGCTGCCACAACCCCCAGAATTAAGACCCTGCATTACTAGAGTTACTGTCGCAAGAAGAAAAAAAGGGTTGCAAAATTACTCTAATACTGGTTTTTCATTGCCATAAATAACATTGTGGCTTCAGGTAATAAACTATACAGTATCTTCAAATGCAGTACATGAAACATGGCTGTAACTGTATAGATGAAGAAAGGGGGAACAGTTGAAGGGTGGTAGAATCCTTTGCTCCCCATTACAAACATACAGAAAGAGCTATTGCTGTATTGCAGCATCAATATTTACAAATTTTAAAGTTCTGTAGTAAACTTAAATATAGTGAGGGTGCACAGATTCAGGCAGGCTGTACTTTCGTGCAACAGGTTTTGTTACTTTTTGGATATATTAACTGTTCTTTTGTTTTCTTTGCAGTCTGAAGTTCACATTTGAAGCTGTGAAGTCTCTTATGACGGGATCATCGTTTGACAAGTTTTTAAATGTTACACTTACTGCTGAATATGAGGAAAGCTTAAAACAGACTGTGCAGTCTCCACAACCTGATCCTGCTGTTGCTGCTGAGGGTTTGACTGGTTTTAATTTAGAAGAGGATACATATGTGGGAGATCTGTGATGTTTCATGTTATAGATTTAAGGTGAATGGGTAAGCTTTCAGGGGAAGCAACTCTGCTATTTTAAGTTTTGCCTCTCTTCCAATAGGGGTCAACTCTTAAAGGAAAGAATTTGCTCCTAGAGGAGAAAATTTAGAGGAGCAAATTCTTTCCTTTAAGAGTAGACCTCTTTTGGAAGGGCTAAGTCTTCAAGGGAAGCAAACAGGAAGTTACAAAAGTTGTTTCCCATAATAGCATGTTACCCATTCACGTTATGGTATCCCAGTATTCAGAGTAGTTATGGGCAGGTATGAAATGTTTCTGAACTAAATGATTTACATACTTTACCATCTAAAAATCAAACTGTTTTTTTGAAATAAGAGATAGATCAGTTTTATCAGTAAATTGCTGAGTAATAATTCACTGTTTGGAGATGAGTTGTAAAGTAGATCATACCAACAGTGTGGAGTGCTTGTGATATATCTACTTGCAACTTACTGACAAACAGTGAATTATTACTTGGAGTGCTTGTGATATGATTTACTTTACAACTGATCTCCAAACAGTGAATTATTACACAACGGTTCAGTGCTAGAGTTTGAGTTTTACACAATATTGCTGACAGAGTATTCTTTTCATTTAAATTCATTTATGCTCCTGTCAATATTCTTAACTGTATACAGATAAATGTACATGTTTATAGCAATTTTAGAAAGAAATAGAGTCTTTAAGAAATGTCTAACATCTCAAAATGACACAAAATATGTCAGTAATTTCCAGTGATGTCAGCAATTAGACTCACATACTTTAAGTCTTCTAGTACACTGAAATTCAAAGGTGCTAATATATACTCAACAGCAAAAGAAACGCATATTTTTCAGTGTCTGGTTTTGCCTCATTAAATGTAATGATATTTTACTTTTAACTTAGTACTGGGAATCGCCTAGACGTGGCCATAAGTTTTGCAGTCTTTTCTTGTCACAGTGCAATCCTTCCAAAAAATTTTTGAAGATTTTTGTCATAAAGGCAAAAATCACAAAATTTCTGGCTCACAGTGGCAAAAAAATAAATTATCAACACGATTTTGCTGCACATGAGTTCAACATGATGTTACCAATAGGAAAACGGTATAAAACGTTTAAAAAATTGATTTTCATACAGTTAAATCGCACATGCAAAAATCTGCATTTTCAAAAGTTGTTCAAAATGTTTGAAAATCGTCTGAATCTTCAAATTATTAGAAAAATCTGGTAATTTGGGTTTCTAAGTGGGTAAGGCTATGGGCAGAGGACCTGTTTAAAATAAAATTAGGTTTGAAAAGAGTACGTATTTTGCTCACTTCCGGTTTGAGTTACGGAATTTAAAAGCCGATAAAAATGTTTTCCTTGAAAAAATCTTGTCTCCCGATTTGCTTACCGTAGACTGCCTTTATGATAAATATCCAGTATGATTATCATTCCATTTTGCCCAGTGATTTCAAGGATCCAGCGCCCAAAAGTTCAATCTGTGGTTGCATTATTGGAAGGACGTACAGAGTTACTGCCCTTCGTTAGCATACTCCATTTGATTGTGACCACTTACCCTTTTACTTAAAATGAATTGGAATCCATTTCCAATTCGGTTTGCTGAAAAAAAACCCACAAAAGTTTCTTTTGATATTGCAAAACCTGTTCTTTAAGGGATTAGCATAAAGGGGCATAACTTTGTTTGTAACGAGTAACCAATGCTGAAAATTCTTGATGATGTTTCTGAGACATTGTTGCGTCCTAGATAAAGAGGGCATCCGTTTTGGAGCCAGGTACAGTTCAGCTCAAGACACTGAGTTAACTGATCAGTATTTGCGAATTTTGAGACTGACCCCTTGATTGTTTACGCTTTCGTTACGCATGAATAAACAAACAAAATTTCAATGAGTTTGCAATGAAGTGTACTCCATGCTTTGAAAATATCTTACCTATTTTGCCAATTTCAGCAGATTTTTATTTTGACATAAAAATACCAAAGAGAAAAATATGCGTTATTTTTGCTGTTGAGTATATTTTGTTAAAACAATGTTAGGAGTTTTCACAGTGCAATCGGTAGGGCACCTGACTCATAAGTCAGAGGTCCTGGGTTCGAAACCCGGTCTGGCCACATACTTTCATTTCTCCTTCCACTGATTCAAGAAGGGCAGTTGACAGTTACTGGTGAAAGTAAGTGCACTAAGTACTGGTTAACCGCTTAGGAGGTCTAAGCCTGCCCAGGAATAGTGTGGTTAGTTTAACTGACTGTCCCGACATGACCATAGCTGTTTACTGTGGACGTTAAGCATCAGATCAATCAAAAGACCCTTGCATTTTCTCAGTAAACCATAGCAGTGGTTTCGCATACTGTAAGAGTGCAATTGAAAACACAATTTCATGTTTATTGTTAGTTTTGAGCCATGGGCTCAGATTGCCTGTAGAAGAGCATTATGATCAGCATATGCACTGTGCTATTGAATGAAGCTTTACATAACATCTTCTGATGGGACATATGGATGTGCAATTTAAAAGATCAGGAAATCAATTTAATAATCTGTAGAGTGTGGTAAAACAGTGCAATACATAGTTTATACCAAAATTGTTGGGTATAAAGAGGTGATCATTGTTTTTATGGTGTGAGAAAATAGTGACTGATAATGTTTTCTGTGATCAGTGTGATATATGAAAACTGTGTTTTAGCAATGTAATGTCACTTCCAATACTGTGGCATTGCTGACAAGCAAAGGCTGTGATCAGACTGCACATAAGTGCAGTCTGATCAGAGCCTTTGCTCATCACATCAGCCATCTATGGAATTGACACAAGCCATAGAGCCAACAGTGCAGTCTCTGATTACCCTGTTTAAATGAGAAGGATGACAAGAATATCACATGACAGAATTGCCTCATTGTTGCAATGTAACACGGCTCATTGACAACTTTAAATTGAACTTGCTTTGACAATGAAAATACTACAAATCAAAATGTGAACAATAGTTTTACCTTTATCTTGGATGTTTAATTTTTCTACAAGCTGTTGTGTGCCATGTGATTATATTTTATTTTGTTTTACATTTTATCTTATACAAATTGTATGATTATTTATTTACCAAAGGCTGGCTCATTATGTGCTTATGATCTCATTTTATGGTTAGAAGCCACAAAATATTGGATGTCATAACTAGTCAAATCTGTTTTGCAATATTTAAAATGCATTCATTCTATACTATGCAAAGTATATTTAGCAAATTGTTTATATTTTGCAGTTTTTCTCATTACTGAAGTGCAACATTGAGCGAAATTAAATTGCATTGAAGGGAACCGTATTTGGGGCTTAAGATACCATGAGATTACAGAAGCCATCTTTAAAAACGATATTGGGGGAAAGCGATTAGCACAGAAGGGGTCATTAGCCGAAATTCGCACCCATTGAAAAGCAACATAAACATGGCAAGCATGTGTTTTTTTGTACGGTCTTTCGCATCATTTTTGTGCCCAGTTTTCTTGTCAAAACTATTGAATGTGTAAAAGATATGGTTAAGCTTAACAATGGACGAATCTTAGCATGCGCAATTGACGTTAAAACGTTATAATTCCGTCCAATGTGCAATGATTCACGGGTGCTTCAGTGCAATGCAGAAGATAAACCCGATAAAAACAATAAGCTGAAATTAAAGGTCATACCATGATTAATTTAATTGTGAAATTTCTTCACTGAGGTATAACGTAACTGTGAGAAAATGATGACGTTAGTCTGAGACTTTTGACTTATGCTCAGTAACCGGGAAGAATTTTCTTTCCAAATTGTTTACGTTATCATATTGGTAGTTACCAAAGAATCATATACTCGAAAGGGATATAAGAAATACCGATTAGAAACAACTTTTTAAGACGATACCGTAAAAACAAGGGAAAACGTCAAATTTTCAAATTTTGTAAACCTCATAATCGTAGCATATTCAAATGTTTTAGAGCGTTTTCCTTTATTTTAACAGCAAACCAGCCGCCTCATTATGGTTTTGGCTTTTGTGCATGATCAAAAATGTCCTTCAGACACAATGGTTATAAAATCTGACGTCACGGTAGTTCGAACGCTACAATTGAACAATCTTGAATCTTTTACCTGCCAGACCATCTCGAATGATCGGCCTTTGTATCTTTATGCAGTAAATTGACAATAAAATCCTAATATGGTGGATCTGACACATACAAAAAAAATGCTATATTTATTGTGCATAGTATATTTTTTACGCATTATATATTGCATTTTGTAATCATCAGCTAGTCAAACAAGCCTGTACCAACAAGTAGCTTTGAACTTCATAAATAGCCATGAGACAAGAAAACCAACAAAGTGGCATGTGCATTCAGCAAGACTCAGTTCAGCCTTGGCATCCACCCAGTTTGATCAGAATCTTTTCCTGTCCGCATGGAGGTAACTTAGACCCTTAAGCCTTAAGCAAAGAGTCTGATCAGACTGGGTGGATATCTATGCTGATCTGAGTCTGCACTGGGTGCACAACCACATTGTTAGTTTTCATGTGTCGCGGCTCAGCCTCTGTAAGGTGAGCAATAGTTCTAGGGTGGTTTTTATATTCAGTTTGAAGACATGTTACTTTTTCCAGGATGTACAAATCGATGAGGTGTATGAAAACCCAAGAATATGCCAAACGCTCATATCAAAAGATTATTATCAAAAATAACATAAAGTGTGAATATGATACACACAAACCTAACCCTGGTCATCAAATTGTGAATGCCTTTCACCACAGACTTATGTACAGTTGCAATAGATTTGATATATGTATACAATTTAGTTTTCTGTATAAAATACTTTCCTTATTTAGCTTAGAACTCTGCCTTTAAGAAAGTATTAGTTGGGGTGTTTTATCTCATTGTTGAGCTTAGAATGTGTCCTGATTGACAAACAAATTCATTGGAAAATACAGATAACACAATGATGCTGCTTTTATGAGTAGTGGAGCAACTAATGATGAGAGCATATTTATACAATTATAAGAGAGGTTATCCCTGCCAAACAAATACAAATGGATCTAGATTTTTGGGATGTTTTAGATGGAAAAAACCCTGTCTTGCATTATTATACAAGACTGATTTAGATATTGGAGGTTATCCCTCCCCCCCCCCTTCCTATAACAAAATAAATACTTAACATGTAAATTGATTAAAAATAATTCATAATGACCCCACATTAGAACTGCTTCAACAAGTTGATATAAATGATATGCCAAGATGCATTTACCTAGTTAGCGCGCCTTTGCAAAGCAAAGGAGAGCTTATGCTATACCCCCGGCGTCGTAGTCCGAGTATGCGTTAGCGTTAGCGTACCCGTCAGCGTCCTCGTCGGCGTCCATGATCAGGTTAACCAATATTAACAATTGCGTTTAGCTCCATGTTCAACTCTGTATCTTACAAACTACAGCAGTTACAATCATCATACTTGGTACATATATACATCCATATGACTGCAGCAGCTGCATGACACAATTGTATGTCCCTGACCTATATGTTACAGTTGACTGACTTTGCTGTTTGGCAGTGTTTTTAAGGCAAAATTTTTAGTTTTGATGAAACCTTTGACAGAAGAGACTTGATACTTGGACTTGATACTTGGTCAAATAGCATATCCCTATAATTGCAGCAGCTGCAAAGCTACCATGCTGACACCTGTGCCCTTGACCTTTGTTCATGGTCCAGTGATTTTGTCTTATATTTCAAGCACTGTTTGATGGAGTAACATCACATCTGGCATAGTGGATCAGTCTGACATCCCGAATGACCTCATATTATTTATAGATCACTGTGACCTATATTTCATGTTTCAGTGATTTTGCCTTGTGTCTTCAAAGCTGTTTATAGGTTAACATTATATTTGGAAATTTGAGGTCACTCTAACATAAATTTTATCATTCAGTGATTTGCTTCATGTTTTAGGTGTATTTAGTATGTATTCATCATATACCTGGGATAATGGCTCAGTCTGACACTGCAGATGACCTGATATATTTGTAGGTCTTGGTGACTGTGAGAATCAGGCACCCATAAGATAAGGCGCGCTTTGTTGTCTTCTGACAACTCTTGTTTTTTAAGTTGAAGTGAAAAGGTACACCATTAATATTTTTTTTCTGCTATTTTTTACCTAAGGGAACATTTTTCGTGACTTCCTATTTGCTTCCCTGGATGACATAACCCGTTGATTCCCATTGAGAAGAGATGCAAAGAAAGTAAAATGTAAAGTTGTTTTCCCTGAAAGTGTACCATTGCACCTGAGTACTCTTTGAGCCTCCTCACCTTATGAAATCCTTGATCCCTGTAATTGAAGCTTAAGGTTCTTTAGTTAAAATTAAAACTGAATATATGCTGCTATAGACTTCATATACATGTACTTAAGCTAGAGTTCTACAACAGAAAGGTTTGTGCCTGTGCTTGTTTCACATGTCAAAATGGTGAATCTGTTGACAGTTGGCATTGACTGAAATCATGTTGTAGATAACAATATCTGTACACCATTATAAGAACATTTTAAATGCTGATTTTATTTTGTCATGTGAAAGCAATAAAAGATGTACATTTCTTTGTTGGATGTTATTTATTTAAAGAACAACTGAGAGTGCATAAGTTACATGCAGGCTCAAATTTGCATTAACCCTTTTTAGACCGGATACCCGTTTTGGGGACATTATGCAAACAGTGCAGACCCAGTTCAGACGCCGCAAAATGCGGCGTCTGATCAGGGCCTACATTGTTTGCTTGCAGGAATTTCTATGCAAAGTACAATAAAAGTGAAAATATTCACCAGAAACCCCTAAAACTAGAAATGGGATTATCTGCATGATAAGAATGGACAAGTCCACTGGTCAAAAAAGGGTTAAAGGTAATTGTATACACCTTCATGCTTTCTTGCCATTTTTACAAAGGGGAACAACTTTATTGGCTTTGTGTTTGCTTCCCTGGATGATGAAAGCCTCCAAAATAGGGTCTACTCTTAAAGAATCTGCTACAGGAGAAATTTTTTCCTTTTCGGGTTGACCCTTGAGGTAAATATGAAAAGGGCTGAGTTTGCTTCAAAACACGCATTGCACTGTCAATCAATTATCAAAGTGAAGAAATGGCACACTTTTTGTGCATTTTACAGGATACATTGACCCATTATTTGCAATTTTACTCTCAAAAAGAACAGATGCAAGGACCAAAGTCAGCATCTTAAAACTTGATGGAAGGAAGTTTATTAAGAAAATTGAGCCTGGGAATACACATTTTGGCATAAACAATTTTCCTATTAAACAAGGCTTTGTTTACACAAATAATAGTCTTATGATGTGACTACTGACCTGATAATACTAGGATTAAATAGTACATGCATTATGGCATATAAATACTTGTGTATGTGTGAAGTGGCACATTTGGCTGTATGATAACTGAGGCATTTAAAATGTACATGTATTTTTTAAAGTGGCACATACAACTTTGAAGTTTTTCTTCCCTCTGAAAACTTCTTGGTGGCAATAGAAAGTTGCTACAATAATTGCAAAGGCAGAAAATTTTTATTCTAGCACAGAAGGCAACTAAACATTCATATTTTTTGGAGTATTCTTGTATAATATATATATAATATGTATAATAATATAAATAATATATATATTATATAATATGGCACATCATGCATTATGTAACAATATTGTGAATCAGTATGTGTATTTCCATAACAACAATAAATCCTCAAATCTTTATCCTTCTCCTCTATCATGTTATAATAAAGTTGTGTCTGAATGGCAAACAGTGCAGACCCTGATCAGGTTGCTGTAGTATTTCTGATCTAACATTGTGAACAGATACACTTTCTGGGGAAGCAACTGTGCCATTTTCATTTTGTTTGCCTCCCTTTTCAAGAAACTCGCCTGGAGAAAAATGGCAGTGAGGATCAACCCTCAATACTCCCATCACACCAAACTCATTCTCACTACGTTCTGAAAATGCTGTCAAACAGGAGCAAACTGTTTGTGAATGGGATGGACGTAGTAGCAACATTTAAAGGTTTGTTTATGAACCTCATGGACAGGCTCGGATGGGAAGGATTCCCCAGAATGTCGAGCGTGTTTAAAATTTTCTGGCGACCATCCCGTTCTGGAATTAGATGGAAAGGCAATGTACTTAAAACGGGATGGACGTATAGTGCAACCTCTCTTCAACAGCCAACATCAGGAACACCCAAAATTGGCTGTTGTAGAGAGGGCTGTTGTTCGGAGGGTTTAACTACCATGGACGTGCTTGGACGGTTTGGAAACAGTCTCTGCACAAGGTGAATGGTTAATCTGACCCGATGTAAACTTGATACGAATGGACTGTGGACAGGATACAGATGAGATGGACATATTGAGGACTGTTTATGCACACACTAGAATTGTTTTCTAAATATTTTACGCCAAAAGTTACACGTTCTACTCCAAACACAGCCCATTTCACGATTTTCCATGGACAGGGTAGGACGTGTTGAGAATTGGTTTGTTGTGACAGGGGCCTTAAGGACAATTTGCTGCAAGCAGAGCAAAATCTGTCCTTAAACAGTAGAATTTATTTCAAAAGGGTTATGTCAACCAGTGAAGCAAACCGGACGCCATCAAAGATGTCTGCCTTTTGAAAATATAACGTACCAATACAGTTTAAGATGTTTTATAAGTTATATTTCCTCACAGGACAGTAGCTCATCATTGTTTATCGTCATTGTTTATGCAGGAAAATGATAAAAGAGTGTTAACCCTCAATGCGCCAAAAAGCAGACGACAAAATTTACGTCTGCAGAATTTAAAAAATGTTTCGTATAAGCGATATCATATTGAGAATTCGAACTAGAGGGCAAACAGTGTAGATTCAGATGAGGTGGCTCATTATGAGCCACCCCATCTGGATCTACACTGTTTGCAAATTTAACTGTTTTAATTTTTGGCGCTTTAAGGGTTAAATGTCACGGAATAGTTTCCTTGTTTGTTGTATTCTCTCATGTAATAGGAAATTATTTCTCACGCAGACAGCTTCCATGTCGTCATATTTTCTTTGATTCAAGGACTGTCTTGGATCACTTCCTCATCACCTCATTTTTCAGTGGGTCACTAGCACAGAAAAATGGCTGAATTATACATTGTTTTATTTGTATTGATAAGTAGTCCCACATGTTGTGTGCTGTGATTGGCTTAATATACATTTTGTCCTGTGCTTCCTTCCTAGTAACTTGGGGCCTGGTCCTTTAAAACTGACGATGTCATTCGTTAATGAGATGTTAAACGTGTTTTCAGACATATTGCATGCAAAAAGACACTGTCATATTTAACCAAAGGCAGAGCTTTTGCAGTGTGCATTTTATCAGCCAAAAAAAATTCATCTCAGCATTCAATATAGTTTCTTTCTATGTATTAAAACCACATTGTCAGGCAGCCTCCTTAAGGGACATTAAATTTTGCAGACTAGCCTGTGTGTATATATGGTCTGATAAGGGCATGCCCAGACATTACAAGACTGTATGATGTAATCGTAGGAACTAGAATGACCCCCAAATATCTAAATCCATGAAATTCTATATTGAGATGGGGTGTTCCCTCCTAAAAAAGCCACAAAACCCATTCTTTTCTCTAAGATGGATCTAGATTTTTGGGATTGTTTTAGAAGGGAACCCTGCTCCTTCTCCCTGTCTCCCCCCCCCCCCCCCACCCCCCCCCCCCCCCCCCCCCCCCCCCCGCCCCCACACACACACAATCAAAGAAATATGGTGGTTATATAATTGCAGCTTGTAAATTTTAAACAGCAAACATGTACTTCACTCTAGTCTAAACTACACATGCATGGTGTGGTCTGCATATGCAACATTTGCCTTAAGATAGTTTTACATTCCACAGCTCACATGTGACTAATAACTTAATCTGCTTGGTTAAGTAATATACTATTGTTGTCTGATCAGCACATACACAGTTCATTTTTTATTATAAAGTAGGCTTGCATGAAGGAGCTGAGCACTTTTAAACAGCTAAGTCATATCGCTATACATGGCTCCATGTTCCCACTGGGCACACAAGGTTGAATCAATATTGAATCAACCTTGATTCAACATCATGACATTGAATTATTGATTGATTCAATATTGATTCAACCTTGTGTGCCTGCTGGGTAATTCCCACCAATTAGGCCCATTATTGGTAGTCTTATGTGGTCAGTAGATAGCTTCTGAGTTATGTACAAATGAGGGGAAACAGATAAGCCTGTACACCCATGCAGTTCATCCAGAACAGTGTTTGCATTATAAACACCTCAGTATTCACAGATAATAGGTAGTGTATCCATAGATTGTTGGAAGTGTTTGCATTGTAAACACCTTACAATCCATAGATGGTTGGTAGTGTTTGCAGTACAAACACCTTAGGATAAATGGATTATTGTAGCGTTGCAGAGTTTGCATTAAAATCACCTTACAATCCATAGATGGCTGGAAGTGTTTGTATTATAAACACATAAGGATCCATAGATGGTGGGAAGTGTTTACATTACAAACACCTCAGTATCTGTAAATGGTTGATACTTGATAGTGTTTGCATTATAACTACCTTAGTATCCATAGATGGTTGGTATTGTTTGCATTTTAAATACCTCGGGCATCCATAGATGGTTGGTAGTGATTGCATTATAAATACTTCAGGATTGATAGATTTGTGGTAGTGTTTGCATTATACACACCTCAGTATCCGTAGTGGTTGATAGTGTTAGCATTATAAGTACCTTAGTATCCATAGATGGTTGGTATTGTTTGCATTATAAATACCTCAGGTATCCATATATGGTTTGGTAGTGATTGAATTATAAATACTTCAGAATCGTTTGATGGTTGGTAGCGTTTTCATTATAAACATCTTAGGATCGATAGATGAGTGGTAGTGTTTGCATTATAAACACCTTGCAATCCATAGATGGTGGGAAGTGTTTGCATTATAAATACCTCAGTATCCATAGATGGTTGATAGTGTTTGCATTATAAATTCTTTAGGATCCATAGATGGTTGGTACACTTTTGTCCACAGCCTACAAGTTCAAATTCTGGTGAACTTTTCAGCATTTAATTGTTTGTTTACGTAGATGGCTGATGAGCAGCTATAACTGTTACTTTACTAAAAGTGGCATTGTGCTGCGAAACAGTGGTCAAACTGTTTGATGTTGAAAAATTTTACAAGCTGTATAGGAGCTCTCTGTTTTCTTATGCTATTAGAGGCTAGTTAGCAAACGTCTATAACAGATTTATCTGATTCTATTTTCAAGGGATATTCCAGAGCCTGGAGCATATAGTAGGTAGTTTTTGCATTATAAATTCCTTAGGATCCATAGATGGTCAATAGTGTTTGTATTATACATATCTAAGGATCCAGAGATGGATAGTAGACTCTGCATTATAAACACCTTACGATTCATAGGTGGTTGCCAGTGTTTGCATTATAAATTCCTTTGGATCCATAAGTGGTGGGAAGTGTTTGCATTTTAAACCAGAACAGAAAATTGTATTTTGTTGAGCGATTTGTTTTGTTTCAAAAACTTGTTTTCCTTACTCTTTGCCAGTTCAATGACTCAAATGCATTTCAACCCATATTGTATTACCAAAGGTGAAGATTAAACCCCTTCTCATAAAAGGCCATCGGCCAAGTGTCACCCGACGTTTGAAATGTGTCGCAAACTGCAGCCCTTTATTCAGTTTCAGAGTAACTGTATGGCCCAAACCAGAAAATATGTGTATAACAGAACCTGGTAAGCAAATAATAATTGAAGCATAAGCAAAGACATATACCCAACAATTACTGGGCCTCTATGAGGTTATAAAATACTTGAGTTCAGAACTGGGTGTATATGTGTAAAATCAGGTTACTGAAACTTTAGACCATTACAGAATGCCCAAAACATCAAGACTGTATACCCAATAACAAAATAACAAGGGCCATAATCCTCATAATATGAATCTGATGAAAAATGAACAGTGCATTTATGAAAATTCAGCCCATTAATATGAATAGATCTTGAGTTATCCTTTTACCTTAAAGTGAATGTCTATTATCTATGAAAGGGGAATAACTCTGTCACTAATAAATTTAGCATATCCTAACAATAATCAGAATACTCAACCAAATGCTAATAGCATACCAAATTTCAGCTCTCTCGGTCAAACGCTTCAATATGCAAAGACCAGGAACTGAAACAATCAAAATCCAAATCCAGCCCTCAAACCATAGTTGGAAACAACTAAGATTACAAATAATCAAGATACAGAGAACATATGGCCAACCGAGTGAGCAGCTTGTTCCCAAAAGGTGGCCACTCAGCAACCCAAACCGAACCAAAAATAATAAGAACAAACATAAGGTAAAACATCACAGAAACTCTGACACCAAAAACAGGCAACAGAGAACCACAACAGAACTACCGCCAGTAATGAATTACTGGGGGGCTTAAATCGATTTTACAGGCCCAACCTCACCCTCAGTTTCTGAAGTGGTACAAAACATTTAGTTGGTTGTTCGGTTCGCATGATAACCCTCTAACTCGTCAATGAATCATCACGGTAAACACATAAATCAAATTTCAACACCATGAAGAAGCAAAGACGAGGACTCAACAGATACAACGGGCCGTCTGACAGGTGGAGATCCCTGTCCTGCCAAACGACCCCACTGGAAATCTGAAGCAAAAGAAGGTCACCAGTTGAGCCCCGGTGGACCAAGCAACAGACAAAAAGGCTCCGGTCCCAACCAACTAGAATATATAGCTTTAGGTCGGGGCCATCATAGAGTCTGACGACCGATCCCCCGGTGTGCAGTTAAAGAGTGCAGCAAAGTTATCAACCGTGATTGGGTTAATCACTTAGCATGCAGACTGTCGCATAACATTTAAATTATAGCCAATACGTTTGTGACGTATTATTATTTTTCGGAATTGATCAGAAAAATCAGTCCTACCCTTAATCTTTTTGAATTTGTATACTAAGTCACCATAAAATTCTGGTTCCGATAGGCCTTGGTGTAAAAGAAATTTTAATCCGACATCAAATTTTGAAACCAATTCATGGTGTCTGCGATAGAATTTAGAAAAAGCCTTTCTAAGCTTATGATACCGATAGCCCTGTTGAAGAAGTTTAGCAGTTAAACATTTATTACGAGCATTAAAGTCATCTACATGACTACACACTCTAGCAAATCTTATAAGTTGAGAAATATACATTCCATAAGAGGGACGACGTGGAACGTCACCATCCAAAAATGGAAAATTAACTATATCAAAGTCAAAGTCATCACGTTTATCATAAATTTTAGAAGATACAAAACCGTTAGAAATAGATAGATGTAAATCCAAAAAGGGGGCCTCTGTATCTGAAGTATTAGCTTTATTCAATTTAAGTTCAGGTGGGTAAATTTGGTTAACCATGCTTTCAAAATAAGGATTATCAATATTCAGAAGATCGTCTAAATATCTAGAGGTTGAGTTAAATGCCTCAATGATATCAGCTTGATTATCAACCGAAAGAGAAGTCATGAAATCTCTTTCATAACAGAATAAAAACAAATCGGCCACAAGAGGAGCACAATTTGTACCCATCGGAATACCAACAATTTGTCTGTATAACTTATTACCAAATCTGATGTAAATATTATCTAAGAGATATGATAAGGCGTCACATACATTCTGACATGACCAAAGACTATATCCTCTATATATTTTACGGTCAGTAGAAGTGAAAAACGCTTTCTTATCGTTACAGGCAATATAAAGGGTATCTTCATTTTTGGAGAACTTTTTGAAGGCCCTCTCAATCAAATCAACAAGTTTTTCCTTTATTAAATTATGGGGTAATGTGGTATAAAAAATAGAAAAATCATAAGTGGACAAACTAGTCGCACGGAACCCTCTTGACTTCAGTTTACTAAGTACCTCACCAGAATTTTTTATAGACCAAAACATATTTTTCCCTGACCTCTCATACACTGTCTCATAGTACCAAATGACACGAGATTTCACAGCAGTGAGGCAAGAAGTTAATAATTTAGATAATTCTGTAGTAGTACAAGAGCTAGAGTTGGCAATGAATCTAGCTTTATACGGTTTTTTGTGAAGCTTAGGTAACCAATACATCGTAGGAAGTTTGTCTTGGCGTTCCTTAACGTTTACAGCAAACTTTAAAGGCAAATTATTTGAGTGACTATTAACGACAGTCTTCTCATCTGTAAAAGTCTCTTCGTAAGCTGTGGTGCCGTTAAGTTCCTGCTTCAAAGTGTTAATATAGTGCATCCGACAAACAACAACAATGTTGTTTGCGGCCTTGTCAGCAGGAACCAAAACATACTTCCTATGAAAATCCTGGATACCCTGCTTCAAATATTTAAAGGAAGATTTAGGCTTCGGAGGTAAAAGATTAGTATTGTGTGAATAAAACTTTATATGTTTATCCACAATATTAAAGATACTTAGTTTCCATTTCTTTAAAGTGTTACTTTCAACACCCTCTCGTTTACACCAACGATTACCAAAATCATTTAATGCAGATGCAATTTCTTCCCTACATCTGTTGAAATCGATATGGGAAGGGAATCTATACTTAGGACCCTTAGAAACAATGTTACGAATTCTAGAATCCGGGATGATCTTCAAATTTCCAGTCACAACATGACCTGCTGATGGGTAAATAAATTTGGAATCTATACAATCTCATGAATCAGGAGTATTAGCATCGATGTCAAGATCAGACACAAGTTTATTGAAATTAAATATGATACTTCTAATCGGTTTGTTATACTTATAACAAATAATAGGTGGTTCAGAATTTTGGAAATAATCAGGTATGGAAGATGTAACAGATTTATCCTGAAATATACTAGGTAAATCTATAAAGTCAATACCTTTGTTAATGAAAGGGATTTTAATGAAATTTCTTTTATGATTGATTTCAGAATCAATTAGTGGACGGAGAGCGTGTTGAGTATAACATCTAGTTAGAAGTGCCGCTTCGTACATTTGGTGATTTCTATCGTAAAACCTATTAGCCTCTATATCCAATTTGCGTAAGACTGGAATGGGTAGGGAACTAAGAATTGAAAGCATAGCATGTCGGCCATGTTCCAATAAATTTGTTGATAAATCATTAAGAGAAGTGTTAGATTTTTTGGCAGCACATCTTTTACGTTTATCATTTCCTTTTTAGCTCACCTGAACGAAAGTTCAGGAAGAGCTATTGTTGTCACCACGGCGTCGGCGTCGGCGTCCGCGTCCGCGTCCGGATTGGATGTTTTGGTTAAAGTTTTTTAAAGACCTATATCTCCTTAACCCATGGATGGATTCTTTTGATACTTGCACTGTAGTTAGATATTGGTCCAAAGTTTAACAGGGTACCACCCCCACCCCACTCCGTGACCTTGATGTCAAGGTCATGGACTTAGAAAATTGGGAGTATTTCTGACTGGATGTTTTGGTTAAAGTTTTGTACAGCCCAATATCTCCTTAACCCATGGATGGATTCCTTTGATACTTGCACTGTAGTTAGATATTGGTCCAAAGTTTTCCAATGTACTACCCCCACCCCCCTCAATGACCTTGATGTCAAGGTCATGGACTTAGAAAATTGTCTTTTTATTGATTGGATGTTTTAGTTAAACTTTTAAAGACACATATCTCCTGAACCCAGCAATGAATTCTTTTTTTATTTGCTTTTTAATTAGATATTAGTCCAAAGTTTTACTGAGTACTACCCCAACCCTGCTCAGGTACCTTGATGTCAAGGTCAGGGACTTGGGAAATTAGGTCTTTATTAATGTTTTATTAATATTTATGAAGACATAATTTCACAGTGCCACGATGGAGTCAGTTGATACTAATACTTGAACTGATGTTAGATAATGGTTCAAGGTTTTGATACATCCTAGCCCCCCCCCCCCCCCCCCCCCCACTCCCCCCACTCCCATCCCCACCTCTTAGTTCTTTGATTTCAAGCTCATGGACTTTGAAATTTCATGTGGATTTTTTTTATTTTTAGACTTATTTCTGAGATAGCTTTTGTTTATAAATATATTGTCATTATGGACATGCTTGCCTGAACTTTTATGCATAGCAGTCCACACCACCAAAGCGACTGTGTGATGGGCAAGCACCTATTCAGGCGAGCTATGCTGTCAGCCGACAGCTCTTGTTGTCTTATACCATGAGATCTGGATTTACGTTTTCGAATTTCTAAAAGAGAAAACACATCAAAATCTGGCATTTTAGAGATATTTCCCTCATGGTAGATGTTATCGTTAAAACCAAGTGGAGAAGCTGATTGCAATAATTTTATCCATTTTAATTCAGTTTCGAATCTTTTTATGTTATTGAATCGAGCAGAAGAATTATGATCATATGATAACTTCTCAGATATTTGTACTGAAACATTATCAGGAGAATGACCAGTACGCTTAAAATGTTGGTATAGAAAAGAATCTATCTTTTTAGCCTTTAAAATCTTACGATAGTGCTCACCAAATCTAGTCTTCAGCTTACGACAAGTTTGTCCAACATATTGCATATTACAGTTCTGTGTGTTTCAAGTTAAAACATATATCAGATTCTCTGATTTTCAATCCAAATCAGAATCGTTAATTACTGAAAAAGTCCTACCATTCACAGATGAAGTGATAGTAGAGTCTGTACATAAATGTTCACAACAGTTGCAACTCTTGGCATTGCACTTAGAAATGCTAGGATACATACTAGGTCTTTTGAACGGATTAGGGTATTTACGTAAAACTGGTGATTTAATTGGGGACAACCTTACTCGTAGATTGTTGCGAAAAGTGTTAGCATTTGATGCTCCATGTAGATCGACAGATGATGCTGAAAACAAATTTAGAGGTCTCATTCTAACTGTAGGTAATAAAGCTCGAAAGCTTTGAGTAGAATTGGGAATCTGTACAGAAGACGCAGCATGTAACCTTAGGGGAGATATTGTAATTCTTAATCTGTTTGTAATAGTCATATTTGTGTATAGTGGGTTGATACCGTCAAGAAAAGTGCGACATTCACACCGGTTATTAAATAAAACAGACATAATTTTGTTAAAGCAAACTCCCTCTGAAAAGAAATGGTATAACAAAGACCCACATCTCAAATCTATGTCTAATACAAGTCCACAGACAGAAACGTAAGAATTAGTTATACAACGGGGTGCGAATATCGGTCAATTTGTGACCTCCAATTCAGTATCGAAATGGAATGGTATTAAGGGACATGAATAATGGAAAATGATTGCAAACAACCCCTGAGGATTGGAAGAATAAGAGCATTAAATGGATGTGCGGGGAGACCTTTTGGGGCCGCCACACAGCACAACCACAAGAACTCTGATAATAAAAGTAAAAAGTATGCAAAGACCAGGAACTGAAACAATCAAAATCCAAATCCAGCCCTCAAACCATAGTTGGAAACAACTAAGATTACAAATAATCAAGATACAGAGAACATATGGCCAACCGAGTGAGCAGCTTGTTCCCAAAAGGTGGCCACTCAGCAACCCAAACCGAACCAAAAATAATAAGAACAAACATAAGGTAAAACATCACAGAAACTCTGACACCAAAAACAGGCAACAGAGAAAGCTGGAAAAATGACAAAGGGCCATAATTCCAAAATCACATGCACATTTTCAGATCATAATGAAACATTCTGCATAATTTCAAGTCAATCTGATAAAAGATGTGGCAGGAGTTGTGGGGACAAGGTCTGAGTCAGCAAGGGCCGTAACTCCATCAAAAATAGCCATCAGAGGAGATGGCAAAATCCCCCGACCGAAGGCCCCCTGCGACTTGGTAAACAGGGTGCACTTCAAAACGCATATAAATAGTATACTGTCATTCTTTTATGCTCCTTATTGACATTATCTGCTTAACAGATGCATGATTATCTAACACTCAGACCAAAACAGTATGCCAAATTGCTAAAAAGAGGTAAAATCTCAAATTGCAATCATGTAGACAATGTATTGCATATGATACATTCAACATTTCAAAATGTGTGAATAACTTCTTAAGTACAAGCCCTACAAATCTAATTTTGAGCTCTCTAGTAAGTGAATCCAAATCTGTAAAAAAAAAAATTTTGTGGGGGGGGGGGGCCACGGCGGGACTCGGAAAAGTATGAAAGCAAGAGTTGTCATTCTTGTATGAGACAAACTGTCATGATCTGATCTCCATATCTGTGACGTATCATTAAAATATTCAAAAGGGTATTCAAGTTATGGAGCGGACACCATCAAGGGGAAATAACTCAAAAAGTTAGAAAGCAAGAGTTGTCATTCTTGTTTGCGACACATCAGCATGACCTGTTCTACATAACTATGAAGTATCACGAAAATATTCTAAAGGGTATTCAAGTTATGGAGCGGACACAAAATAACACCTAAAACCATCAAGGGGAAATAACTCAAAAAGTAAGAAAGCAAGAGTTGTCACTCTTATTCACGACACATCATCATGACCTGTTCTACATATCTGTGAAGTATCATGAAAATATTTCAAAAGGTTTTCAAGTTATGGAGCTGACACAAATTCACACCTAAAACCATCAAAGGGAAATAACTCAAAAAGTAAGAAAGCAAGAGTTGTCATTCTTGTTCGCGACACATCGCCATGACCTGTTCTACATATCTGTGAAGTTTCATGAAACTATTTCAAAGCTTACTCAAGTTATGGAGCGGACACGAAATCACACCTAAAACCATCAAGGGGAAATAACTCAAAAAGTAAGAAAGCAAGAGTTGTCATTCTTGTTCGCGACACATTGTCATGACCTGCTCTACATATCTGTGAAGTATCATGAAAATATTCCAAAGGGTAATCAAGTTACAGAGCGGACATGAATCTGCCAAAAATTCACCAAAGGGGAGATAACTCAAAAATTACAAAAGCAAGAGTTACCATTCTTGCATGCGACACATCGCCATGACCTGTTCTACATAACTGTGAAGTATCATGAAATTATTCCAGACGGTATTCAAGATATGGAGCGGACAAGAAAATGTTTACGGACGGACAGAAGGACGGACAGACGGACGGACGGACGCCAGGCTCATCGCTATATCCCCCGAACCTTTCGGTCGGGGGATAAACATGGCCGAAACAAAAATCAAAAGCCACATGCACATCTTCATATCATAAGAATATAATCTGTAAAATTTCAAATCCATCCAATGGAAGACGTAGGAGGAGTTGCGGGGAACAAGATTTTTCAGACGGACGGACGGAATGACGGACGGAAGGATGGACTTGCACACGGACGGACGAGGGTCATTTCTATAGTCCCCCTCCGATGGACGGACGGACGGAAGGACGGACGGAAGGATGGACTGGCACACGGACGGACAAGGGTCATTTCTATAGTCCCCCTCCGCCTACGTCGGGTGACAAAAATTGTTTGAGTTTAGGCATTTTAACTGCTGATAGGACTATGGAGACTTTAATCTTTTTCGCTATGTATTTAAAGAAGATAAATCCAATAGTTTTACACACACACACACACACACACACACACACACACACACACACACACACACACACACACTTGCACCCATCTTAGCAGCAGCAGACTAGATCCTAATGACATAAAAAGATCATAACTCATGAAACAAGCAGCAAATTTCATACTTTGTCACTCTTTTGCCAAGATATTGAAATATACTTAAAGACAAAAGTTCTGCACGGATGTTAATTTAACATCCGTGCAGAACTTTTGACCTAAAGTATAATATAGACATGCTCATGTCTATTTTAAAACTAACTTTAAACTTCCTTTCTCATAAAATTGAAGTACCCTATATACTTGCTATTAAATGTATTTTGAAGTACATTGTTGAAAATTCGTGACACTTTTTTTTACAAATTTATGTCATCTCGTACTTGAATCATTTGTGAACAAGAATCCATTATGTCATTCTATTAGAAAACAAGGAAATTAATTTTGAAGTGGCAAAGAGTGAAACTTTAACAAACATGATGCATGAATTTATTCATAATGCTTCAGAAAACCATAGACTCTGATCAATTTTAGTGTTTCAAAGCTAATGCTGTTTGTTAACATTAAATTTTGAGAAAAAAAAAATGCAACGCAAAAGCGCCTCATTTTTTTTTTTTCAGCAACACACTTGACTTTGTGTGCCAGAAGATATCACAAATCCTTGACTTACAAGTTCGTTAAGCTAATGATATTGCCCATATTTGATATGCCAAGAGAGATCAAAGATGAAAGAGCCCATTACAGAAGTTGTTGGAGTGTCTGAAGTTGGGCTGTTTACGGCTTTGTCAAAGTTAAAAACAGTAATTCTTCAAGGATTCATCTTGTCTTCAGTATCCCAATATTTTTGCTAAAAAAAATGAGCTTTTGCACAGCTGTAAAAGCTCCTCACATTTTTTGCAGTAAAAATGGTAGCTTTTTTGCATACATTTGAAAATGTACGTACGTCTATTTAAATAGCATTATTAGTATTGGACAACTAGGCCCAAACATTTATGATAAAATAAATCTGAACTCCCATCATCTGATCATTAGTATATGGTGTTCCTCCAATGCAGCTTTTTTGGTCAAATTATTCTGTTCTGCATGCAAGCGCACTGTTGTTATTTTAACCAGTATTGTAAAAACATACTGTTACATTAACTGTGGATGGAAGGATTTACCAATCCCAAGTTCCATGGTGTGCCACAGTGCAGAAAAGTAGTTAAATGTTCAGGGGAAGAAACTCTGCCATTGTTTTGCCTCCTTCCTCAATGGGATCAAATCCTATAGAAGCAAATCCTTTCATGTAAGTGTTGCCCTTTTTTTGGAAGGATTTTGCTGCCAGGGAAGAAAAAAGTCACAATTCCCCTTTGTAAAAATGATGAAAACCAGGTAGTTTGATAATGGCAAAAGAATATATTCACAAATGTTACTTCCTGGCATCTTCAACTGAGCACAATATTTTGAAAACACATCAGTGACATGGGCTAGGATTCAAGCTTCGCTTGATGTGGACATCTTTCAAATTGTAAATGAGGTTCCATGATTGACTGAAATACTGTTGGAAAGTACGTAAAATCAAGTCATTTCCAGTCACGGTGGAGTAACCTGGGTACCCATAGAGAACGAATGACATTTGCACAGATTAAATACTTTCCAAACTATGGCTCAAACTGAACTTAAAGTAAAACAGGGAGAAGCTAGTACCCTAATGTGCTTTAGTATTGGGACACCTCAAACATTCATTTTCCATTTGGGACAAATGGAAAATTAATGGTTTTATGTGTGCCTATTCTTAAGCACTTTATGGGTAGGTCTTGCATACTGGACTATTGTAAATGGTTAGAGGCAGGAGTGGACTATATAAGGAGGATTAACTTCCACAGTGTCATTCTTTGACGGACACTCGGCCACAGGTGCGTGCAACTATGGTTACGTATCGCTGAGCTACCTGGGGAATGTCATTACGAGAACTGAACAGAACAGAACACAGTGTTAGTCTGTCTCTTGATCACATAGTGTCAACACCTCCTATCAGCCAATGAAATAATTATAACTGGTAATTCTGGACCACTGATTGGTTGAATAAATTTTCACCTATACCTGTACAGGTAAAATATGCTATTGCTGGGAACATGACCCCTGGCAGAGAATTCCTGCCTTTAAGGTGCTGTGTAATCATTCACACTTAACACTTAACGCTAACAACGAAATTAGTTGAATTTGAGAAGTGTAGAGCCAGATAAGGGGACTCATGGCTAGTGGATGTTCCATTCCGTAAAATACAAATAGCCCTTTTGTAGTGCTTTAAGGGCTAAGATGCAAATTATGGTATTACAAGCAAAAGCCACCAAGTATTGGTTTCATGTTTTTTAATAAAATATTTCATCTCCAACATGTTTTTGACAACAATATTAAAGACCTCAATATCAGTTTATGTAAGTACACATGGTATCAAACAGACATGCCCTAATCATAATGTGAGTAACACTTGAGCTGAACCATCAATGACAAGACTGTGCCCAGCAGCATGTGGGAACAACCAAACCTTTGATCACACTGTACAGGATGATCATACAGGACTACATGGCTGATGATCACACTGTACAGGAGTACAGTGCTGAGCTTTGATCAGCCCTGCACATCTGTACAGTCTGATCAATTCTGCACATCAGTACACTCTGGTCAGAATCCACATCAGAAAAATCTGGGCCCCAGCTGTTCAAAACTAGTGATGTTAATGAGACATTACTTTTTCAAATGCATTGTACATAAAAACATTACCATTTTTTTGCCAAAAAAGAGAGTAAAATTCTAAATTTTTCTTCTATCAGAGTTAAAAGCCTTAAGTCACTGAACAACAATTTTGTTATTAAAGCCAACTGGGCCCTGTTCGAGAGATCAGTCCGACACATCAATACAATCTGGTTAGAATAGTCTCTGTTACCTACATGTACCGAATACAGGTTCCCCAGGAACCATAATTTTTAATACTACCAGTGAAGACTGATCAGACTGCCCTGATGAACAACATACTGTTCTGAGTTTAGATTGTCAGCATATGCAATTGGGTATCTTCTGTTCCCATGGTACAGCTCATTTGATCTTGTTAAACAAATCGAAAAACATAGGTGCAAAAACAGGAAACGGCTCTACCTGGTATACACTACTAGTAAACCCGGCTCATCCTGGGGCATTACCATGATAATTTGGCTAGTTTTACCCTCAGCAATGACCCAATATTGTGTAATTCTGACTACCATAATGTGCGTATATATTGGGACACCTAAAAAGAGTGAATTTTCCATTTGGGACAAATGGAAAAAATTTTATTTTAGGTGTCCCAATACTTAACCACATTAGTGGGGTATTTGGGGTCATTTTGGAAAGAGAAAATGCCCATCATATAGCTGAATAAATGCAGTACATGCAGATATGCCATAATTTGAGCCACGACACGAGAAAACAAAGTTGTACGCTCAGCAAACTCAAATCAGCCTGGGCATCTGCTCAGTCTGATCAGACTCTTTGCTAAATACTTAAAGGGTAGCTAAGGGTCAAAGCTAACTCCATGTGGATAGCGAAGATTCTTATCAGACTGGGCAGATGCCCAGGCTGATCTGAGTCTGTGCTGGGTGCACAACCACTTTGTTGATTTCCTTGTGTCACGGCTCATTTGATGGTGATGGTGGTGGTGGGGCATGGAGTTAGGGGTAAGGATTAATTTTTTTGGCATATCTTAATTTCTGTTCCTGAAATGTATGTTGTGGAGACAGGCATTTTTAATGAGATCTTTATAAAGAAACTACCATTTTACCATCAGATGATCAATTCCGAGGCCCAAATAAGTTGTCAGAGTGTTTGATGATAATTCTATGAATAATTTTAACCATTTTTCCATAAAAACCTATGTTGTAACCCCTCACTAGAACCCTCTCAGCGAGATGGTTCTAATGAGGGGTCACAACACAGGTTCTCATGGAGAATTAACAGACATTATCTTAAAATTATCTTCAGATACTCTGACACCATATCTGGGCCTTTACCGTCCCCACCAAATTTTGACCTTCACCTGGATCTGTCAACAAAGAAATTCTCTTGACAATAACATCACTGATAGCTTCAACAGAAGATTTATAGTAACTGTTAGCTAAAGAAAATTTCAGTAACCTAAGTTCTGATAGGCTATAACATTCACAACAGAAAATACTGTTACTTTAACCACTATCTCATTATTAAACTTATTCTAAAACAAATTTTCAACTGTTACGGTTAATGTCATAAGTTTCTGGGGCAGACTTTGTCCTGTACACAGGCCGATGCAACAGGTTTTCATTTTCTTTTATATTTAAAAACTAGATTTGAACTGTTTAGGTTTAATCTTTCAGCTTCTGGGGTGGACTTTGTCCTGTACACAGGCCGATGCAACAGGTTTTCATTTTCTCATTACCAATGTAACAGGTTTTTATTTTCTCTTTTTTCTTTTCTTCTTTCCTTTTTTTTGTTCGGTAACTACAGCTGAACTGAGCATTCACAAAATACAAGTGTCACTCAAAAAAAGTTTGTGGTCATAAATTTCCATGCTTTGTTCATGGCCTACCCTCTTTTTGTGGATTTGTTTTTTTCCATTTCATATTTCATTATTTTTCAGCAAAATGGCAAAACTAAAGGGCAAACAAGCATCATTCATTACATTAGAAGCCAAAAAGCATTTGGGTATCCATACTCTATAGCAAACCAACAATTATAGCCATTAGTATTCATGATGATATGAAATGAGGCCATTACATCAATGTTTACAAAATGTGTATGATACAAAGTGGTTTTACAAAGAAACTATAATTAATCATCTTTAACAATGAGCAATCGTCTTATTTTTGTTACTCTTAGACAGTACTCCAGATAAGAAAGGGTAACAGGGGAAATTTACGAATAAATTTCCTTTTTTTGCACTATACAATCATGTTGCCCCCCCCCCCCCCCCGCCCCCCACACACACACACAAATCAGAACTGTCTCACAGAGATGGTCCTAATGAGGGGTCACAACTGTGAGAGTTCTAACAAGGAGTCATAATGTATGTTTTTATTGAGAAGTACGAAAAATCATCCCTGTTATGGCTTCTTATCTGGAGCTCTGCTGAGAATTGTGATTGTCCACTTTAAAAGCTGTCTGTTAGTATATTGTGTTTCAGTGCAAAGATCCAGAAGCCAATATTTAAGAGTACTTTGAAAATTAACAAAGAATGCAGTGTCTGTCTGCAAATTGTCACAAAGTAGAGATAAACTGATGCAGAGCTAACACCAATGCCAGAAGCGGAAAAGTACCCATGATACCTTTGTCTCCCTTCTGCCAGTCACCTGGAAGATAAAAAAAATTGGGCCCAAGAGGCAGTTGTTGTAACAGTACTAAAACTGGATCAGTTTGGTCTGCAATGCAGTAATGCATTCCAAAGATACAGATGGAATGGCAACAGTGTAGATCCTGAGCAGTCTGACCTGGTTCAACACTGTTTGCTCAGACCTAACTGTCCCAAAACTTAGACCTTTTATGGTACAGTCTTTGATTTTCCATAAAAATATATGTTGTGGATCCTCATTAATCAGCAGGTACACAAGGTGGAAAAAACATCATCTAACACTGATCAATGCCATGAGGTTTCATCAATCCTGACAATGTTATTTCTACACAGCATGCCTAGAGGTCTAGAAGCTCTTAGCTGAGGTATTTTCTGAGAGATTCTGATCTAGATTCAATATTATATTTTCATGGATAAACATAAGAAAACTCCAAATTTTTTGGGTAATCTTGAGTCCTGGTACCACCTAACTTATTTTTCACCAGCCTGTATCATTATACCTTAGAAATATGTGTCCTGAAATACAGATCTGGTACATCATTGCCATTGTAAGTTCACCTGGTCATGGTGTAATCCCACTACAAACCAGATTCTAATGCATCAGTCCTTTGCAACCCTGGCTAAGCCAAGACCAGGGAATAGCAAATACTTTTCTCACTGTGAAGTTTTGGTAGGTGCCCTGAACTGCAGGAGCACTGCAGGAACAAATCTCTGATCAAATCCCTGTGAAAGGCCCCTGCCACTGTGGACTATGGGTGGGTGGCTATCACTGTTCAGGCTATTTTCACAGAAAATCAAAAGCCCCATGCTCTTGCATAATACTGCCGGGTCAACCCAGGGTAAAAACACTGAACAAAGGCCCCACTATCTCTGGCAGTTCCTCATACCCGGTAAGCATGAATGCATAACAGGAGTATGTGCTGCAGAAAAAGACCCTTTCATCACACAGGCATTGTTTTCAAAAACTCAAAATTCGAGCTGCATCCAAGGTGGACAACATACATCACAATCTCATGCTTATAATGGTTAATGGCCTGTGTTTCAAAAGCAAATACTCTCAAACCAAATATGAAATCAGCTATATCCCAGGTCTTAAAAGTACGATATTTATCTCGTAGATCACACTTACCCCGCACTGATGTTCTTTGACTGTACGAAATATTATCATTTTATGAAATGAAGCCTTTAACCAGGACACTATGGAAAACTGACCTCATGGTATGAAATGAAGCCTTTAAAGGTAGGTTCCTGGCCTAGCGATAACAATTATGTTCACAAAATAATTTTGTCTTTTTATGGGTAGTACTGAATTCTCTCATTTTTCTGAAACTGTTGCTACTGAGAAAATCGTCAGATGTTGTAGAAAATAGTCGATTTCCCTTTGGTTTATTTTCTTTTGTTGGAAATCCAGTTCTAAAAATAAATATGTATATTGTCTATAAGTCCGTAGTTTCTTATGCCATTTGCCAACAGTTAATTTCCTCTTGCCCATGAGCTCTTCCAGAGGTCCTGGCATGGCGGATGGGCTAAAACTATCCCGAAATGCAATGCAGCATGACGTCAGCTATGTTATCTATTTTTGGCGCGAACTAAAAATAGCGCTAACTGGTGTGCGAAGCAGAGTTAGGAAATCCCTTGCAAAACGACTTTTCTACGATTTCTTTTATTTACACTTTTTAGTGAAACTTATCAATTTCCTCTTAATAAGTGCTTTCCTACAACTTGGATAAAAAATCATCAAAATTATGATGCATTCCAAAGTACAGGAACCTACCTTTAACCAGGACACTTCGGAAAACTGACCTCATGGTCAGTTTTCCGAAATGTCCCGGTTAAAGGATTCATGGTCAGTTTTCCGAAGTTTCCTGGTTAAAGGCTTCATTTCATAAACCATTGAATTTGCTTTAGACAAAAGATATTAGTACTGTGAAACTGCTTTTTATGACACTAAAACTGAACTTGTAAGAGCTGAGATAAAGCTGATTTTCTTCCCTGGTCTGAGGTTATTTTCTTTTGAAACCGAAGATATTTACCGTTATTAGCATGTGGTCATGATGTACATTGTCCACCTTTTGCATCACAGTATCAAAAATCAGGCTAAATTCAGTTACTAACATATCATTAATAAATAATCAGTTAACTAGCTGTGAAAAAAAAATGGAATGTATCAAAAACCTACGCAGATTTGCTGCAATAAATAACATCTATCTACATTATGCCATCAAAATGCACTTTATAAGTTACACCAAAACTTAGGTCTTTGATCATATTCTGATATACATGTATATGCAGAACTCATAATGTCTTGAGGAGTAATATGAGCCGTGACACGAGAAAACCAACAAAGTGGTTGTGCGCCCAGTGCAGACAGATCAGCTTGGGCATTCGCCCAGTCTGATCAGAGTCTTCCCTGTCTGCATATAGGTAGCTTAGACCCTAGGCTACCCTTTGAGCACTTAGCAAAGATTCTGATCAAACTGGGTGAATGCCCAAGCTGATCCGAGTCTGCGCCGGGCGCACAACCACTTTGTTGGTTTTCTCGTGTCACGGCTCATATTACTGTTAAAGTGTAAATGCTTGAGGTGTATTATTGTTAACGACTATTGCTTAAGACAAAAATCTTTTATAGAATATGTTGTTTCTTCTTCGGTATTTGACTATATAAATTTCAGTGCAGTCTCTATATCTGTTTAGGGTTTGATTCTAATGTCCTGTCACAACATCCGTTTGTGTACAGAAAAAAAGTTAACTGGAATATCCACAAAAAAAGCTTCCTGTATGCTCTAATTTATACTGTAGGTGTGTATATTTTAGCAGAGACAATTGTGCATTTTGTCGATTTGATCCGGTTCTAAAAAGAAGATAACACTGTAATTGTACTTATCTTTGCTTGGACATAAAAGTTACTGTTTAACGCTTTTGGACATACTGACAGGTCTTATTGCTTGAAGATTTATTATGTTCTCTTATTATTATTTATAAAAGACCCTATATGTCAAGTATTTAATTTTGTGCTTTTTTGACCACTATGAAAATCCCGAAAATGTAAATACACCGCAAACATTTGTACGAAAATAAAGAAGTCCCACCATTAGTTACCCTTATGTGTTAAAGTATAGGGACATCTAAAAACCACTGATTTCCATTTGTTCCAAACTGAAAATTAATGGTTTTTATGCCCCAATATATAAGCACATTAGGGTATACATTCCATTAATAAACTTATCTGGAGTCACACATTATCAATTACATTTCTTTAGACTGAAAAGATCATGTTAGTGACCATGATCCACACTATCACCAGTGCTCCAGATAAGAAGGGGTAAAAAAGATAATTTTGGGATAATTATTCATATTTCAGCGTAAAAACATATGTTGTGACCCCTCATCTGAACCGTCTCGATGAGACGGTTCAGATTAGTGGTCTAAACATATGGTTTCGATGAGAAATGAGAAAAATTATCCTTAATTATCATCAAATACTCCCTCTTATCTAGAGCTCTGATCACTAAGCTAAAACACATCTAGAATAAAAACACATACAATTAGACAAGCATTTGCATTCAGTTTGACTGATCACAGCCAAACTAGTTTCACTACAAAACAGTTTGCCTCTACAAAAAGACTCACATCAAATTCGTGCACAGCAGGTTACTTATACATGATCATATTGTGAATCTTATTTTAGCAAAACTTACTCACGATCATGTTGGGAATCTTGATTTAACAAAACTGTGTAATGCAAAGTAATGTCAATACAAATTGAAAATGCGAAGGATTGCAAAAATAAACTTTTCACCAATTATCCCTGATTTACAGGCAGTACTTTTGATCATGCAAATATCTTTTAATGAATTGTGCTTGGAAAGAAGGTTCTTATGGGTAAAAGAGAACTACCAAGATCTTTCTGCACATCAACGAAGTCTGATTAGCCTTATGTCTCTACATTAACTATCTATGGACTTAATAATAGGAATTGACTTTTCATGTGGAAAAAGTAAAATAATTCCTATTATGAAGACTTTTTTTTTCAAAATGATCCCTTCAGTTTCTCAGTCAGAGACAAGGATGGATTCTAGCAATAAATCTGAGATATATTTCTTTTTGTATTTTCCATAACAACATATTTTTCCCCATGACCTATGTTGTTACCCTCCTTAGAACCTCTAAATATGCTTGTTCTAATAACTCTTGTTAGAGATGCCTCTATTCATTCTCCAGAAAACATTCATTCCAAACCCCATGACATCAAAACCGCCATGCCAAGGTAGTCATTCTGAGGTCACAAGGACTGTTTTAACAAGGATAAAAATCCAAGAACTATCATCAAAATCCATCCTTATCTGAAGCTTTGTAAATTTACTATATAATATCAGTGCTCCAAGTAAGAAGAAGTAACAGGGATTATTAAGGGATAAATTTCCATATTTTACCATTAAAACATATTTTGTGACCCATCATTAGAACCGTCTGAGACAATTCCAATGATGGGTCGCAACCTATGTTTTTGTTGAGAAATAAAAATTATCCCAGAGTTATCCTCATAGCCCCAGCTTTGCTGGAACTATGTTATAATATGACACATTTACAATGAATATTTACAGAAATATACACAGAGGTTTGTACAAGATATATACAAAAATATACATCTGACTGCAATAATAACAATTGGCACATAACAAAAGAGTATGGCATGGAGTATAAGGTCTAGGTTGTCACAGCTCCAGATAATCTATCAAGTTCCTGACGAGTAAGCTGTAATTATCCCAAAGGTAGAGACACCTTTAAACATGCTAGTATTTACTAATCAAACAAGCATTGCCACATGGCAAAAAGTTCACATCTTAATCAAACTGCTCCATGAAGTAATCTGATATGGATTTGCATCATTTACCTACTCAAAATTGCCCCAATTTTACATAGAAGTAATTTAATTTTTCAATGATTGTCTTATTCTGTTTTGTATGAAATATGGCAGTCACACATCAGAACTGCTTCCAATGTGATGTAATAATCTATGTCTTATGGAAACAAAATATCTGCTCCTTTTATCTGAAGTGCTGAGGCACATCTTTAAGAAAATGGAGCTTATTTTTCTTGCACCTCAGCATAAATGGGATCTCCCAGGGCTCAGTTTGGTTTAGACAGTTTAACACCCCATTTCTCCAGATGAGAAGATAATTTTGGGATAGTTTTCCATATTTCTGCCCAAAAACATGCTGTGACCCCCATTTGAACCACACCAATATGGTTCTAATGAGGGCCACGGCCTATAATTTTGTAGAGAAATAAGAAAAATTATCTCCAAATTATCCATTAACTTCTAATCTATTCTGGAACTCTAATAAATTCCCATATGCATGGAGGATTTAGAAAAAAAAAAGTTCATGTCAAATACTGTAGCTTATTTGGAGCTGTGTGTTGCCATGTTAGCAACCGAATTATGCAGTAATGTTAGAGTGTGACCCAGTGCTTTACATAAGGAGGGCTAACAGGAATAATTTCGGAAATTTTTTCCATATTTCTCCATTAACATATATAGTGACCCCCTCATTAGAACTGTCTTGCTAAGATAACTCTAATGAGGGGTCACAACATATGTTTTTATTGACAAATATGAAAAATCTCTAAAATCAGCCTCAAAATCCCACCTCATCTAGAGCTCTGATCGTTATTTGTCCAATATGAACAGGGAAATATACCGATGAAAAGCATTTGTCTCAAACTGTTTTCTGGAAGAAAAAAATGATAAGAAAATCCACTGAATTTCATTAAAGACCTTATAATTGAGGGCATGATTCTGAAGCATGAAAATATAACAGCTGTCCCATTTGAAAACAAAAATCCACAAATGAATCAAAGTTCCTGTTAAGAGGAGGTATGATAATTGATGATAATTCAAAGATATGTTGTCTTATTTTTTCACAGAAACCTATATTGTGACCCCTCATTAGAACCATCTCAGCAAGACAGTTCTAATGAGAGGTCACAAGACTTTTCTGACTCATCTGAACCTCTGAATAAGCTAAGAGCCCTAGATAAGAGGGAGTATTTGGTGATAATTAGGGATAATTTTTGTTAATTCTGGATAAAATAATATGTTGTGACCCCTCATCTGAACCGTCTCGACGAGACAGTTCAGATGAGGGGTCACAACATATGGTTTCAAAAGGAAATAAAGAAAATGATCCCTGAATTATCATCAAATACACCTCTTATCTAGAGCTCTGGTAAGCTTCTATTTTACTTGATTGTCTGTTCCATTTTATATCTTTTCCGTGTTGCACTTAACGTCAAATGAGAGATTTACATCAGAAAACATATGCCCTATCGTCATAACCTATAAACTATCAATAAAGTTCAATGCACTTTACATAACAAGTTTCAACAAAGAATTTTTCAATACTATTATATTCAATAAAGTACTTTAATGCAATGACGTAATAGAATTTAACAACTTTAAGAGCACTTAACAAGTTAAAGAAGTCACACAGTTTATAACGGGCCCTGATTACAACAATGAAAACAGGAAGTAAATCAGCTATCGTATGATCTTCATGTATTTGGACTCTTAACCATTATCCTGCAGATTTCTGAAAAGCTTTTTTCATCATTGAATTTAGACAAGACCACATCAAGTGTACTTGTGCTATCTGGATATGTTACATAAAATCGTTGAAAGAACAGAACACAGTATAGACCATAATCAAACTGCTCTTCCAGCATCAGTCTGTGTGGGTTGTCTGTCTCTACATGGATGTCAGCCCCAATACTAAGAGATTTACAATATATCTTTGAACTGAACTATCCAAGTTCGATTTTGCCATTTATAAAGTACAAATTAAAATAATTCACATGTAAGTTCTATATTGCTTTAAAATATAAGGTAAATGGGTACACTTTCAGGGGAAGCAACTCTGCCATTTTTGCCTCCCTTGTCAATTAGTCGTCTCTTATAGGAAAGAATTTGCTCCCACAGGAGCAAATTTTTCCCTATAAGAGAGGACCCAACTTTGGAAGGTTTCCTCATCCAAGGAAGCAAACAGGTGTCACACAAGTTGTCTCCCTTTAAAAAAATGGCGGATAAAAACAGTGGTGTATCCATACCTTTAAAGAGCCAAACCACAAGGGGATGGTGGGTATTATGATCATTACGAGATATTTCTCTACTTTCTCTATATAAGCATATGTAGTATGCTTTTATAGAGAAACAAGAAAAATTCTCAGGATTTTTCATAGTTCTAGATAAGGGGGGTATTGCTGATAAGTCTATCACTACTTTTCTTCATTCTCCATGGAATCATACAATGTGTCTCATCTGGGGCCGTATTCATAAAACGACTTAAGTGGTTGCTATGCTGTTGCTAAGGGTAAATTTCATTGAAGGAGATTCCCAACAACTATGAAATTTGCTCTGGAGGAACAGTCTTACAAAGACTGTTCCTCCAGACCATATTTTATAGTTGTAGGGAATCTCCTTTATAGATATTTAGCCTTAGCAACCGCATAGCAACCACTTATGTGGCTTTATGAATACGGCCCCAGGACCATCCTGTTGCAGTGGTTCTAATGAGGTCATAAATGTATGATTAGAAATAAGCAAAGATATTATAGAATTATCATCAAAACTCCCACGTATCCACAGCTCTGCTTAAGAGGAGCTCTGCTAAGGTGTAAGAAAATAAATACAAAAATTGCCAACTTTGGTAAAGCCATTTACAGTACGTCAATGTAAATTCTCAAATCAGTTTTATTATTTCTCAATGAAAATCTATGTTAAGCATTATGCTATAAATGTCTCAATTCTACCATAGTTCAACAATGCCAGGTTTCTTGGACTGAAGTACTATTTCAGGACTTTTGTTTTCTCCAAGAAGCCCTTGTTATTGTACTATGTTAGTCATTTCAGTGGGATGATACCAGCATAATGCTACAAAGTATGTTTTCATAAAAAATAAAAAAGTTATTTCAGAATTATCATAAAAACTTATTAACATGGGGTCCAGTGGTGTTAGGTCCATAAGAATAGCTCAGATACACCATCTCCAGTTGTGATAAATAAATATCCAAGTAGAAAAGATGATATATCTCAAATGCATGCTGTCTCAAAATTTTCACACAAATATCTAAATAAATTTGATATGCTTCATATTTCACAGGATTTATTTAAATAATGCACAAATATAATGCACAAATCATCTTGATTTATGGAAGTCAAACTTATTCACAGCTCTGGATAAGAATGGGTTTGACACTAATTTCGAGATAAACTTTAACTCTCCATAACAAGAATTCAGTGGAACACTATGTCTCCCTTGTAACTCGGTATTAAATGACTTGAGAATAATTACTTGTTTGAGAAAATCTGAAGTTTATGTTGAAAGAATTTCAATTTGTATTGTCATTGAAAAATTGGCGGAGCATGGCATACATTGTTTGCCATGCTCCAGAACCAATGACATCATAAATCTGCAACCACAGCAACTAAGAAGACATATAGATGTCTAAGTGATGTCATCAAGATGTCATTCTGCCAAGGTACTTTGCACAACATATGGTGTTTCCATAGTTGCTATGGTAACAGATCTATAACGCCATCTCACTTATAATTCAAGAGGAGCATGGCATACATTGTATGCCATGCTCCTCTTGAGGTGTAAGTGAGATACTACCTGCAATTCTTACAATGGAAAAGTGTGATTTTCCCAAACTTATGATTCATTCTCAGATAGTTTAAGTTTTTTTGTTTGTTTGCCAACTGTCTTAAAATGGCGCTAAACAAGCAAATTCAATAGGAGTTAATGCTGCATATGCAAGTAAAACCTATGTCTTGCTTCTGCTAGTGGCAAGCAAAACAAAAACCTATGTTGTGCCCCTCATTACAGCAGCCTCTATAAGAAGCCTCCAATGAGGGGCCAAACTTTGGTAAATGGAGAATGACCAGAAATGATATCTTAATTATTGTCAAACTCCATCCTTATGCAAAGCTCTGAAAATTATAGCTCATCTTTATTCTGTTGTCTTTTTATTTCCTGAAACAAATGCTATTTAGGCCTTTTGAGGTTTCAAAACTTCAGAATTAATTCCACCTTATCTTTATCACTATTCTTCATTCTTAATTCCAATTTAAGTACACAAACTAAGACTTCACAATTAAAACTATCCCTGCCAGCAAGCCAATACTTTAGGAATAAAAATTCCATTTTTATCCCTAAAATTTTGGCTTACCCACAGCCCTTACACACAAGAACACAGCACTAACAACTGATCAAACTTCCGTTGTCTCACATCCCCTCCACTCATCATCCGTATCTGTGTCTGAGAAATCCTCGTCACTCGCTGTTGAAACCGAGTCTGAAATGTGTTCCCCTACGGCACCACCACTAGTAGAACTTGGAAGTAATAATCCCTTCCTGTCTCCAGAAGGGGAAATATTAAGGTTTCTATTATGTCTTGAACTAGAACTGAGTTGCCGGCGTATATCTACATTAGGTTCCGAGTGGGACTGAGGAACTGGAGACCGTGTATTATTACCTATGGTAGAGTTTGAACTTGGTCTGTGACCAATACTATCAACTCGTAGACTATCCATGGAGACACCTATTGTTTTTGAAATATCATTCTGATTTCCATTGGTCTTAAATGATGGTGTGGTTTGGGAAGATTTCAATCCTGGTTTTTCATTGATCTCATCTGTTGGGTATTGGAAATAAAATTTAACCTGCAAAACATTTCACAGAAATAAGAAAATAATTACTCATACATTTACAGTAGGTGGACAGAAGTATTCGTCACAAAGTGACGTTGCCGTTTAAATCAATGTATT
Source organism: Ctena decussata (assembly GCA_963989385.1). Lineage (NCBI taxonomy): Eukaryota > Metazoa > Mollusca > Bivalvia > Lucinida > Lucinidae > Ctena > Ctena decussata. Next base: position 107,040,943 of record OZ022500.1, on the reverse strand, counting down.
TACACAAATTTTGTGAAAATTATTATCACAAAACTATAACAGCAATCACCACACTCTTTACACCATGTATATGAAAAATGATTTACGCAATAAACAAGGATAACAAGAAGTTCGATTCATTTGCTATTTTCTTGTACCAACAGTTTTAATTGAAGGGAAAACAAAAACTTCCAATTTTCGATGACGTTAACATTAACGTCAATGGGGATCAAGATTTTAAAACTTTTACATTCATTTCAATCCCGTGAAACTCCTACACTAAACACAGAATAATTTTAATATTTCATTTTATATTGCTGTTTTCAATTTGCTTTTTATCCCTGCAAGTTTCATTACATTATCTTTAAAATCTTAGCGACAGTATTCTTTTTAAAAATTATGGAAATGCATTGATTTAAACGGCGACGTCAAGTTGTGACGAATACTTTTGTCCACCTACTGTATATAAACAAGAATTCCGCTGAATGCTTTGCTTTGCTGGTCAGCACATTGTCCCAAAAGTGAGCTTCACTAAAAACTCCACGAAAGTTAACGCCGCCAAGGGTACCTGGGGCCGTATTCATAAAGCAACTTAAGTCGTTGCTATGCTGTTGCTAAGGGTAAATTTCTATGTTGGAGATTCCCTACAACTATGAAATTTGGTCTGGAGGAACAGTCTTAAAAGACTGTTCCTCCAGAGCAAATTTCATAGTTGTAGGGCATCTCCTTTATAGAAATTCAGCCTTAGCAACAGCATAGCAACAACTTAAGTTGTTTTATGAATACAGCCCCTGAAAAGTAATACATGTCTCGCTTCTGCTAGTCACAGGGGAGAGCTTCTGCGGGCCATGGGGTAGACAAAAACTGATTTCATTTGAGCCGCGACACGAGAAAACCAACATTGTGGTTGTGAGCCCAGTGCAGACTCCGATCAGCCTGGACATCTGTTCAGTTTGATCAGACTCTTTATTAATGACTCAAAGGGTAGCTAAGGGTCTAAGCTACCTCCATGCGGACAGCGAAGACTCTGATCAGACTGGGCGGATGCCCAGGCAGATCTGAGTCTGCGCTGGGCGCACAACCACATTGTTGGTTTTATCGTGTCGCGGCTCATTTGGAGTTTTTACGACTTAATTTAATACTACCATTTCAACTTCTATATGTTACAAATTCAAAACCTTAAGTTTAATCTTACAACACAGACATAGTTTTGGTCCCCTCATATCATACGAATTAAATCTGCTAACAGAGTTTATGCCATAAAGGACATTATGCAATAAACAACAAGTGGAAGCTATGGTAACAAGACCTGTCTGTGTACAGCACCTTGCCCATCATATAAAAACTTTAACCAAAACATCCAATTTGCACACCAACGCTGACATCAGGACAACGACAATAGTTTCTCTGTACTTTTGTACAGGCAAGCTAAAAATGTAACATAATAATTGATGTCTTTCACATTAAGCTGCTTTCAAAAGAGGCTTAGGTCTTTTGCATGACCATACTGTGGATCAGATATATACGGCATTTTGTATTTCTAATCTGACAAAACTGTAACCCAACTTTCACAAATCTTTGCATATACAATGAAAACTGATATCAACCTACACATCCACATATCTTTACAGAGCTTTTGCTATTCACTGTTCAAAGAACCATGCCTACTTTTAACAAGTATGCATCCCTCCATAACTGTAAGGAAAATTCACTGATATTGTGGGACACTGAACATGTGCAATTTTATTTGTGGGACTGTGTCATTGCATTGGCCAGTTTTACGCTATCAGGTAATATATTCTGGGTGTGGCTCGGAACTATCAACTGGCTACAGCCAGCCACGAGATCTCAACGTTCTCTATGAAAAATGCATGGCTTCTCTGAACTGACTACCAATGCACAGCCAATCTCTTTGCCTATCGCATATCTTAACACTTACAGTACCAAAAATGAAAGTACATGAAGATGAATTTGCCAACAGCATAGATCCCGATGAAGGCGGCTCGCAAAGTCCTCACATCTTGATCTACAGTGTTTTCCCTCTTGTTTTTGAATTCTCGATATGATAAAGCTTGCACTTTTTTTGTCAATTTTGAAGCTGTAGATTTTGTCGTCTGCTTTTAGGTGCTTTGAATATTAAGGTCATTTTCTGGTAGTACATGTACTTACCCTAAAATTTTTATCATATATTTTGTTCTGTTTATCTTTATTTGCTTTATCAAGCTCGTTTTTCTTCATTGTTAAAGTGAGGTATTTATATCTAGGTCCAGAGGGGCCAGCCCCATTCTGTATATGCGAACTTTCTTCATCGTAAACAAAAAATGTGTTAAACCAACACTGGAACATACGCTCCTGTAATATAGAGGTAAAAATTCAGAGATGCAAATAAGGTCGGGTTCTAAGAATAATTGTTGGATAATTTTTCTTATTTATAAACAAAAACGTATGTTATGAGCCCTCATTAGAACTGCCTCATCGAGACAGTTCTAATGATGGCTCACAACATACGTTTTGGTGAGACAGTTCTAACAAGGGCTCACAACGCATGTTTTTGTTGAAAACCATGGAAAATTATCCCTAAATGATCAGTTATCCCTTCTTATCTGCAGCACTGTAAAGAAATTATGAGAATTGCAGACAAAATGGGAATTATTAGGCAGCTTTTTTGTCACATCAGTTGCCAGCATTTTAGCCAAAGCATTTCTAGCAGACCCTCATCTCAGTATGAAACACAATATTTTGTCATTATCTTACAGTTTTCAACAATGTATCTTTTGCCGATTTACCGGGTTCAAATCCTGCCAGTGGTGATATTCTTCACATTCACTGCACATAGAATTTCAATAGCCTAACACTGTCTGATGTGACTAAAATATTGATGAAAGGGTGTAAAACTCCACACCATTCCCAGAGTTGCAAAAGTGTTGAACAAGTGCTTGCAGTGCCCCTGCCAATGTTTATGCACCTAGCTATAACTTTGAACATAATATTATAATATTGATACAATTTACCATGGAGCTTTACCAGCTAGGTATTTTTTTTTTATCAACATAGCACTTTTTGTAACAACAGATATGTTTTGAAACATCACAGCTCTTCAAAAGGGTGGGTTTTAACTCTTTAAGTCCCAGTGACGACATTAGCAAAATTTGCAAACAGCATTGATCTTGATGAGGCGGCTCAGAATGAGCCGCCTCATCTAGATCTACACTGTTTGCTCTCTAGTTTTTGAACTCTCAAACTGAAATGTCCTGGACAAGGCATTTTTTTTTATTTTTGCAGACGTAAATTTTGTCGTCTGCTTTTTGGTGCTTAAATACTTAATGATAAATATGACATAACTAATAGCTGTGGCTTCTCATTTGAATCTAAGAACCACCTTGGTCAGGCATCTAATGTGAGGTCATGGTATCTGTTTCTCACTCAGAACTATCACAAGTTGCAAAATGCTATTGTCTCCCCTGTTTGCACAATGTCACAAAGCAGAGCCAACAGAGAAAATTTGACATAAGCTTTATGTTGCCACTGGCAGAAAAGAAATACCTATGTCCAGACAAAATCTTACCCTTACCTGTAACTTGTCTGTATCACTTCAATTTATTTGAAACTGTTGGAAATGGTTTGTTACAAATGCCTTATTCAATACAGGTTTATTATGATAAATTTGCTTGATCTAGCTGGAGTACTCTCTTCGAACACTATTCATTTCAAGTCATATTTCACACTTTCACCCAAAACACATTTTTAATAAAAGCACCGCAGGCACTGCATGATACCCCGCCACTGCTGTGCATCCTAACTTATTTTTTGAGATATATAATAGCTAAAGAGCCAGAGAACTGAGATAGACAGAGATATGATGTCCTTACTGTAAATAAATATTAATATGAACCACCCAACAACGTGGAGCATTCTGACCAGTGTAGATTTAGATCAGGCTGTAAAGCATTTCTTTGAGCTGAGAGACTCTGTTTCCTATTCTATGGTGTTAAACATATCAGTGAAGTTTCATTTAGATATTCCATATAGTATAGGAACTACAAGTCAAAAAACATTTTTCAGATCTATCAAGGGGGAATACTCATTAACTGGAAAGGTAAGAGTGATGGTTCTTTGTCACAATATGTAACCTTTGATGTGAAACATACCTATGAAGTTTCGTTCAGATATTCCATATAGTAAAGGAACTACAGATAAAAAAACGTTTTTCAGATCAATCAAGGGCGGATAACTCATAAACCGGAAAGATCAGAGTGACAGTTCCTAGTTACTATATGAAGCATTTGATGTGAAACATATCTGTGAAGTTTTATTCAGATATTCCATATAGAAAGGGAACTACAGGTCAAAAACTATTTTTCAGACCTATCAAGGGCAGATAACTCATGAACTGGAAAGGTAAGAGTGATGGTTCTTTGTCACAGTATGTAACCTTTGATGTGAAACATATCTGTAAAGTTTCATTTAAATATTCCACATAGTAAAGTAACTACGGGTAAAAAACATTTTTTAATTCAATCAAGGGCGGATAACTCACAAACGGGAAAGGTAAGAGTGACGGTTCTTAGTCACAATATGTTACCTTTGATGTGAAACATATCTGTGAAGTTATATTCAGATATTCCATATAGTAAAGGAACAATAGGTCAAAAACCTTTTTTCAGACCTATCAAGGGCGGATAACTCACAAACTGGGAAGGTCAGAGTGACGGTCCTTAGTCACAATATGTAACCTTTGATGTGCAACATATCTGTGAAGTTTCATTCAGATATCATGAACAGTAAAGGAATAACAGGCCAGAAACCATTTTTCCAATATGAAAAAGGGCAGTAACTCCGTTAAAAATGGACGGATTTTGCCCATTAACAATCCCATACCACTCATCGCCGATAACAATATGTATGCAAAATTTGAAAAAATTCCGTGAATAAATACTCAAGTTATCGATCGGAAATGGTGAGCACGGACGGACGGACGGACGGACGGACGGACGGACAGACACCGAAAGGTATAACATAATACCCCGCCACTAAAGTGTGGCGGGGTATAAAAACACAGTAAATCGAGGTGACAACACTCAACAAGAAAACATTTCCTTCCAAAATCTATCAATTCTCATCATCTAACTGCTCAGAGCACCGGAAATAAAACGGATGACTTTGCAAACAGTTTAGATACAGATGAGGTGGCTCATCATGAGCCACCTCATCTGTATCTAAACTGTTTGCCTTCTGGTCTTTGAAATCTTGGAAGAAACAATTTTTTGTGCTTTGAGGATTAATATGATATCTACTGCTAATACATTTTGTATTTAACAAACCTTTTTCTTGTATTTGTGAGGTTTATGGAAGAATTCTACACACACGTCTCCACACAGAGGTACAGGATTAATAGTCATGACTAGTTCTGGGTCACTTTTCTTTGCCGAGTCAAACACTGGAGACTCACCAAGCTTTGTTTTAGATGCAAACATTTCAAAGAACACACCTGGAATGATAAATTAGAAAACTTTTTATCTGACAACTTTAAATACTCCAGATAGTATGTTTCTTTTATGCTTTTCTGCAATTTTTTTTTCTCAACAATTTTCAGATGAAGACAGTTGTGATATGGTTGTTTAGGCACATTTATGTTGTAGATTCAATTCCAATGTGAAATTTTCTGCTTCTGCAGGCAGACTAACACTTAAAGTGCCAAATATGAAGAGAGTTAAATTTGCAAACAGTATAAATCCAGATGAGGGGGCTCATCTGGATCTGCACTGTTTGCCCTCTAGTCTTCCAATTCTCAATATGATACAGCTTGGACGAAATTTTTTTATATACAGATGTAAATTTTGTCGACTGTTCTATTGGCACTTTATGGGTTAAAGTACAGTACAACTCAAACTTTGATTTCACAAGAACAGTCTAAGGAGATGAACTATATAAGCTTTTAATAGCTGTCGTTTAAATCCTTACACTGCTTGTTTGTAATTTGTGATTATATATGTACATTTGACTGAAATAAAAATATGTTTAAGCCAAGAACTGTCTGGTGGATGGGAGGACAACTAGAGATATAAACTTTTTGTCTGTCACCAGTTGTTGCTTCTGATATGGACAAGACCTTTCAAAGTGATTTAAACTGAGTTACTGAAACTGCACATTTTCACAAAACTGAATAATTTGTTAATGAAACAGTTTTTCACAATGTATCATGGATAAATATTAATTGTTCTGATCCCTCACCTCTGGCAAAAGTACTTTAGGGCATAATACATAGAACCTTTCAGTTCAAGTACTATGAGTCAAATAGCCATGCTATTGTCTGCTATATTACTATATATTTGCACTGTCAGCAAGGTTTACAGAAGTGTAGTTAGTTCATACACTAATCTTAACTCTTTGCCCCCACTTGACTATAAAGATAGAAGTTGATATGACTCAATTTTCATAGAGATAGGAGAAGGCTAGTTCAGAGTTCGTTTTTCATAAACTTCCATACAAACCAATGCTATGGCAGGGCCTGATAAATCCAATATTTGTCTACTTGTTCACTGAACAGGATGCCTTTTCTCTATTATATTCTATACAATTTTGGGTGCCAGTAGAATAATTTTGAACTTGCCATGCTAAAAGTTTTACTTGTCTTGGCAGGCCCTACTATGGTCCCCATTAGAATAGGCTTTCACCTTGACACAGCTGCTCTCTGGTAGTTCAAATACCCTATTAATCCTAATAAACACCCCTGCTCTAATAAATGTCCCCTGCCTCTTTTCCGAAAATATTGTTTCATTAGCTTGCCTGAATTTCTGTTTGCTTCACTGGATGAGGTAGCTCTTTTAAATGGGAACTACTCTTAAAGGAAAGAATTTGCTCCTGAGGAGCCAATTTTTTCCTTTAAAGGCTGATCCGTACTGAGATGGGAGACTAACTAGAAATGTGTCCACAGTACACAGATGCCCCCTCCTAGTGCCTTGAGTAAGACGGTGTCTTGGTTAAGCTACTGGCATTTGTACGATAAAAAAAGTTTTATAGAGGCAGACTTGTACAATATAAAACATCATAGGCAAAGCGTTGCCCAACGTTTGAACTGTAATACATACTGGAGCCTTTTATAGTTTCAGAGTCACTCTATGGCCAAAAAGTAGATATTGACTATTACAAGACCTGGTAAGAAACTAAGTCAATGGACCATAATAAATGTATCATCATGACCTGATTCTTGTCTATTCCTGTTGTACTTATAGATATAAATGCTCATACAAATTTTCAAGTTGCTACAATAATAGGAAAGCTAAAATCTACCTCTTACAAAAATCTTAACCTTGCAAAATTAGCCTAAGTCCGAAGTCAGTGGACCATGACATATGGATCTTCATGACCTGATTCTTGTATGTGACTGATGTACTGGTAGATATTAATGCTTATACAAAATTTCAAGTTGCTACAATAACAGGAACCTTGAAATCTACCTCAGACAAAAATCTTAACCTTGCAAAACTGGCCTAAGTCCAAAGTCAGTGGACCGTGACATATGAGTCATCATACCTAAATTCTTGTATATTCCTGTTATATATATCTATATAAATCCTCATACAAAATTTCAAGTTGCTACAATAATAGGAACCCTGAAATCTACCTCGGACAAAAATCTTAACCTTGCAAATTTTGGCATAAGTCCGAAGTCAGTGGACCTTGACATATGGATCATCATACCTTCATTCTTGTATATTCCTGTTGTACATATCTATATAAATCCTCAAACAAAATTTCAAGTTGCTACAATAATAGGAACCCTGAAATCTACCTCGGACAAAAATCTTAACCTGAGTCTAACAGGATCACGTATGTATGTATGGACAGACGTACGTACGTAATAACGTACACATGTACGCACAACCGAAACCCTATATGCCCCCCGGCCATGCCGATAGCGGGGGCATAAAAATAGTAATTACATCCTCTGAAACTATACCCATTCACCTTAATACTGTTTACGAGAGGTATTTTGGCAGTTGCTGATCTACTACATTTTATGCTCTAAATAATGCCCCCTTTTCTAAAATGCAACGCCCCTGGGTGTTTAACAGGATTAATATGTAATGATGTACAATGTATGTTTCTATAAAGGAAAACAATTATCCTTCAATTATCATTCAAAAAAGTGATATCCAAGTCCGAAACATGACAATAAGAATCAATACATACTACAAGTTCCATTGTTTAGATGTGGTATGGTATAGAAGCGGACTTGTGTTAGCAATAGCGTCCTTCTCTCGTACGGCAAACCAGATTTTATCAAATACCCATAGTAATGTACATATCTTCTCTGACTTGGTATCGTTACACCCTGAAATGATTCAGATCTGTTAATAAAACTAATCAGATATAGAGTTAACGTTTAAACCACCAGACATGAGAACAGTTGTGGTTTCAAACAGTGAAGATCCAGATGAGGCAGCTCATAATGAGCTGCCTCCTCTGGCTCTACAGTGTTTGCTATCTGGTCTTCGAATTTTTAAAACGATCCAGCTTGGAATAACCTTTTTATCCCAAATTTGTAGTGGTAAATTTTGTCTGCTTTACTGGTGCTCTATTATTCAGATCATTTTTAGGATGACATTTCTCAACTTGTTTCTGAACAAAATCATTAACAATGAGCTCTCGTCAGAATTTCTAAAACAACATAAATTCCACTGAACACGTGTTTCTCCTGTCTGTGTACTGTTACAAAGAGGGCCTTACTCTACTTACAGAGCTAAACTAGAGAACAAAATGTGAGCGGCGACATGACCAAATGAACAAAGTGGCATGTGTGCCCAGCAAAGACTCAGATCAGTCAGGGCATCTGCCCATTCTAATCAGTCTTCGGTGTCGGCATGGGGGTAGCTTAGACCCTTAGCTGCCTTTTCAGCACACAACAAAGACTGATCAGCTTGGGCAGAGGCTCTGGCTGATCTGAGTCTTTGCTGGGCACACATGACACTTTGTTGGTTTTGTCAAGTTGCAGCTCATTTACACTGTTACTGCCGTCAAATCTGCTGAAAACGCAACACCCGTATCTAACTTTCTGCTAGTCCCAGGCGAGATGAAAACAACACTGTGACTCTAAAATGTTATGCATGTTAGTTCCCATACAATATATACAATTGTTAAAATAGCAATGCCACTACTCTAATCTCTACAGAACTATGCATCTCATTATGTCTGTTGTATTGAGAGGCCAATAGCCTATCTTTGTATATTGAGTTGTAAGACAAATGAGCATCAAACTTCTACCTGCATCCAGCATCATTTACATATTATTCAGTACTATGAAAAAAGATCTTATGAAACATCATTACCTTTGCGTCCCTTGTTCTCGTTTTGCCATAGAACTCAAGAGCCTCATCAGCATCTGTGAATCTTGACCGGTGCAACATGTAAGCACATATCATAACACCAGTTCGTCCCTAAAGCAAGGAAAGAGAGAGAAACTATTACTGGGTTATAAATGTGTCTTTTTTATTCCATTTTATCATTTAATGTTTTTCAGGTGTGGCAATGTAAATGGTGTAAGCAGTTCATGCACAAGCACTGCACAGTCACAGACTCATATGAGCTGCAACATGAGAAAATCAACAAAGTGCAGACTTGGATAAGCCTGGGCAGCTGCCTAGCCTGATCAGAGTCTTTGCTTTGCGCTTGAAAGGTAGCTAAAGGCTTAAGCTAGCTCCATGCTGACAGCAAAGACTCTGATCAGTCTGAGTGGATGCCCAAGCTGATCTAATTCTATGATGGGCGCACATACCACTTTGTTGGTTTTCTCGTGTCATAGCTCATTTGTACCTCAGTGGAATGGGAGATATACTTTGTCAGAAACAAAACATAAGCTAAGTTTTTGTCAGAAAAGTTCTGATTCCAAGAGTAGTATTTTCTTGTCTCAGACTTATTTAATATGTGGAATAATTTATCTCACCAACTTTATTGACTTTTTACCTGAATTTCGACATTAATTGTTGCACTCCATAACTCTTAACTTATCAGTTTCACAGACTCATCATGTTGCAAAGTGAATTTACCCAGTCTTTGCAATTTGATAAAGTTTTCACCTGTAAATGAAATTTACTTGACAGTGTCTTTGTTAAGGAGGAAAGAAGTTTGCTAAAGGAAATACTGAATCTGATAACACTGCATGGTGCAAGAAGTAACTTCAGAGTGCATGTATATTGCAACATAAACCTTCTTAGTGACATATCTTGTAACTGCAGTATGTCTTGAAGTCTATTTAGTTTTGTGTCTTTAAATCTGTTTAAAATGGAGATATTTAGGATTTACAGCACAGGGTAAATCAATGTCAAGAGGTGCAGAACAAGAAAATGTGACAAGAAAATGTGACATAGCTTTTACACATTGGAAAAGCATGGTGCTTGATAAGTGAGCTATTATGTAGCCACACTTACTTTACACAGGTATGATCTCTTCAGTAACTATAAGGTCAAATAACAGACATATTGTGAGACATTCAACAACTGTGAGTTTATTTGTGGGACTGTGTTGCATGCCATGTTGCCGCTACATTTGTTAGTTATACACTATCAGATGACTTTTGAGTGTTCCTCCAGCGCAAATTTCTTAGTTGTAGGGAATTTCCTTCATAGAAATTTAGCCTTAGCAACAGCATAGCAACGACTTAAGTGGTTTTATAAATACAACCTCTGGAGTTCAAAACCAACCCTTTGAAGTTTTATTATTAGTTTATGTAGTGAGTACCTTTCCAGCTTTACAATGGATGGCAGCAATATTTCTTTTGTCTTCCATCAACCAGGCATCCAAGTCCTCACAGAACGGCTTTATAAGCTCCAGTGTTGGTGGTTTGTGGTCGTCAAATGGAAACATTACTACTCGGTTATGAAACTTGGAAGGTTCATAGCATCTTTCTGTACATCTACAATAAAGAAGTCTCGTTAAAGAGTATGGGTACCTTCCACATTTTTTCCCACCAATTTTTAAAAGGGAGACAGCTTTTGTGACTGCCTGTTTGCCCACAACTGTGATCTAAGGCTTCCAAAGGGAATCAACTCTTAAAGGAAGAGACTGCTCCAGTTGGAGCAAATTCTTTCCTTTAACAGTAGATCACCCAATGGCGAAAAAGGCAAAAAACAAAAAGGTCGGGTTGCTTCCCCTAGCAGGCATACAAAAGCAAACTGAAAATCAACTGAGATGTATCAGTACCCTAAATTGCTAAAGTACTGGGACACCTAAAACCATTAATTTTCCATTGTCTAAAATGGAAAATTAATGGTTTTAGGTGTCCCAATATTTCAGCTTTAAGTGTAACTGTTATTACTTCCTACGTTTTTGAAGTAATGCATTTCATTAACTAACACAAATGGAGGATTAACTGTCATTATAATTTCCTTCCACTACCTAGATAAGTGTCAAAGACGCAACAATTACGTTATTATTGCTTATGTGACAAGAGAAGCGACAGACAGTATGAGTCAATGCAATTAAAATGCAATTCTGGTTCTTGTTCATAAACAGTATATTAGGTGGATGAAATCTAATTTATCTATAAACCATTAATAATTTTTTTTTTTTTTTTTTTTTTCTCATATGAGTTTGTAATTTATGTACACTTTCATGTCAAATATAATTTTTTTTTTTTCTCTTTGAATCATATTTCTAGTCAGATGTTTTTGTTTTACATGTGAGAGCTAGTGTGTATGGATATTATAATGTGCATGTTTATCTTTTTGTACAGCTCATCTTCATAATTTTTGTTGTTGTCAATAATTGTTAGAAAATTAGTATTAGAGGGCCTCATGGAAGATTAGCTATTGCTAAATGTGTTACCCTCTGAAAATAAAGACTATTATTATTATTTTTATTATTATTTTGTCATTTATCTAAAGATTACACACAAGAAACCTAAATGTTACAACATATACATGTTAGTTGCTTTTATAGCAATAATGTCTTTTTTTTATTTTGCAGTTAATATCAAAACTAGATGTCCTTATGAACTAACCTTTTACACAAGAATTCTGCGGTGTCAGAGAAATAGACTTAACTCTTTAAGCACCAGTGACGAAATAAGCAGAATTTGCAAACAGCGTAGATCCTGATGAGGCGGCTCATGATGAGCCGCCTCATCTAGATCTACACTGTTTGCCCTCTAGTCTTTGAATTCTAAATATGAAATGTCATGGACAAGAGTAACAAGGCATTTTTTTAATTTTTGCAGACGTAAATTTTGTTGTCTGCTTTTTGGTGCTTAAAGAGTTAAACCAGCAAAATCAAGAAAAGAACACCATGATTGATTGATTGACTGATTGATTTGTTGCTTTACCTCCACGGTAAACAGCTAAGGTTATGTCGGGAAGATCAGTTAACCTAACCACACTGTTCCTGGGCAGGCTTAGACCTCCTGAGCGGTTAACCAGTACTAAGTGCACATACTTTCGCCAGTAACTGACAACTGCCCTTCTTGAATCAGCTGAAGGAGAAACGAAAGTATGTGGCCAGACTGGGTTTCGAACCCAGGACCTCTGACTTATGAGTCAGGTGCCCTACCGATTGTGCTATGCGGCTCAGCAAGAACACCATGACAACCGCCATCAACCCCCAGGTTGGAAAATGCAATACCTATATCTCGTGTTTTGATAATCACAGGTGAGGAACAACTAGATACACTTCTACATGATTGTGATCATCTTTTCATAAAGGTGACTACTCTTAAAGGACAGGATTTGTGCTATTACCCCTATCAGTGCTCCAGATATTAAAGAAGTGATGGGGATAATTTAGGCATAATTTTCCATATTACTCCTTAAAAACAAATGTTGTGACCCATCATTGGAAACATCTCGCCGAGATGTTTCTAATGAGGGGTCACAACATGTTTTCATTGAGAAAAAAGAAAAATTATATCTGAATTATCCTTAAAACCTCACCTTATCTCGAGCTCTGCCCCTATGGAAAGGGTCTCAACCACTTTCTGCTACATTGGTCTCACTTTGAAAGGGAAAGCAGAAACCTTTTCAACTTGGAGTGGAGTGGACACTTTTTGATGATGGATGGGTGGATGGCTTGCAATTTTACATCCCTTTTACAGGGCTTCCATTAACGGGCGTATGGCCGTATATTACACCCAGGATTTGCTCCCGTAGGTCGAGAAATGGGACCTCTGGCGTCTGGCATACGCCCGATAATTGTCACATACGGCCGTTTGATCTTGTCCCGACGTATAGAATATCGCCACTGTTTTTAAAATTCTAGCACGTGTCATTATTAATCGGATTAACGCAGGTGTCAGCCAGACGAAAAGACCACCTACGGGCCAATTGAGATTGTCCGTATAGAGCACTGATCCAGGTAACACACATGTCGGACCGCCTACCTGTCAAGATCGATTATTAAAATAACGCCCACTCGTAGATTCAACCTCGTACGGCAGTCTGCAAAACAACTTATCAAATCACGATGGCTTAGCTTTAGGATGAATTTTTTACGATCGCAAGAATTTAACTGACTTGTATGTGTGAGGCGTATATGCCGACTTCAAAAGTTTGTGACTGTATCCATAACAAACGAATACTGAAGCTTCAAGCAGATTCATATTAACGCTTGCCCTTACAACGGAAGGTCTTGTCACGATCCATACTGTCGTCAATGGAGTGTATCTTCCGCAAAAAGTGTTGATTCAAAGCGAAGATACACTGCTAATATTTATAGTCGCTATTTCCGACGTGTTATGATCTACGCTCTGGTAATATACACTGTGTTGATTAATATTACTATTAAAATACGAATACTGAAACGTCCATTTCACCGATTCCCTAGTTTTATCATCACCTAGTCATAACGTCATGCAACCCAGTGCGAAAATAATGCCGTACAGTGTGCACAGAAATGGCGCATTCTGATCAGGGTCTACGCGATTATATATTCGGTATAATACTAACGGTAGTTCCTGCTCGTTTATGGGTCAAGCACGTTTTCTCTTTGATGTAAAGATCAAAGACGTACATGAGCCGTAGAGTGTCATTTTAACCGTGAGACGGCTAAAGGTACCTAGTACACACACCGATAACTAACAATCGTATCAGCCAGCGCAACTAAGCAGTCAGACAGGTCTTTCTTGTTCGCATCTAACATGAATAATAATGAACATCGACCTAGCGACAACCGAGTTATTTGGTGGAACCGTGCCATTATACGTTCCGTAAGTCACCGTATTTCCAACGCGGCCCTTTCGGCGGCAATGAAAGGGAATATTATGCAATAGCAGACAGTGCAACCATTATAACTTAGGCGAGTCTTCAGATGTTAGAGTGCTCAGGACTTGCGTATTGTTCACAAACAAACAGCAATGACTCTGATTAGACTTCGCAAATGCTCAGGCTTCCCTTCGTAGAATGCTACAGTATGGGATAGGGAGGGGGCGGGTGGTGGGGGGGGAGGTAACTTCGGACTTCCAAAAAAATTTCTCAATACGTCCAAATCTGACACCATGGAAGTCTGGACTTCCAAATTTTGGATGTTAGTGGAAGCCCTGCCTTTTAACAGTATTTCAGTCAAATCAGGAAGATGGGTGATAATGAAAGGCTGTGTGCAATGGAACACTGTTTATGGTTGGAAAGCATTCTGCCTCCAGGGGGTCTCGAATCCAGGACCACTAGATCAGCAGGTCAGCACTTAACCTACTGAGCTACCTGAGCTCCTCTTTTTCGACAAAATCCAGCCAATTAACATGATATATACTTTATTTGATTCACAATTTTACTCCAAAATTGTACATGTACTCACAGGTTGTAGACTCTGTAATGGTCTTTGTGCTTCATGTCTAGAAACCTGAAAATATAAATTGAATAGATTAAATCATGCTAACATCATCTAGCCATTAGTCAAAAATACTGGGATAAGCCAGTTTAGTAGGGTCCCTATAAAACTAGAAATGGAACCAAAACGAAACGAAATGAAACGCAACGAAACGAAACGAAACGCAACAAAACGCAACGGAACGAAACGAAACGAAAAGCAACGAAACGAAATAGAAATAAAACGAAATGGAGCAAAATCTGAAAAATACCATGAAAGTATCACAATAGAACAGCACCACATATTAATGCAAAAGGAAGACTAAAAAAGCCCCATGTTTATCCCTATACATTGCTATATGAAGTTACCAAGTTACTGGGTATTTGTTAGATCTAATACATTAACTTTTAAACTGATACTTGGCTGAATTGTTTAATTTGATAAACTGACATACGATTTTGGGGCCTCATTTGGTCTTTGGGTGTTTTGGTCTGGGCATTTTCTTTATTATCTTTATAGTTTTTGATTGTTATTTAAAGATAATTAACATTTATTTTTACATTTATTTTGTTGTGGAGCGTCGTATGAGCTTTTCGACATTTTTCGGGCTACCAGCTCCATACATATGACCCAGGTTCCTGAAATAGTGTTCTTGCCTAGGTCCCCAACAATTAATTTTATGCGCAACAATTCAGCCACGTATCTGTTTAAAAGTTAATGTATTTGATCTAACAAATACCCAGTAACTTGGTAACTTCATATAGCAATGTATAGGGATAAACATGGGGCTTTTTTAGTCTTCCTTTTGCATTAATATGTGGTGCTGTTCTATTGTGATACTTTCATGGTATTTTTCAGATTTTGCTCCATTTCGTTTTATTTCTATTTCGTTTCGTTGCGTTTCGTTTCGTTCCGTTTTGTTTCGTTTCGTTGTGTTTCGTTTCGTTTCGGTTCCGTTTCTAGTTTTATAGGGACCCAGTTTAGTAAAATATATATAGTTATACGTCAAATCTGAGTAAATCAACCTTTTTTGTGCCTATCTTTAACTTTGTAATCCAGTCCCCCAAATATGATGAGTATTAAGTTTTCAATTTCTTGTTCATTCATCTGTTCATCCATCCATCCACCTGTCTGTCCATTAACATTTGCGTAAATGTTTTGTGTTAAGTTTATATTCTTGCTTACATTTCCAATATCCTTTGATGGAATCATTTGGTATGTGACTTATCTGTGACTGATTAGTTGATATCATCTGGATGCTGCTGCAGACTTTAAGTCAATAATATTTGTGTTAAGTTATTCTTTGCTGATATTTTCTTAGTAATATCTTTTGAAGAAACCTTCTGATATATATTACTATTTTTGCCACTAGGTTCAAACCACAAATTGGTTGGGGGTACATGTGAGCCCCTGCTTCCATGCTCTATTTCAAATTTGTCTCTGTAACATCAAGTCTTTTATGGCAGGGGAATCAGGGAATGAGGCCTCCAAAATCTATTTGAGCCATAACAAGCAACAACAGTTGCTCAACTCTTTAAGCACCAAAAACCAGACAACAAAATTTACGTCTGCAAAAATTATAAAGATACCTTGTCCAAGACATTTCATATTGAGAATTCAAAGACTAGAGGGCAAACAGTGTAGATCTAGATGAGGCGGCTCAGTATGAGCCGCCTCATTAGGATTTGCCCTGTTTGCAAATTTTGCTAAATTCATCACTGGAGCTTAAAGAGTTAACAAATCTTCAAACCCAGCCTGCTAGTCTGCGACGCCTAGCTAGAGCCTTCATTCTATGCCTGTAAGCTCCTCAGGGTCCAGGCATGTCATGCATGGAAAGCAAAGGCTCTAACCAAACTGCACATCCAGAATGTGCAGATGTGTGAGCTGAACTGAGCCTTTGCCATTTGTAAATACATTAAGACACCCTTTTTGAAAGTTACACCATTTTCTTGTGTGTGTTTTTTGTGTGTGTGTTTTTGTACTTTGTAGTACAGGACCAAAATGACACAATGAAGGAAATGAAATTGAACCTGGCCCCAAGGTTATAAAACTTTTTTCGTGCTCAACTCAGCTGAGCATAGAATTTTCTCTGCTGATAAATATGAAAATGCCAACTAATGTTGGCATTTTCATATTGATAAGCAGAGAAAATTTCATACTCAGCTAAACTGAGCAAGAAAACAACTGTACTAATCAGTAATTTGCTATTTATTAGCAGGTAAAATTTCATGCTCAACTCAGCTGAGCATGAAAAAAGTTTTATAACCTCGGAGCCAGCTTTGAAAGAGGAAGACTTAAACCTTAAAGCACTAAAAACAAAAATGACTCATAATGAGGAACCTAATCTGGATCTACACTGTTTGCCCTCTATTCTTTGAATTCTCAATATGATATAGCTTGAAGTAAATACTTTGTCTGCTTTTTTTGTGATACTGGCAGGAAGATTTTGTATACAGTGAGTGTACTGTACTATGAATGCTTCAATGATTTTTCTAAACAGGAAGAGTATTGTACCTGCTGCCTTATTTCACAAAATTATCTCTTGATTTATCTTAAATACCTAACCTCACCTTGTCTGAAGCCCCCATGATAAAAATTTCAAATGAGGTAATTCTGGATTTTTTTTTTCATTTTTATTTTTTCTCTTTAAAGTTTAACTATACAATTCAACTGTGGACGTGGATGAAGTGAAATATACTTGAAACCATTAAAATTGCAAGTTTTTACTGGCCATGTTTTCAGATTAAAAGTAATGTGAATTGGCTGTAATATATTGAATGATATTTGCCTTTCGTCAGGCAAGGTTTTCGCAACAGTTTAGCTTAGGTCCAGTTGTCTAAGAAAAAAATTGAGGGTAAAATGTTAAATTCAACAAATTTTAATTTTAAGGATTCTTGAAATTAAGGTTCCGTCTAATTTTAGAGACAAGATCTTCAGTATGGTGCCTTGAATTAAAAAAACATCGTAAAAATTAAATTTCTTCTGCAGGTACAATTTTAACAATTTCAACATAAAACCATTTTTGTAAAATTTTCACACATTTTGAGAATCGTGTAAAACTTCAGCTGGGGTTCAAATAAAGAAATCTCGAGAAATGGGCGTATGAAGTCTCGCCTTACGCTTCACATTTGTGCCAGTCTTTACCTAAAAAATCATACCCTTTTCAAGCACTTCCGGTTTTTAGATACAACTTTCATCGGCATTTACGCAGGCGGTATTTCAGGAATTTACATCAAAACGACATGTGTGCAGAGAGTTTGGATCAATATTGAAAACATTGAGAAATTGAGCCAAATTAAAGATACAACTTTCATCGGCATTTACGCAGGCGGTATTTCAGGAATTTACATCAAAACGACATGTGTGCAGAGAGTTTGGATCAATATTGAAAACATTGAGAAATTGAGCCAAAACACGTACAGATAAATGCTAATCGAAAACATTCATGAAACGTCAGTTTCGCTTTTGCCTAAGTAAAAGTAGGAGTTACGTCTCTTTGTATGCAAATGCAATCCTCATACTTTGATCATTGTCAGTAAACCGCCAATGTTGATGTTAAACACTAATTAGCTAAACACCCTGGTTTCCTTCATTAAAAGAGCAGTGCTGGCATAAATCCGTACGTGGTCTAAACTAGAAACTTGCGTTTTCACTGGCTTCAAGTGTAGATGCCAGGGTGACAACAATAGCTCTCTTGAACTTTCTCAACCTTTAACACTTAAAGCACCAAATACGTATTTCTGAAAATTGTCATCTACTTTTTTTTTTACTTTAAGGGATCTGCAGTTTGCTAATAAATGATGCAACATGCTTAAGGTGTTATGCTATCATTTGTACTTTTCATAACAGTACAATGATAGTCACCTCAATTTCGACCCTTTCAATCCCATATATCAAATTAAATAGATATCAAATTTAATACACACATCCAGATGCTACAGCAACTATGATCTAGAAATTTGATCTTCAGTGTTTACCTGTCTTTTTGATATGTCTTTCCTTTTTATTGTTTTCTTTTTTTACATGAGTATCTGTTTTCAATATAAGGCTTAATACACAGTACCGAGAATAGCCGCTAAGCTCCGCCTGCTTAGTTACTGTTACTACGTCTCACAAGCTTACAAAAAGATGGCGGAAAAACAAATGACAAAGGCAAGTGTGCTAAATGTTGGCAATCTATGACGAAGAATCAGCCTTCTCATGACCTACACATAGCAGTTGGCGCATCATGCATTTCCGATGCGTTCTGTTCTTGCAAAACAGGGAAAGTTTATTAAAAGTGGCGTTCGTTTGTTTTCTTTAAACAGGTATACATCCCTTCAGCAGCTGTAAGGTAAAATCACGGAGTTATGTTGGATATTGGCCACGTGCGCTTTGTTTGTGAGACTATGTCACGTGCTAAGTTGTCGTTGCATTGGTCAGGTATACGCTATCAGGTGATTTTAAGTGACATTCTGGGTGTGGCTCGGAACTGTGTATTGTCCAACTTCAAAGATGGAAGAGAGTCGGAAGCAGACATTTAAGGATGAAACATCCTTTTAGTGCACTACATGAAACACAAAGAAATGAGACTTTACTCCATATGCTTTGCAGGTGCTCATCACGATAGCGTTCCACTCAAACAAGCTGCAGAAATGCTATGTCTTGCCGGTCTGTGCATCGTTCAAAAATAGAGCTAAACCAGAATACTTGACACAAACTTTACACCACTGATAGTAATAACTACCTAATAATCCTAATAAACACCCCTGCTCTATTAAACGCCCCCTGCCACTTTTCCGTAAATAATGTTGTATTAACTTGCATGAATTCCCGTTTGCTTCTCTGGATGAGGTAGCTCTGTGAAATGGGGTCTATTCTTAAAGGAAAGAACTTGCTCCTAGAGTTGATCCCTACTGAGAAGGGATGCAAAAAAAAGGGGAAAGAAGTGGATTAATTTTCACTGCAGGTTTATCCATTCATCTTGATACTCTTTATTAGAAGTGTTTTGGCACGACCTCATTCGTAAAATGCAATGCCCCCTTGGCATTTAATAGGATTAATACGGTATTGCAGTTGAGACGAAAATTGTGTTAAAATGAATGATAACTTGGCTATACATGAGTCAGCTGCACTGTAACACCTAAATATAGGTATACCTGTGCTTCCATGACCCTAAATTTTTGGACACCCTAAAGTCTGACAATTTTTGTTCAAAAATTCTTAGAAATAAAATTTATTCACATTAATGCATCCAAATGATGCTTAGAGAATGGCAAACATTGTAGACCCTGATCAAACTGTCTGTCAGAATATTTAGGGTCATTATGGTACCTATGCTTCCATAAAAGGGAAATCACCATATATACCATTATCACCCTGGATATTGGGACACCTTAACAAATTACTATAATATTCATAATATTTGACCAAAGGACTTTATTTTATAATGATCTAGCAAATGAGCTCAGCTGCTAACACAGAATGTAAAAAAAAATCAGTCCCTAATATAGTACCCCTGCCCAGAGATGCAGTCTGATTCAGTCTACACTGTCTTCTTCAGATGAATAAGTACACTTTCAGGAGAAGCAACACAGCCATTTTTACTTTGGCCTCCTTTCTCATTCTCAATCACGATCTATCCTTAAAGGCAAGAAACTGCTCCCTTCTTTCCTGTAGGTCTGGAGCAGAGCCAATGTTGGAAGGGCTGTCATCCAAGGAAGCAAACTGGAAGTCACAAAAGCTGTTCCCCTTACAAAAATGGCAGAAACACATAGAGGTGCTTCCATTCAGTTTCAGCCGGGCCGGGTAGCGCAATCGGTAGGGCACCTGACTCGTAAGTCAGAGGTCCTGGGTTCGAATCCCGGTCTGGCCACATATTTTCGTTTCTCCTTCCGCTGATTCAAGAAGGGCAATTGTCAGTTACTGGCGAAAGTATGTGCACTTAGTACTGGTTAACCGCTTAGGAGGTCTAAGCCTGCCCAGGAATAGTGTGGTTAGGTTAACTGACCGTCCCGACATGACCTTAGTTGTTAACCGTGGACGTTAAGCATCAAATCAACCAACCAACCAACCATTCAGTTTCACACAGGAAGGGGTAGTGAAGATAATTACAGGACAATTTTTTATAGTCCTCCATCAAAACTTAAGTTGTGACCCCTCATTAGAACTGTCTCAGAAAACAGTTCTAATGAGGGGTAACAACATGCTTTTATTGAGAAATAAGAAAAATTATCTAAAAATTATCCTTATTACCCCTTCTTATCTGGAGGTCTGCATTTATCTTAAGCAGCTCCGCCCAAATGTTTATGATCCTAATGGTACAAAGTTTTTTTTCTTTTCTGTTACTTCCTTGTTATTTCCTAACATAAACATTTGAGCCGCGACACAAGAAACCAACAAAGTGGTTATGTGCCCAGCGCAGACTCAGATCAGCCTGGGCATTCCCCCAGTCTGATCAGACTCTTTGCTAAGCGCTTACAGGGTAACTCAGGGTCTAAGCTATCACCATGCAGACAGCGAAGACTCTGATCTGACTGGGCGGTTGCCCAGGATAATCTGAGTCTGCGCTGGGTGCACAACTCCTTTGTTGTTTTTTTTCGTGTCGCGGCTCATTTGCTTTCCTTGGAGAAAACTTGTATTGATCAGAATATTACTGCAAAACTCCAAAATACTGAGTTAAAATTTCAGAGCAAGCACTGTGGATACAGATCAGGATCTACACTGCTTGCAGCTCCCAATCAGTTAATAAACATCCTGCTTGTTGAAATTTGAAGGGGTGGTGTCCAATATATTAGAAAGTATGAAAACATTAATTTTTTGGTGTCCAAATATATAAATATTATGGTAGCTTCACCATTGTGGCATATCAAATTCATAGGCGGAGTCCTTTTGCAAAATTTAACCTTCCTTAATCTGCCCTAATAATACTAAATGTTACATATCTTCCAGGACTTTTATCAGTTTTGATTAAAGTATCAAATTCACATACATAATTAGTGTAAACCAGGAAGTTTATATAAAAATTGCCTCTTCACAGAAATTAAACAGCCGTGTTTTTTTCTTTTCTTTTGATAAGATAGGGAGCATACATGTCTTTTCACACTTTTACATTTGCCGGGTCTTGAGCGAGTGAGAAAACTCAAGTTTAATGTCTCACCAAGACATAGGTCATATGGGAAGCTGGGGAAACAGAATGGTACCTGAAGACTGCCAGCAGTGAGTGAAGTAATGGCAAACAACCTTAAACTTACAAATGAGCCGCGACGCGACAAAACCAACAATGTGGTTGTGCGCCAAGCGCAGACTCAGATCAGCCTGGGCATCTGTCCAGTTTGGTCAGACTCATTGTTAAGTGCTCAAAGGGTAGCTAAGGGTCTAAGCTACCTCCATGCGGACAGCAAAGACTCTGATCAGACTGGGCGAATGCCCAGGCTGATCTGAGTCTGCGCTGGGCGCACAACCACATTGTTGGTTTTGTCGTGTCGCGGCTCAAATGTATCAACATGACACCCTTATGTCATTTCCAAATTGTATGCCTACCAGGTGAGTCGCCTGTACATCCCAGGCGAGACTAAAAAATTCAGACATCTGGAGCTCTGAATCAATCTGAGACTTTTTATCACACAATATTGCTATTTAGCTATTTGAGACAAGACACTAGAAAAGAGTTTTTACGGCATGAGCAAACTGTGACGACAAAGATCAGTCCTTACATCTGCAATCATGGTGAGTATCAAGGGGGACAACCTATGGCTCCTTAATCTAGTAATAATCATTGACAGCCAAAATCCATGACTACACAGGTTCAGATGGGCTTTCACTGTTCCCATAAGACTCTGATGCCCCTTTCAATTCAATAGTTTAGATGCCCCTTTTCTTTGACCAGATCCCATTTTCTTATGGAATTCTTCCATATTTCTCTCCTCAGTTTAAGATAAGAATACAGATAATCATAGAACAAATCTACCATAATTATCTTAAAAAGTAAGACAGTTTCATCAATTAGCCATATTATGATACTTTGAACAAGTTGATTTGGCTAGCTCCCCTAACTGCCAAGAAACTACTTTATACAAAATATGGCAAACAATGCAGACCAAGATCAGACTGCTCCTTTACTGACCTTGGTCTACAATGTTTGCTCAGACATTTCTGTTGAAACATTTTAAGTATGACAGTAGTGAAATATGATTATGAAATGATTCTCATTACAAGAAAACCCAACTTTGGGCTGCATATGCTCCAGCTTCCCTAACTGAGTTATATGTCTAATACTGCAAGTCAGTCATGGAGACAAAAAGTTTCATATAGTACAGACAATTCTGATGACCAAAAAAAACAAAATATGTATTGATTGGTTTTCGCAAGCTCAAAATGAGCCACCAAGTGTCGAAATTTCAATTAGATATAATATGGAGCTTTCATTTTGACCGCTGACTTGTCTGACCACATTGTCATATAGTTCACATACCCAGACAACAACCTGACCTTAGACAATGCAAATATGGTCTGTGCATGCCCTGACTAAACTGCACTAATTATTAGTGCTGATCTGGGTAAGTGCAATTCACATATGGCTTGAGAGAAGTTTTCTTGTTACAAGACATAAATTGTGAAGAACAACTTCAGCAATAGCACCACATGATACTTCAAATATTCTCTGTTTATCAATGGAACTATCAGAGCCTATTGGGAATCAAAATGTTATGCTTGCAGCCAAAAGTAATGATTTGCTAATAAATAATAATTTAGACCTAAAATTTACACCTGACTGGCTCCAAGACTGATTTTTTTTTTTACACTGAATTGTGCTGACTCAGCCATTTTAGTACAAAAATTCAGCTTTAAAAAAGGTAAGGCCACTTTCAAAAAGTCTCAACAAATATGCTGTATACACACCAATCTGTTATATGAGCCATGACACGACAAAACCAACAACGTGGTTCTGTGACCAGCGCAGACTCAGATCAGCCTGGGCATCCGCCCAGTCTGATCAGAGTCTTCGCCGTCTGCAAGGAGGTAGCTTGGACCCTTTGCTACCTTTGAGCACTTAACGAAGAGTCTGATTAAACTTAGTGAATGCTCAGGCTGATCTGAGTCTTCGCTGGGCGCACAACCACATTGTTGGTTTTGTCATGTCGCGGCTCATATTTTTGCTTACTATTTGCAGACGCTTGAATTTTTTATTTCCAGCTAAACTAGAACTGCACATTTACTATGCTTGACCATGAAACATGATTGTGCTGGCAGTTCTAATGTACACAGGGTATAATCGATTCCGCTAATTTTAGCTTCCTGCAGAGACTGTACATCATATTTGGCTTCCGCCGAGACTGTCCGCGAACTCTTGCTTCCTGCCCAGACTTCTGTACATGATAAATGGCTTCCTGCAGAGACTGTCCGTGTGATTCTGCTTCCTGCCGAGGCTCTCGGCAGGAAGCAGAATCACACGGACAGTCTCGGCAGGAAGCCATTTCTCGAGGACAGTAGTCTCTGTAGGAAGCAAGAGCTCGCGGACAGTCTCGGCGGAAGCCAAATATCATGTACAGTCTCTGCAGGAAGCGAAAATTGGCGGAATCGATTATACCCTGTGATGTACAGAAGACAAAGAGACATCCTCTCAGAAATACCCTTATCCCCCTCCACGATTCCCTAATATTTGCTAGAGCACTGAATGTGATATCGCCTTGCACTTCACTCAACTCATTAGCAGCCAATATGTTTGACATTAAATTAAAAAGCACTACTTTTCTTTCTTCTTAATGACTAAACATAAAGGCCATACTTTCTGGCACCTGGGAGTACCTGTAGGTTCTATCAAATCTGGCATGCCATTAAGCACTTTGAAGCGTGGGAAAATTCTCGAAGTTACCTTTACAATCAATTCCATGATGGAGTAATTATGAAGCTTAAAGACTGCTAGTCTGCATCTTTGTACTAACAGATGTGAAGCAGGGGCAACAAGGTTTTTTTCTTTGGAGCTGGTTAAGCACTGGCCTGCTGATCTAACGGTCCCACATTCAATCACCGCTGCAGGCAGAAATCAATTGAACCAGAAAAAGGTTTCCATTGTACACAGCTTTTCATTATCACCCTCCCATCATTCTGATATGACTGAAATACTGTTGAAAAGGCCTTAAAATTGCAAGTCATCCATCCATCGATGGAGCTTCTGGGCACTATGATCAAACACCTTGTATCTGGGGTCTCAACTGAAATTTTGTTATTTCCCCTAAAAGTGAATAGGTACACTTTCAGGGGAAACAACTCTCCCATTTTCTTGTTTGCCTCCCTTCTGAATGGGGCTCTACTCTTAAAGGAAAGAATTTGCTCTTTCAAGGATTTTGTCACTCAAAGATGCAATAGGAAGTCACAAAAGTTGTTTCCCTTAGCAAAAATGATGGAAATGCATGTACATGTAGGTGTATCTATAAACTTTAATAAACACTGTTGTATCAGTGATATCTAATAATATTGGCTTAAACTACAAATAGTTTTATGACCTATGAGTTGTTGACCTAATGCCACATTCAACCTAAATTGAAAGGTTAGGAGCTAAGCTGTTTAAAAACCAAAGCTACTCAACTCTTTAATCCCTTACTGAAGAATACATGCCTGGGCAGACTGTAGTACAGTTCCTACAATAGCAAACTGATCAGGTTCTGCTGCTGCCATTCAGCCACAGGCATACTGGCAGGGGTAATATTTCAACACAGAAATTAGTAATCAAGGGCTTAAGGTTAATGGGTACACCTCCATATTTTTTCAACCATTTTTACAAATGGCAAAAACATTTGTGACTTCCGAACTTTGGAAGTTTTAAAACCACTGGTAAATAGTCATGAAACAAGAGGCCCAAATGGGCCTGATATCGCTCACCTGGCTATTGTGCAACGGAACCATTCTGATACAAAATTGGTCCAATTCCACTGACAATTTCTCATTTTCACATTTTGCTACTTTTAGTAACAGAGGCCAACTTGCCTGGTCTTTATATATTTACTTTTGAAACACCTCAATGCAAGAATCATTTTGCAACAAATTTCATCAAAATCCATTCAGGGGTTACTGAGATATTGCCAGTTTCATGTTTTGTGCTATTTTAAGTAACGGCAGATGGCGGCCATCTTGGATTGCTAAAATGCAAAAAATCGAAAAGCCTTCATGCAAGGACCATTTTGACAAAAATTTGGTCCCATTCCATTGAGATTTTCTGATTTTCACATTTTTCTATTTTTAGTAACAGAGGCCAATATGACTGGTCTTACAGTTAGATATTTTTGAAACACCTCAATGCAAGAATCATTTTGACACAAATTTCGTCAAAATCCATTCAGCGGTTACTGAGATATGGTCATTTTCATGTTTTGTGCTATTTTTAGTAACGGCAAATGGCAGCCATCTTGGAATGCCAAAATGCAAAAAATCGAAAAAGCTTAATGAAAGGACCATTCTGACACAAAATTAGTCCAACTCCATTGAAATTTTCTAATTTTCACATTTTTCTATTTTTAGTAACAGAGGCCAATATGAATAATCAACAGTTAGATATTTTTGAAACATCTCAATGCAAGAATCATTTTGACACAAATTTCGTCAAAATCTATTCAGCGTTTACTGAGATATTGTCATTTTCATGTTTTGTGCTATTTTTAGTAACGGCAGATGGCGGCCATCTTGGAATGCCAAATTGCAATTGATCAAAACGACTTCATGCAAGGAACATTCTGACACAAAATTGGTCCAATTCCATTCAAGGGTTCTTGAGTAATTGTCATTTTTATGTTGTGCTATTTTTAGTAACACCAGATGGCGGCCATCTTGGAATGCCAAATTGCAATTAATCGAAACGGCTTCATGCAAGGAACATTCTGACACAAAATTGGTCCAATTCCATTCAAGGGTTCTTGAGTAATTGTCATTTTTATGTTTGTGCTATTTTTAGTAACGGCCCCCATGGTGGCCATCTTGGATAGTCAACTGGCACAAAATTGAAATAATTCCATTCAAGAACCAATTCTGACCAAATCTGGTCAGAATTGGTTGCATTTTCTTTAGATATTGACATTTGAGCAAAATCGGCCTTGTAAACGCTAAGTAGGTCACTGTGACCTAATTCCGCTATAGATTTTTTTTATTTTTACAATTTTTAATACCAAGGTCCCACTTATGTTCCATGCAAACTTTCAACCAAATATACCAACTGGTTCTGGAGAAGAAGTTTATTTTGTTGTTTTTGCTATTTTTAGTAACGGCGGCCATCTTGGATTCTTGACCTGACCCAATTTTACAATTTTGAAACCCTGCAGTCTGGTCATGCTCCATGTGAAATTTGAGATCCATGGGCTCAGTGGTTTTAGAGAAGAAGTTGTTTGAAGTTGTTTAAATAGGTCATTTTTTGACATTGGCATTTGAGCAAAATTACACACGTAAACAGAAAGTAGGTCACTGTGACATAACTCCGCTACAGATTTTTTTCATTTTTACAATTTTGAATACCAAGGTTTCACTGATGTTCCATGCCAAAATTCAGACAAATATACCCAGTGGTTCTGGAGAAGAAGTTTATTTTGTTGTTTTTGCTATTTTTAGTAACGGCGGCCATCTTGGATTTTCAACCTGACCCAATTTTACAATTCTGAGACCCTGGAGTCAGGTCATGCTCCATGTGAAATTTGAGAACCATGGGACCAGTAGTTTTACAGAAGAAGATGTTTGAATATTTGTTTTTAGGTGTTGACGGACATTTTGCGTGACGACGCACGACGCACGCCGGACGCATTGGTATGACAATAGCTCACTATGGCCCTTCGGGCCAGGTGAGCTAAAAAAAAATCAAAATAGTAACATCTTGAGACCAATTATTTTGAACACCAGAAAAAGTAACACAATAACTAGCAAACAGAGCCATTCCCTGATCATACTCCTCCTTAGGATTAGGACTAGTCAGCTCACAGTCTAAACTGTTCCTTTGGAATGACATAGTGACTTGTTTAAACTTAAAAATAGAGAAGCCCAATGCAGAAATGATTGCTCAAGGCATTTGTATATTTACAGTAAATACTTTCGGAAGTATTTCTGAGATCTATACTGAGTTTTGTCATGCAAAAAGGTGGCTTACCATATCTAAGAACAGCAGAGACTCAAACCAGTCTTTGAATCTATGAAGTCTAGCTACAGCCTTTGTTTTGAGCCTCCAGATTCCACTGTCTACACATGATGTGTTGGAACCTCAAAAGCTCTGATCAGAGCTCAGATCAGCAAAGGCTGGTCTCAGCCAAGGCTGGTCTGAGCCTTTGCTGTTGGCATATGCACTGAGAACCCTTTTTGCAGGTCCCAGCACATATAAATACAGTAACTCCTAACAGACCCTGTAATCAGGTGCTCATCATTACAATTACAACTTTCCTGGACCATCATCCGAAGCCTCAGGTAAGCCAAATTTTTGTGGTAAAATGTGATCCTACCTTAATCATTATTACCTTACTAATTATAGTGGACTGTTCCATTTCTTAATTTGTTCAAACTTTATTTACCTACTTTGATTACACTGGCAGCTAAATGCATGATTCTCAAAGGCATAGGTTCTGTAGGCTTATGCTAATGTGGTGGAGGAAATCACATGGCTGAGCAAATGGGTATGCCCATTTCGGGTGGGACAAGTTGAAAATCTCCCTGCATGCAGAGCTTAACTGGCTCAGGGCAAGTGGAATTTTAAAGACAAGTGTATGAAAAAACATTAGATCAGCCATGAAAGCGGTGGAAACCAGCAGGCAATTTTTCTATCACATATCCAAGCCAAGAATTGGACCCTGGGTTGCAGCAGTGACAAATGAAATCAACGGCTCATAAAATTCTTGAACACACACACCAGCACACACATGCATGCACAAACACACACACATGATCCATCATTAGAACCACTTCGGCAGTTCAAAAACATACTAATCTGCACGACAAGAATTCCATGGAATTTGGTATCTTGCCTGTCTGCAAGAGCTAAACACAAAAACTTGAAGTTTGCTTTGCCGATGCAGATGCCACCTGAAAACAACACCTATGTCTCCTTCCTGCTAGTTGTGAGACAAAAAAACACTATGGCCATTTACTTCTTCCTTGAAGTTCTGAATTTATCTGGTGCTCTGCCTACTGCCTAATACAGAGCTCTAGATAAGAGGGAGTATTTAGTGATAATTAGGGATAATTTTTGTTAATACTGTATAAAAACATATGTTGTGACCCCTCATCTGAACCGTCTCGACGAGACGGTTCAGATGAGGGGTCACGACATATGGTTTCAATGAGAAATAAAAATAATTATCCCTCAATTATCATCAAATACCCCTCTTATCTAGAGCTCTGTAATAGAACAGGTGTAAACATATGCTTGGCAGACGCAGCACTGCAGATGAAGAATATACAATTAGGATCAAAATTAAATGCTTTCCTGCAATTACCATGATTATTGCTGGCCTTTAGTAGATCTACCATTGATAATTTGGCTCATTCGATGAACTCTGTATCTAAGCTGAGCTGCCCTGTTTAGAAGCTCCAAATAAGATGGGGTAACAGGGATATCAAATTAAAGATAATTTTTCTTATTGCTCAACAAAAACGTATGCTGTAACCCCTCAAAAGAACCGTCTCAATGAGACGGTTTGAATGAGGGGTCACACTATATGTTTTAATGGAAAAATAGGGAAAATTATCCCCAAATTATCCCTGTTATCCCTTCTTATCTGGAGCACTGCTGTTTCACTGTTACCTCCCTGTCATCATGAGACAGACAAGAGACTTACTACTGGGACACTCTGTAGCACTGCTGTTTTCACTGTTTCCTCCCTGTCATCATGAGACAGACAAGAAACTGACTACTGGGACAGGTTCGCCGGGCTGATTAGCGCAATCGGTAGGGCACCTGACTCATAAGTCAGAGGTCCTGGGTTCGAAACCCGGCCTGGCCACATACTTTGTTTCTCCGTCCGCTGATTCAAGAAGGGCAGTTGTCAGTTACTGGCGAAAGTATGTGCACTTAGTACTGGTTAACCGCTTAGGTATAAGCCTGCCCAGGAATAGTGTGGTTAGGTTAACTGACTGTCCTGACATGACCATAGTTGTTTACTGTGGACGTAAAGCAACAAACCAATCAATCAATCTTGCCAGGTTCAGATCCTACTCACTTGCATGTTTTTTGTGGAATTCCAATTGAAAAAGTGACCTCATGCAGTGTGACAACTTAAACTGACTGGGTATATTTTCATGGGGAAGCAACTTGGCCTATTTTTTTTTATTTTTTTTTTGCCTCTGAACAGAGAGCTCAACTCTAAAAGGGAAGAATCTGCTTCTTCAGTCCTGACCTTCAAGAGTAGACCCCTTTTTCAAAGGGCTATATCATCAAGGGAAGCAGACAGGAGGCTGCAAAAGTTGCCCCCTTTGTAAAATGGCAGAAAACCATGGAGGTGTACCTAGACACCTTAATTTATCCTAAATTTTACTATTCTGTAATGTGTCTAAAATTGCTGGTGAGAGAGCTTGATAAAATGGCTCATTTAGGAGCAGTCAGTTCCGGGTCTATATTGTTTGTTCAAGCTAGCTAGTTCAAGCACTTTTTAACCGGTATTAACGGTCATTACAGTATCACCACTTACCTCAAGACATCGTCAACATGGTTTCTGTACACCCCCTCCAACTTTTCTGCTGGAAATCCCATAGCTATTATATTGGGATAAATATCTATTAAGGGTTAAGGAAATAGTAGTCCATTTTCCACAATTCCAACAGTGTAGCGAAACAGAAAAGCCCTTACTAGAAGATACAAAGCTAGTTTTTAGGGCAGCTTTGTCTACCAGATGTTAGTGATGTTTTTTGTGCAAATTGGTGTTTATGAATCCTCCCAGCAGGCACATAACATTGAAATGACGTTGTACTGACGTCAAATGCGATGTCATGACATGGCACTGACGTCAATACGACATCATGTGCCCGCTGGGCTGGGACTCACGGCATGACTGGTGTGGAGAATTACCAGTCTGAAGCTAAATCTGAGAGTCTAAGTACTTCTAGTAACAAATTGTTCCATAAATTACTTAAGATTAGAGTTAATAATTATGTTATCTTAAATGTCATATAGAATACATTAACTTTCTAATATCTCCCTACCCGCTTATTGAATAAAACCACAAATTAGTTCATTTTAGTGTGTGGTAATTTTTCCCCTGCTCAGGTAGATTTAATTTGCATATTTCATCTGAAAAACACTGACTGGCAGTTATGTCCAGCTTTTATGATCTTTAAGGTAATCTTATGCAACAAAACTGAAATATAAAGAGTTGTGTGTCACTTTGATCCATAAGGTTTTATACCGCTTTGGCGCTTTCTGTCTGACCATCGCAGTCTGATCAAAGAATTCAGCTTTGTTTGACAAAAAAAAATTCAATATATAAAATGAAGAGCAATCAGGACAAATCAAATGGTATACAAAACACTGGTCAAGAAAATGAAAAGTCTGGTAGCATTAAACATTAAAACAATTTATCAGACCTTTTAGTAAGCCTGGGCTGTGCACAGAGTCACTCTATTTCAGACGTAGCTATCTGTTCAAAACACCAGAACTCCTCATATTCTGATGCCTTTTAAGGCTTTATGCATATTTTTGATCCTGGGGTGTCAAATGGTGCCCAGCAGGGAGTCTGGGATGACTTTTTACAAATTCCTAGTGAGAACCTCCCCTACAAGCTCTCATTTAATATTATACGAGGGTTGTTCAGAAAGTTCTGATTCTCGCCGAATAACTTTGTTTAGCGGCATGCTGGGGGCAGTTGCTTTGCATGTATTGAAAGCACTACATTTGCCTTTACAGTGATACCAAACACTATACAAAGATACATTTTCTTATTGAGGTACAACGCGTTTTATTAGGCCCCAGTCATATCACTGGGTTAAAGTCATATGTGAATTTATTTTCAGTGTGTCATTCAAGTAAAAAATCATCGTAAATACAAAATGATTTTTTTTCAGCTGTTTGTCAGTCATTGCCGTCAATATCCATTTAAAAATTAGAGGGGTAGCGAACGTTTCCAATTCATTACTTGCAAAGTAATGCGTAGTTCTAATGACGTTATTGAAATTGGCGTCAACATCATTTTCTAAGGCTGTGACAACTTCGTTTTTTATATTAATTTTAATTATTCAACAATTTTGAATTGGGCCATGCAAAAGGTTTTCCTGACAAGATTTTGAATGCTAAGGCATTTGTTTTCGTTTAAAAAAATGATGACTTTAGCAGACAGGGGGAATTCGCTACCACATAAAATGCAGATAATCCAAATTCAAATGGTAGTATGGAACCTAGACTGAATATAATTTCTGCGATATTTACAGGACAAGGTTGCCTAAGGTTTGTGTTTAGGTAGCCATGACGAAAAAAAAATAGACTGCTTACATGTGAACTATGGCCTTCTAAAGTAAAAATTCGCAGTGGCTGTAGGGTATACCCCTTTCAAAGACGTTCAAAAATATGTCCTTTAGAAAATATACACTGCGTTTGCACAGTTGTTCTGGCATATTACAACTTTATAAAGTTTCCCTATCAGAAGTTCTGTATTTATGATGCTTATCAAAATATGACATCACGATCAGAACTTTCTGAACATCCCTCGTATATTACATAATCAGACATTAGAACAGGTTCAGTCCACCAAATACTATTACAGATAACCTAGACTGGATCAACGAATACCTGAAATACTGTCAAAAGCAACACATAACCTTGGATATCTTTGCTTGAACTTGGCCCGTTCACACAAAGAACCAAGGAAGCTACATAAATGCTTGTGCATCCAAAACTGCCACTGGAGTATGTAGCACCAGGTTGGAACTCATACTTAGAAATGAGAAGCTGCAGAGGACTGCAACTCGCTGTTACTTGCAGGGGCTGGAGGAACACAAGTCAAGTCTGTCAAAAGGCCAACATTGGCTGCAGGAGCAGAGCTCCTTTACCTTCTTCAATAAATTCACACTGAGGCTGTAGCCATTGATAAAATGAAATACCTGACTCTTTCACCTAGGTTGCCACAAGCAAGGGCGTCATATAACTGGCGCCTTAGAAAATTCATTATTTTTTTCCATATTTCAGTTCTCTTTGGGATACTCTTCCAGCTTCTGTAGTTCTACAGAGTCCATCGAGCAAAGCTCTTATTTAAAAATTAAACCCCAAAATCAGAGGTACATTTATGTGTTTATGCATGACTCTGATTTACATCTAAGTTGTTGTAAATAGTTTAATGACATGTCACATATCCATTTTTTTTTTCAGTTTTTTTTAATGCTTAGTACATTCTAAGTCTATTTTCGTACACAAGTGAGCGGTTACTAGAAATACCGGAATACACTTAATTACCGGAATATACCAAAATACACCGGAATATACCGGAATATACCAAAATACACATTTTTATTTACCGAAATACACTATAATATTACCAGGATAAATGTAATATTATCCAAAATATGTCTTTGAGTAACAGCTGCATGTAAAAAACGGCAAGTGAATGACCCATACAAAGACCCCAACCAGCTTGCAATCTGCACAGTGATACCTATCCAAGGCCCATGCCCTGGTCCATTTATTCTCACTACAGATGCAAAAATAGCAATATCTGAGCTGGAAATAGTTCTTATTTATCTATTCTACCAATATTTAAGTTAATTTTGATAATAAAAATGTTTATTTTGGTGTATTCCGGTATATTCCGGTAATAAGGTGTATTCCGGTAACTCTAGTAACCCCAAGTGAGCAACATAATGGTCATGACATGACAGATATGTCATATAAAGATCTGTGTCTCAGTTCTGCTAGATTTATATCTATGTCTCACTTCTGCTAGTCGCAGATGAGATAAAAAAATTGGGTATCATTTGGGATAAGTCAACCCACCAGCTGGCACTGACTAGTAAACTTTACTTTCTTTCTTGGGGAAATCTCAACCATAATGGCATGACTTCCAGATCTATTAAAACCTGTGACGGTCATAATGCCTGTGACGGTATTGTCACGGGTTTTGTTGATACCATCACGGCAATGTCACAAATCGTCACGGGCCATTTACTGGGCCGTGACAGTTATCACGGTTTTCTTGAAACTGTCACGGAAATGTCTCAGCTATTTATTGAGTCGTCACGGGTACTTGAAATGAATCGCCCGAACGTCATTTATATTTTAACAATTACCGAACGTCAACAAGTAGAGGAAAGACCTTGGCGTCATAGTAACGTATCAGCCATTATGAAAATCCATCCAGAAAACCTGTGACACCCGCGACAAAAGACAACACCTGTGACGTTGCCAGTCCTGACTGGCTAAGAGTAGGAAACACCATTTTAAAGGATGAAGAAAACAGCACTCTTTATCGACTGAATGCTTGGTTGAACGACCGCATAATATACGCCGCATAAGAGATGTTAAAACACCAATTCCCACACATATGGAGTCTTGACACTTGTCTAAAAGCAAGCAACCTAAGTTACCTAACATTTAAATAAGCATGAGGGAGATTCATACAAAGAGTGAACAGAGATCCACAAAAAGGTGGTTCTCACTGGTTGACACTTTCCACAATGAAATTGAAATCTGAAAATGAAATTAAAATATTTGACTCAGCATTTACCAGCATGAGCTTTCCGGCCCAACAAGTAGTGTGTCAGCTTTTGAGAAACGGTCCACCCAAGCGTGGCGATAAAATACTCTTGATGTTTATGGACTGTGCATATCAAAACAACAGTGACGATTGGGGTTTGTTTGCTATTGCAAACACCATTGCAGAGGCATTTCGCATAGACCCAACCACACAGGAGTATGTTACCAAACACATGCGCGGTCATTTGATCCACTGCTTTGAACAAAATGAAATGCAGCTGCTTCCTGCTAGAACTCGAAAGTCCTCAAATGTTGATGGTGTGAGATATTCGGCATATCTCAAAATATTCTGCTCTTGTCAGATGCCAGCCAGATGGCCATTCTGTAATTTGTGACAAGTGCAGCATATGGTATCATCCTGCCCGCGAAGGACTAGAAGTTAACAACATACCTAGGAGTGGCATTTTATATTTCTGTAGAAAATGATTAAACCCAAAAGGATGGAAGAATAGATGAAGATAAAAAATAAGATAAAAAAGATAATAATCATTCAGTTATATTTTGTATAGTATTTCGTTTATGAATTATGCCCATGTTTGATGTCAAATGTGGGATCTTGCTATTGTCACAGTGTCAGAAAAAGCCGTGACAAAAACGTCACCGCAGGATTACTTGTCACGGGTTTTAGGCGATGTGCAATTGTAAGACCGTCATGTGTTTTATTTCTTCACGGGTTTTATGTGACCCCCATGACTACTGTACAACACTAGTTTTGGATGAAGAACTTCCTGTTACATCCTGAAGCCATAAACAGAAGGAAGTGTCTCCGGGTACGGTACCGTATCCCTAGACCTTGGGTCTCCAGGTACGGAACCGTACCCCGAGACTCTGGGTCTCCAGGTACGGAACCGTACCTGGAGACAGTCCTATGAGGATTGGCTCCGGGTACGGCAGTAAGTTTTCAATACTATGTATTAAGTAATTTTACCCATTTAATATATAGTCAATCCGTTAATAAAATTACTCCTTGTAAAAATTTCATTAAGTCGCCATCTTGCTAGGGAAAATAATTAATGAATAATGTGACCAAAACGATGTGTGTGTTTTATTTTTTGCATAAGAAATAACATGACGGTTTCGCGCTAACACCAATAATTGTTGTTTTTCACACCTGTTTTGTCCAAATTAATAATAAAATTCAACAATGAGTAACAGTTTTTATTCAATGGACGGACGAACGGCGTCCCGGTATTGCGGCTATGGATACTTTCCGCTGAGGTGAAATTCAATCAATTATATGGCTTTCTGTAATGTTAGTGATTATCTTTTTTGAAGGGGTGAGGGGAAGGCGGGGGCAGCTAAAACCAAATTTACAAAGACGCTCGTAATTACCGTAAATCCCTTCAAGTTGTGTGTCAGGGATTGTTAATTTGTCAGTGCATATACATGAAGTCATACGGTACATTTTCAGTGGCATTTCAAAATACTCATGATACATCTGGGCTGAGTATTTATAATTTGATGCGAGTTGACTTTTGGCAAGCTTATGATATGGGACGCGTTGACTGGTGGTAAGTTTTAAAAAAATTTGGGCGAGTTGTACTGGTCCGAGATTTTGTGGGACGAGTTGTCTTTGGTCCGAGCTGTCCTGATTCCGGCAATGCGATATCTGTTAAAAAAAGCGATAATACCTTCATAAGCACACAAATAAATACATATAATAATGAATACTCAATGTTATTTCGATTAAGTTGTGCAACAACACTTGGAGAACTTCACTTGGCGCACATGACTAGTTTGACGAAAGGCATATTTAAGAACGCTGCATGCGTTTTTTAGGCATCTGTTTTTGGTCTACATTGCTTATCGCAGAAATATCAAAAGATGGATACTTTTTTTTAAAATAAGTGTAATTGTCTATTTGTGCAGATTATAACAAGATGATAGTTGTTTGCACTCTTCAGAAGTCATTTCTGCGTGCAATTAGCGGACGATCAAATAATACACATCGGCCGTGTATTTCGCAGTTTATGTACATCAGTCAAAATAACGCAAATGACGGACTTGAAGGTTATAATTTTCCCTAGCAAGATGACGACTCGATGAATTTTTTACAAGGAGTAATTTTATTGATGGATTATTTATATTAAATAGGTAAAACTACTTAATACATATATAGAGTATTGAAAACTTACTGCCGTACCTGGAGACCCAGGGTCTAGGGATACGGTACCGTACCCGGAGACACTTCCTAAACAGAAAGGACCTTTAAAGCCTCAGGTAATCCAGCTCCAAGGAGGGCATTTGTCAATTATTTTATTAAGCATGTTCTTACGCTGATGACTAAAATTCTGGCAGCGCTATCTGGGATCAAACCAGAGACCTTCACTGGCTTCAGAAAATGAATAAGTAAACTTGAAAAGCCAGGTGTATTTTGTTGTTATTATGCAATATCAATCAAAAAGGATACAGGTAAGATCCAAGTCGAAGCCATCCTCTTGATGTCTTCTTTTATTCTTGCTCACCAATGATTTAATAGCATCCATATTGCAGAACTCTCCTAAGACTTGGACTGAATATTAAAATGCTGATTGTCAGATGGTTTCTGAACTACGACATTGTGAGTTTATAAATAAACAAATTCGATCAACCACACATTTTCAAATTGTTTCACATTTTGAGGGGTATACTGCTATTTATACATCTTTGATCTGTTTGTTCACTACCACCGCAGCTACTGTCAAACGTCCCTACATCTTATTTTCTTTGCGATTTATATCGCTAATTTTCCACTCAACAAGACTTGACTTCCAAAGAATGGCGGCGCTTCCTGGTGGATGAATAAATTTCTGCACGTCGGTTTAAAATAGGCCGCTGAACATTAACGTATGTATACAATTCAGGATATCAACTGGTGATCAATTTCAATTCAAGTTGAAATAAATGAATTTATTACGTTTACAGAATAGTTTGACGTCCAATTACACTTTATTTCATTAAAAAAGTAGTTCTTTGTTTTCGACCAGCTGACCTCGTTAGGAACGATAACTGGGTCAGCCTTCAGAAACTGTGCCACTTTAAAGAGACAGTCTCTAATGTGTGCGATTGTCTCTTTAAAGGGACACAATCACAAGTGATAATTTAACAATATCCTGTTATTTGACCAGGTAGGGAATAAACTTCATGTAAGGGACAAGTCATTTATTGCCAGGTGGGGGGGGCCGGGTACATTTAGGGGGGGGTCGGAATTTTTTTTGGTGATGTACTGGGGGGGTCGGAAATAAAAAAGCAATGGAGCAGGGGGGTCATATATTTTATTTGGCATATTGGGGGGTCAGAATTCTTCCATCAAGTCTTCTTTTTTTTTAAAATCTCTCAGCTTCTGGGGGGCAAAGCCCCCCCAGACCCCCCATTACTTATATTCTTGTGAACCTAAACTCAAGCTTAGAGACATTTACAGAAATAACACACAAACTTTGGCACTTCATATCCGAAAAAGATATTTTCCATAAATTTGCTAGTAACACAGTATGCAATTGTCAATAAAATCATGTCGGGCAGATGATTTTGTTCTGGGTTAAATTTAATGCATGCATTTGTGATATCAACTCTCCGGTTGCCTTGTCATGAGCAAAGCTATTGTGGCTTCTGGGGGCTGCGCCCCCAGACCCCCCTTCATAACTATTTTTAACAGTTTTATTGAACATTCAACAACTGATTTCGGCATGGCCATATGCAGGAAGAAAAAAGTGCAAAATATCAAAATATGTTGACAAAATTTAAAGACCATTAACCCGCATGATTTATCAACCTGTCAAAGTAAGAAAATGTTCTTTGTGTTTCATACAGGTTGCATTAAGGTCAGTCTGACTTAAAAATAGGTAATACAGTATGCGGGTGAAGGGTAGCTGGGGTGTTGGGATGGTGGGGGGGTCATAAACTTTTTTGTCACCTATCTGGGGGGGTCGGAAAAAAAATTCTGGTGAGACTGGGGGGGTTGGAAAAATTTTGGGGACTCGAATGAAAATGTACCCGACCCCCCCACCCGATAATAAATGACTCGTCCCTAAAGGGAGGTAATAAAATATGCAAATTAGGTCTAAAATATGCAAATTTGCTTTATTCAGTAAGTAAAATTCTATAAGTCAAACAAATCCAGAGGGTGGATTGGTATGGTGGGAGAGGTAGAAATATAGGCTGGTCAAATCACAGGATTATGCTGATAATTTGTTAAACTGAAAATTTACAGCCACTAATTGTGGAGATCAAGTGATATTCCCAATTTTTCGATCTCCATAATATTATCCATCTGTCCCCTCTCCAATTTGAAGAAGAGAGTAACTTGTGAATTTTTGGTATACACTATGAGAATTATTTATATAGCAATGTAGATGAGGTCAACATTAATTTTTAGAATGGTTTCTCTCCCTGAAATTCAGTTTATTTTAAGACTAGTTGTATCACTGTGTGCACCATAACTAGTTATCTGTTTGCAATACCTTCTTTATCAGTCTTTTACCAGTTGGCGACACCAGTATAAGTCAGGGATCTCCCCAGACCATTGAGGCATGACATTTGAAACATGCCTTCCTCTTCAAATTACCTTTGTAACATGCCTTAGTTTCCAATGAAAATTCATTAATGTGATATTATTTTCATTTCTTAGCCAGTAAAATTGTTTTAAATGCATTAAGGATCATCAATAAATTATTTTTAATGTAAATTTAGGCTAATTTTGACAAAATATTGCTATATCAAGGATTTTAAAAATTGATCAACAAGTCAAAATCTGATATTTGTGCTAAAAGTGACATGCTTTCTGAAATTTCTGGGGAGAACACTGTAAGTCACACTGACTTTTTGAGACGCTTTTCAATATTGTCCATCAGAAGGACCTGCTTTGTAGCATGCAGCTTCAAACTTCACAGGATGATATCTCCAATGTTTGTTCAAGTGAGTTTTGAACACGTTAAGGGAGGGTGCTCCTACTACAGTTTCTGGCAAACTATTCCAAGAGTTTATTACTCTGTTAGAGAAACTATTTGCACGCACATTGAGTCTTGATCTTTCTTTATATAACTTGAAGGAATGGCCTCTAGTTGCTGTGTATTGCGCTGTTGTAAATAACTTTTCCCTATCGATACAGTAAATACCATTTAAAATTTTGAATACTTATTAAATCAGCTCAATCTTTCTCTTCTATACTCTAGTGTTTGGTAATCCTAATTTTCTTAAACGCTCGGAGTAAGACAAATTTTTACAGGAACTGACCAGCATTGTAGCTCTTCTCTGCACGTTTTCTCTTTATAAAACCGTGTTGAACACTGGAAAACAAATTGTTGGCTGTCATATGTGTTATTAAAGCATCTCTAATAATCCTTTCCACATACCTTGATAAAACTTTATAGCATTAGGTATTGGATCAAAAGGATGTCACATACAAACATGGTTCGTCCCTTTAATTATTTTTGTACTTAAATTTTAAACTTGTTTTTTATGGATAACTACAGTCTGCTTTTGATTAAGCTGAAACTTTGTTAATAGTAACTTACTGATGCATATTGGGCCATTACCTATATTTCACAGTTCATTGAACATAGAAAAAATAGGTTTGCTTCATTTCTAAGTACCTTATTTGACCTAATTAGCGCACATGGTCCTATAAGTGCACATCATGGTAATTTTTTAGGCATACGACTGTGAGGGCACATATTTTTACTGGTCTATCTCTTAGTTTGCTAGTTTAATACAAGAGCTGAAAAATGCTACAGAATCTTTCATTTTTCGTTTGTAAAATTTTTCTATTCTTCTATGACCATTATTTAAGCAGCTTTTCTCCTACATGTATGCTATAACCTTTAAATTTGTTTCCTTCACTATATAATAAATAGTTGACATGTGCACTTATAAGAAAGAAAATTTACTTCCAAGGATTTATCTCCATTTTGAAAAAGTTTAGCGTACAGGGTGCTAAAAGGGTGACCCGGTCGATTATGGTATAGGAACTATACAACAGCATCTGAAGAAGAGCAATGTAGTGGGGACCGATGGATGGATGACATATGATGACAATCATGAGCAATCATGAGTACATGTACTTTAATTGTGCTCAGGTGAGCTGAGATCGTTTTCTTTGTTTGTGGCATATATGCCTGTATGTTTTCTAAGGACCTCTGACCCTCCTCAGGCTGCAAAAGTTGAAATATTTGGCATTTATATAAAGACGTTTTAACAGTGATTTTGAAAAATTATCATGCCTCAAGACTAACTTAAACTGATTTTATCAAGAGGAGGAGTACATGAAATTTTCAGTCTCTGAAAATAAATTCATTTTTTGTTTTTTCTAATATATCGAAATTTTAATTGACAACTATGCTCAAATTGACGCTGATACTACTGCTGCTGATGTTATGCAATATTTTTTCAATAATAAAAACTTGAGCCTATTTTTAGATATAAAGGGTATACATACCCCACCCACTTTTTCAGCTGTAGACTATCTTTCTCGCCCCCCCCCCCCTCCCCCCGTGCCTCAGCAGGCAACTCACATATAATGCGTATTATGATAGTACACACATACATGCAAAGTGGCTAGCTGAGGCATGGGGGGGGGGGGGGGGGGGGGGGGGAGCATCTTTAAACAACTTTTCCTGTTTCCATTACATTTAATTATAAAATTTGGCTTTTTTCACCAAAAATCGACGTCTATGTGCTAAAAAATCAGAATTTAAATTCATAGCCAGTTAAGATAAGCTGAGAGCAACAAATTTTGAGAGAAATTCTTGGGTGTATCAAGAAATTTATTTTGACTAATTTTATAGGCAAATTAACATTACAACTGACAGAGGTCCTTTATGGCATATAAGGACTCCCACTTCCTTTCAGGGTCCCTAGCGTGATCTCCAACTTATTTGTCTTCCAGCTTCCAGAGCATTTGCTTCATCTTGAAAAGATTCTCTTGTACATCACCTTGTTGGTAATTGGGGGCATATTTAATGAAGTGAATCACAACACGACAAAACCAACAAAGTGCCATGTGCACCCAGTGAAGATTCAGATCGGCCTGGACATCCACCCAGTCTGATCAGTCTTCGCTGTCAGTATTGAGCTAGCTTCCCTTAAAGTGCACAGCAAAGACTCTGATCAGACTGGACAGATGCCTAGGCTGACCTGAGTCTTCTTGTGACGCACATGCCACTTTGTTGGTTTTATTGTGTTGTGGCTCAAGTAATGATAGTCTCTCTCCACTTCACTCTATTTTCAATTTTTACTGCCCTGTGGGATGACTCAAAGTGTATGCCTGTCCATTTCATAACAGCCTCCTCCCATCTCTTCTTCTGATAGTCAACTGTTCCTTCTTGAACCATTAAGGTAACCTCATGTTTTTCTGTCATTCTTACACAGGGAAACAATTTTGCTGACTTCCTATTTGCTTTTATGGGAAATGAAACCATCCTAAACTGGGGTCTTCCCTTAAAAGAAAGAATTTGCTCCTAAGGGATCTTTCCTGTTAAGAGTTGACTCCTTTGAGAGGGAGGCAGAAATGATATTGGCAAAGTAGTTTCCCCATAGAGTGTATCAATCGATTTGAAGCCTGGGTCCGAGGTTATACAACTTGAGTATAATCTCAAACTCAAAATAAAGCACACTGATTGGCTGCTTCCTAGCATGTTTGAGAATGTACTCAAGTTTCATAATCTCCGAGACTGGAGTCTTCTTGCTGTTTCTGCAGTCAGAATCATTGTCTCATAATTTAAAAGGAATATAAAAATACCAAAGAAGCATAGAGCTGCATGGATGTGCTCTCCCTGATCTTCCATACTATTTTCAGTTTTGCAAGAGAGAAAATGGCAAAGTGTCAAAAATTGCTGGGGCATATGGCAAATAGTACAGCCACACAGGAGTCTTATTGCCCTCATAGTATACATATTCAGTATCATTAAAACATTTAAACCAGTTTAGGAGTTAAGGAATGAACAAGATTGTTTAAGAACATATAGACAAACAGGAGCAATAACTCTGTAATAAATGATTGCAGAGTTACCTCATCTTTACCAAAATATTTTACACATCAAAAACTAAAAGTATACCAAAAATCAGCTTCCTAGGTGAAGCAGTTCAGAGTTGGAAAATGCCTAAGTCAAACAAAGGAGATAATTCAGTAAGAAAGTATGCCAGATTGTCATTCATTAAAATATTTGACAACCTTAAGGAGTTAACGGAATGAATGGAAAATTAATGAAAGGGCAGATAATTCAGAAAATAAGCCAGAGTTGCTGTTCCTATTTGTGATATATCGCCTCAATATTATACACATTCTTATTAAGTTTCAAAACTTTTTCAAAAGGTTGAGGAGTGATGGAGTGAACAAGATTGTTTACTGACGGATGGACCACACCATAACATACTGTGTTGTTTTTTCTCAAAACAGCGGAGTAAAAAACTTCCATTTGTTGACTACAGGGTTATTGCCCCTGTTTGGAAATATATGTGTAGCTATGAAGCTCAAGAAAATCATGGCCTAGGGTTTTGAAATTTCATAAATGGAATGGCCATGTAAATAAGTGGACCTGTAACATTTTAGTAATTTTCCTACAGTGAAATGGTGAAATGGGCATGTATTGCCCTGTTTGTGATGAAAGTTTTAGTAATGGTACAAAATCAAAACAACATCAGTTTTATGTGTAAAATTTATTACATTTATAAAAAAAAATTCAGATAAAATGCAAGATGCATATCAGTGGTCCAATAAAGGTGGTTTTGCGGATAATTTAGGATAAGCCCCG
The DNA here is from genome assembly GCA_963989385.1 of Ctena decussata. Taxonomy (NCBI): domain Eukaryota; kingdom Metazoa; phylum Mollusca; class Bivalvia; order Lucinida; family Lucinidae; genus Ctena; species Ctena decussata. The sequence continues at coordinate 106,997,773 of OZ022500.1, read as the reverse complement.
ACACGACAAAACCAACAAAGTGGCATGTGGCTCAGCGAAGACTCAGATCAGCCTGGGCATCTGCCCATTCTGATCAAAGTCTTTGCTTTGGCTTAAAGGGTAGCTTAGGGTCTAAGCTATCTCCATGTCGACAGGGAAGACTCTGATCAGATTGGGCAGATTCCCAAGCTGATCTGAGTGTTTGCGTGGCGTACATACCACTTTGTTGGTTTTGTCGTGTCGCGGCTCAGATACTTTCTGTTTCTATTCCATAAAATTGTTTGTTGGACTACGAAAATGTTGTGACTGCCTTGATGAAGCAATTCTAATGAGCACCACAATATATATTTTGGGTGAGATATATAAAATTTATCATCCTAGAATTAGCTTTAAAACTACACCTTACCTGGACCTCTTTGGATCAACAGTGTTTTAAAACCACTTCACAAATAAAATTCTGTTAAAATCATTGTTATCAGAGCAGACCATAACCACATTGCCTAGAAATATTCCAGGCCCATCTCACTAGCAACCAGCCAGCAGTTGCAACTGTGAGATCATAGGTGAGTATTTACAACTGAAAAACTGACCATCTGAAACCAGCATGAAATCCAGCAAAACTGGCCGAGGGCTCTAGAAAAAGAAGTATTGGATGATATTTCTGAGATATTTTTCTTTCTTTAGCATAAAATGGTATGTTTTGACCTTGGCAAGGTGGTCCTTATTAGTGGATAATGATACTCAAAATTGTTGGAGGGGAGATAAATTGTCATTTTCATGGGAGCAAATTTCTTTTCAAGTAGATGTGTCAGTGGAGCTGTAAAATTCTATTTGCAACAAAAGAAACTGACAATATATCTCCTCAAATGACAATTTTCAATACAGCTGTCTCATTCTAAAGCACTCTCACATTTTCTGAAAAATGCAAAGTAGAGCACTTAGAAAGGTGAAAATGGCACTTTCACCTTTCTAAGTGAACTACTTTGCATCAAAACTATTTGCTTTAAGCAACATATAACCAGACATGAGCCAATGAAAATCAATGTTTCTTTATAACGTCAGGTTTCCAAAAGTATTTCACAGGATTTGTAGGGCATACTATTGCAAATTTTTAATGTAATCCATGCAGACTTTGTTTTATATTCATAGGTGCATTTAAATGATGAGTCACACTGTGTTTGTACAGAAAATCAAAGAAATTATCTAAAGAATTATCATCAAATAATTACATTCTTGGTGTATTTACTGAAAAGCCCTATAGTAAACCATTGGAACCTAATGTAGTTTACATTCCAATAATTACATTGAGCCACGCGACGTCAATGATGTCAAAATAAACAATGACTCTCTACAGTCTGATTGGACATCGGCGACGCCATGACGTCATTTACGCTGTTCGGATGCTAGCAGAAAAACTGCGTGTACATGTTTTACTGTTTCAATTTTAGCGCTCATATATGATTTTTCATCGAGATTTTGATTGAAATGAATGTAAATATAAGCAATGAACTTAATTTTTCTGAGATTAATCGAAGTGTAAACTACATTGGGTCACTAGCAAAGTTAACATGAACCCCTTCGGGGCTCATTCACTTTGCACGTGACCCAATGTAGTTTACACTTCGATAAACCTCAGAAAAATGAAATTCATTCCTTAAATATGCACCTGACCTACAGTTATGTGAGCTAAGAACATAATATTATGTGACCAGTATGGGTTGAATCAACCTGTATGCACATCAGATCTGTAGTGTTTGAAAAATATCCCTTTAAGTGATATCTTTGTTTCCATCATACGTTTTACAAAGATCCTGAAAAACAAAACATATTTGTACACGTCAATAGCTGCAAAATTATTCAGTACAGTGCTCCCGATAAGGTGGGTTTTTTAGGATAATTCCGAGATAATTTTTCTTATATCTCACTAAAAATGTATGTTGTGACCCTGTCACCAAGACAGTTCTAATGAAGTGTCACAACATGAATTGATATGTAGAAATATGGGAAATTATCCTTAACCCTATTGCACTCAGAATGCAGAATATGAGAAATAATCCTTAACCCTATTGCACTCAGAATGGCTTTTGCACTCATCCTGAGTGCAAAAGGATTACATTATCAATGTTACCCCTTCTTATCTGAAGCACTGAAGTTTCAAAAGTAACAAATTTGTAAGGCATATGTTGGCCCTTCGTACTGATCAGGGATGTTACATGTATTACTGTAACATTACTTTGATATGCCACGAATCTGCACAACTTTCCTGCTTAAGAATTTTTTTAAAAATATTTCTTGTTGCAATTAACATATCATGGAACATTTGCGACTATAATATTCTTTTTTTTTTTTTTTCAAAATTGTAAGAACAGCAATGATTCCTATCAAACTGGCCATTCACTCAGGCAGTTTGAGACTAATGATTACACGTGTCCTATGTATCTTTTGCTGACCTCAAGCTCATACATGTACATGTACTATCTAAAATTAAAGGTGTATGGATACACCACAGAGGCAGCACTTTATGCTGAAGGGTAAGGGAGCCAAACCTAGCAGAAAATATCTTCCCTGCTGTTTGAATCAATTTTCAAAAGGGCTTATCTTAAAGGAATTAATATGCTGCCTTAACTGGGGACTACTCGTAAAATAAAGACTATGTTCCCTTCATTTGATATTAGCCCCATATTAGGAGGAAGGCAAATACATCTGGGCCCAGTTGTTCAAAACTAACGGCGTCGTTAGTTAACGGGACTTTAAAATTTCAAATGATAATGTCTCAAATACGCCAATATGTTTTGTTGAAAAAATGTGAGAAGCTTTTGCAGTGCAGTGCAGTGCAAAAGCTTCTCACATATTTTTAACAAAAAAATATCAGTGTATTTTGTAATAAAGTTGCAAAACACTTAACAAATTGACCTCTTAACGAGCTCATTAAGCTAACGATGCTTTGAACAACTGGGCCCAGGATGACAGTGATGGCTTCCGGGAGTGTATCCATTGACATTAACTGAAATAAATAGTAGTACAGTATTTCTTCTAATAAACACTTCCTCTATAATAGAGGCACCCTCATTTTTTCTGTAAGAAAAAGTGGCCCAATTTCACCATGACTGGTGTAAGACCACCCATATTTACGATTTATTGCCAAATTTTGCCTCAAGAATGCCATTTATAACTGCAACACCCTCGGGGCATTTAATAGATGAAATACAATATGTAAGTAAAAATTTAACTAAAATGAACTTTCATCAAAAGAAATGTTTAATTATCGGAGTCACAAGCCGCACCCACAATGGAACGTATCTATCACTGTGTTGAAAAGTTTTTTCTGTCACACGTGTTGATGATTCATACAAGCGTTCGTGTTCCTGCAATATAAAAAGAAACATTATCAAAAGAGCTCCAGGTTTGAAGGGGTAACTGGGATAATTCAAAGATAATTATTCTTATTTCTCAACAAAAACATATGAGCCGCAACACGACAAAACCAACAATGTGGTTGTGCGCCCAGCGCAGACTCAGATCAGCCTGGGCATCCGCCCAGTCTGATCTGATTCTTTGCTGTCCGCATGGAGGTAGCTTAGACCCTTAGCTACCCTTTAAGCACTTAACGAAGGGTCTGATCAAACTGGGCGGATGCCCAGGCTGATTCGAGTCTGCGCAGGGCGCACAGCCACATTGTTGGTTTTGTCGTGTCGCGGCTCATATGTTGTGACCCCTCATTAGAACCATCTCGCCAAGACGGTTCTAATGAGGGGTCACAAAGTATGTTTATTATGGAAACATAAAGAAAATTATTCCTAAATTATCCCTCTTATCCCTTCTTAACCGGAGTACTGACAATCATAACTTAATAGTCATAAGCTGACTGTCAAATTCTTATTCTTGGGGCATAGTATAAGCCATGAATAAGGATGTATGCAAGCTACCTTATCAACACTGGACTTCTGGGGCCAGTTGTTCGAAACTAACAACTTTGTTAGTTAACGTTTTTTTTCAAATTTCAAATGTTAATCTCTCAAATAGGCCAATATTTTTTGTTGAAAAAAATGAGAGAAGCTTTTGCATTGCAAAGGCTTCTCACCTTTTTTTAACAAAAATAATTCAGTGTCATTTGTTATTAAGTCATAAAACACTTAACAAGCTGACCTCTTAACAAGCTCATTAGGCAACCAATGCTTTGAACAACTTTCTTGAAGTTTTTTCAAACAAGTACTTATGGTTATATAATTCTATTCTGTTGTGCTTCTGTAATTTCAGTGAAATTAAGCCATTTAAGTTAAGTATCCACCAGGATTCATTCCTATACTTTATATATCATCACATTTGTATAATCACAATTCAAATTTTGACACCAACAGACCTGATCAGATTTTGCACCAATTTTCACAACCTGAAAGTGCCACCTTACCTGTTTTAGCTGATGCTGTAGTTTGCTGTTGGTTGTTACCATGGCAATCTGGCACTCTAAATCTCTATACACTGACCTATGACCTGAAAAATTATCAAAAATGCTGACATTTTGATAATAGGTGTTGTGTATTCAAGTAACAAAATTTGGTATGATTTGAAGATCAGAGACTATAAAAGTGAAAGGGGGGCATTCTACTTAAAACATGTTGCCCCTCATTAGACCACCTCAGCAACAAAACAAAGGTTATTTCCCTTATTAGAGCTTCCTTGCCTTGCAACAATATGGCCAGTCATTAACAGAACCCTCTAAGGATTCTCCATAAGAACATAATTATTATGTTGTGGACCATCACTGCAAAACGAGGACAGTTCTAATCCAGAGCTACATCGGGGTCTGAGGTTATAAAACTTGAGTATAATCTCAAACTCAAAATAAAGCACACTGAATGGCTGCTTACGAGCACATGCTCGGAAGCAGCCAATCAGTTTGCTTTATTTTGAGTTTGAGAATGTACTCAAGTTTTAAAATCTTGGGACCAGGGCCTGACAAATCCACTGTCTGGCTGCACATCAAAAGATAAAATTTTGCCTGGCATGTAATTTGTTTTTCTTAGTCTATTCTAGTCTATCCTATAACCTTGCGAGGTCATGGGGCACCACAGATGACTTTGCAACACTCCCATTCCACTTAGTCCTGTCTTCAGCTGCCCTAGCTGAGCTAGCCTAGTCCATCCCTGTACACTCTTTTAATATGTCTTCCCACCATTTCTTTTGTCTACCTATTCTTCTTTTTTCCTTTCACTGTGCCCTGCAGAATTGTCTTTGCTAAGCCAGAAGACCTTGATATGTGGCCAAACCACCTTAGTTTCTGTTTCTTGATCATGGTCAGGAGTTTGTCATATTCTTCCAATGCATGCTTGGATCTTTCTGTGAACATCCTCATTAGTAACATGGTCTTTGAACAAGATGTTCAATATTGTTTTTCTTACTAGCCCAGAAAGCTGTATATACATGTATTATATAAGGAAGCATTTTCTAGTAGAAGCTTTTTACCAGAAAAGTAGATCAAATTTGATTTGTCAGGCCCAGGCTAGACTTCTGGCACACATGTCCATTCCTTCCAATAGGATCCTGCCATTGTAAATATACAAAGAATCATTTTGGATTCTTATATTCTTAGATGGCTCTGCAATAGGTTCTTACTATATTTTAAGACTCCTCAGTAGTTTTTCTCTGGCTAACTTACCAAAGTAGGTGATCCTATAAAGGTAAGAACAGGTAGTGCTGAGTGGTTTTCTTCTGGCTTACTTTAAATACTGAAATTAGGCAATCCTATAATAACTTACCAAAGTTAGGTGATCCTATAAAGGTAAGCACAGGTAGTGTTGAGTGAGGTAGATAATACCACAGGCCTTTACAATGAAATGTCCAGTGTTTCCGATAGTATTCAAACATTGATATTCTATTCTCCTGGCAAGATGAACACACTTGGTCGAAGAAATGTTTTGCTATAAGAGTGTATGCTGGTGGGACACCACCCGACACTCCCTTTGCCTTGTAGAAACCATTAGCCTGGAAAGAATATAAACTTAAAGCTTATAGACATACATTGTAATAAGAAACGCCGGGCTACGTAGCCCAATCGAAAGGGCACCTGACTCATAAGTCACAGGTCCTGGGTTCGCTACCCAGTCTGGCCACACACTTTTGTTTCTCCTTCTGCTGATTCAAGAAGGGCAGTTGTCAGTTACTGGTGAAAGTATGTGCACTTAGTACTGGATAACCCCTTAGGAGGTCTAAGCCTGCCCAGGATTAGTGTGGTTAGGTTAACTGACCGTCCCGATATGACCATAGCTGTTTACCGTGGACTTAAAGTAACAAATCAATCATAACATATAAACTGTTAAAATAATTTTCAGAAACTCTATAAGATGACTTACTCCATACAGCATAAATGCAACTGCTTAAACTGTTCTTTATACAATGACCTTTAACATACATGTGATGAACTCCCAATGACCATGTGGGAGATTTGGATTTCATTTCAGGGAGATTGAGTTCTCCATCAGGGAGACTTTTTGACGGCAACTTTGATGCGTCGTTTCACGTACTTTACTGTATTTTTTTCTTATTTTAAAACAGAACATGAACTATAGTATAGTTTGTCTAGTTTACTTTTGAGTAACTCCCCCAGCCCCTCCCCCCCCCCTCCCACACACACACAAAAACCACCTCCTTTCTTTAATTATTATAATTATTCATTTATTACTATATTATTGTTATTTGTATCATTGGTTTGGTATCTGTCTGGCACAGAATCTAGCTTTTGCAAAAGGGTATACTTGAGATTTCATACAGATTTGCCTCCCTTGAAATTTCTATATCAGTTTTATCTACTTATCTTCTTTCATAAACAAATAAGTTTTGTTTAAAGGTACTCAGAGCTGTAAAAACTGATAAAAATGTTTATAACAATGTTCAAATTCTGTTTTTGACACAAACTATACCCATGCACAAGACAGAACTAGAAATGTTTTTCAGAGAAAAACTGATGTCCCCCCACCAGCCCATTTTCCATCCCCTATAATGAAGTCCTCCTGTGACCTTGAAAATGAGGTCAAGGTCACCAGAATCTGATCAGCTCTTAAGCTAGTCCCAGTGATGTATTCCTGCAAGTTTGGTGAAATTCCATCTATTGGTTCATGAGATATTATGGGTACAAGAAATTGTCATCTAAGTCCTCCAATGACCTTGAAAATGAGGTCAAGGTTGCCAAAATCTAAATCAGCTCTTAAGCTAGTTCCAGTGAAGTATCCAAGCAAGTTTGGTGAAATTCCATCCATTGCCTCATGAGATATTGTGGTAATAGGAAATTGTCATCTAAGTCCTCCAGTGACCTTTAAAATTAGGTCAAGGTCATCAAAATCTAAGCAGCTTTTAAACATGTCCCAATGATGTATCCGTGCAAGTTTGGTGACATTCCATCCATTGGTTCAGGAGATATAGTGGGTACAAGAAATTGTCATCTAAGTCCTTCAGTGACCTTGAAAATGAGGTCAAGGTCATCAAAATCTAATTGGCTCTTAAACTTGCCCCAATGATGTATCCATGCATGTTTGATGAAATTCTATCCATTGGTTCAGGAGATATAGTGGGTACAAGAAATTCTCATCTAAGTCCTCCAGTGACCTTGAAAATGAGGTCAAGGTCATCAAAATCTAATCAGCTTTTAAACATGTCCCAATGATGTATCCATGCAAGTTTGGTGACATTCCATCAATTGGTTCAGTAGATATAGTGGGTACAAGAAATTGTCATCTAAGTCCTTCAGTGACCTTGAAAATAAGGTCAAGGTCATCAAAATCTAATTAGCTCTTAAACTTGCCCCAATGATGTATCCATGCATGTTTGATGAAATTCTATCCATTGGTTCAGGAGATATAGTGGGTACAAGAAATTCTCATCTAAGTCCTCCAGTGACCTTGAAAATAAGGTCAAGGTCACTGAAATCTAATGAGCTCTTAAACTTGTCCCAATAATGTATCCATGCAAGCTTGGTGACATTCCATCCATTGGTTTAGGAGATAACATGGGTACATGCGGTCTGGCCACATACTTTCGTTTCTCCTTCCGCTGATTCAAGAAGGGCAGTTGTCAGTTACTGGCGAAAGTATGTGCACTTAGTACTGGTTAACCGCTTAGGAGGTCTAAGCCTGCCCAGGAATAGTGTGGTTAGGTTAACTGAACGTCCCGACATGACCTTAGTTGTTTACCGTGGACGTTAAGCATCAAATCAACCAACCAACCAACATGGGTACATGAAATTGTCATCTAAGTCCTCCAGTGACCTTGAAAATGAGGTCAAGGTCACCAAAATCTAATCAGCTCTTAAACTTGTCGCAATGATGTATCCATGCAAGTTTGGTGAAATTCCATCCATTGGTTCAAGGGATATCACGCACGCAAAGTGGTTACATGAAATTGTCATCTAAGTCCTCTAGTGACCTTGAAAATGAGGTCAAGGTCACCAAAATCTAATCAGCTCTTAAACTTGTCCTAATGATGTATCCATGCAAGTTTGGTGAAATTCCATCCATTGGTTCAAGAGATATCGCGCACGCAAGAAACTGTCACGCCGACGCTGACGCCGACGCCCGGGATCCGCACTGAAAACAATATGTACCCCCTCACCTTTGGTGGGGGGACATAAATATCAAAACTTTCATGCGTAACTTTTACACCATTAACGATCAATGTTATCGGCCATATATAATAATCCAGATATCATTTGCCATTCGCGGGAAAAAGTACCTTACGGAGTGAGCGACAAGTGAAGACACCGATCAGCCTGCACCTCTGTGAAGCCTAAACAGAGTTTTGCATTTGTTGTCTATGCGTATAAGGGAATCTAAGCCGTGAAAACAACTCTCCGACTGTATTGCGCATGTTTATTTTGTGTAGTTGTGACACAGGGCTATCGGCTTCTTTTCACGTGACGTGACATGTCTTCTTAAACACATTTCGTTGGTAATTCTTACAAGGGTCAGTGAGTTTATTAGTGACCTGAATAATGGGATTAATGTCAACAGACATGATGTGTTTGTTTATTGCACAGTCAAAACAATATTTGATGCTGTGAATACAGGTCAATACACATGTGGATATATCCTTACTGGCAGGGAAAAAGGGCATGGCGTTGGAAAAGGGGTATCAGAAAAAAAATATGAAGGGAAAACTCAGCATCCGGGAGATTCTGAAGGCTTTCCGGGAGCACGGGAGATGGACTTCATTTCCGGGAGACACCCGGATGAACCGGGAGACATCACATGTATGCTTTAAGATCTATGCATACACAGCCATGTTTTTTATGAAGGGAGACAACTTGTGATTCCCTATTTGCATTCCTGAAAACTGAAGCCCCTAAACATAGTGGTAGACTCTTAAAGGAAAGAATTTGCTCCTAGAAGGCAAATTCTTTCCTTTAAGTGTTGACCACCATTTAAAAAGGGAGACAAAAAAATGACAGAGTTACTTCCCCTGGAAGTGTATCTATTCCCCTTAAGGACTCCAAATATTTCAGAAAATCACAATTATGGCACAATAATACCTACCTGAGGAGATGCAGTCAAAATCTCATACTGTGCTTTTGATTCATTCAGAATCTCTTCCATATATTGTTCTGTCAAGTTAAAATATCCTGAGGCTAATAATATCCTATCATTCTCTTCTGCTTTACACAACAATGTCTTAGTCACATGTTCATCATCACAGATCTCAAAAGGTCCCATCTGAACAAGGGGAAACAGCCATGTGTCCACAGTATCACAGTCACTAGATTCCACTGTACAAGAGTCAAAAGAGTTTGTTGTTTTGTGTCTTTGAAGAACTGATAAAACTTTCTTTTTTGCTGCAGCTTTAAACCTCTCTCCATTGTCTGAGTCTGAAAAGATAATCACAATTGTTGACTTCCTATTTCCTTCCCTGGATGACAAAGCCCTACCAAAATGGGGTCTACTTTTATAGGAAAGAAATTTTCACCTACTAGGGGAACAAATTCTTCCCTTTAACCCCGCTAAGGCATTTGCCAGGTGATCTGATAATACACCAGAACCACCCAATATCACAGGGGTAATACCAATATCACAGGGGTAATACCAATATCACAGGGGTAATACCAATATCACAGGGGTAATACCAATATCACAGGGGTAATACCAATATCACAGGGGTAATACTAATATCACAGGGGTAATACCAATATCACAGGGGTAATACCAATATCATGGGGGTAATACCAATATGCTTGACTGTTTTGACACCTGATCTAGTCTTGTGCAAAATAGCTGTCAACCGAGAGTTTGGTAAAAAATATACCCACACCGGCAAATAATACTTTTGAAATGACTGTCAACACAAATGATACTTTTGTTGATTGTCCTGAATGGTAACTAACCTACTTGGTTGACAGCACATGTTGGATAACTGGTATTACGGTAGTTCTTCTAAAATTTCGCACAGAAAAAAAAAATTATCTTATTTGCTGTCCGAAATTTTAGAAATTACCATTTCGCATTTTTGTCAGTGCTCGAAATTTTAGAGTTTGTACATTGCCGCGGTATTTCGGACTCAGCAGGAACAGGTTATGTCACAGTGCACTATGCGAGAATAAATCATATCTCCCGGCAGGTCACAGTGGGAACCTTGTTAACAAGTACTTATCTTCACCGCAGGTGTAATCCCAAAATGAAAGAAAATCATTTCAGTCTAAAGTGTCCTAATTAAATCTGACCGTTTATTTAATAATTGGCAGACTGTTACATGTTCAAGAGAAGGACAGAAGCGGCCGTGTGCCACTCAAGACAGATCAGGCGGAAATATCTTGCTCCCAACATGCATAACATAAAGGTTTTCTTTCAACAGTGCGAGGTTGCCCGGAAAAAAGAGCAAAACCATCTGCCGCATTTAGAAATGTTTTTACGTCTTTTCCATTTAACTTCAAAGTATATAATCAAGGTTGGCAAATGACCGGTCAATATGAGTATTGACCAGACCGGTGGTCATTACTGGTTATAACCGGTTATTACTGGTTGATTAGTGGTCGATTGGTCGATTGAAATAACCATGGTCAGTTGGAAGATACTTAGGATTTGTTATCCCATTTTTACTGGAGTCTATAAACAGAGATAAAATAGTTTCAATACAAGATAATACAGGCTTAATTGAAAATGTGTTTTATGAGTTGCTGTTGCCTAGAACTGTATTTAAGAGGCCGTAAAACGTACAAAATCTGAATGTTAATAGTCTCAATCAGACTGAATCATTACCACCCAACTTTCAGTTCAGACTAGAGACCTCTTACTTATTTTCTGTAACCATTAATAAACTAGAAACATGGTAACTAATAGGGCCCCGCCTTTATGAAACTGTTGACGACATTTAAGTCATATGTGCCCAACCAGAAATAACAATACCAGCTTTCTATTATCATGTTGTTCCTTCATATTCAATATGTTGTTTGAAATTAAGCCTCTGGTAGTGTCATTAAGATATGGGCAAAATACAAAATCATAATTGATTGAAACATGGGCAACAACTCTGTGAAGCAGGAAACTGATGTTAGCATTCTTGCATTCTGCACACCTTCAGATCATCTAATGATGCTTTATATTTGTACCAAGTTGTATAAAAATATCTTCAAAGGCTTTAAAGTTATACAGCAGAAAAGATTGCCATACCTAAAATACAGAAGGGAATGTGTAGTTATGGTTCTTTTTCTCTGCACATTGTCTGATGATGTTTATATTTGTACCAAGTTTTGTGAAAATATCTTTAACAGTTTTAAAGTTAGAGAGCGAACATGTTTTCTAGACTGTAAACTACAAAGGGGAAAAATTCTGTAAAAAATGTAGATGAAGTTACAGTTCTTGTTCCCTGCTCATTGTCTGATGATGCTTTATATTATGTACAAGTTTTATGAAAATAACTTTTATGGTTTTTAAGCTATAGAGCGGACATGAATTCTATATTTAAGATTACAAAGGGGCATAATTCAGTAAAAAATGTAGGCAGAGTTAGGATTCTTGTTCTCTGCACATTACATGATGATGCTTTACATTTGTACCAAGTCTTGTGAAAATATCTCTAACAGTTTCAGAGTTAAAGAGCGGACACGATTTTTGGACTCAAAATTACAAATGGGCATAATTCAGTAAATAATGTAGGCAGAGTTATGGTTTTTGTTCTCTGCACATCGACTGATAATGCTTTACATTTGTACCAAGTCACATGAAAAAATCTCTAAGGATTTCAGAGTTATTGAGTGGACACGATTTCTGTACTCAAAATTACAAAGGGGCCTAATTCAGTAAAAATTGTAGGCAGAGTTATGGTTTTTATTCTCCGCACATTGTCTGATGATGCTTTACATTTGTACCAAGTCTCGTGAAAATATCTTTAATGGTTTCAGAGTTATGGAGCGGATACGATTTCTTTACTCAAAATTTCAAAGGGGCATAATTCAGTAAATAATGTAAACAGAGTTATGGTTCTTAATCTCTGCACATCGTCTGATGATGCTTTACATTTGTATCAAATCTCGTGAAAATATCTTTAAGAGTTTCAGAGTTATGGAGCGGACACGATTTCTTTACTCAAAAATACAAAGGGGCATAATTCAGTAAATAATGTAGGCAGAGTTATGGCTCTTGTTCTCTGCACATTGTCTGTTAATGCTTTTCATTTGTACCAAGTCTCGTGAAAATATCTTTAATGGTTTCAGAGTTATGTAGCGGACATGATTTCTGTACTCAAAATTTCAAAGGGGCATAATTCAGTAAATATTGTAGGCAGAGTTATGGTTCTTGTTCTCTGCACATCGTCTGATAGTGCTTTACATTTGTACCAAGTCTCGTGAAAATATCTCTAATGGATTTAGAGTTATTGAGCGGACACGAAATGATGACGGACGGACAAGGTGATTACTATAGGGCCTCCACAGACTTTGTCTGGCGGGGCCCTAAAAATAAATAGGAAAGCAAATGCAAGTAATAAAAATTAATAATTTTAAAAGTAGCTTTTTCATATTCATTAAAAATATTTAGCTCAGTAACTAATTTAACTGAAGCAGTTAACTGAATGAAAGTACAAAAAAAAAATGAAACAATTTACTTCAAAGAGATCATCTTGTTCAGATTAGTGATGCTCTCTTTGCTAAAATGCAAATTGGTCTGGCTTCTTACATAAGAAGACAAAAGTGTGAAAATTGTAATGAAAACACTTACTGTTAAACAAGGGACAATTCTAACTTTAACTGCCCCAGAACAAACAAAACTGTCAAAATACTGGGCCTGTCTCTCAAACTGAAGAAGGTGTGTCCAGTTTACGAGAATTATCCAATCACTAGGCTTAAAATGCACAGGGTAATTTTGTGACACCTGTGTTTATTTAGATGTGTGGCCATTCTGTTATCTGCTGTTATCAGTGAAGTTAATAATTAAAGTTAATCAAAGTGTCATAATAGTGTCAAAATGAAGCCCAAAGACCCTATATGGAACTTCTATTCTGCCCTTGATTATGAAAAAAAGACTGTTGTTAAGTGCCTGGACTGTAATGCAGAAGTCAGTGCTAAGGTCTTGAGACTGAAATCACACATGATGAGTACCCTTGGCAGGGACGAAACAGTTCATTTTTTTCTTTTTTCAATATACAGAACATATTAAAACCTGACCAAATATATCAGTCCACCATTAAAACACAAAGAACCACTTAAAATTTCCAATCGACCATTCTGACTAGTATTGACCACTTTGGGGAGTATTGACCAGGGCGGTTATAACCGGTTAAAACCACTGGTTAAAACCAGGGGTGGTTTCGACCAAGGGTGGTTTCGACCACCCAACCTTGTATATAATGGCATGGCACCTCTAAGCCGCCTCTCAACTTCTGATAAAGTATTTTGCCAGCAACGATATCTCTTTGAGAACATGACCAACAGTCATCATGCATGTATTTCGCCATCAATCTAGCGCCTCTCTGACAACCGGTTCCCAGTAGACTTCCACGAGACAAATTCATTTCTACCTTTTCCGCTGTAATGCCAATGTAACTTTGATACGTCGCATGTTTTTTTGTTTTTGTTTTTTTTAAACAAGTTTTTGGCATGCGGTATACAATTCAATAAACATATTGTGACCTGTACGTGACAGCTGACATGTGGCTAAATCTTGTTTAGTGCCAGTCCAGTAATTCACACTCTTTATACCAGCACTCTCATGTACGCAAGTGAGTGTCTCGTTCTTAGAAAAAGTGTATACAGGCATATGTTTGTCCTTCACCAGCCCGTGCGGATGCAACCTGCGCATGCGCAGACCGAGCGTCATTCACTGTATGAACTGTGAATGCCCCAACCACAATGCACATGTGCGCAAGCAACCTTGGGCATGCGCAGTTTTATGGTTAATATATTATTCACAAGGTAGAAAAAGAAAAGATACTTTTCCAGTTCGAGGAGAATTCTCGATGAAATTTACCTTAACATAATTTGTCCTAATAGATCGGAGTATCTTACGGCATGACATGAAAAGGCTGTGTGTCGGCACAGGCTGATCAGTGAAAAAATATCCCATGCACACTGCGCATGTGCACAGGCTATCCTCGGCATGCGCAGCTGTAGATATAAAAAGGAAATCATAATTACTACTAATATATACCCAAGTGTTATTTTAAATAAGTTGCCTAAAAAGATCAGTGTCTAACGGCATGACAAGAAAAGCTTGTATGTCGGCACAGGCTGATCAGTGATTCTCTTTTGGCATAAACGATCTGGGAAGTCTATGCGTTGAAAACTATCGGTGAATTCCAGAGATTTGTAAGATTGTTCAGTGTTCGCAAATGTTTATATTAATTGTTAATCGGACATGTTCTAATGTCTTTGAGATGCCACTTTTCAACACGGACTGATGTCTTTTTATTTATACGATTGCTGTCGCAGAAACTCTCAGATGAAATTGTGTATGGTCAAATTCTGCCATTGCAATTGTGTTAAATGCTGTTTATAACATGTTACCTTTGATGAATTGATATTGTTTAAACCAAACCAAGGACTCGGGCCAAATGTGCCAGTGGAAGTGCGAACTTTGAATGCAGAGACCGTGCATACAGCTGGTCGGTGCTCTCAGAGTATTTGCGCATGCATTCAGACAAACTTGGTCAGGACGTTGTCAGTTTAAAACCTACGACAAAGACGATTTTTTCGTTCTGGCAGTTTGTATTCTTTTGCAACCCTGGTTTTTCATCATCTTTACCAAAAATTGAAATAAAAAAAAGTAACAACAAAAAATGCCTACGTAGTTTGGTGCACGTGCACATTCCCGCCAAAAATTGAATTGCTGTGAGAAATGGCGCCTTATCGCATGTACGAAGAGCAAAGACCCACTTCAGCCTGCGCTCCCCCGCAACCTCGTTCTCGGTTTAATTTCTAGATTCCCACAATAGATTGTTAATGCAGACAGAAAGCACGCTAATGTGACTGCACAGATGTGTAGGCTGGTCCGGGTTTCGCTGTTCGCAATTAGTGTAAAGCATATTTTCCGATACACAGCCCAAATACCAGAAGAAAAAAAGATCCCGACTCACATACCTTTCGCAGCCCGCGTTTTAACGCACGTGCAGATTCACGCTAGAATATATGCAGACTTAAAAGTATAAAAAAAATAGCCGAGATAGTATAAACAGAGGTCCCATATTTTTGCTCGAAATTTTAGAAATTCACCTTTTCACTGATCAAAATTTTGGAGAACTTTCAGAAATTATTCTCGGGAATAATTTTAGGTGTCTGAAATTTTAGAGTGTGCGAAATTTTAGAAGAATTCCCGTACCCCTTGAATATAGCTACCAAACATTAAAACTGATTGACAGCAGCATTGAGTAGACTTTTCAGCCCATGCAGGACCTACCTTCAAATGGATGAGGCATCTGTTCTGGAGCTGTTGCGGCATTATCTGGCTGTAGTCGAAAAGAGAAACTAGTCACAGCTTTTGTCAGATCTGTCAGATAATCAGCCATCTGTGGGCACGCACGAAAATGTATATACCTGTCCTGTCTGTTCGTAAAGTATGAGTCACTCAAGTTGGCTCTGTAATATAAGATGACATGTATTGATGGCCACATAACAAATAATAATTATAATTAATAGCTAAGACAACTTAAAGATTTACTCCCTTTATAATAATAACAAAAATGATTTAAAGAAATATTTCATGCAATACCTCCGACATGGTCTAACTATACCTTTGAATTAGAGTTAAGATAATAATATTCGATAAAAGTGACTTTAAACAAAAAATAAGATAAATTTTATACAATCGCGGACCGCGGATGATATCGCATTATTGGACAAAAATAATTTATTCATACGTCACAATCACGTGCACGAATAAGAAAAATACCTCTACATGATCACATGACACACGTGGTCAAAATCGATATTCTTACAAGCCGTGAGGAAATCGGTAATTTGCATTTTAATTTGAAGATTATTTTTCATTCCACATTTATCGAATAAACATGCAGTTTCTCAAAACTTTTACGGCTAATTATGAGACTATTACATATTGTCTAACGAAATTTTGTTAAAATATTTGTTTCTGAAAACATGAAATAAACGAGGGAGACAATCTTTAATATATCTTTTTGCAGTTATCAACATGCCAGATGAATTAATATTCAAAATCAGAAATATCAAAATACAATGACATAAAATAGCCATTGAAATACACTAATGTGCTCAAATATTGGGACATCTAAAACCCATTAATTTTCCATTTAAAACAAATGGAAAACTAATGGTTTTTTATGTTCCAATACTTTAGAACTTTAAGGTATGTTTCAATTTGAATAGTTTTTGTTGATTTTAAATTCTTTCAGGTGAATGGTTTCCCCATCGTTTTTGCAAAGGGAAACAACTTTTGTGACTTTCTGTTGCACAACCACTACAAAGTGTTATCGCTTTCATTGCAAAATAGTGTATTTTTTAATTGTTGCCTTTTTGTAGCTGTTCTCATTTGAAAATGACACAGGAAGTACAATGGAAATTCATATGCAGTTTGGCTTGTAGAAGAAACTAATCAAGCTTTTTAAATCTGACTTTAATGACAAATCTTCAGTTTGCCAAAAAGCACACAAGTTTCCAATGTTCTAAGCGTAATTCCTATTTATCATTCACACAATTTTGATTACTTGACAGTAAATGCAAAGAAAACGTAAACATGTTCAGCCATAAATTCCCTGAAATATATTTAAGATGTACAATTTAAATTCAAATGGCAAGCATTTGTTCTTATTAGCCCCTAAAGCGGACACAGCTCAAAATAAAAGTAGTTTTTATAAGTATGGATGGATAAATGACTTGTGATCTTTCAGTCACATCCAGCGATAGGAAGGGTGATAATTAAAGGATGTGTGCACTGGAATTCAGTGTTTGGATGAAAAGAATTCTCTCTGCATCTGCAGTAGGATTCAAACAGAGACCACTACCTTAGCAGGCTGGCGCTTAACCCACTGAGCTACCTGGGCTCGTTAGTTCAGCAATTCTCTATGGAAGCATAGGTTTTAGCCTTTCATTAGAATTGCCTCCATGACAACATGTCTTTTTGTGGACAGCTGGCAGGTACTATCACCATGTACTCTCTGGAAAACTGATTTCTTTATTTAAGATTAAAAGTATCATACCCACTGATGATAAAATTATCATCCACCAAGTATATCTTCATATGTGTCAGTCCAACAGTTTCATCAAATCTTTCTGGTACCAGTTTCTTTAGCCAACCTCTCAAGTCTGGAGTATGGTACAAGTACACCTGCACTCGGGAACCATACTGCTGCAGCAGGGGAAGTAACATTGCTCTAGAACTCTTATCACCTCCCCTAGATCCTCTGGTATGGTCTAACAATATATGAACTTCAAAGTTTTCTGTCTTGGTCTGCTTTGCTCTCTCACAAGCATCATGAATACACTGGATCTAATGGGGGAAAAACAAAAGAATAAATTTTTATTTTATTCATTTTTCAACGGAAGAAAAACAGTAATTGCTTTCTCAGAAAACATATACAAACATAAAGTATGGGACTCCAGATATGTTCTGCTAAGCCTCCTGGGGAACATTGTTATGAAAATCAAAACAACAACAACTTAAGATACAGGAAGCAATCTACGATAGTTCTTCAATATCATAGTCTATTCAGACCAAAAACCTTGACAAAAGCTTACAAAGCTGAAATCATCACAGCTGTCAGAAAAAGTAATATGAATGCCTTGTTATTGCTAATTGCAGGCAATACTGAGGGAGGCCCCATGGTCAAATGGTAAGGGCGACTCGGTAATTGTGCGATCTCCCTTGGGTCAAATGGCAACTGGAAAACTCTTTCTGTCAACCCAGCAGTAAATAGTTACCTTTTTGTATCAGGGAAGGGTAAGACAGCTCCGTCTTGCATATGCTGTGCCCAAGATAAAGTAGACCTCTAACCACCACTTGCCCTTCGGCCACTAGGTAATGGGAGACCTTTACCTTTTACTGCATAGTAAAATTAAAGTGTTCCTTTTTTAGAACAATTAAAGTAATTATTTTTGGTGTCCCAATTTTTTAATTTTTATGATACTTTCATTTGTGTGCTAAATCTAAACGTATGACTCTCAGCACCTTACAGTGTACAACAGACTGCACTGCCAGGAATGCAATGAACTTGCTGAGTCCATTCAGAAATATTCTACTAAGCAATTATCTTATACTGTTTCTATACAGAATGAAGAATAGAAGTTGTCTCAAAATACTTGGAGTAATATGTATACCAGGGGCGTAGCGAGGGGCAATTAAACAGTACGCACATTCATGTTTTATACTCGTTGAGGGCAATAATAGGGGATTAAACCGCTGAGATATTTCAAATTTTCGTGTCTGTTGGCAGTTAGTATTAAAATTATGCCCAATTAACAACATTTCAGCATGAAAATACACTGGTGCGTGTTGAAATTTTGTCAATTTGACAAAATTTCAATACGCACCTGCGTATTTGCGTATAGGTAGCTACGCCCTTGTATACACAAATCTGTAAACTACTAACAAGTTCGTCTTCTAAGGGACTAGTTCCCAGGTAGAGAGAAGCTATCACAATTCTTCTCCTTGTGTTCTTCACCATGGACTGTTGGAGAAAAAGAGAAATAAGATAAAGATATGAAATATTTGGACAGCTAATCTGAGGAAACAGCGTAGAACCAGATCCTAAGGAGCAGTCTGATTTTGGTCTGCAATATCTGCCAGTTACATTATAGCTCCCCTCAATAGAACAAAGAGACTTGTCCATATTCAAAGACAAAAGAGTTCATTTAAATTTCACAGATGGCTCAAAATACTCCATGTTTTTCAGCGAAAGGAAAAAAACAAACCTTTCAGTGACTTCCTGTTTCCTTCCCTAGGCAACACAATCTTTGTAACAAGAGGGCCAAGAGGCCCCGAATCGCTCACCTGAGCAAAAAGGTTAAAGGTCAAACTAGGGTCACCATTTGAACAAACCTGATAGTTTGCAACCACTTCCAAATGGTTCTGAAGAAGAAGATTTTTGAATATTTTTCTATGTATTGGTATGGTTAAAACCCTGGAGCCCCTGAGGTCAGGCCATTTTGGATCCTGGGGCCATCATTTGAATAATCTTGGTAAAGGACCACTACTCTCTTGTTGAGGCACTCCAGCAAGTGGTTTTTAGTGGAACTTTTTTCTTTAAAGATGCTTAAATATCAAAATGTTAGGTTTAACATACCCAAAACCATTTCTCGTAGCTAAATACTGACTTGCAGCATATTGCATGACCTCTTTTATCTATTTTTATCATTTTTTGTTTGGAGGTGGGTTTTCCAATAGTAAAAATATTCCTTCTGGTTTCCAGCCTTTGATGAGGTTCATTGTAATTTTAATAAAGCTGGGAACCATCCATTGTGACATCACAACAGAAATGATGTCATCACTAATCACCTGATCTGTTTTGGAATATGAACATTTCAGCAAAGGGTTGTTCGCAGTGTCAGCTACACTTATGCATCTTTTTGTTTTCCAAAAAGATATTACTTATGAAAATAACTGCTATAAGATATAAGGATAAATTCTTCTGAACTGATTTCATGTTAATTTTATATGAAATGGTAATTTTCAAGAATGTGCTTGAAACATGCCACCCCTACAGCAATAATGGTTATCTTGAGGCTGCCATTATGAAACTGAAAAAAATACATTGCAAGAGATTACTTTCCAAGCTTGAGAGCATGCCAATGAATTTCAAAAACTCTACTGGACAAATCTGACTACGAGAAATGGTAGTAAATTGAACCATGTAAGTGGAATTTGCTGTTTCTTTATCCTTTAAGTATAAACTTCGAAAAACCACTTGCTGGAGTGCCTCAACAAGAGAGTAGGCAATGCTACATACTAAATTTCAAGCATCTGAGCCAAGTGGTTCTGAAGAAGAAGATTTTTTAATCTTTTTCTATGTATTTCTATGGTTCAAACCCAGGACCCCTGGGGCAGTGCCATTTTTGACCCTGGCGCCATCATTTGAACAAACTTGGTAAGGGACCACTAGGCAATGCATCATACCAGATTTCAAGCATCTGCACTAAGGGGTTCTGGAGAAGATTTTTAAGTATATCTTAATTTTGAACCCAAGACTCCCCGCCCCAGGGCCATTTGGATCCCAGGGCCAACATTTACACAAACTTTGTAGGAGTCCACCAGGCAATGCATCATACCAAAGTTCAAGCATCTGAGCCCAGTGGTTCTGAAGAAAAAGATTTTGGAAAATTTTTCTATGTATTTCTACGGTTCAAACTCAGGACTCCCTGCCGCTGGGCCATTTTGGACCCTGAGGCCATCATTTGAACAAACTTGATAAAGGACTACAAGACAATGCTACATACAAAATTTCAAGCATCTGAGCCAAGTGGTTATGAAGAAGAAAATTTTTGAATATTTTTCTGTGTATTTCTATGGTTCAAACCCAGGATCCCCTGGGGTGGGGCCATTTTAGACCCTGAGGTCATCATTTGAACAAACTTAGTAAAAGACTACTAGGCAATACCAAGTACCAAATTTCAAGCATCTGAGCCAAGTGGTTCTGAAGAAGAAGATTTTTAAATATTTTTCTATGTATTTCTATGTTTCAAACCTAGGACTCCCTGCCACAAGCCCATTTTTAACCCTGGAACCACTATTTGAACAAACTTGGTTAAGAACCACTAGGCGATGCATCATACCAAATTTCAAGAATCTAAGCCTGGCGGTTCTGAAGAAGAAGATTTTTGAATATTTTTCTTTGCATTTCTATGGTTCAAACCTTTGACTCCATGCCAAGGGGCCATTTTGGATCCTGGCGCAACAATTTGAACAAACTTGGTAAAGGATTATTAGGCAATGCTACATACCAAATTTCAAGCATCTGAGCACTGCAGTTCTGAAGAAGATTTTTGAATATTGTTCTATGTATTTCTATGGTTCAAACCCAGGACTCCCTTGGGTGGGGCAATTTTGGACCCTGGGGCCATCATTTGAACAAACTTGGTAAAAGACCACTAGGCAATACTACATACCAAATTTCAAGCTTCTGAGCCAAGCAGTTCTGAAGAAGAAAATTTTTTAATATTTTTCTATGTATTTCTATGGTTCAAACCTAGGACTCTCTGCCCCGGGGCCATTTTGGACCCTGGGGCAACAATTTGAACAAACTTAGTATGGGACTTTTCGGCAATGCTACATACTAAATTTCAAGCATCTGCGCATTGCGGTTCTGAAGAAGAAGATTTTTGAATATTTTTCTATGTATTTCTGTGGTTCAAACCTGGGACTCCCTGCCCCGGGGCCATTTTGGACCCTGGGGCCACCAATTGAACAAACTTGGTAGAGGTCCACTAGACAATGCTTCATACCAAATATCAAAGCCCTAGGCCTAGCGCTTTTCAGAGAAGATGTCATTTAAAGAAATTGTTGACGACACACGAAGCACGACGGACACTGGGAGATCACAATAGCTCACCCTGAGCCTATGACTCAGGTGAGCTAAAAAGTGGTGTACTCTTCAAGGAAAGAATTTACTCCTCCAGGAGCCAATTTTTTCATTTAAGAGTTAATTCAACAGAGAGTTGCTCCCCTTCAAGTGTTTCCATTTTGTGAAGATTAACGCACTAGCCATCAACTCTGGACTGTTGCAAGCTTGAACCAATTGTGATGAAAATGTTTTACATAGATGAACCACATATAATACATTGTATGTTTATCCAAATGAACTTACACCTGTATATAAGAATGAGATTTCACATATATTTTTACTGAAATTTTCTCTTACTTGGCAGTTATTTCATACAAGAAGTGGTGAAAATATAGCTCTGGTACTGAAAGTTAGACCTGTATCCCAACTAAGCATTAATAACACTCTATTTGTACCTTTCAATTTTTAAATTTATAAAGATCATGGTAAAATAGACTTGTATCTTATTTTGACAAATTAGTTCATTTAGGGGACAAATAAATATCTGCTAATTTTCAAATACCACACATTATTTTACTTTCATTTGCTTCAGTTTTACGAGATATCAGCTCTTAGACAGGGAGAAGTTTTGTGACAATGTCAGGATTTTATCATTTAAGGACAAGTTTTGTGATCAAAATTCTAATTGATGCTAATATTATGATAGTTTGAAGCCCTCCAATTTCTATATCATACCTTGAATGTTTCATAGAAATCTATAGGTTCATTAATAACATGAACGTTCTGACCACTGATCCCAAAACAAGGCACCTCCTGGGCAATCCAGCCAAACTTTCTCTTCAGATGTTCCATGTATGTTTGGGACACACCTCTGGTTGGCGGGGTACTTGTCTGATCTAAGGTTGTCTCTTTAATTCTAGTAGGAGGGGTACTTGGACCAACATGTGCTCTCTCTTGACATTCTGCCACTGTCCTGGTAGAAAACAGCATCTAAATCTATGAGACTCATTGAATTGACTAGGAACATGACTTTGATAGCATATCAATTCGCTGATTTGATTCAAATTTTGCGTTTGTATTAGGAATGTATCCGGGTTTCTCTTTATCTTTATATCAGCTGGGATCAACAAAACCAATGAAGTGGCACGTGTGCTACTCTAAGACTCAGATCAGCCAGGGCAATGTGCTGGCTGATCTGAGTCTTAGCTGGACCCACATGCCACTTTGTTGGTTTTTTGCTTGCTGTGGTACATATTTGGAGTCCTTTACTCCTTTCTTGGGTTGAGGACTCCTTTTGTCAGAGAATTTGGAGAAAACCACATGGTGGGATTCTTGTTACTTTTCAGCAAAGATGGATCTGGGACTCCTTTTTTCCAAAGCCTAGCGAAAACCCTTGTCTCACTTGTATAAATTGTTAAAGGGCAAATTTCAGCCATGTCTGACAGCTCTAGAATTAGCGCAGATCATGCAACTGTTTGCAATGCTTTCATTTTCCAAGGGTAAACACTGCAATCGTCAATTGAAATTTGAATATAGGTCATGATCTACTTATATAGGTCATGATCTACAGGCCAACTTCGATATCTCGAATTCCAAGGCAATGGAGAACCCACTTCGAGTTTTCCGAAGTTCGAGATAGGCAAATTGTGACGTCACCAAAATTTTTGTTCTATACATGTACAATATCTTAACTTACGTAGAGTCAGTATTTCTACAAAACGTGTGCAGCACGAACGTAGTAAAACTGTTTCTACTGAAGACGGGATTGTTACTAATAGCCAGCATCAAAGAGCGCCGCTCAATACTGTTCAATCAATTAAATTTCAAAGGCGCCTAATTGACCGAACTTTTCAATCGAATGCACCTGACCTGTGACGTATACGCGGTTCAAGGTCAATTAACTTACACACAAAAACAGCTGATCAACAGAACAATGTCTGCATCGTTTCACGCAATCATTGGATAATTATTTGATAATTTGGGATAATTGATTGAACTGCGATCAATTAAAGACAATTGTTCGGTAAATCGTTCTTTTTCATTTTCATTGTTCGATGTTTGTACCAATTTGCTTAAAGACAAAAATATGCAGGTTTTTCATTACCGCAAAACGTCTACACAAAATGGCTGTCATTTTCTTTCCGTCGTTTCGGCGATCTTTTTCTGAATACACATTTTGACTTCGACACAAACAGTGGTAAAACACATGGAAAGTGTCGGAGGGGAATCAAAAATCACTTCGAAACAGCAGTGTTTTTGTTATAAGCGAGTTCGACACAACGGAGGTCGAAATGCAATATTATATAGGGGGGATGTTCGGGAATGGAAGATCACTTCGACACAAGCAGGGTTTTCGAGATAAGCAAGTTTGAAACAACGAAGTTGGCCTGTACTTTGATAGCAAAGATTCTAATAAAATTTGGCAAGAAATTACTTGCACAAAAATTGCAGCAAAATGCAGTTCATGCACAGGATTCGTGCACCTTGCCAGAAAATCTTAGCCCAAACTCAATAGTAATGGAATAATATATAAAATTTTACCAGTATAACATAAAAGAAATATCCACAATCCATGTCACTGACAAGGTCTGATCCAACATGACTGCTGCAACTCAAGATAAGGAAACGTAATGATGATATTTCTGGGTAGGATTCCCATTAGAACCAACTTGGTGTGTCTCATGAGACCACATACAGTATTTTATTCCAAGAACTGACTGCATCACCAAAACAACCCGTACCTGCAGCTCTCCTAGCAAGTTGTGGTCCTGAGCAGATATGTATAATGCTAAATGCAAAGTTGGGGGCTCAAGATAAGCTATAATTTTTAGGGTCTTTGCTTTTAATTTTTACCTATAAAAATTTCTTTATCAACATACCTGTGTGTTGCCAATCTCATTAGGACCATCTTAATACCATCCCATAGTAAATATTTAGTTAAAATAGAAGAGTTTGGTCAAACAAATTTTTCACATTCAAAATTTTGGCTAATATACAGTTTAAGGTGTATAGCTACACCACTATAGTTTGGTGGCCATTTTTCCGTATCAGAGACAACCTTTACTGAATAGCAGGTGGGACCCTTCTTCAGTAAAGGCTACTCTTAATGGAATAAATTTGCTCTCTTTGAGAGCAAATTATTTCTTTAAAAAGTGGCCCCAGCCCATGAGAATGTAGATATATATTTCCAGATCAGAATGAGCTCCCTTGGCAGAGTGTATAAATACCACTTATGGTGAATCAGTGTACTTTAAGGGGAAGCAACTACCTGTATGCCAGTTTCAATTTTATGCTTCCCTTTTCAATGGAACCAACTCTCAAAGAAAGGAAAGACAATGCACTCTTATGAGCAAATTTTTCCTGTAACTGTAGACCCAAATCTGGAAGGGTTTTGTTTCCCAAAACAGCAGATCAGAACTCACAAATGGTGTTTGCCTTTGTTGAAATGGCAGAAGGAAGTGTACACATTCACCTTAAAGCTTAGTTGTATAAGTCAAATGAGCCGCAACATGAGAAAACCAACAAAGTGGCATGTGTGCCCAGTGCCCAGCAAAGACTCAGATCAGCGTGAGCATCCTCCCAGTCTGATCAAAGTCTTTGCTCTGCACTGAAAGGGTAGCTAAAGGTCTAAGCTACCTCTATGCAGACAACAAAGACTTTGATCAGACTGGGCAGATGCCAAGGCTGATCTGAGTCTTCACTGGGCATACATGCCACATTGTTTGTTTTCTCATGTCATGGCTCAAAATTAATGTGCTTGACCTCTATGTCATAACAGCTGCATCACCATTTCAACCTTTGGAATTGTTTAAATATACAATGTACATCTCAATTTGAAGTTGTCATAATTTATGGACAAATTATGATAATTCACATTTGAAATGAACCTGGAATAAATATCATCTCTTCTGTGTCTGTGGAGAAGTTCCCTTAACAATCCTGAGAATCCTCCATTTTTATGCCATTGCATTCTGGGTATTTTATGTCATCTGCTGAAATTGTCGTCTGTATCAAAAATCAAGAACATTTTGACAATATTGGTCTAACCAACTGTTGTAGAAATGATGTCTAGGCCTTTAGATACCTCTAAAAGAATGGGTTGATCTAACTTTGAAAAAATTCTTAGTTACAGTTGTTTCTGATTTTACTTTAAAAAGTTATAAAAAACCATGACAGGAGAAACAGCATGAGATACAGCCAGTTTCCTGGTGCACAAAACAGCAGTATTTAATTTTTCAATTTCTGACACATAAATGGTTTTAAAAAAGTAGTGAAAAAAAAAGAATTTTGTCATTGGCATGGCATGGCAGACCAAACATTTACCTCAACATAAATTTGAATGGAATGCTTTTTAGCTTTGTTGGGAAACAATTTGGTCATGGCAAACACTTTTAATCATGAAAATGTACATGTATAATCAATGAATACTGTTTCAAATATGTACAAATAGTAGCTATGGAAACAAGCAGATTATTTGCCAATAAGAAAAATCTCAAGAAATCAGCATACTTCTATGCAATTGCTTATTCCAATTTTTTCCATTTGATTCTTCCAAAATATTTGGGACGGTCACTTATTTCGGAGCTACTGGAAAATTCTCTGATATTCATTGGACCGCTATTGGATTGCACTTCTGTTGAACTGAAAGTAAATCAACTGCAATGTGACCAGTTTCTACATCAGGGAGAATGTTGACAAAGAAAAATGTCAGAAAAAATATCTAATTTTAACCAATGCTCAAATCTGGTCATGTGACAACTGTAGTGATACGAAAGCATTTAAACTAATTATTTGCAAACCTTGACTGAATATAGATGTTGAAAGTTCCAAATTTTGCAATACAACTCCTTTAACAAATTACCATTTTTGTCATATCTGACAAAAATATATACAGTGACCAACCATCAATTTTATAGAGACAAATTTTGTTGATAGAAATTTTTGTCCAAAGAATTCATCAAGTTTGCCATTATTATTGATAAATAACCATATAAATTAATCTTTATACGGGATGGCTAATAAATATTAATTGATTTACAGCTGTTACCAGTATAAACAATACTGTTATTTATTTTCATATTGAAATTAAGAAAAATTATTATTAATATCAGTTGATTTCTATTTATCTATTTTCTTGGTAAAAATCTGCATCTTACGCACAAGTATATGCATCAGACATGAACATGCCCAAAATAAAACTGCTGAGTGCTCCATTAATTTGGCTAGACTGCACTCTATTGGTCGGTCACCCCTATTTTGTTTTTAATGAGTGCCCATATACTAACTGTCATTATGGGGGATGTGGCCTATTTTGCTTTACAATTCTGAAAGTCCACCATCTTATTTTTTCTGTTCTTCTTGTGACAGACATAGACCTCTGTTAAGTGATGAGCGTAGAGTAGTTGCATAGACTGCTAACAATTTCAGATGAAGATTGGAAGCAGGGGTCTCGGGGCAGCGCTTGAGCCCCCATGAAGCAAATAATACATCAATAAAGCGGGGTTTTGGGGCGGCAACCCCCAAATGCATGCTCCATTGCCGTAGCTGTAACACATTTTTTAAGAGCAAACCAGAACAAGAGCTGTCGCCTGACAGCATAGCTCGCCTGAATAGGTGCTTGCCCATCACACAGTCACTATGGTGGTGTGGACTGCTATGTATAAAACTTCAGGCAAGCATGTCCATAATGACAACACATTTATAAACAAAAGCTATCTCAGAAATGTCTTAAAATAAAAAAAAAAATCCACATGAAATTTCAAAGTCCATGAGCTTGAGGTCAAAGAACTAAGGGGTAGGGGGGAGGAGGGCAGGGCTAGGATGTATCTAAGCCTTTAACCATTATTTAACATCAGTCCAAGTATTAGTATCAACTGAGTCTATTGTGGCACTGTGAAATTATGTCTTCATTAATATAAAACTAATCAAAATCTTTAAGACAAGACTCAAAGTCCATGACCTTGACATCAAGGTCATCCAGTCGTGTAAGTATATAGTGTTTTGTAAAAACTCGAAAAGGTGTCTAACATCAGTTCAAGTGTAAACTAAATCTCTGCCAAGCATTATGAATCAGTACGCAATTAGAAAACTTTAATAAAGACCAAATTTCCTAAGTCCCTGACCTTGACATCAAGGTCACCGAGCAGGGCTGGGGTAGTACACTGTAAAACTTTGGACTAATATCTAACTACAGTGCAAATATAAAAATAATTCATCTATGGGTTCAGGAGATATGTGTCTTTAAAATCTTTAAAAGACTTTCACCAAAACATCCAATCAATAAAAAGACAATTTTCTAAGTCCATGACCTTGACATCAAGGTCACTGAGGGGGGGTGGAGGTGGTACCTTGGAAAACTTCGGACCAATATCTAACTACAGTGCAAGTATCAAAGGAATCCATCCATGGGCTAAGGAGATACTGGGCTTTAGAAAACTTTAACCAAAACATCCAGTCCCAAAAAACTCCCAATTTTCTAAGTCCATGACCTTGACATCAAGGTCAAGGAGTGGGGTGGGGGTGGTACCATGTTAAACTTTGGACCAATATCTAACTACAGTGCAAGTATCAAAAGAATCCATCCATGGGTTAGGGAGATATAGGTCTTTAAAAAACTTTAACCAAAACATCCAATCCGGACGCCGACGCTGACGCTGATGCCGACGCCGTGGTGACAACAATAGCTCTTCCTGAACTTTCGTTCAGGCGAGCTAAAAAGAGTTAAAGCAGCTCTTACTTGCGTTCTATATCACTCAAATAATTCCCACTTATAATGATAGTAGCTATTAAAGGAGTAAGTTCATTTATCATTAATGCAGATCATTACCTACAAATACATTTTCCACGTTTTCAATGACTAGCGCGTGCTTGCTTACAAATCAATGCTGATGATGCTGAGTGGCCTTTGCAGCCAATCTACAAAACTAGCTTCGCCCACTCTTCTGATCCAACAACTTCAGGAGAGGAGAATTGTGAAACACGTAGAAATGATAATCACTAAATTAGCCTCCTTCAATTGGCATGGTAGTGATAAAAGCCTATCTCTGCAATGTAACACTGAAAAGTGATTCACTTTTCATCAGTCTGCCATGAAAATACTGCATACCGGTAGTTCCAACTTATTTTTATAATACTTAATAATTTGTTCAATAATATGAGTAGAACTGTGGAGGTATCTAAACAATTTCAATCTTCAATCACTGATTATTTGTCTATGTCATTTTCAGCCCCAGGTGAGGAAGCCATTATCATTTGTTTACACGTACATTACTCAGAGCTCCAGATAAGAGGGGGTATTGAGGATAATTCAAAGCAGTGATGTTTTTACAAATTGCTATATGTGAGTCCCAGGACTCACCAGTCAGGAAAGTTATGAGTCTGAAGCAAAATTTGTGAGTCCCACCTTTTTTATATCATGAAAGTGTATAAAAGTGTTAAAAGTTCTGTATTGTATATATAACAAATAAAATTAAAGCTTTTCAAGTGTTATCTCATTTATTTGAACCCATAAAAAGAGAAAAGAATTGACTAGGATCTGACTAGATGTTTGATTCTGGTAATGGTAATGCTAACACTGCAATGTAATGGTAATTAATTACTTTCCAATGTAATTGACCTGCTCTCTGAACCGGTATATTGCAATCTGAGTAGATCAAATATTGTATTGCAATATGTATTTGACTGAACCAAAGTTTTTTTGAGAAGAACGTCTCTTGAAGAGGTACAGAAAAGCATCTGCCCTTCTTGTCTTTTCTCCAGACCAGCTTGCCATCCAAACCATTCTATCTGCCCTTAAATTACCCCCCTTTATCCTCCAGAGAAAGATACCTTTTGTACCACTGGAGGTTTTCAGTAAAGTATGAATTTCCAACCCCTCCCCTACCTCCCAAGTAGGCAGGGATCAAGCTAGAGATCAGAATAAGGGAGAAGTTTTTCTGATTTTAGGGAGAAGTTTCTGCCCATCTCACTGCTTTGCCTATGTATTCTATACATTTAAACTTCTCCTTCAGCTCAGAACAGGGAGAAGTTTGATCCTGCAAGGAGACTATTTCTCCCGAGTCTCCCTGTAGCTTGATCCCTGGTAGGAGGGGGGTCCCTCCCATAGGACCCAAACCCTCCCCTGTCTTGTCACTCTGAAATCAAAGTGCCCTTTTATGGTCACTGTCACCC
Organism: Ctena decussata; assembly: GCA_963989385.1. Lineage (NCBI taxonomy): Eukaryota > Metazoa > Mollusca > Bivalvia > Lucinida > Lucinidae > Ctena > Ctena decussata. The sequence continues at coordinate 106,967,692 of OZ022500.1, read as the reverse complement.
AGCCCTATTCAGATCCTAGCTGGAGCACTGAACGCAAAGCATCATATAGCTGCTTACTAGCATCTAAAATAAAAAAAACATGATCGTCATTGTGATGATAAGAACTTTTATCCCTACAACAGTCTTAGCGTAAGAATCCGTCGAGCAAATAAGGATAGTTCGGCACGACGGTCGTGCGGATAGCTTCTGTTCTACTCTCTTGTTGAGGCACTCCAGCAAGTGGTTTTTCGAAGTTTATACTTAAAGGATAAAGAAACAGCAAATTCCACTTACATGGTTCAGTTTACTACCATTTCTCGTAGTCAGATTTGTCCAGTAGAGTTTTTTAAATTCATTGGCATGCTCTTGAGCTTGGAAAGTAATCTCTTGCAATGTATTTTTTCAGTTTCATAATGGCGGCCTCAAGATAACCGATTATTGCTGTAGGGGTGGCATGTTTCAAGCACATTCTTGAAAATTACCATTTCATATAAAATTAACATGAAATCAGTTCAGAAGAATTTATGCTTATATTTTATAGCAGTTATTCTTCATAAGAAATATCTTTTTGGAAAACAAAAAGATGCATAAGTGTAGCTGACACTGCAAGCAACCCTTTGCTGAAATGATCACATTCCAAAACAGATCAGGTGATTAGTGATGACATCAATTCTGTTGTGATGTCACAATGGATGGTTCCCAGCTTATTTAAAATTATAATGAACCTCAGCAAAGGCTGGAAACCAGAATGAATATTTTTACTATTGGAAAACCCACCTCCAAACAAAAAATGATAAAAATAGACAAAAGAGGTCATGCAATATGCTGCAAGTCAGTTTTTAGCTACGAGAAATGGTTTTGGGTATGTTAAACCTAATATTTTGATATTTAAGCATCTTTAAAGAAAAAAGTTCCACTAAAAACCACTTGCTGGAGTGCCTCAACAAGAGAGTAGAACAAAACAATAACTGGCAGTCAAAGAGGGCGTTAACATACAGGCCTGATTTTTATATTGTTTTATAAACTACCAAATAAAAACAAGAAATACCGTTTAGAAGAATATACGCAAGCTAATGCAGGTGTGAAGCCCCGAAATCTACGAAAACCATTTACAATTTTGACAACAGCAGCCATACTACTTCCGGTTTTAAATGAGGCGTTTTCGATTGAAAATTATTCGGGTACAACTAAACACCAAACTTCATCTAATAGTCTACCAGTAGTTACGGCTCTGATTATAGCTGGAAGGCTAGCGGAAGGAGTGATGTCTTGATTTGGAGAAATCCAGTTGCAGAAGATCTCGAGGCTCCTGCCAGTACGCGAGGACCGAATGTGGCAAACCTCATCACTTGCAATGAAGAGGTGTCCCCGTCCATGACCCAAGGTGTGAATTCCTTGGCCCACCCCTCACCTTTGAATATACACAATCTACAGCGAATTCTCTTCCCCAAGGGAGACTAATACCTCACAGCGGGGTGGTACTGCTAGTGTTGCAGTGGATGCATCAGAGAAGCTGTCCCAGCCAGCTGATACTAATAGTGCTTCTGTCGTCGCCACGGATCCCGAGATATCTACCCTATCAGAGTTGCAGAACGTTGTACATAGTCCTGTATCCCGGGAAGGTATTCCTGTAGTGAACCCCCACCCACCCACTGCTATAGATAAGGACAGAGATGGCGAGGGTCCCCCCCCCCCAGTTGGGGAGTTCTGTGGTTGATTTGGTAATGGCTTTCCCTGCGGTTTCTTTTTGTCACCAACCAGCCCCTCCAAGGCGAGGAAGAAAACTCCCGAGGAGAACCACAATTCGGTACAGACGCTGATGCCTTCAAGGAAAAATCTACAAATGGATTCTCTGGTATCCACTCTAGAGAGTGGTCGATCAACATAGCTTCACTTAATGTGAAGAGTGTAGCAACAAATTTAAATTTTGTTAAACATCTTTCCAAGTCCTTTTCAATCATCTTCCTACAAGAAACCTGGCTGTACCACTACCAGAAAAACATTCGTTCACAAGTCTATGACAATACTGAATTTGTGGCCGGGTGTGTGGATGACCATGCCCCTATTGGCCCTAATTTGCATGCTAGGGGGTACGGTTGAACGAGCATTCTGTGGAGTTCTTCTCATAACTCGAACATCAAGATATTACCAGAGTCCAATGAAAGAATCAATGTTGTTGAATACATTCAGGCTCCCGTGCTCCTCTGCTTAGTCAATGTGTATCTCCCAGCCCGTGACACAATGGATGATGAAGCTGCTTTTGTGGATTGTCTGAATATGCTACATGAAGTTATTTTGAAATACAATGCGTCACATACGGTTGTGGTTGGCGGAGACTTTAACTCTTCCATGCATAGAGGTCCCGGACTGCGTAGAGATAGGTTACTCATGGAATTTGTCGCTGGGCATCGCCTGAATGATGAGGTGGACTACCCGGTTGGTGATACCTTTTTTCATGCCTCTAACGACAGTTCGTCGCAGATTGATTATTTCCTGGTGGTGGGTTCTCCCAACTGGTCGCCTTCAGTTAAAGCTACTATTGCAGATATGCATTATCTCAATATGTCGGATCACACCCATTTGGAGCTGGGCCTGAAGTTGATCGTACCCCTGGCTGTGCCGAAGCCGTCACCTCAAGATCAAGTGCGAAATGCTAAGATCAGATGGGATACGTGTGATACTAGTCTCTTTAAGGAAATCGTACAGGAGTCTCTCTTAGCATCTCCAATAATCCCGCCTTCGACTGATTTGGATGCTGATCTGTTTGTTCGCTCGCTTACTAAAGTGTTGCATGAAGCAGCCAAGGCCGCATCTCCTCTACAACGCAAAAAGAGGTCTAAGAAGGGATTCCCTATCTGGAATGAGAGAGTTGCAGCCGCTGTGCAAAGCAGTAAGGATGCGCACTATCGATGGAAATGTGCCGGCCGCCCAAAAAGTAATAAAAAAGGAGATGGCTTTTATATAAGCATTTTGCTGACTGTCAGATCCTGTACCTTTATCTACTTTTGTATTATATATATGTAATTTCTATGACTAAAATATTGTTTAAACCAAAAAGTAATAGTGGACTCTTGAAGCAGAAGAAGGAGGAACGTAGATCTATGAGGCGGGTGTTAAGAATGACATTGTATCAACAAAAACAAGACTTCCTGACTGAAATCATGTCTGCAAAAGATGGTGATGTTAAACTGTTCCATAGATTAATAAGGAGGCAGCGTATACTACCTAATACAGCCACTCAAGTCCTGGTGTGTGATGGTGCTACTCTTTCTGGGACCAGTCACATAGCATCTGGCTTCGCATCTCATTTTCAGTCCTTGGCATCGGCAAATGATGAATTTGATGATGACTATTTTACTCAGGTCCATTTTGACGTACTGATGATAGAGGAAAGCTGCCGGAAAGTGTCCGGATCTTCAGAACCTGTAGTTGTCACTAGCAAGGAAATCGGAGGAATCATAAAATCCTTGAAAGCTGGTAAAGCCCAGGACATTCATGGTCTTGCAGCTGAGCACTTGAAGCATGCGGCTGATGTTATCCCTTCCCCTCTTGCTGACCTGATGAATAACATTCTCTCCTTTGTGTATATTCCTCCCATGATGTTAGAGGATATTGTGACTCCTGTTCAAAAGAAGGACAAAGACCCGGCATTACCAACCAACTCTAGAGGGATTACTGTCTTGTCTATTACCGGGAAGGTGTTGGAGAAGGTTCTCCAAAGGCGTACTGAGGATACACTGATACGGAATCAATGCAGACTCTAACGTGGATTTACGAAGAGGTCATCTTCTGTTAATGCAGCACTTTTGATATCTGAAATGCAGTATGAAGCAAAGGACCGGCATGAGCCCCTTACCTTGGTTACCCTGAATGCTGCTAAAGCCTTTGATGTGGTCTGGCAGGGGTCATTGTTAAGGAAAATAATCCTTGAAGATGCAGATGGAATAATCTGGCTTACTTTACTGAACATGTATACCCAGGCAACTTCGGCAGTGAGGTGGGGTCAACACGTATCTGCTCCTTTTTCTGTTAGGCAGGGTGTAAGACAGGGTGGGATCCTGAGTACGGTTCACTACAAGTTGTTCAACAGCGATCTCCTTCATATGCTGCAGGATTCTGGCCTTGGTGCTACCATTGGCTGCTTTTACTGTTGCGCCCCAACATGTGCTGATGATATAGCGGTTCTTGGCAGTAGGATGCATGCACAGTGTATTGTTTGTATGGTACGGGGATATTGCTCTAACCACCGTTACTGTATTCATCCAAAGAAATCAGAGGAAGTCTCATTAAACAAAGATGATAAAAGCTCTAGGTGTGACATAAAGTTTGGAGACGAAGCCATTCCAAAGGCTAAGAGTACTGTCCATCTTGGCATTCACAGACAGTCAAGTGGTAGGCCGGATATCATGGAGAAAATACAATTGGGTAGGCGTACGATGTATAGTATGATGGGTGCTGATGTTTATGGTGGTTCGGGTTTGAAGCCTGTGGTGTCTGCCCACCTGTGGAACATATATGTGGTTCGTCGTCTTATATATGTGGTCTGGAGGTCCTGTCTTGCCTGTGTGATGTGCAGTCTGACTTTAATGCTCGTAATAAATGTTTAACTGCTAAACTTCTTCAACAGGGCTATCGGTAGCATAAGCTTAGAAAGGCTTTTTAGCTCACCTGAGCACGAAGTGCTCAGGGTGAGCTTTTGGGATACCCTGATGTCCGTCGTCCGTCGTACGTCCGTCCGTCCGGACGTCCGGACGTCCGTCAACTTTTGCTTATGTACACTCTAGCGGGCACAGTTTCGATCCAATCTTTATGAAACTTTGTCAGAATGTTAGTCTTTATAAAATCTAGGCCAAGTTCGAAACTGGGTCATGTCGGGTCAAAAACTAGGTCACTAGGTCAAATCTTAGAAAAACCTTGTGTACGCTCTAGAGGGCACAGTTTTCATCCAAAATTCATGAAACTTTGTCAGAATGTTTATCCTCATAGTATCTAGGACAAGTTTGAAACTGGGTTACGTCGGTTTTAAAACTAGGTCACTAGGTCAAATCATAGAAAAACCTTGTGTACGCTCTAGAGGACAAAGTGTTGATCCAATCTTTATGAAACTTTGTCAGAATGTTTATCTCTATAAATTCTAGGCCAAGTTTGAAACTGGGTCATGTCGGGTCAAAAACTAGGTCACTAGGTCAAATCTTAGAAAAACTTTGTGTACGCTCTAGGGGGAACAGTTTTCATCCAAAGTTCATGAAACTTTGTCAGAATGTTTATCCTCATAGTATCTTTAACAAGTTCGAAACTGGGTCACGTCGGGTCTAAAACTAGGTCACTAGGTCAAATCATAGAAAAACCTTGTGTACGCGCTAGAGGACACAGTTTTGATCCAATCTTTATGAAACTTTGTCAGAATGTTTATTTCCATAAACTCTAGGCCAAGTTCAAAACTGGGTCATGTCGGGTCAAAAACTAGGTCACTAGGTCAAATCTTAGAAAAACCTTGTGTACGCTCTAGAAGGCACAGTTTTGATCCAAAGTTCATGAAACTTAATCAGAAAGTTTATCCTAATAATATCTAGGATAAGTTTGAAACTGGGTCACGTCGGGTCTAAATCTAGGTCACTAAGTCAAATCATAGAAAAAACCTTGTGTATGCTCTAGAGGACACAGTTTTGATTCAATCTTTATGAAACATTGTCAGAATGTTTATCTCTATAAACTCTAGGCCAAGTTCGAAACTGGGTCTTGTTGGGTCAAAAACTAGGTCACTAGGTCAAATCTTAGAAAAGCCTTGTGTACGCTCTAGAAGGCACAGTTTTGATCCAAAGTTCATGAAACTTTGTCAGAATGTTTATCCTCATAACATGTAGGACAAGTTTGAAACTGGGTCATGTCGGGTCAAAAACTAGGTCACTAGGTTAAATCATAGAAAAACCTTGTGTACGCTCTAGAGGACACAGTTTTGATCCAATCTTTATGAAACTTTGTCAGAATGTTTACTTCCATAAACTCTTGGCCAATTTCGAAACTGGGTCATGTCGGGTCAAAAACTAGGTCACTAGGTCAAATCTTAGAAAAACCTTGTGTACGCTCTAGAGGGCACAGTTTTCATTCAAAGTTCATGAAACTTTGTCAGAATGTTTATCCTCATAGTATCTATGACAAGTTCGAAATTGGGTCACGTCGGGTCTAAAACTAGGTCGCTAGGTCAAATCATAGAAAAACCTTGTGTACGCTCTAGAGGACACAGTTTTGATCCAATCTTTATGAAACTTTGTCAGAATGTTTATCTCCATTAACTCTAGGCCAGGTTCGAAATTGGGTCATGTCGAGTCATAAACTAGGTCACTAGGTCAAATCTTAGAAAAACCTTGTGTGCACTCTAGAAGGCACAGTTTTGATTCAAAGCTCATGAAACTTTGTCAGAATGTTTATCCTCATAATATGTAGGACAAGTTTGAAACTGGGTCATGTCAGGTCGAAAACTAGGTCACTAGGTTAAATCATAGAAAAACCTTGTGTACGCTCTAGAGGACACAGTTTTGATCTAATCTTTATGAAACTTTGTCAGAATGTTTATCTTCATAAACTCTCGGCCAAGTTTGAAAGTAGGTCATGTCGGGTAAAAAACTAGGTCACTAGGTCAAATCTTAGAAAAACGTTATGTAAGCACTAGAAGGCATAGTTTTGATCCAATCTTCATGAAACTATGTCAAAATGTTTATTGTCCATATATCTAAGCCCCCTGTGAAACTGAGTCACTTCGGCTGAAGGTCAAATCTTAGAAAAACTTTGTGTACACCCTAGAGTGCACAGTTTTGATCCAATCTTCATGAAACTCTGTCAGAATGTTTATCTAAATGAAATCTAGGTAAAGTTTGAAACTGGGTCGTGTCGGGTCAAAAACTTGGTCACTAGGTCAAATATAAGAACGACCTTGTATACGCTCCAGAGGGCACAGTTTTGATACAATCTCAATGAAACCGTGTCAGAATGTTTATTCTTACAATATCCAGGCCAAGTTTGAAACTGGGTCATGTTGGGTCAAAAACTAGGTCAAATGTTAGTATGGTAAAAACTCTTATAAATCTTCACCAGAGCCAGTGAACTGATTAATGCTCAGGTGAGCGATTCAGGGCCACCATGGCCCTCTTGTTCTAAATTCTATCGCAGACACCATGAATTGGTTTCAAAATTTGATGTCGGATTAAAATTTCTTTTTACACCAAGGCCTATCGGAACCAGAATTTTATGGTGACTTAGTATACAAATTCAAAAAGATTAAGGGTAGGACTGATTTTTCTGATCAATTCCGAAAAATAATAATACGTCACAAACGTATTGGCTATAATTTAAATGTTATGCGACAGTCTGCATGCTTAGTGATTAACCCAATCACGGTTGATAACTTTGCTGCACTCTTTAATTGCACACCGGGGGATCGGGCGTAAGACTCTATGATGGCCCCGACCTAAAGCTATATATTTTAGTTGGTTGGGACCGGAGCCTTTTTGTCTGTTGCTTGGTCCACCGGGGCTCAACTGGTGACCTTCTTTTGCTTCAGATTTCCAGTGGGGTTGTTTGGCAGGCCAGGGATCTCCATCTGTCAGACGGCCCGTTGTATCTGTTGAGTCCTCGTCTTTGCTTCTTCATGGTGTTGAAATTTGATTTATGTGTTTACCGTGATGATTCATTGACGAGTTAGAGGGTTATCATGCGAACCGAACAACCGACTAAATGTTTTGTACCACTTCAGAAACTGAGGGTGAGGTTGGGCCTGTAAAATCGATTTAAGCCCCCCAGTAATTCATTACTGACCGTTCCAAGGCGGTAGTTCTGTTGTGGTTCTCTGTTGCCTGTTTTTGGTGTCAGAGTTTCTGTGATGTTTTACCTTATGTATGTTCTTATTATTTTTGGTTCGGTTTGGGTTGCTGAGTGGCCACCTTTTTGGGAACAAGCTGCTCACTCGGTTGGCCATATGTTCTCTGTATCTTGATTATTTGTAATCTTAGTTGTTTCCAACTATGGTTTGAGGGCTGGATTTGGATTTTGATTGTTTCAGTTCCTGGTCTTTGCATACTTTTTACTTTTATCTTGAAAAGCTACAGCGTGATATGATGAGAAGAAAACAGTCCTTGCCTAGGAACACGGCAACCGTAGCGGTGAACTGCCTGCTTGGTGTGCGCCCCAAGAGCTGGACCTGAGAAGACTCACTTTGTTGTGTTGTGTTCTGTACAGTGATGGTACCTTAGAGCAGATTATTGCCAGGAGACAGATAGCTGTCAAGGATCCAGATAGTCATAGCTGGTTTACAGTCTGTAACCAACTTCTGCATAGGTACAATCTTCCTAATGTATATCTCCTTCAGCAACAGTTCAGTAGTGAAGCATCCTGTAAGCAGGAGGTCAAGGTCCAAGTTGACAGGTTCGTAGCTGAATTGTGGTGCTCTGAGGCAAAACAAAAACTTCCTTGCAGTATCTGAGTGTGGGCAACTGTAAAGTTGGTGAAGTCCACCCCTGCTGGAAGACGGTGGCAAACTCCCCCAGAGATGTTAGAAGAGCTATTACCAAAGTTCGGCTGCTCACTGGTACCTACTGCTTACAGAAGAACAGAGTGAAGTTCAGAAATGGGGCTGCTACAGATCTATGTCTGCTCTGCTCTGCTGAGTCTGAGGACAGGGTTCATTTTATTGCTGAGTGTAGTGCACTTAGTTCTGTCAGACAGAGTTATATCTCAGTGTTGGAGACCATACTTCTGGCTAGTAACCCAGTGTTCACTGTTAAGTCAATTGTAAATGACAAGTTCCTGCTTACGCAACTGATCCTAGACTGTACTTAGTAGAGTGATACTGTGTCCTCAGGAATGTCAGCGCGTGGAATCGGTTTCATGGCACCTGTGCTTTGCACTTCATCATAGAAGATGTAAATTGATAGATCAACCAGTGTAAGGCCACTAAGGGAAAAAGTAAAAAGTATGCAAAGACCAGGAACTGAAACAATCAAAATCCAAATCCAGCCCTCAAACCATAGTTGGAAACAACTAAGATTACAAATAATCAAGATACAGAGAACATATGGCCAACCGAGTGAGCAGCTTGTTCCCAAAAGTTGGCCACTCAGCAACCCAAACCGACTGTTTAATTAAAAATAAAATGAAAACCTCTAATAAATATCGTCAAGTGAAATAAACCGCAGCTGTACATATGTAACATGTAATATACGTATCAGTTATGTGGTGGTGGTTTGGTGATGGATGTATATTGGGTTAGAATAGTAAGAATTGCTACCTTCGTATTCGGCGCTGGATTTATCAAGTAACAGTAACAACGACTAGATACAACATACACCATCGGGAACATCTGAATATACGCGGTTTACAGGCACATTATTAGTATTTTCGGCATCGTCATCATCATCATATTGTGTATCTCAAGTATGCCCTTGCCCTCCTGCAAGAGGACGAGGAAGCGCCATCAGGCGTGTGGGACTAGATAGTCCGGATCTCCAAGACAAGTAAGTAACTTGAGTGGGGCTGACCGTACGGCCGAAACTTGCCTTACCCGGTGTAACTACACAGCCACTTTTTTTGTCACTCAGATACATAGACGTGGTGGGTGTATTTTAATAGGTGGTGATGTATCCTACACCCGGGCACCTAATCACACCTCTGCATTGATGCCCATATCTAGTATTAGATTTCAAGCCCCGCCCACTTTTTATTTTCTAGAGCTTTTCTTGCATAATGTAATTTGAATTCCAACTATACTCACCATATCCTAATGCAAAATATTTGATTTTTTTCATGAGATGATGTAACTTGTCACACTTTATCTGTTTTTGGAGAAGAGAGTATAAAGAAATATAAAATGTAGATTTTTTAATTCTAATAATATGAATCAATCAAATGACCTCATAAGAGTCCTTGCATAGTTTCAGCTAATTAAAATTTAAATGCCTTATAACTTTTTAACCATTTGGAACTTTTCCTTGCCGTTTCGACATTCTTTTAGATAAAACAATACCAGTTATTTCCAGTGATTTCAATGCATGTTGAAAAACAGTGCAGAAGCCCTTTAAGTCAGTTTTTCAAACATCACTCCCGTATCCTTGGAAACGGGACTGAAAATTCAGAAACCTGGAATCAAATTAAGTTTCGTCTCCTTTGTTTGCTGGGTTATGATTTCTGAAGTCAGTAAAAACATTTTTGTTTCTTACATGTACCGCATAGAGTCAGGTACCCAAAAAGTTGTAATTGTTGTTGAATCAACATGATAATAAGATTTATGGCCCTTTCAAGAATATTTCACTTATCTCGAGCCGACCGTTATGCTCAGATGGGCGAAAACCGAAGGTCCCGGAAAAACTCACATGATCTTGACTTTCTCACATGTAAAAAATATAGGATTTAATAATCAGGAAACTAATGTAAATAGTGTTCTAGGGATACGAGATCAATGTTACATTTGAAAATGCATCAGCTATGGGTGTGTACTGGCATGTTTCAAGAGACAGAGCACTTTGTGTTTATTGGCAATTGCAACCTGAAAAAAAGCCCTTGAGCTGAAATCTTGAAATTTCCAATGACTTATCGAAGAACATATTTTCCGTTTATTCATGTCTATGTACAGTAAAATTTACGCATGGCAAATTTCCCGTTTAGACTGTAACAGCAAGTCATAAATTAGCAAGATTATACATAAACTTTTCGTGCGTTTCATATTGGACACGACCCTACCTCCAGACAAGGGTAACAAAAATAGCCATCTTTGTAGCTTTTTTTCAGTTGGGTCACAAGGAATTATTTGATAAACCTTATGCACAGGTTTGGTTCATTCTTCGTGAAACTTTGTCAGAATGTTTATCTTTATTAAATCTAGACTTAGTTTAAATGGGTCAAAGTTGGCAACAAACTAAGTCACTAGGCAATCTTCATGAAACTTTGTTAGAATGTTTATCTCCATCAAATCTAGTCCAAGTTTGAAGCTGGGTCATGTCGGGTCAAACTTAAGGCCACTTGGTCAAATTTAGAAAAAAAAACTTTTGGACACTCTAGAGGGCACAGTTTTGATCCTGAATCGGGGAAATGTCAGTTCTAAAAGTAGGTCACTAGGTCCAATTTTTGAAAAACTTTGTGTGAACTCAAAAGAGCACAGTTTTGATCCAAACTTCATGAAACTTTGTCAAAATGTTTATTATCATGAAATCTAGGCCAAGTTAAAAACTGGGTCATGGTCGATAAAAAAACTAGGTCACTCGATCAAATCTTAGAAAGAACCTTGTGTACATACAAGAGGGCACAGTTTTGATCCAATCTTTATCTTCTAGCAACCGCATGAATTTATGCAAATGGCACAATTTGGCTGGTTGCCATGGTAACCGAATGGTTAAAAATAGAAAACATACTCAAAATTCATCTACTTGGAAAATAATTGGCCGCTAAAGCTGAAACTTCACTGAAAAGATCTTAGTAATAGCCTCTATTGAATTACTATTTTTTATTATTGTTGCCCATGTGGTTTTGTTACTATGGCAATTTAAAGTTTCCGTGGACTTATAATGGGGAAAATGTAAATTAGCATTTATTTCTGTGTTACGGTAGATATTTTGACAAAAGTTTTACAGAAATGTTCTAAAGAAGTAGACTTCAAAATTCTGTCATATTGTACAATTTGCCTTAGAGCTACTTACACAGACACATGTGAGCTACAGGACCAATGGTCCTCTGGTTATCTGTACCGGATCCATAGACTAATTGTTTATCGGTTCAGTACCGCATCTCAAGCCTCAGAGGCTATTTCGTTTTTATACCCCACAACACCGTCGGCGTTGGTGTGGGGTATTATGTTTTAACGTTGGCCGTCCGTGTGTTTGGCCGTCCGGCCGGCCGGCCGACGTACGTGTACGTTCGTCTATCCGTCGATCCATCTGCTCTTTGTTTTCGTTCGATTGTTAATTATTTATCAATCGACTTAATTCAAATTTTGCATCTGCGCTGGTACTAAGAATGTCTCACTTGGGATTGTTAATGGGAAAATTTATAATATGAACGTACCCCTACCAAATTTAGTGCGACAGTTGTGTTTTTCTGTATTTAACTTCTTCAGCGTCGCTAAACACCAACAGTTTGAAGGAATAGAAGATGATGGGCAGGTCTCAACACCCCCCTCCCCATCCGCTCCGCCTAAATTATGATAAAAATTATATATAATCATAATTTGATCAGATTTTTCTGAAACTTATAAATAACGAAAATATAGTAAAAGCTTCTTGTGGTTAACAGCTTTCCCTAATGGGTTCACTTGCCCCTGTCCCTGCCCCGTTGCCACATACATGCATTTAACTTCCTACAGTATATATAATCAGAGAGAAAAGTAGTAATTTTCCTGAAGCTTACAGTAAGTGATTGGAGCTGTCATAATATTTTTTTGTTCCATGGTGCTTGGATTCTCTATCAGTTGTAAAAAGCAATCAAAAACAACAACAACAACAACAACAACAACAAAAAAAACAAATTCGATGAAATTATGACCCCCGGCTTTGGAAATAAGAATGGGGGAAGCACAATCCCAAAATGTACAATGTACATCGCCATATGAGGAGTTGCTGATATAAGGTACCCATTGTCTATGCAATTTGATAGTATTTGAGCTTGAAAAAATCACTAAGTTCAAAATGCAAAATAAGTAGTAAAACTCATCAGAAGGTTCTACAAAAACCACATGCAAATTCTCAGACCATGTTAAAAACACCTGTACAGTCTGGTACACAACCCTATGAGAAGTTGCACATACAACGTACCCACTGTCTATACATTTGGTTAGTAGTTGGTTGTAAGTTCAAAAAATGAAAAAGTTACAAAACTTATCAGACGGTAATCTTTAAGTCACATGCACATCTAGCCAATGATGAAGAAGCCTGACAAGTTTCAAAATGATTTATGAAAAACTATAAAAGAAGTAGTATACACATGGTTTGTAATGTCAATAGGTCTTCTGATGTGAACAATGACTGAGTCCATACAGCAAAAAAGTGGTGAAAATTATCTGACCTTAAGACCTTAGTTACATGCTCCTCTACAGTCCACTAGTAAGAAGCCTACACAGTTTCAGTATGATCCAGGAAAAATTGTAGGAGGAGTTGTGTACACAAGATGTATACTCAAATGGTCTTCCGAAAGTTCACAAAGCGAAAAAAGTAATAAAAAATTATTTGACGCTAGTCCCTGAGTCACATGCACATCTACAGACCATAAGAAAGTATCAGAATGATCCATGAAAAATTGTGGGAGGAGTTGCGCACACAAGGTACATACTGTTAAGGTGGGGGGGGGGGGGGGGGGGGGGGGGGGGGGGGGGGGGGGGGGGGGAGGAGTTGCGCACACAAGGTACCTACTGTTAAGGTGTGTGTGGGGGGGGGGGGGGGCTACGAAACCACGGAAAGCCGAATATTTTGTCCCCTCGCTTTTCTTCGAAAAGGCGGGCGACACTAAATCAGGCATAAATGTAAGAGTGAAATAGGTGTGCAACAGTGGGGTATCATGCAGTTATTTGCGGTGATTTTATTGTCCCCCGCCTTTTCGAAGAAAAGCGAAGGGACATGGTATTCGGCTTTACGTGGTTCCGTTGCTTGTGGTTCCGTTGCTTGTGGTGCCGTGGTTCCGTGGAAACGTGGTTCCGCCCCCTTTGAGAGTGGGTTCTTTGTGTGCGCAACTCCTCCAACAGTTTTTCGTGAATCATTCTGAAACTTTGCAGGCTTCTTTTCAATGATCTATGGATGTGCATGTGCCTTAGGGCTTACCGTCAAATAATTTTACCACTTTTTTCTCTTTGCGAACTTAGTCATTTTTCAGCATCATCAGACTTTTAGAGTACATACCTTGTGTGCGCAATTCCTCCAACAGTTTTTCATGAATCATTCTGAAACTTTGCAGGCATCTTTCTTGTGGTCTGTAGATGTGCGTGGGCCACAGGGCTTATCGTCAAATAATTTTTAACACTTTTTTCGTTTTTCGAACTTTTTTCAGCATCTGCAGACTTTTAGAGTACATATCTTGCGTGCGCAACTCCTCCTAGGCATCTTCCTCATGGTCTGTAGCTGTGCATGTGCCTTAGGGCTAATCGTCATATTTACCACTTTTTCGCTTGGCGAACTTAGTCATTTTTCAGCATCAGAAGACCTTTAGAGTACATACCTTGTATGCACAACTCCTCCAACAGTTTTTCATGAATCATTCTGAAACTTTGCAGGCATCTTTCTCATGGCCTGTATATGTGCATGTGCCTCGGGCTTATCGTCAAATAATTTTTACCACTTTTTTGCTCTGCGAACTTAGTCATTTTTCAGCATCAGAAGACCTTTAGAGTATATACCTTGTGTGTGCAGCTCCTCCAACAGTTTTTCATGAATCATTCTGAAACTTTGCAGGCATCTTTCTCATGGCCTGTATATGTGCATGTGCCTCGGGCTTATCGTCAAATAATTTTTACCACTTTTTTGCTCTGCGAACTTAGTCATTTTTCAGCATCAGAAGACCTTTAGAGTATATACCTTGTGTGCGCAGCTCCTCCAACAGTTTTTCATGAATCTTTCTGAAACTTTGCAGGCATCTTTCTCATGGTCTGTAGATGTGCATGTGTCTCGGGGGTTATGGTGGGATAATATTTACCACTATTTTTACTTTATGAACTTTGTCATTTTGCCACATCACAAGACCTATTGATAGTATACATCTAGTGTGCACAACTACCTCTACAGTTTTGCATAAAGCATTTGGAAACTTTGCAAGTTTCTTCTTACTTGTCTTTAGTCACTTTCTGTCACCTTTTTTCATGTTTCGAACTTAGGCCCAAATACTAACAAAATGTATAGACTGTGGATACCTTGTGTGTGCAGCTCCTCGTGGGATTTTGACTCAATCATTTTGAAACTTTGCAGGTGTTTTCAACATGGTCTGAGAGCTTGCATATAGCCACATTTGTAGATCAAATCCAACAAATTGCATTTACAATGGATACTTTATATGTGTATATCCTCATTTTGTTTTGGACATGGTACATTTTGGCATCCTCCCTTCTTTTTACCAAAGGCAGGGGACATAAATTCATCGAATTTGCTTGTTTTAGAATAGATAGATAGATAGATAGATAGATAGATAGATAGATAGATTTTCATCATTGTGACATCAGAAGCTTTTCTTTCTCTGCTATTATAAACACACCTTTTATATTCTACAGGGCACAGTTAAAGGAAAAAGAAGAAAGGTAGACAGAAGAAGAGGTTGGAAGACAATATTAAAGAATGGACAGGAATGGACTTTGCCAGCTCAACTAGGGCAGCTGAAAACAGGACAAGGTGGAATTGGTTCGTTTCGAAGTCATCCGTGGTGCTCCAACGACCTTGTAAGGCTATAGGATAGAACAGAATAAGACAGAATAGATTATTTTCCTTCATACTCTGATGTGATCATACCTTATCATTATATCAGAGAACTATTCTGTGGTGGAAGAAAGCCAGAAGTAGTTCTCAGCTGTATAGGGGCTGGGAAATACTCTGTGAAACCACCGTAACCCCGAAGGGAAAAGCCAACCATTCATACTTGCCAGCGCCAGGTTTGAACCTACGCGGCAGAGGTATGTGGCCAGTCTACGGTTTATAGGTAAACCTCGCTACCTACTGAGCTATTCTGGCGCCTTTAAAATATTTATATTTAATGCTATTTTGACTTAATTTCGCCTCTTCACCTCACTTTACATTACTATTTTCAGGGACATCCGCCGTACCAAAGGTGTGACAATAACAGGATCAGTGTGATGAAGTATTTCTGACCATTATTATTATGAACTAACTATCTGTGGTCGCTTTTAATCTAATTGTCTCTGACAAGAGACAGAGCCATGTGGGAGAAATGTTAGAAGAACTCCAATGACCAGACCTGCAGGAAAGACGACATCAGGCTTCTCTGTCTCTATTCTACAAAATTAAAAATAATCTTGCTATTGTAGACATGGTAGATAAGAATAGGTACCTATTTGAGGTCGGTGGATGGAGCAGGAGGACTAGGTCCCATCCATTCCAGTATCACCGTCCAAATGCTTATACGGACAGTTTTAAGAATTCATTCTTCCCCAGGACAATTGCATCTTGGAATGGCCTTACAACTGAAGCTGTCTCTCCGGATCGGTTGCTGGGTTTAAGGCCAAAATATAATACCCTAGGGTAGAGCAGGGGTTAGGCATGGAATGCCTGCCCCTGAGGATTTCTTGTAAATAGTTTCAATCTGCTGGTGGCTTTGTCACAAATTCATTTATTTATCTATTTTTGTGATAACTTATGTGCAGCACCACGAACCTGCCATCTAGTTCTAGTCTTCTTAGAGTTCCCCGTTGATTTATCGGGGCACCAGCGTAAGGTGTAAAGGTTCACAATTGAGCTCGTTAAATAATTAAACTGGTGAAGCGTTATTATGTACAGTCTTTGTATTTGCAGTATAGAACTTTTAATTAGAAGCAATAAAATCTGTTGATTGTTGATACTTTGGTCATAGTTAACCGATAGTCTTATCATATATGACCTACAGCCATTGCGTAAGTTTAGGGGAGGTAACTACCACACTAAGTTAACCGAGAGCAGTAACGGTAGAAAGAAAGAAACAAGTTTGCCGGTGAGTAGGTAGACCTTCACTGATAGCGCTGGTAAACGGTTTTACGGCGAGCACTAATCGCCGGGAAGGCCGGGAAGAAAAAGCCGGGAAGATGGGGGGGTAGTTGTCTTTCGGATTCAATATCTATCTTTCTGTATAAGCTATCTAAACAAATTAGGTATCATTTTAAAGAAGAGACTCTGATTTAAATATTGAATGTAAAATAAATAGATTTTTTTTAGTTTTTGATGACTTTTTGGTAGTTTAAAAATTCCGGGAAGAGCCGGGAAGACATCCGGGAAGATGGGGGGTAGTTGTCTTTGGGATTCAATATCTATCTTTCTGTATAAACTATCTAAACAAATGATGCATAATTTAAAAGAAGAGACTCTAATCTAAATATTGAATATAAAATAAATAACTTTTGTATACTTTTTGATGACTTTTTGACACTTCAAAAATTCCGGGAAGGCAGCCGGGAAGATAGGGATAGTTGTCTTTCGGATGAAATATCTATTTTTTGTATCAGCTATCTAAACAAATGATGCATCATTTTAAAGAAGAGACTCTTATCTAAATGATGAATATAAAAAATAGTTATGTCGAAAGTTTGATGACGTTTTGGTGCTTTAAAATGTCCGGGGTGAGCCAGGAAGGCAGCCGGGAAGAGAGGGATTGTAGTTTGTGGGACCCAAAATCTCCTATTTTGCAATATTTAATGATATAATTTTTGCACCCTTTTAAAAACAGTCTTTAAGCTAAATGTCGATTATAAGACAAGTGCTTTCTGGAAAAAATGAAGACCTTATGTTGCTCTAAAAAATTCGAGAATTTAAGGTAGCGCAGCCGGAAAGGAAGAAATAACAATACATATTTATAATAAACATACGGATAATTGAGTAATGTTCTCCTTTAATTCCGTTCTAAAACTCCTTAATTTTTTTGGATTTTGTCGGGATTTATTTATTTATTCATTTATTATTTTTATCTATTTTTTCTCGACATTTTTATATATATAAAACGAAAATCATGGTTGCAATATGCTTGTACTTACTTTGATTATCACCTATTCTAACACAGTGCGCCTATAGAAGCAATGGAAAGTTACCGTGTTTTATTCTGCAACAATTCACTGTTTCGGAGCGCGTGAGACTAATTGCTGACGTCACTGCAACTACTGACGTAATTTTGTGACGTTTTGAGACGTTAGACGGTGTAACGTCTCTTTTTCTTTATAAAATCACCATAAAAACGTACATTTGTCTTAGATACAGTTAAGAATATTGGCGGGAGCATAAACGCGCTGGCAGGAAGGTTGGGAGAGTTTGACTGAAAAGAAAAGTTTTTCGGCATTCTTGAGTGTTAGAATCGAAATAGTTCTGCTCTAGCATTGAATTGTTGAGTAATAATCCACTGTTTGTCGGTCAGTTGTAAGTAGATATATCACTCGCGCTCCGCGCTCGTGATATTATCTACTTTACAACTGACCTCCAAACAGTGAATTATTACTCAACAATTCACTGCTAGAGCTGATCTATTTCTTAAATTAAGATTTAATTGCAGCTTGGTCCATCCATTTCAACGTAAGCTTGTTGGCGAACTGTATTTACGGATTAATCATTCTGTATCCTGTGTTCGGTTCTGTAGTGGTTCTCGTGTAGAACAGCTTCATGAAGGAATGTGGGATATCAGTGCGTTCAAAGAAAGTCTTTTGATTTGTTATATGTAGGGTTTGAAATATTGTCAATGGAATATCAAAAACGGCAACTTTATTACAAAATCACACCAGTTATATTAATATGTATAACTGAACTAGATTTTGTAGATTTTTTTATTATTATTATTACACAGTCGGATCAGAGTCTTCGCTGTCCGCATGAATAAAGCTTAGACCCTTAGCTACTTAGCTACCCATTTAGCGCCCAGCGAAGACTCCGATCAGAATGGGCGGGCTGGCTTGAGCCTTCGCTGGGCGCTCATGCCAAAAAGTTACTGGTTTTATCACGAGGCTGCTCATATTTTTATTTCATTTCTTAGACGCATGCAGAGTCGTCCTGTCGAAAGTGACGTAAATAAAACTATTTTAGATGTTGAAGTAATGCATCTTAAGCTTCAGTTAAAATCATTTGTTTAAACTAGACAATTTTTGTGAGGAGACACAGAAAATTAGATAGACCAATATTTCACGGATTGTTATTCCATATACTAAAAAGCAGAACCCCCTCATAAACTCATGAAGTAAAAATTCATTTTAATTTATTTATTTTTATTTATTTCATTTATATTTTTATTTATTTAAGTTTATGTTGGACGATAATTTTACGAAAAGGGGCATCAGTATCGGTCTGATTTTACTCATTCACGGGTCGTTAAATCCATAATCACTTAATTGCATTGCTTTAATTTACATTCGATTGATGTTAACGATGCGTTCATCGCTCAAAGGAAGAAGGAAAGATAGAAGCAAACAAATGGATGCTAGGCTTATATGAGTTTAGGAAATTGCGAACACTAGTTTAAATAAGCGGAATTTGAAAAACCACACATACACGCAAACGCACACGCACGCTCTCTTTAATTCTCTCTCTCTCTCTCTCTCTCTCTCTCTCTCTCTCTCTCTCTCTCTCTCTCTGTCCTTCAAGACTATCATGTACATCAACGTAATGAGCTTTTTAGATTTTTTTAGATTCCGCAACGATTCCCATATAGTGTAATGGACTGAGTTTGTTCTTGTGTTCTACATAATCAAGGAGAGCGAAGTGGAAATTAAGGTGAACTGTAAAGTGATGGGGTCCGTTAGGGGATCAGAAGCAAAAAAAAAAAAAGCAATAGACCATTGTACGAGGGTTGATCCAGAAGTAATGTCACTGCTGCTATAAAATCGCGTAGAATGAAAAGACAGCAACAAAATTTCATATGCAAGTAGCTTACTCTATTTGCGGTCTAATCTGAAAATGTCATTAAAATATAATGCAGAGTTATCGAGATATCGAGATCGACAGAAGATCGACAGAAGGCTCTTCCTTTAATATTATTATAACAGCTCCGCGGCTCATGTTGGAGAATTCACACAATATTCGAATCGCAGAACATCGATCTTCATATATGGGGTCTAAACAAAAGTGACGTTATTGTCTAACATTGCATATAATGGTCCTCCGGTTTTCAGACGATCCTTAAGCGACTCATCCGCATCACTATGGCACTGACTGCACCTTTACACAAGCCTCATAAACACTTTTACATCACCGCATGTCTAATTAAACAGCCCTTGAGTCTTTAATGGTGATATTCCTAATTATTGACAAAACCGCATAGCTATGCGCTGACGCATTTGTCAGAAATCAACATTTTTCACTCGGCAGTAACAAGCATCAGCCCTAACTAGGGAACTTCTAACTGCATTGACGTGATCAAGGTTTCAACAGTAGGTGGCACAAATATATTTCTTCATCGCATTAGATTATATTCTGATTTGGCGCGTTAGTTTGATTTTAAATTGTGATTGCCTTTGAAAATTATGTTCGTGTAATTAACGTTATTTTAACGTGCGGCGCGATGGCGTCGGTGGCATACTTTGAACGTCTGTACAACTGGAACGGAAAATGATTCCAATTTTTTTATTTATTCTGTTAATCAGAACTGAATTACAGTCTAGCTTGATATAATTTTCATGATAATGCTACGACGAATAAGCGCGCAGTGGACACAGTGACATTACTTTTGGATCAACCCTTGTAGAAACAAATAAGCCAAGGTATTAACCTGAAATTAGAATGTGGCAGATAAAAAGATATGTAAAATTAACGAACCTATTGAAAATTTTGGTCCAGGGCAAAAATGGAGGTAAACAGTAATAAGCAGTGTAATCATGACCAGACTCCTTAAACATTTATGTCCCTAGGTAGTTTCAATATACTGTATTTCTTCTCATTTGTTCATGTGAAAGAAAGAGTGGCGAGACTCCGACAAGATTGTCTTTACATCACTAATTTAGTCTGTCCAAATTTTGTCCTAAGAATATCATTTATAAGACAAATTACAGGCCCCGTGGGAGCATTTACCTCAAGAAATAGGGTACATTTTAAAACCAGGCCCACTTGTTCAAAATTAACAGCTTCAGCTTCACCACATTGCCATTTTTGTCAAAGATGTGAGGAGCTATTCTCCATTAAAACATGTTGTGACGTCTCATCAGAACCGTCTCGCCAAGACGGTTCTAATGAGGAGTCATAACATGTT
Source organism: Ctena decussata (assembly GCA_963989385.1). Lineage (NCBI taxonomy): Eukaryota > Metazoa > Mollusca > Bivalvia > Lucinida > Lucinidae > Ctena > Ctena decussata. Next base: position 106,946,839 of record OZ022500.1, on the reverse strand, counting down.
CTCACTGAGAAATAAAGAATAATTATCTCATTTTATGGCTTATAATTATGGAACAGTCATAAAAAGATAATACGATAAAAATCACCGCCTTTTAAATCAATGTTCAGATCTCTTCTATTCGGTCATTTCAAGTCGACAGTCATGTTGCATCAACACGTTACTAGTGGAATGGCAAACAGTGCAGACCCAGATTAAACTGATGCTCAGGAAAGTCTGGGTCTTCACTGTTTGCTCTTGAACTCCTGTCCTAGAAGTAAGGGTCATTAAGGTATTGTCAATTAGGAGAAAAGGTATCCTTTCAGGGGAAGCAACTCTATAATTTTCACATTACTTCCCTTCTCAATGGGGGCCAACTCTTAAATGAAAGAATTTCATGAAATGGATACTTTTTTTAGGTGGTGACCTTGACCTTATTTTCAAGGTCACTGGAGGACTTAGATGTGAATTTCTTGTACCCACTATAGCTCCTGTACCAATGGATGGAATTTCATCAAACTTGCATGGATACATTATTGGGATAAGTTTAAGAGCTGATAAGATTTTGGTGACCTTGACCTGATTTTCAAGGTCACTGGAGGACTTGGATGAGAATTCCTTGTACCTTCTATATCTCCTGAACCAGTGGATGGAATTTCACCAAACTTGCATGGATGCATCATTGGGGCATGCTTAAAAGCTGAATAGATTTTGATGACCTTGACCTCATTTTCAAGGTCACTGGAGGACTGAGATGACAATTGCCTTTTATGACAATATCTCCTGAGCCGATGGATGGAATTTCACCAAACTTGCTTGGATACATAACTGGGACTAGCTTAAGAGCTAATTAGATTTTGGTGACCTTGACCTTATTTTCAAGGTCACTGGAGGACTTGGATAGCAATTTCTTGTACCCTTAATATCTCATGAACCAATAGATGGAATTTCACCAAACTTGCATTGATACATCACTGGGACTAGCTTAAGAGCTGGTCAGATTCTGGTGACCTTGACCTCATTTTCAAGGTCACAGAAGGACTTAGATATGTGACAATGTCACTGAAATTGATATATCTCATTAGCCTTTGGCTTGATTCCCACTTTACTTTCATAGATATACTTTTGGGACAATTTCAAGAGTTTACTGTGTTTTGATTACCTTGACCCCATTTTAGTCAAAACTAACTGAAAATGCTTATTTTTTTTCTTAAAAATTAGTTATATCTTGATCCAATTGACAGATATTCATCACACTTGCAGGAATATATTGTTGTGACAGATTTAAGACATGTTTAGTATTTGGTGACCTTGACCCATTTTTCAAGGACATAGTCATATATGTAGGATGTCTTTAGAACCAGTGGATGGATTTTCTCCAAACTTGCCTAGATAGTTTACTTGCGCAGGCTTTATATTCATTATAGCGGATTGGAAATGGGCTGGTGGGGGGACATCAGTTTTTCTCTGAAAAACATTTCTAGTTTAATTACTACAATAGGTCGATAGCCCTGGAAACTTAGTGGTTTAAGTGTTTGCCTACTACACCAAAATCTCAAGTTCAAGTCCCAATGAAGGCGGAATTTTCTCTGTGAACAGAGTTCCATTGCAAAGTCTCACAGCTTTTCACATTTCATTATCACCCTTCCATCAAATCTAAATACAGTTGAAGTGGTCGTAAAACCGCAGTTCCGTCCATCAATATATCATCCATAAGGGCCGGTCTACAACTGTTTTCCGCTCTGTAGTATGACGAAGCAGTTGAGACCACCTTAAAGTCTTCGAGTACATATATAATATAAGAATAATAAAAAAATGGCTGGCAAATGGTTGCTGTAAACAGTACATACAGGCGTTTACTGCAGCAAGACCTAGTCACACCTCCACGAGCCGCAGTAGCGAATACTAGTTGGAACAAACAGTATATTAAAAATCGCTTTTGAGCGGGGCCAGCTGGAAACTATGGATAATATTATCCATAGGCTAACGTGACAGGTCGCAAAAATAAAAAAAAAGTAAGAAGGGAAAAATGACCCTAAAGATAGACACAACCACTTGTAATAATAACAAACGATTCTCTTCATTTGTTAAAGAAATAGATGAGCTGTAGCTGTGAATTGTTGAGTAATAATTCAACGTATTATCGAGGTAAGCTGTAAAGTAGATCATATCACGAGCGAAAAGCGCGAATGATGCCGGTATCTACTTACTGCCAACATAACTATTTTATTTTATATTCCACTTTGGATAATAGTCTCTTCTTTCAAATAATGCCTAATTCGCTTAGATAGCTTATGCAGGTAGAGAGAGATGGCTACCCCTATCTTCCGGGCTAGCTTCCCGGCTCTTCCCGGAATTTTTAAAGTACCAAAGAGGCATCAAAAACTAAACAAAATCTATTTATTTTATATTCAATATTTAGATTAGAGCCTCTTCTTTAAAATGATGCCTAATTTGTTTGGAAAGCTTATATAGAAACATAGATATTGAATCCCAAAGACAACTACCCCGATCTTCCCGGCTGTCTTCCCGGCTCTTCCCGGAATTTTTAAAGTACCAAAAAAGCATAAAAAACTCAACAAAATCTATTTACTTTATATCGAATATTTAGATAAGAGCCTCTTTTTTAAAATGGTGCCTAATTTCTTTAGGAAGCTTATATAAAAAGATAGATATTGAATCCGAAAGACAACTACCCCTATCTTCCCGGCTGCCTTCCCGGCTGCCTTCCCGGCTCTTCCCGGAATTTTTAAAGTACCAAAAAGTCATCGAAAACTCATCAAATTCTATTTATTTTATATTCAATATTTAGATTAGAGCCTCTTCTTTAAAATGATGCCTAATTTGTTTGGAAAGCTTATGTAGAAAGATAGATATTGAATCCCACAGACAACTACCCCGATCTTCCCGACTGTCTTCCCGGCTCTTCCCGGAATTTTTAAAGTACCAAAAAGTCATCAAAAACTCAAAAAAATCTATTTTTTTATATTCAATATTTGAATTAAAGCCTCTTCTTTAAAATGATGCCTAATTTGTTTAGATAGCTTATATAGAAAGATAGATATTGAATCCGAAAGACAACTAACCCCCATCTTCCCGGCTTTTTCTTCCCGGCCTTCCCGGCGATTAGTGTGCACCCGGTTTTACCCATAATCGAAACTGAGGCTCGCACCTTGTGTACTAGCAACCAGTAACCTGACGACAGTGGAAGGACGCGCGCTGCGGACATTGTTGGTAAAAAAGAAGTATGGTGCTATAACTTTGAATAAAATATCTAAGAAAGACGAAAACAATGTCTGCGGTTGCCGATTTAGAAATCGGCGACAGCCGGGTGGAGTTTATGGCAGATTATGTCATAAAAACTCTGAAATGCAAGCCAGATAGATGGATGAAACTGTACAACGTTGACGAAACGAAACAAATGTTCATGGATTGGTTTGAAAAGCCAGACCTTCCAGCTATGGTTATAGTGAGCAATCCTGGGGGCTCATTAACAGCTCAGTATGAATGGCCTGCAAATCCGAAACAGAAGGCGTGTTATTTTGTGAAGAAGTCGAGAGATGGAATAAGCAAAGATGTTCCTTTTCGACAGTCGGTTTTGTATGGTGATCTCTCATACTCACCTCTCGACCAGCTGTCAGCTTTTGTTGATGAGGTTAGTAAAACTGTCCGAGATACACATTTATTTGCATTTTGTTCTTTTCCAGTTCGTTAGTTCATGGCTGTGTTAACAGGAACAGTTCTGGCTCAGATTTTGGGTAGATTCCACTTTAGCGGCAGCGGTCCCCGGAACTTTGCACATCTTCAACTGCACATCGTTTATTGCGCATGAGCCCAGTGGCAATTGACTTGTATAGCGGTGGTGTAGGGGCAGCCCCCAGCAAGAAATGTTAAAAAAAAAGAGAAAGAATACATCAACTATACCAGCAAAACTTGTTACCAATTCCTGGGGACCGCCAAAGTGGAAGTGTTCCCAGATTTTTTTTTTTAGAGAAAACTGTCTCCTTCTCTCTAGGTTTAGCTAGATGTTCAGATGTATAGTCCTTTCTAGAAGTATTGCGGGATTGTGAGTATAGCGGTAATCAGAATTTCCACTGATGTCATCATGTAGCACCATCTATCGTCGAGTAGTCCAAATTCGTGAATATTCTAATTTCGTGACGTAATTATTCTTGCGCTTTTCCCCTGTGATTTTGCCGCCACAGATAAAAATAGGCTGCCAAACGTCTCTCAACTGTCAACAGAAATGAATTTAAACTATCGTCGTCAAAAGGAGTTTCACGTAGGCCAGACATATACAGTCATCAAGAAAAGTTGATAAAAATCCATGTTTTTACTATTCCCAGTCTGGAGAATAACTAAAGTAGTGTAAAACTTACAAAAATCTGAACGGAGATCTGCCGCAAATTCAGCGGCTGTTGTTTACAACATGGCGGTCCAAGTCACTTGATTTTTAAAGCATTATCTAGGATAAGACAAAATAATTTTGTGATTTAGGTCAATGGGGGTCCTTATTTACAATTAATGAAATCTTTTATTTTTGCAAACGAGAATTCGGGATTTTCCCAGCAGCTAGGAACAGAGATATTTGATAAATATAATGAATATCTGCCCTTAATATAAACAGTGAACGAAAATTGCGTATTTCATTCTTCTCTGGCATTTTAGTACTATACATTTTGTTTGTTGCTATATTGTTTGAAAATTTATATTCAACTTTCTGTTTTTCTATAAGCTATCATTATTGCATACCTTTCATAGGTTTAAAACAGTCAAACTAAGTTTTTAGAAGTTTTCACTAACGTAAATAATTGCAAACGTCACATGAACTAAAAAAAATATTGATGTGGCCTGATTATCAACCGGGAAACAGCGGTCCGGATGACGTCACGAATTTACAATACTGATAATGGCGGCATTCATGGGAAACTGTGCATGTGAATTCCAAGTTGTTTTCAACTCAAAAAATTGTTTACCAAGTTTCTGAATTCTGGAAAGGGCGAGAAAAGAATAAGTCTTTGGGGTAAATGATATATTAACTTGCTTTTTATTGAATTCTTTTTATGAACGCTGTTCGGGAGCTTAGGGTCACGAATTTAGAATACTCTAGGATAGCGCCTGTTCAAGTTGAAACATTGGCAACCCGGAAGTCAAGCTTTGTTTTCAAAAAAAATAAATAAATAGAATACTATCTTATCAGATAATTCTCATACCCCTATTCTCTTAAATCTATTGATAGGAAGGCTTAAAATAAAAAGTTGTGTGTTTCAGGTTACCCGACCGTGCCTAACTTTTTACCCCCGACCCAAAATTTTTTTAAGCAGTTTTAGGGGATTTCCATGGGGTTTTCCCGTTCAGCCATTTTGTTTCCCTATCATCCACATGTAAAAACTTTTATCAAAATAAAAATGTTTTCCTACCTACAATCCCAATTTTAAAATTTCATGTTACCTGAAACACACATACTCGTATCCGAGTAGATCTCGTCAGCTAGTAGTTCTCGTCATTCAGCTTAAAACGAGTTTTTCGCGTATTTTTTCTTCACTTCATCTACCTTAATCCTGAGTTTATGATACATTTGGTCAAACTAGTGCAAAAACGCATCAAGATATCGAGCTGTGTATATATAAATGCTGTTTTTTCTCTTTTGGATTCGCAAGGTCGCGTGATTACGTCAAGGTCATTCAGGTGAGCACGTTCAAGCCACGTGCTGACCTCTCTTAATTGGGTCAGGTTTTCCAATATTGTGTCTACTTTGCAAACAAATTCCAAATGTAAGTCAACTTTGCTGGAAAAACACACACAAAAATAAAATAGCAAACCTGACCCAGTCATTATTTATCTTTTCAGCAGCCTCGGGAACAAGGCAAACTCTTCGTCTCAGTTTTGTGTTTGTTTTCGTCTGCTGTGACCTCATTAAAAATATTGAGCGCATTCGGCATACGAACAGACTTTGTTACATGAATAAGGTGTCAAAATCATTATATAGGACCAACAGCAAAATGGGTTTTATATTTATTTTAAAATCAAGCTCAAAAGCAACATGACGAGAACTACTTCTGGACGTGACGTTGTCGGTGCGTGATAGCATATCAAATAATGATCGCTCCCTGAGGTTCGTTTCTATAAATAAATTCATGACGTGTGTGTCGAAACCAGAGTTATTAGGTACACAATACATAACTGCCGCAAACTGAAAGAAAACCTGTTTGTTTGGGAGAAAACAGGAAATTGTTAGTAAAAAATGACGAGAACTACTCGGATACGAGTATTATTTTTTTAGGCTGAATCTAAAAAATTATTCCCAGTTTGCAAGATTTTGCTAAACTATCATCTGCTGACCCGGCTCAAAATGGCAGTTTGTTCTGGTCACGAGATTTCGCCTTGTCACAGTTTACTCGAAAATTAAGGCTCCGTAGGGGCAAATTTTATAATTGGCAATTAATGAATTATACTGTTTGGAGACTGTGTGCAAATTTATCAGAGATAATAGCAGTGATTTCCTTATATATTATGCAAATGTTTAAATAACTTTTTATCTTTAAATTTATAAATACAAAATTTTACAAAAAGAAGTAAGATAAAAGAATGAAAAGTAAACAAATAAACCTTGACTGTCAAAACAGTGTGAGAAAAGTCGTGTAACCTGTAAATATGTTTGGTTAGTGTTTATGAGTTAAAATTTTCTTTCAAACTCTTTTAATTTTTTTTTCCATTTTTATTAGCATCAAACTCTATTAAGTTTCAAACTCTGGAAAGATTGACGCTTGAATAAACTAGATTTATTTTCCCCATATGGAGCCTTGATTTTGTAAAGCAATACTAAGATAATCTCCCTTGACTGATTCTATTCAATATGGCTGACGATTGCGACTGGTTTATTCCATGCACATGGATTTGCAGACGATAATTTTTGTATCACTTGTAGATGAAAGAAAAATAAAAAATAAACGAAATAATACTACGGGTCAATCAACTACTGCAACATTTCGTTGTTGGAGGAGATTCAGAAACGTTCCGTTATCTCAAAATAATAAAAAGACAAAGGATCAAAGTATTTTCTTCACAGACGGCGGCTCAGTTGATCGTTGTCACAAAATTTATTTATAACGGTACCTGTCAGCTACATTATAACGATTTCCGCGGCGGTCACTTTGCTAGAGCTAGCGGTTCACAGAATGACGCCACAAATCTAGTTACCGCGCCCTTTACTGAGCTGGTTTAATACAGTTATAATTGAATCAAAGAAATCAGTTTTTCGACGGAATGTTTGATCTGACAGTTGACCGTAACAGATTTTGATTGCCTTTAGAAGGATGTTTGTTGCAGTAGATACTTTATGCGTAGTAATACTTACGAATTTGATATCACTCGCCAGAGGCAAAGGACATTTATTCATCTACAAGTGCATATTAAAATTATTGTCTGCAAATCCATGTGCATGGAGTACGTAAGCTGGTAGCAATTGTCAGCCATTTGAAAGGGAATCTGTCAAGGGAGATTATCTTAGTATCACTGTAAATGGTTAGGGCTCCATATGGGGAATATAAATCTAGCTTATTCAAATTGCAGTGTTTTAAGGACCAGTAATAATTAAAAGTAGTAATTACATGTATTTGCTCTGAACTCTGCAGGTTTTGGTGCCTCTGCTTTCGAATGATAGAAACCATGATCACTGGCCACATGTTGTCTCTAAGGATGTAACAAGACATGTCCATAATTTGAAGAGCAATGTTTACGTTGTGTCTGGTCAGGCCAAGGGAAAAACACTACTTCCACTTCCTGTTGGTGCTGATAGAGTCAGTGAGCTCATTGACATTGATTCGTAAGTTTTATTATTTTATGTATTTTCCAAACTCCGTATTTATAGCACTTGTCATGAGACCTCACTGGAACTGCCTTAGCCTTTGCTATTTGGAGAGGCAATTCTGGTATAGAGCTGGAAAAATCCACTCGTCCTCTTGCCATGTTAGTGCCTTATGCTGCAGGATGAGTAAAAATTTGAATTTTGTTATTTTTAATTACAAATTCACCATAGCATTTGATGCACTTTATGATATCTGACAAGTGACGGTTTTAAGAAATTTGCAGCCTTCAGTTTGCCAGATAAGAAAGGGTAACAGGGAAAATTTAGAGATCATTATTATTGCGTTAAACACAAATGTTGTGACCCCTCATTAGAGCTGTCTTGGCAAGACAATTCTAAGAAGGGTCACAATGTATGGAATTTGTCCCTAAATTATCCCTGTTACCCTTTCTTACCTGGGGCTCTGAATTTGGGGTTTTATAGTTCTTACTTTCCATACAAACAGATGTCGTGGACTCTCATTACAGCAGAGCTGTAGATAAGAAGGAGTATTTGATGATAATTAAGGATAATTTTTCTTATTTTTCATCGAAATTATACATTGTGACCCCTCATCTGAACCGTCTCGTCGAGACGGTTCAGATGAGGGGTCACAACATATGTTTTTATGCAGAACTAACAAAAATTATCCCTAATTATCACCAAATACTCCCTCTTATCTAGAGCTCTGATTACAGGACTGCCCTGTAATGGGAGTTCACACATCTGTTTGTACGGAAAGTACTGTAAAATCCTAAATATTTGTGTTCTCAAGCTAGGAGGAGAGTCTGCTCAAGGTCTGCACTGCTTGGCATCCAGCTCATAGTATCTTCTCAGAGGCATGAGACCAAAATTTTTTCTGTGGAAATATCACTGAAGAAAATTCTAATCCTCTAAAGTAAACTAGCGGACTGGGGTTTTATTCTCACTGGAGGCAGAAATCTTATCCAGTGTAAATGAGGTTTCACTGCACACATCCTTCAATTAGCACTCTGCCAACATTCTGATATGACTGAAATACTGTTGAAAAGGACGTAAAATTGCAAGTCATTCACCCATCCATTAACATTTTACAACTGTTTTCAGTGGTGATGGCTTTGACAGGGCTTTGTGCCACGCCATTGAGTCTATGGTCATTGAGTGGACCCACCAGATTCAAGATGTTCTCAAGAGAGATTCTGCTCAGCCACTTCTGGAGGGTCTCAATCCAACACCATTTGTTGAGCTGGAGTTTTGGAAGAATAAGGCTTCCAACCTGGAATGCATCTACGAGCAGGTACGTGGCTGTCTGAATATTGACTGTTCATCATTTGACTGAGCTGCCACTGAACCAGTACTCCATATAAGAAGGTTAACAGGAAAAAATGAAGAGATAATTTTCCTTATTTCTCCCTGAAAACATTTTGTGAACATTCATTAGAACCATCAAGTTGGTTCATAGGAGGGGTCACAACTAGTAGTCACAGCATAATTATGTTTTCGTTGAGAAATAGGAAAATGATCTCAGAATTATCGTTTAAGTCCTACCTTATCTGGATGTGTCACTGAAAGTTTTGATGGAATCTTTGCTCTGTAGCATTAACATACATATAACACTACAACAACATATGATTTGATTAGATTGGAATGAATTGCTTAGAAAATTTGACAAAATATGAATGAATTGCTTGTTTAGTTCTTGGACTTGTTCTATGAGGAATAGAGTTTGATATTTTTGATTTTCTATTAAATGACTGCAGATATAATTATATGTGCTATTTCGATGTATGTATTTTGTTTGTAATTTTTTGTAGCTGAGGGATCCCAAAGTTAGAAAAATGGCTGAGCTTCTGGAGAAAACAAACAGCAGTTACTTTGTGTCCTTCAAGGAAATCTTTCGAGATGTTGTTGCTGGTAGGTTGAACAGGTTCTGTTAAAATGAGCAGCGATACAACAAAACCAACAAAGTGGCATGTGCACCATGCAAAGACTCAGATCAGCCTGGGCATCTGGCCAGTCTGATCTGATCAGAGTTTTGCTGTGTACTTTATGGGTAGCTAAGACTCTAAGCAATCTCCTTGCCGACAGCAAATAATCTGTTCAGATTGGGCAAATGTCCATGCTGATCAAAGTCTTCACTGGACGCACATGCCACTTTGTTGGTTTTGTCGTGTCACAGCTCAAATAGCTGTGGGATCGTGATTTAAAGTAAGAGAGACTATATTATAAAGGCATTACGATATATGGGTACACTGTCACATCTTTTCTCCAAATTTTCGAAGGGAGACAACTTTTGTGACTTCCTGGGTAAGCTCTTAAAAGGAGAGATTTTGCTCTAACAGTAGCATAAAAGAATTTTCTCCTATAGGAGCAAATTTTTACCTTTAAGGGTTGATCCAGACAGAAATGGAAGTGGCAGACTTAGTAGCAATATTTGATTATTATTAGCAAGCATATTCTCCTGAAAGTGTACTCATTCACATAATGATTTTAGAGAAACATGATACTATAACATTGTGGAAGACATATCCCTTGCACACTTGTAGCCTTCAAGTACTGGTAACTTAATTTACACATATGACTTGTTCTCTGGATATTCCAGTTTTGCTGCAGAACATATAATACTCCTTTTATAGCTTGAGACTTTTGCTCTGGTTGTTGTTGTTCCAGACCCTTAATTACCGTTTAATTGTCATTTAGTTCCACATGCAAAAGAAATTTTGATAAACATAATATTAATAATAATAATAAGTATAAAAGACTTTATTTCAAGCGGGTAAGGCAGTTAGTACAAAAATAATCTCCCTTCCGGCAACAGCAATATCTTGACAGCGGCACAAAATTTAATATCTAGATCAGACATTTCCGTCTGAATGGCTAATACTGTATCATATTTATTGTGTTTTAAGACAGGTTTTCCCCTCAAAAAAAAGGAAAAGATCTGGAGCCACCTGATAAGATCTAAATTTTTGGAGCGAAAATGCACTTTCACAGAGCATTACACAAAACTGATTTAGGTATTCGTGGTCATTTTGGAGGGAGACAACCCGGGTCTTGTAACCGAATTAATATGGTACTTCTTTGTCATTGTTTTTTTTTGTGAAGTAACAGTACCCTTTATTTTTGTTCTTCAGCTTTGACTGAAGCCCAAGACATCAACATGTACCTGAAGCCAATGCGTCATCACTTTGAGGATTACGAGCAAGCCGAGTTTGACGAAAGTAAGAAACTGCTGGCTCCAATGATGAATGCTCTGTGTCTGGTGTGGGCCAACTCAGAATACTACAATACTCCAGCTAGGATCATTGTTCTTCTGCAAGAGATCTGTAACATGATCATTACTATGGTGAGTGAAAGTAACACATTGCCCAAAGTATTTGGGCCTGGTTGTTTGAAACTAGTGATGTTACTAGTTAACATTAGACAAGACATAAGATTTTCATATACCATAACGTATTGTATGCAAAAGAGACACTGCCATTTATTTTGCAGAAAAACCATGAGTAGCTTTTGCGCTGCAAAAGCTCCTCACATTTTTTCTGCAAAAATATAAGAGCACTTGATTTTATGGATTGTAGACTTTATAACGAATTCTTGACTAACAAATTTGTAGCAGCAAAACATTTTTCCTGTTTCCTTAGAAATAAGTATGTGAAAAAAAAATGATGAAATAAAAAAGGCTGTGTTTTAGCCTTTGACTTTTGTTTTTTTGGTTCGTCTGGAACCATGACACCCTGAGTCTGCTCTAGCTCTGATTAAGTTTGGGTTTGATGATAGTTTCAAGATTGTTTCTCTTTGTTCACCATTATTGCTTTACATTGGAAAACCATCTCAGTCAGCAGGGGCCAAGTCGCCCATGGCCCTTAAATTGTGGGCCCCTGAGTTTTGAGAGAAAACTCCTATTTCCTCGATGTCAAATTTCGGTTTTTGGCAGCCTGGGCCCCTAAACAAAAAATGTTTAGTCTTTATCTCAGCAGCCATTGTGGGGACCAAAAATTTATAATGTTACCCCACACTACATCTGTTTTATACTTAAACCAGCATATTAGCTTCAGTTGGTCTTTCACACAAGTTCAGCTTTCTGCTGTGTTTGCAATAATTTATATAATTAAGCCATTACTTATTTCAGGGTATTGAATGTTTCACCTTTAATCAGCATACCATAGTGATCATAAATAGGAAGACAGAGGTGCTGAGCAAACAGTGTAGACCCAGAGCAGAATGCTGCAGGGTCTGCAGTGTTTGCCATTCTGCCTGCTGTTTTGGACATTTTGCTGCATAATCAGGTCCAAATTTAGTATTATAACAAGTTTAGTTGTCTTATTATTTAGGGTAAGTATGGTATAATACTGGCTGAATAAATCTTTTGGCATGTTGTCAAGATTTTATCATGGATTATATGACTGTGCTTTAATCTCTTTACACAATATCTGCTTTGGCAACTAGACCACAATGTTAAGATCTAGGAGACCAGACTTTAAAAACATATTACTTATACAATGTTTAAGTTGGGCTAATATCAAATCAAGCATGACTATATTATAAGTTTTATCTTGGCACAATCTTGCCTTTTTAATCTGACTACTGAAATTACCCTAAATTCCCCCTGAGAATGCATCAATACAACTTCATGTTTTTTCACCATTTTGCAAAGGGAAACAGCATTTGTGACTTCCTGTTTGCGTAGCCCTTCCAAATAGGGGTCTGCTGTTAAAAGAAAGACTTGTTCTTTGTCAGGTGATAGAAAAATTGCATGCTGGCTAACAGAGGTCATTTTCAATGGCATGTATGCAAGCAAGACATTGCACTTTATTCTTCCTAGCCCCATCATAGTCAAATACGTCTTGACAAGATAATGTAAAACAACAAAGCAAACTCTTTACAGGCATACTAGCAGCAGTGCTGGAAACGGCCAGTGGCCCAGTGGCCAGATGCGCCTAAATTTTGTCTGGGGCCACCAAAAATCTTCAAATTATTAACTTTAGTGGCCCGAATTTTTCTGTCTGGCAAAAAATGCATTGAATATTTAGCTAGTGGATAATTTGGGCCACCGAAAATTTGGCCATCTAAATTTTTGGGCCACCACATTAATCTTGGGGGTGTCCAGCACTGTGACAGACAGACAGTAGTAGTCATATGCTGCAGACATGAGTAAACTTTGGTGTCAATGCCAAGATACAGACATTATTGTCTTTTTACCATTTCTCATTCCTCACTCTCTTTGTGACCTCCCCCAATATGATATGGACACCAGCCAGATAAGTGGTTTTGATGATAATTTTAGTTTCATTTCTCCAATTCAGGGAAAACTCTCTAACTGACCTTACTAACCATTAAAACAAATATTATGGCCTGCCAGCCATTATCATCTCAACACTCAACCACCTCCATCATACAGTTCTAATGCAATGCCACAGCACTAGTTGTTTTGGAAAATTTATTTAAGTCAGTATTTAATCTGAGGCTGGTTGTTCAAAACTAATGATGTTATTAGTTAACAAGACATTAATTTTAAATGTATTGTATGAAAAAGCACTGCCATTTTTATGCCCCCAACTTCGGAGAAGTTGAGGGGGCATATTGGTTTGGGCCTGTCCGTCTGTCCGTCTGTCCGTCCGTAACACTTTTAAGCAGCTTGGAAACTCAAAAACCGCTTATGCTAGGATTTTGAAATTTTATATGCGGCATGTACATGAAAAATAAGCAGACACATATTTTTTCTTTTTCCGCTGGTAATGTATTTTTAGAGTTATGCCCCTTTTTTGACTTAGTGCATTGTAAGCCTATGGAACCTTGTTAGCAAAATATCTCGAGAACCCCTTATGCTAGGATCATGTTTTTTTGCAGAAAGGCATTGCTTATCGAGTAGATGACCTGATTAACTTTTGAAAAAAAATCGTGAATTTTTGACCGAGTTATGCCCCTTTTTCGACTTAGTGCATTTTAAGCCTATCGAACCTTGTTAGCAGAATATCTCAAGAACCCCTGATGTTAGGAACATGATTTTTTGGAGGAAGACATTGCCTAAGGTGTAGATGACCTGATTAACTTTTGAAAAAAAATTGTGAATTTTTGACCGAGTTATGTCCCTTTTTCCACTTAGTGCATTGTAAGCCTATGGAACCTTGTTAGCAAAATATCTTGAGAACCCCTTATGCTAGGATCATGTTTTTTTGCAGAAAGGCATTGCTTATCGAGTAGATGACCTGATTAACTTTTGAAAAAAAAATCGTGAATTTTTGACCGAGTTATGCCCCTTTTTCGACTTAGTGCATTTTAAGCCTATTGAACCTTGTTAGCAGAATATCTCAAGAACCCCTGATGTTAGGAACATGATTTTTTGCAGGAAGACATTGCCTAAAGTGTAGATGACCTGATTAACTTTTGAAAAAAAATTGTGAATTTTTGACCGAGTTATGTCCCTTTTTCGACTTAGTGCATTGTAAGCCTATGGAACCTTGTTAGCAAAATATCTCGAGAACCCCTTATGCTAGGATCATGTTTTTTTGCAGAAAGGCATTGCTTATCGAGTAGATGACCTGATTAACTTTTGGAAAAAAATCGTGAATTTTTGACCGAGTTATGCCCCTTTTTCGACTTAGTGCATTTTAAGCCTATCGAACCTTGTTAGCAGAATATCTCAAGAACCCCTGATGTTAGGAACATGATTTTTTGGAGGAAGACATTGCCTAAGGTGTAGATGACCTGATTAACTTTTGAAAAAAAATTGTGAATTTTTGACCGAGTTATGCCCCTTTTTCGACTTAGTGCATTGTAAGCCTATGGAACCTTGTTAGCAAAATATCTCGAGAACCCCTGATGCTAGGGGCATGATTTTTTGCAGAAAGACATTGCCTAAGGTGAAGATGACCTGATTAGCTTTTGAAAAAAAAATGTGAATTTTTACCAAGTTATGCCCCTTTTTCAACTTAATACATTGTAAGTCTATGGAACCTTGTTAACAAAATATCTCGAGAACCCCTGATGCTAGGATCATGATTTTTTGCAGGAAGACATTGCCTAAGGTGTAGATGACTTGATTAACTTCTGAAAAAAAAAGTGAATTTTTGACTTAGTTACGCCCCTTTTTCAACTTAGTGCATTTAAGCCTATGGAACCTTGTTAACAAAATATCTCAAGAGCCCCTGATGCTAGGATCATGATTTTTTGGAGGAAGACATTGTCAAAGGTGCAGATGACCTGATTAACTTTTGAGAAAAAAATGTTAATTTTTGATCAAGTTAAGCCCCTTTTTCGACTTAGTGCATTGTAGCCTATGGTACAAAAGTACCCTTACATACAGTCAAGAACCGTGAGTGAAAGAAACTTGAAATTCTATGGGTGGCATGTTCATGAAAAATAAGCCAAGCTTGCGAACAAAATATCCGACTAAGATGTAAATGAACCGGTTAATACCCCTTTATGACTTATAAATTATGGGATGGTCCCTCTTTAGAGGCAAGCATAAGGTTGGGGGCATAGTGTTTCATAAACACATTTTCTAGTTTGACGAAAAATTGTGAGGAGCTTTTTTTTTCAGCAAAAAATATTAAGACGATTTTATGGGTACTAGATGTCTTTATGAAACCTTGCCTAACAAATTTGTGAAGCTAACAGTGTTTTGAACAACTGGGCCCGGATCACAAGCTGTCTTGCTGCTTCTTGATAAATTTGATTATTCTGGCAATGTTTCACTACAACTTTTTGTATATATTGTAGGCTACCACCTTCCTTGAGCCAGCTGAAATCTTCAAAGGAGAAATTGAGGAAACCATTGATAAAGTGAGGAAAGCCTGTGATGTCCTGAAAGCTTTCAAAGAGACATATGAGGATCACCGCATCAAACTCAAAAGTTACTTCCCTGAGGGAACTGAGCCCAGGGAGTGGGAGTTTGCTCCTAAACTTGTCTTTGCTCGCTATGACAAGTTCTGCGACAGAGTGGAAACAGTCAGGGTAATTGTTTTTAAATAATCCTTTTCCACCCAGAAATCAAACCTTCATATCAACAAACAGCAATACTGTCTTGCATATATATATTCTATACACGAAAACAATTTCCCCAAGATGTTAGGGGTTACAAATGCCATAAATTTTTATGAAAAATATTTCCTTTTTCATAGGTTTGCAAGATATAAAGTCTTGGAGGAATTTTGATGATACAATAAACTCGAGAATATGGTTCAGTGAAATATAGATCATTGAAACTGTGACTTGAGATTTCGCATGTTTCAGCACACTAAAAGTTTTACTTTTGCCTTTGATATGATTGCCATATAGGAATCAGTTTTCAGGGCATCTTTTCATCTTTTAAAATGGGACCCCACTGAGAAGGTAGGCAGAAATGAAAATAGAAAATTTGTTCTCCCTGAAAGTGTACCCACTTTAATACATTGTAGGAGCTGATGGAGACTGTTCTGGAGTTCATGAAACTTGAGAAGATAGAGCTGGGAGGAATCAAGGGCAAGGTTCTCAGTCAGCAGGTAGTCGACATCTTCGAGGCTTTCCAGGCAGAGTACAAGGTCTTCACCGAGGCCTCCTATGACTGCTTGAATCCTAATGATCCAGTAAGTTCATAAACTTTTTAGTCCTTTTCATTTTCATGTCTCCTATGACTTTGTGAAACCTAGAGGGCATTAACCCTTTTTAGACCGGATACCCGTTTTGGGGACATTATGCAAACAGTGCAGACCCAGTTCAGACGCCGCAAAACGCGGCGTCTGATCAGGGTCTACATTGTTTGCTTACAGGAATTTCTATGCAAAGTACAATAAAAGTGAAAATATTCACCAGAAACCCCTAAAACTAGTAATGGGATTATCTGAATTATAAGAATGGACAAGTCCACTGGTCAAAAAAGGGTTAAAGTTTACAAGTGTTTGCATCAGTGCATAGACAAGACAGGTGACTGGTACTCAGCATAAATCCGATCAAGCATGCAGTTTCAGCCATTATGAAGTTTCCAAGATTTACCTTTTCAAATGCAAAAATTAAAGTTTAAAATACCTGTCAAAAAAGTGAGCATTCAGAATTACAATTCGGACTAAAAAAAGATGAAAAGTGAGCTGTCAGAATTACAGTTTGGACTAAAAAAAAGGCAGTAGTAGTATGTTGTCCTTCACACAATGATTTTCTAGGCCCTAACTTGCATCTCATCTATTTTCTGCATCAGTAGGTCTCTTTACAGAGTTCCACATGTGCAAGGTGGTTGCTGCCATAATTTCTTCTCCTTTTCAAAGCAGTAGCTACAGGATCTTGCAACCTGTTCTTTGAAGGATTATACTATTATGAGCCACGACATGAGAAAACCAACAATGTGGTTGTGCGACCAGCGCAGACTCAGATCAGCCTGGGCATCCGCCCAGTCTGATCAGAGTCTTCGCTGTCCGCATGGAGGTAGCTCAGTCCCTCAGCTACCCTTTAAGCACTTAGCGAAGAGTCTGACCAGACTGGGTGGATGCCCATGCTGATCTGAGTCTGCGCAGGGTGCACAACCACATTGTTGGTTTTCACGTGTCGCGGCTCTTATAAAAAGTTTCAACCTATGGTCTGATGTAGGTGAACAATTTTTTTTTGAAACTATGTAGACCCAGATCAGATGTAAACAGTGAAGACTCAGATTAGACTGTAATGAGGAGTCTGATTTGGGTCTGCAATTCTTGTGAACAAAAAAGAAACTAGTTATCAAATGCTAAATAGACAGATCCAAATACAGTAAGGGTAAAGAGAAACCACAAAGTCTGTGCCTATTTGGAGTTTTGTTGATTCTTGTATTAAATTTCAGAGCTTCATCAACCACTATCATGACTTCAAAGAGGCAGTGGCTGACTTTGACAGGCGCATGGCAACTATCATCTGTCAGGGCTTTGACGACTGCTCAGGACTGGAAAGTGCCTTCAAGGTTTGTATAGAATATATAGGCATACATTATAGCGAGCCCTTAACATGGACACAGTATTTGTATTAACATTGATTCAACAACATATGAGCCGCGACGTGTGAAAACCAACAATGTGGTTGTGTGCCCTGCGCAGACTTAGATCAGCCTTGGCAACCGCCGAGTTTGATCAGAGCCTTTGTTAAGTGCTCAATGGGTAGCTAAGGGTCTAAGCTACCTTCATGCGGACAGTGACGACTCTGATCAGACTGGGCGGATGCCCAGGCTGATCTGAGTCTGCGCTGGGCGCACAACCACTTTGTTGGTTTTCTTGTATCGCAGCTCATATGAGGTTGTTTCAAAGTTTTATGCCCGCTGGAATAAAATCTTAAAACCTTTTTGTGTTTTAAGATTCAGTACCACATTTTTTTTTTATTTTTAAATTTCTCTATCTTACAGTGTTACCTTAATTCTAGAGTTGTTGTTTCTCTTAGAGATTTACTTTTCAATGTGGCACGGTTCTTCTTTTTTTTAACCAAAAGGCATCATTATTTTTCCAGCTTCTGGACATCATGGGCTCTCTGCTGGAGCGTGAGCTGATCAAGAAGGACTTTGAGGAGAAGTACCCTATCCTCGTACAGATGATGAATAGGGAGCTGGACATTGCCAAGGAGATCTATGACAACCAGATGGCAATCAAGCAAGACAAGGGCAAGATTCCAATCCACAAGAACATGCCAGCAGTCACAGGTGGACTCAAGTGGGCCGAGGAGCTCAAACAGAGGCTGTCAGAACCAATGAGTAGCTACAAGCACCTGGATCATCCGTATGTATATAATATTCATAGAATGATACCAGAAATTTTAAATTGAGCTAAAATATTTATACTATCCTTGAGGTGAATAGTGATACACTGTTAACCATTAAAGCGCCAAAAATTAAAATTGTTGAATTGGCAAACAGTGTAGATCCAGATGAGGTGGCTCATAATGAGCCACCTCAACTGAATCTACAGTGTTCTAATTCTCAATATGATATCGCTTGGACGAGACATTTTTTGAAATTCTGCAGACGTAAATTTTGTTGTCTGCTTTTTGGCGCATTAAGGGTTAAGGGAAGAAGCTCTGAGATTTTCAGTTTTGCCTCTTCTGCACAAACAAGTATTTGCTTCCTTAGAAGAAGACTTCTTTTGAGAAGGGGTATTAGCAGAAAACCAGTACTAAATCCATTCTCTTAAGATGTGGCATGAACAAAATTTCAAACAGTCCGATCAACATATGTATTTGTTAGATAGAGCACTGTACTTAGATTCGTCACAATCAAGCAAATGGGAAAGGCATTTGATCAAATTGGGTGGCAGTGCAGGCTGACCTCAGTTTTCACATGATTTATGGTGATTGGATACTTTAATTTTCTGGTGATCAGTCATAAAAATTAAAGTTTCTGACCAGTTACATACTGTTTCCTTCAGAAAATTTCTCTTACTGTTGATTACGATAGTATAATTACAAACTATATTTATGTAATATACTTTTATCATTTTTCCAGCATGTGAGTATATTTATGTTGCTTTTTCAGTGTTCAATTGTTGTTTTTGTTTGTTTATTTTTCTGTCTCTGAGAGTGTTACATAAGAAGTGCTCATAGTGCTCAGAGTACAGACTTAATTTTACAATTCAAAAGCAATTTTTACAAGACGTTTTATCGACCCTACTCTGTTACCTTTTATTCTTGAATTATACACTATTACTTTTTTTAATTACAAATAAATTTCCTTAGATTAGAATACATTTGGCTATAATTGACATTAAATTTTCTGTCATTAAATTTGCATCTGTGAGAATTTGGATCATTGAGAAAAATCTATTTTCATCTATTATTTTTTTGTAAAATTCAGTTTGTTAGATAAACTTTCTGTTGCTAATTTTGTATCAGTTTAACTGTTTTAAAGCATATCATGTGTATTTCATTAATAGCTCAATTAATGATTACTAACAGATTTTAAAAGTGAGATTTTTCAGTTTGAGATTTTTGACAGCTGTGCTCAATTTGAATACATTTTGTTGGAATATATGATAAAGTCTTTGTAGAATGAGTCACACTGAAACACCTGGGCTAAGTTGTTCAAAACCTTTATGTTAAGGAGATGTCAAATTTTCAAATGTACTGCACCCAAAACACTGCCAGTTTTTGCCGTGAAAATGTGAGGAGCTTTCAGCAAAAAGTATTGACACTTTTGATTTTAAGTGTACTGGAAGACTTAACAAGTCCTTGACTAACAATTTCATTTAGCTACCAATGCTTTGAAGAACTGGGGCCGTATTCATAAAACGACTTAAGTGGTTGCTATTCTGTTGCTAAGGCTAAATTTCTTTGAAGGAGATTCCCTACAACTATGAAATTTGTTCTGGAGGAACAGTCTTACAAAGACTGTTCCTCCAGACCAAATTTCATAGTTGTAGGGAATCTCCTTTATAGATATTTAGCCTTAGCAACCGCATAGCAACGACTTAAGTGGCTTTGTGAATACGGCCCCTGGGTCCTGAAAAATAATTATGAAAGTACATATTCACTAACTTAGTCTATCAGCTGAAATAATGAGAATAAATGACAGTATCTATTTGTTTCTTTAGGATTTTGATACAAATATATTAAGTTGTAAATTAAAATAGGTTTATAAGTACAGATGAACCTGCCATGATGTGGTTTGAACCATAAGACTAAAAATATCATGCAGAAAGGAAAAAAAAAAGACTGATAACAGGGTCTAAGCCTGAGGTATGCTGAAAGACAGCTGATATAAAAGACAGCTGATATAACTGAGCCACAATATGACAAAGCTAACAAAGTGGCATTTGTGCCCAGCGAAGACTCAGATTAGCATCTGCCCATTCTGATCAGAGTCTCCACTGTCCAAATGGAGCTAGCTTAGACCCTTATCTACCCTTTAAATGCACAGCAAAGACTCTGATTAGACTGGGTGGCTGCCCAGACTGATCTGAGTCTTTGCTGTGTATATATGCCACTTTGTTGGTTTTTCCTGTCGCGGCTCAAGTATGAATCAATTTCTGTTGTAGGGTGATGGAGAGTGAGGATGCCAAGCTGGTGTTCACCAAGTATGAGGAGATGCTGCAGCTGCTCAGCGGGTAAGTGTACTCACAGCATCTCTTAGTGCTCTAGATGAGAAGGGGTTACAGGAAAAATTTAGGGATAATTTTCAATTTTCTCCATAAAAACGTATGTTGTTCCCTTGTGACGAGACGGTTCTAATGATTGGTCTCAACATAATGTTTTCGTTGAGAAATAGGAAAAATTATCTTCAGTGCCCACTCTTATCTGGAGCTCTGAATTGTCTGTGTTTCAAAAAAAAAAAGTTTAATGCATCCTCATTTGATTTGAAAATGGAGACAAATTGTTTTGTTTATGCCAGCTAGATCATTTAGTTACATATTTTGTATCAAGAAAACTGTTAAAGGATAAAATACTCATGATAGTGCCGCAGAAAGCAAGATTTTGATAATAAAAAATATGGGATCAAAAAAGAAAATGCTGGAATAGAAATGTATTTCGCAGTGTTTCAGATCAAAGCAGATATCGAAAATAATTCTAGGATAATATTTCTCTTATTCCTGTTAAAACATATTGTGAGTCCTTATTAATTCAGACAACAGTCATTAATTTATTTTGTCTCTTTCAGCTGGGATGAGGACATCTACAAGGAATGGATTGCTGGTGTGGATGAGGCCTGCTCATTCAACCTCAACCAGCCCCTGATCAACAGAAATGAGGAGACCAAGTTGATCCAAGTCAACTTTGACCCACAACTTGTGGCTGTGTTGAGAGAAGTGAAGTACCTAGAGGTACGAGACTCAGAGCAGGAGAAAATCCCAGACAGTGCCGCTGCAATCTACCAGCGTTATGACACCCTATGGAAGTTTGTCACCAACCTGGACACTACAGTGAAGCTGTACAACAAGGTCCGAAACACTGTTCTGGAGGTGGAGTTCCCTCTGATCGAAGGACAGGTGGCTGACATTGACAACTTGCTTCAGCAGGCTGAGTCCACGCTCAACTGGAACAGTGATGGTAAAGCTTACTGAAAAACATATGCAGACAGAAAGAGAGACTGTCATATTAGAAACTGTAGCTGCAGAATGGTCAAATGTTTGCTGAATCAAGCTTTATGCCTATAGCATCGCATGAAAAAGTAACTGAGATATATGCAAGCAGGGAAGACTCAGTTCAGCCTGTGTATCTGCTCAGTCTGATCAGAGTCTTCCTCTTTGTATGCATTGTAAAGGAGTACAAAGGAATCTAAAAATTGAAGACTTTTCATCATGCTTAGCTATTTTGCAGGCTGATTTGAGTATTCATAATACATATAGGGTAAGGTCCATTTCCATACAGTGCTGTTCATTTTAACTTTTCTCAGATTTCACAAAAATAGCTGTGAAAGAATCTCATGAGGCTCATCTCTGGAAAACATTTTCAATGAGATTACAAAATATATGTTAAAAAGATACAAGTAAAAGAGTTACAATTGTCAACCTGAAACTATTGAATGCAAAGTCATAACAAACCTTACATGTAAACCCTTAAAGAAATGGTAAACCATGCAGGCTTCAGAGTAGATTGATCATTATGGGTACACCAGAATGGTCTGGGTATCATATTATTGGACTTAATGGCTATGACTTACTGGCTATTGCAACAGTATTTAATTCCCTGTGAAGGGAATCCCTTCTGTAAGGGGGAAGCTCTGAAAGGATGAATTACTCTTAAGAGAAAGGAAGGTTTTTCCTTGAGTGGCCCTTATGAGAAGGGAGACAATATTTCCGACAGGGTTGTCACAGTTAGAGAAAACATCTGGAAAATTATTTTTTTACAGGTCAGGGAAAAGTTTGGAATTTTGTGGTTGGTCAGGAAAATTGGAAAGGACTTGAAAAGTCACAGAAAAGTGAGGGAGTTTGAAAATTAATGGTTACAACAGTCTTCAGAAAATATACTTATTCTGTTCAAGGGGAAAATGTGTACTTTCTAGTGAGATAGTCCAGGCACATTTCCCTCCTCATCAGGGCCACTCTTAAAGGAAAGACTTTGCTGCCCCAGGGAGCAAATTCTTCACATTAAGAGTAGCCCCCAATTTCAAAGTGACACAGTTCTGATGAATTAAAGAGTAAAATTAACATTTGGGCTCATTGAAAGGGTATGGAAAACTGAAATTTCCGGGAAAAATCAGGGAATTTTGAAGTGGCGGATAAGTGGCAACCCTGCTCAAAGTTATTGTGATCTTTCTCAGAGATGAATTCATATAGGTTTAAACCAAGTATTTGATATCTGTAGGCATCTGGGACTACATCCAGAAGACCCGTGACCAAGTGATTGACCTGGAATCACGTGTCCAGAAGGCCAAGAACAATGTGGACGAGATCGTGAAGCTGATGTCTACCTGGAGCAAGGCTCCTCTGTTCACCCGCAAGGAGGAGAAGAATGACGTTCTTCTGAACCTGACTGACAGAGAGGAGAGACTCAACAAGAGGTACACAGAGATCAAGAACATTGGGGACCAGATCCACGGCCTGCTCAAGGTACAGTCTTCATAATAAATACATTACAGTCCCTTCCTTACTCGGCATTTGAGTCCATAGAATTAATAGCATTATAAGTGAATAACCAGTACAAAGGATTATAAGGCAAATGAGCAGTAAATGCTCATTTGCCTTTTATTCCTGTGTAGTTTAAAGGGAATTATGCCATGCTAGCATTATATCAAAAAGTGTCTACCATATGTGATGTTCTTCAGTATGTCATAAATGTAAGTTTGATGCCTTGTGTATTTCATTTGACTCTTATTGAAATTTGATTGGAAGTGGCAGTCTGTGTTAGGGATTTTTTTCAAAGAGTGGAATTAACTAAAGCTAAATTCAGCTGTAGTTAGATGAAGACAAAAAAAAAAATTGAACTGATTTCAATTTTAAATTGTTGAGACCACATCCATTTGAGGGGGGTTAATTTGCATCACGAGTCTTCAAAATTTATACAGAATTCAAATGCTCTGACTGGTTTGTATAAAGTTGTTTAAATTAATGAATTCTTGAATTGTGTCTTATCTTTTCTGTAGGACAACTTGGAGCTGTTCAAGGCCGACTCAAGCTCAGACATCTGGAAGGCCTATGTTGACTATGTCGACGAGATGATCGTAGATGGGTTCTTCAGCACCATCCACTGCAGCTTGAAGTTCTTGCTGGACAACACAGACCCTAAGAACAACCCTGATGACCTCTTCAAGGCCCTGCTTGAGCTCCAGGCACAGGAGATGATCTTCATGCCATCCCTCGACTTTGGGGTCCCAGACGGTTTCTATGACCTGGTTGATGGTCTTGTTGGAGACATCTACAAGCAGTCCTCACTGATCAAGCGTCTAGCAGCTCACAGTGGACAGGAGCACTATCAGCCTGATCTAGAGGATATGGAAGAACTCTCAGACATGAGGTGAGTGAAATATGTAGGTTTGATATTGGCTAGAAAAAAGTATTAGTTTAATGCATGGTATTATGAAGAAATAGGAAGAAAATTCTGGACAAATTTATTAATTACTCCTTTCATGTGAAAGTCTTTAGACATGTAAGGATATTTTACTGTTTTAGAGAACCTAATTAACTAGCTGAATACTCTGACTGCATGAAATTGATCTGAACTTTGTGCTATCACATTACTTTCACACTTTTTGACACCAAACATGCCTTGTCTTGTGATACTGAATAATAAGTAGACACCTCAGAAATAGAAATAAGAAGAACTGTCTCAGATTTACCATCAAAGGTCACCCTTATTTGGAGTGCAGCAGTAGAAGTAACATTGGAATAAGCACCAAATGGCCATCTGTCTGAATATCTGATGGTGTTTGTTCAAGAAATTTATTGATCTCTTGCGTTTCAGACAAGAACTGATGGACCGTATGCAGAACATCATGAACAAGTCGATGGAGTACAGAAACTCTTTTGACAACTATGCCTACCTCTGGGTGGATGACAGGAACGAGTTCATGAGACAGTTCTTGCTCTACAACCATGTTCTGACCACAGAGGAGATCGAGGCTCATGCTGAAGATGGTGTCCCAGAGTGCCCACCAACACTTCCACAGTTCAAGGAGCAGGTGCAGTACAATCCTTTCATAATGCTATGCTTTGGGTCCACAGAAAGACATAGTGTTGTGAATGAGTATCATTATAATTTAACTAAATTGCAAAAAAATATAAGGCAAATGAGCATTAAATGCTCATTTGTTTTATATTCATTTGCTATTTACTTTCAGTGGGAGTTAAGAACCCTGGTAGCTCAGTGGGTTAAGGGCTGGCATGCCGATCTTGTGGTCTGGGATTTGATTCCCATTGGAGGAGAAGTCTTTTCAACTGTAAACGGGTTCCATCGCACACAGCATTTCATTATCACCCTCCCATCATCTTGATATGACTGATTTACTGTTGAAAAGGATGTAAAATGGCAAAGTCATCCATCCGTCATTTTCAGTGGTAGTTGTGACATTTTAGCATTATATTGAAGATAGCATTATAATAAGTTTGGTTATAATGAGGCTGTACATAGTGTTGAATGATAACAAGGGCAAGGCAAAACAGTTGTTGTTTTATGAGCTTTAAGTTTCCTGGATTAGAGGGTTTAAGTTGTATGGTACTTCATTCACAATACTTTTGCTGGTTTCAAGTATATTAAGTGAAATCCTTCTTTGCTGATTTAGCTGAGCTATTACAGATTTTTCAAAATTCTACAGAGTTGAAATTCTGCTGGAGAATCACACTGGAAATAGAATTGAGTGACATAATCAGTTATCATATGTATATTACCCAACAAACTGTTATAAAAAATTACAAGGCCAACCTTTTTTTCCCTGAAAACTTTGCAATTTGAAGTTTGTATTTTTAGCTCACCTGAGCCAGCGGCTCCGGGGGAGCTTATAGGATGGTAAGGCTCTGTCGTCCGTCGTCGTCCGTCCGTCCGTCAACAATTTCAAACGACTTCTCCTCTGAAACCGCTGGGCCGATTGTAACCAAAATTCATATAGAGCCTCCTGGGACCTTAGGAACGAAAAGTTGTTCCAACGGTCCTGGTCACATGACCAACATGGCCGCCATGCCCATATATGGTAAAAACCTGAAAAAATCTTCTTCTCCAGAACCAATAGGCTGATGGCCTTGAAACTTGGTATGTAGCATCGGGTACGCGAGTACTACCAAGATTGTTCAAATTATGACCTTGGGTTGACCTTGACCTTTTTTACGGTAAGGTCAAATTTGCTTCCTTATGCTTTTATATGGCAAGATGCTACAACATAAGATATCTTGGAAACTGTTGAAGATTTTGGGCTTAAAATTGGTATCTACAGTCATCTTAATGACTACATGAAGATTTACGAGTATAAGAGGTCAAGGTCATTCTTTGACCTTTGACCCTGAACTCTTATATTTTGACAAGTTCTAACAATCTACTCAAAAGCCACTTAGCCAATTGAAACCAAATTTCATATAGAGCCTGCAGGGGTTGAGGGAACAAAAATTTATTCATACAGTTTAAGTCACATGACCAACATGGCCACCACGCCCGTATATGGTAAAAACCTTTAAAAATCTTCTTCTCCAGAACCAGTTGACCGATGGCCTTGAGTTTTGATATGTAGCATTGGGTACTTGAGTACTATCAAGATTGTTCAAATTATGACCTTGTGTTGACCTTGACCTTTTATACGGCAAGGTCAAATTTAAGAAAATGCTAGAACATGAGATTTCATGATAAGTTTTGAAGATTTTAGCCTAAAAATTGGTATGTACAGTCATCTTAATGAGTACATGAAGATTTTTGAGTACAAGAGGTCAAGGTCATTCTTTGACCTTTGACCCAGAACTCTCATATTTTGACAATTTCAAACAATCTCCTCAAAAACTACTGGGCCAATTGTGACCAAAATTAATATAGAGCCTCCAGGGGTTGAGGGAATGAAAAAAATTTCTAACGGTCATGGTCACATGACCAACATGGCCACTATGCCCATATATAGTAAAAACCTTTAAAAACCTTCTTCTCCAGAACCAGTTGACCGATGGCCTTGAGACTTGGTATGTAGCATTGGGTACTTGAGTACTATCAAGATTGTTCAAATTATGACCTTGTGTTGACCTTGACCTTTTTTACGGCAAGGTCAAATATGGGAAAATCCTAGAACATGAGATTTCATGGAAAGTTTTGAGGATTTTGGCCTAAAAATTGGCATATACAGTTGTCTTAATGAGGTCATGAAGAATTATGAGTACAAGAGGTCAAGGTCATTTCTTGACCTTTGATCCAGATTGCTCATATTTTGACATTCGTAACCATTTCCTCAAAAGTCAAAGGGCCAATTGTAAACACATTTCATATAGAGCCTCCAGGGGTTGATTGAATAAAAATTTGTTCTAACGGCCGAGGTCACATGACCAACATGGCCGCCATTACCACTTATGGTATAAATCTTTAATATGTTTCTTCTCCAGAACCAATACACCTATGGCCTTGAAACTTGGTAAGTAGCATGGAGTACTAGAGTACCACCAAGAGTGTTCAAATGGTGACCTTGGGTTTACCCTGACCTTTTTGGCGGCATGGTCAAATATGGGAAAATGCTAGAACGTAAGATTTCATGGAAAGTTTTGAAGATTTTGGCCTAAAAATGGTATATCTGGTTGTCTTGATGAGTACATGAAGATTTATAAGTACAAGCGGTCATGGTCATTCTTTGACTTTTGACCCAAGACTCATATTTTGACAATTTCAGACATGATAAGAAAAAGCCACCTTGCCAATTGCCCAGGTGAGCGATTCAGGGCCTCATGGCCCTCTTGTTTTATATTTACTATTATTAGATTGACACATATGAGAGGATCTATGAGGAAGCAGAACACATTGAACCAATCAAGGTGTTTGACAAATGGTTCCGAATTGATGCCAAACCCTTCAAACAGGCCCTGCTCAACATCATCAAGAGATGGAGCTTCATGTTCAAACAGCATCTCATTGACCATGTCACAAACAGGTACGGAAACATTATTCAGATTTTGTAATAAGTGAATATGTTGAGATATTATAACACTTACTCAGCTGGGCCCAGAAGCAATGTTAGCTTATCAAAGTTGTTATGCAAAGATTTGATTATCCTTATAGTATATTTTGAGCCATGACACGAGAAAACCAACAAAGCGGCTGTGCACCCAGTGCAGACTCAGATCAGCCTGGGCATCTGCCCAGTTTGAGCAGATACTTTGCTGAGCAATGTGTAGCTAAGGGTCTAAGCTACCTCCATGTGGACAGCAAAGACTCTGATCAGACTGGGGGGTGCCCAGGCTGATCTGAGTATGCGCTGGGCACACAACCACTTTGTTGGTTTTCTAGTGTCATGGCTCATTTAAAGTCAAGTGTGCTGATATGTTTTGCTGAAAAATGTAAGGAGCTTAAAAGCTCATTACATTCTCTCTCCCCCCCCCCCCCCCCACTCTCTCCCCCACCATCTCCCACTAAGCTCTACTTCCTAAAATGTAAAATCTGCTATTTTTACAGGTTCTGTATGGCCTTTTTGGTGAGAAGAACTGCACTTTATAGGGTCTGTCTCTTAAAGGAAGAATTTGCTTACCTTCCCAGGAGCAAATTCTTTCCTTTAAGAGTAGACTCTATGGAGAAAGGATAAAAAAACTGAAAATAGCAGAGTTGCTTCCCATGGAACTGTATCCCTCCACCCTAAAGGTTAAAAAAAAAACAGAAACAAAAACCCTCAATAGTTTCTTTCAACTTTTGTGACTGTTTACAGCTTGAAGGAGCTTGGAGAATTCATCAAGACAGCTGATGCTGGTCTCCTGAAGCCAGTTGAAGAGGGAGACTACAATGGCCTTGTGGAGTGTATGGGTCACCTGGTTGCTGTCAAGGACCGACAAGCTGTCACAGATGACATGTTTGATCCTCTGAAACAGACCATTGAATTGCTGAAGACTTACGATCAAGAAATGCCAGAAGAAGTTCACATGCAGTTGCAGGAGCTGCCAGAACAGTGGAACAATACTAAGAAGATTGCCATCACAACAAAGCAACAGGTGGCACCACTGCAGGCTAACGAGGTGTCCAACATCAGGAAGAAGAGCGCCACCTTTGATGTTGACCAGCATAAGTTCAGAGAAAAGTTCCGACAGATCCAACCATTCTTCTACAAATGTGAGCAGCCCTACCAGTTACTGGACAAGGTGAGTGATTCATAGTCAACCTGTGCTTATTGCTCTGATATCACACTGTTCATAAGACAAGAAAAAAAACAACAAAAATCAGTGTAACCTCGTTGGCAGATCAGTCATTGCTGTTTTCATCCTATAAAATGCCTTGCTGGTCTTGTGGCTCAAACTACAGTTTAGTTTCTAGTTAAATGTTCAGATTCTCTTTTGGTCAATAATGTAATGAGTTCTTAAACTTATTTAAAGTGTCAGAGCTTCTGATAATAACGGGTTGCGTCGTTAAACTTTAAATCATCATCATCTGATAATAACGGGGTTAGCTGAAATTTCCAAGATATATTTGGTTGTTCTCCATGATAAAGTATTGTGACGGTAGACGGTCACAGATATAAATAGATATGCAAATTACAAACTCGGTAGTTTGTGGTCGAGTAAATGTTGGGGTATATAAGCAAATAAACCGCCCTTGGTGGGTGAGCATGCTTTTCCACTGACGGGGTTTGTTTGCAGGTCGGCCCATGCCACATTTGGTGGCAGCGGTGGGATAATGACAACTGCCAGACCGGAGTTGCCTTACCCATGTAATTCCCAGGCCAAGTCTCGGGACGAGACTTCTCGGAGGGGAAAGTAATGTGACGGTAGACGGTCACAGATATAAATAGATATGCAAATTACAAACTCGGTAGTTTGTGGTCGAGTAAATGTTGGGGTATATAAGCAAATAAACCGCCCTTGGTGGGTGAGCATGCTTTTCCACTGACGGGGTTTGTTTGCAGGTCGGCCCACGTTACAGTATTGTGGTTTATTAGGACTTTTACAGAGAACTGTTTACAGAGAAGTAAAAGATTAAAGTCTCAGACAGGGATACCATCAAAACCACTTTTATCAGATTCAAAAAATCAGGGGCCGTATTCATAAAGCCACTTAAGTCATTGCTATGCGGTTGCTAAGGCTAAATATCTATAAAGGAGATTCCCTACAACAATGAAATTTGCTCTGGAGGAACAGTCTTTGTAATATGAAATTTGGTCTGGAGGAACAGTCTTTGTAAGACTGTTCCTCCAGAGCAAATTTCATTGTTGTAGGGAATCTCCTTCAAAGAAATTTAGCCTTAGCAACAGCTTAGCAACCACTTAAGTCGTTTCATGAATACGGCCCCAGGACCCAGTTATTCAAAGCATTGTTAGCTTAACGAAGTCGTTGGTCAAGGAGTCATTAAGTTCTAGTACCCATAAAATCAAGTGTCTCAACATTTTTTGCCAAAAAAATGTGAGGAGCTTTCGCAGTGCATTTCCAGATAAACATTTTCGTGACAGTAGTTCTTAACATCAGCCAAAATAAGAAAAGTCAGATTCATAGAATGTTGTATAGCAGATTCTATACTTCAGCTGATGTTATCATGAAGGGACAAAGCTTGTAATAATTGTGACTTTTTATTTGCAGTACCATGAAGAGATTAGCGAGATGGAGAAGGAGATGAGTGCTCTGTTAGAGTCTGCTGGCCTCTTTGAGGTGAATGTACCAGACTTCAAGCAGCTCAAACAATGTCGCAAAGAGATCAAGCTTCTCAAGACGCTCTGGGATTACGTCATCATGGTCCGCAGCAGTATTGAGGACTGGAAGACAACACCATGGAAAGAGATCAATGTAGAACAGATGGACATGGATTGTAAGAAGTTTGCCAAGGATATCCGTGCCCTCGACAAGGAAATGAGGGCCTGGGACACCTACACAGGAGTTGAGAATGTTGTGAAGAACATGTTGACATCACTGAGAGCTGTCAGTGAATTGCAGAATCCAGCTATCAGAGAGAGACATTGGCAGCAACTTATGGCTGCTACCAAGGTAAATTTTGCACTGAATCATGTACAATTGTAATTTTAGCCGTGACACGTGAAAACCAACAATGTGGTTGTGCGCCCAGCCCGGACTCAGATCAGCCTGGGCATCCCCCCAGTCTGATCTGAGTCTTGGCTTTGCGCTTAAAGGGAAGCTAAGGGTCTAAGCTACCTCCATGCGGACAGCAGAGACTCGGATCAGACTGGGCGGGTGCCCAGGCTGATCTGAGTCTGCGCTGGGCGCACAACCACTTTGTTGGTTTTCTCATGACGCGGCTCATTTGCAGTTGACAAGTAAGTTGCCTCCCTTTTCAAAATATTATCTTTTCTTATAAAAGAACTTACGTTTCTGTAAAAATAGGACATTTTTGAGACAGCTTATTGTTATGAGATAGAGTTAGTAGAGGAAATATTGGCAAAGGTTTGTGTTTGCGATTCATGTAGTAATTCATTGCCTTGATAAAGGCTGTGTGTGCTTTTTGATACTTTTTATTTTGCAAAACTTCACATAAATTTGCTTTTACAAAGTTTGAAACAAACTTGAGCAAATATGTTCAGATGTTACTGTACAGTATGTATCAGAGCTGCAGATAAGATTGAGTAATTGATGTTATTTGAGGACAGTTTTCGTTAACTCTGCATATATCAGTATTATGACCCATCATTTGAACTTTCTCGATAAGGCATTTCAGATGTGGGGGTCACTATCTGTTCAATGAGAAATAAAAGAATTATCTAACAATTATTATCAAATATTGCCTTGTATCTAGAGTTCTGAATGTATCCATTTCAATTTCCACCCTTTATTCTTTCAGGTACGATTTGTGATGGATGAAAGCACAACTCTAGCTGACCTGTTGTCTCTTAATCTCCACAACTTTGAGGATGAAGTAAGAGGTATTGTTGACAAAGCCGTCAAGGAAATGAGTATGGAGAAGGTCCTGAAGGAGTTGGATGTCACCTGGGCAACGATGGAATTTGAGCATGAACATCACCCAAGAACTAAGATTACCATGTTGAAGACCAGTGAAGAGTTGATTGAAACTCTTGAAGACAACCAGGTGTGTAAACTTTGCATGTCAAGTAATTACAGATTTCCTGTAGACTAGCCTGTTGGCCATTGGGCCAGTGGGGGCTAGGGGGCTGTCATATCTTGAGCACACCATATGAAAGGTGGAGCCCATCCCTGTCCTTTTTCTGTCTTATCACCATAGCCGAATGCTTCTGACCACTCGATAACACCCCTCAATATGCTTTTCATTTCGACCCTAATGTTTGGATTCCTCAACCATTTGTATGACAGAATCTTGAATTGAGGCAAGGTTGACTTTATCTTGTTAGGCGATGTTTTTACAAGTTGTTGTGATGAAAGCTTCCCAAGATAAATATTTCAGGACATGATTTATATATATATATATATTTAAGCTTCAGCTTTCTGTCAATCTTGCACCATATGACACATGTACATTTGTATAAGAAATTAGTAGTGAATAAATATAGTGAATGAAATACTGTTCAAACCAAACTTTGCAAATCAGAACTGTCCTCTTGGATTAAACTTGTATTTTCTTTGGAAACAGGTACAACTACAGAACATGTTGACCTCCAAATACATTGCCCACTTCCTGGCTGAGGTCTCCACCTGGCAGAAGAAACTGTCTACGGCAGATCAGGTCATTGGGATCTGGATGGAGGTGCAGAGAACCTGGTCTCACTTGGAGAGTATTTTTATTGGCTCAGAAGATATCAGGAACCAGCTGCCAGAGGATTCCAAGAGATTTGATGGCATTGATACTGACTTCAAGGTTGGTTTGTCTTTAAGGCATATACATTTAAATTTATAAATTGTATGCAAGCAGGGGTCAGCCTAGAGCTTTCAGACAAGGAGAAGTTTTGCAGCATTTTCTGGACTTTAGGGAGAAGTTTTTGGCCAAATTTTTTTCTATACATTTTCACTTCTCCCTCAGCTCAAAATCTGGAGAAGTCAGCCAGCTTAGGGAGACCATTTCTCCCAAATCGCCCTCTAGGCTGAGCCCTGTGTAAGACTTGTTTCCTTGGATGAGACTACATATGATCTGCTATTTAGACTTAAACTATGAAATAAAATTGATATTTGATGCAAAATGTGAAATACAATCAATACTTAGAATTTGAATGTTATGCAATTTTGAGAATGTATTGCTCAGCAAATTTCAATTTTGCATCGTTTCAAAAGACTTTCTTTGAGTAAAGGCTTTAAAAGGACAAAAAGAACATGTGTTCAGCAGCAACAGTTATTATAGCAGTGCACTATAGTGGTAACAAGAAATACTTAGCTGCAATGGACAAAGGAAAAAAAGAAGTGTAGATTGTTTGCTGATGTTTCATTTTAATAAATGACAGTAGTCTTTCCATCTTTTTTTATTGATAGTTGCTCATAACATTAAACAAATTGTAAGTCTATGCTTTTATTTTCACATTTAACAAAATTGTAATGAACATTGTAGGAACTAGTATCCGAAGTGGAGAAGACAAAGAATGTTGTTGATGCCACAAATATTCCTAATCTGTTTGAACGTCTGGAGGCCCTCCAAGGTCAGCTGACCCTCTGTGAGAAGGCTCTTGCTGAGTATCTAGAAACCAAGAGACTTGCCTTCCCACGATTCTACTTTGTCTCATCTGCTGACTTGCTTGACATCTTGTCTAATGGAAACAACCCAACCATGGTTTGTTATAGTTTTACTTCTTTTCATTTTAAGTGTATGGTGAAGTCTGTAAGTTGCACTATTTAAAATCCTAGTAAAATCTTATCTAATGGAAACTACCCAGCCATGGTTTGTTATAGTTTTACTTCTTGATTTTCATTTTAAGTTGATGATGAAGTCTGTTAAAGACACTTTTTTCAAAAAAAAACCTAGTGTCATAGTAAGTTAACTTTTATAAACACTATTACCCTTAAAGCGCCAGAAGTTTTGTCCAACCCTTATCATATTCAGAATTCAAAGACGAGAGGGCAAACAGTGTAGATACAGATAAAGTGGCTCATTATGAGCCATCTCATCTGGATCTATGCTGTTTGCAAATTCAACTATTTTTTAGCACTTTAAGTATTAAAGATCTTTGCTGTTATGCATTAACTGACATAATCTTGTGACCTGTTTTGCTCTTGAGTTTATTTTTAAGCTTGTGAAAAATATAACACATATCGAACTTGAAACAGTCAGTTATCACTGATAAATGCTTGAGTAAAACTAGAAGTAATTTTCATATTTGTATGTTTTAGGTTGCTCGTCACTTGACAAAACTGTTTGACAGCATGGCTCACCTGAAGTTTAAACAAGATGATGCCGGCAACGACACCAAGGTAGCTCTTGGTATGCACAGTAAAGATGGAGAATATGTTGATCTGGATCAGGCATGTGACCTCGGTGGACAGGTATGTATGCCTTTTCCTATTTCCAAAGCAGTTATGGAGTTCAGCTATTACACTACTAATTTCAGTACAGCCCCTGATCAAACTGCTCCTCAGAACAATCTGGGTTTGCACTGTTTGAAAGAAAAAAAAACACTAACATATTTTGTCTTCCGCTGTTATGGTTACTTTACAGTTCTTTTAACCATAGAACCAATATTCAAATATTAGAAGTCAAATCCA
This sequence comes from Ctena decussata, assembly GCA_963989385.1. Lineage (NCBI taxonomy): Eukaryota > Metazoa > Mollusca > Bivalvia > Lucinida > Lucinidae > Ctena > Ctena decussata. The sequence continues at coordinate 106,912,432 of OZ022500.1, read as the reverse complement.
AATACATGGTGTAACTAATTTATTAGTGCTAGTGGTGCATTGTATGGGACTTCGTCTCTAAAATCACACCATGAACTGATATTCGGTTTAATAATAGACCCTCCACAAGGGCAGCATTGGTTGGTGATTCAGAAATGATATATGTTTCATATAAAACACTTAAGACCAGTTTTTCTCCATAAACTGTATGTTGAGTAGCCCATTTGAATGGTTTCCACATAGGAACTCTAGGCTGGTTAGGTGCAGTTAGGTTTAAAAGATCTGGAAGAGTATATGAATTAGATCCCCATCTTTTCCTGCCATTTTTGCATAGGGAGACAATTCTGTGACTCCCAGATTGTTTCCCTGTGCAACAGAGCCTTCCAAAATGGGGTTTACTCTTAAAGGAAGGAATTTGCATTAATCCCCACTGAGAAGGGAGGCAAACATGGAAATGGCAGAGTTACTGTCCCTCCAAGAATGCCCATTTACCTTAAGACAATTTTCTCACAATGTCACTGTTTAATACATTCACTTTTAGGTTGAGGTTTGGTTAATGAGACTGCTAGAGAGGCATTGTGCCACAGTGCGACATGAAATGACTGAAGCTGTGTCGTCATATGAAGAGAAGCCTCGTGACCAGTGGTTGTTTGATTTCCCAGCTCAGGTTGCTCTGTGTGGAACGCAGATTTGGTGGACAACTGAAGTCAACATTGCTTTTGGTAGACTGGAAGAGGGATATGAAAATGCCCTCAAAGACTATAACAAGAAGCAGGTAAGCATTGTGATTGAAATCCTTATTGCCCCATTCAGCATTCAAGCAGTAAGGCATGCATAGTGCAGTGTAAAATTTTAACTATTAGCCTTGATACCTCATAGGGGAGCAGACTCTTTCATTTTTGAGTTGACCTCAACTTAGATTCACTTTTTGAATTATGATATGAGCCAGTCTTATTGGCTGTGTAAACAGGAAATACTCGGGTCAATCTGCATAAGTTTTGAATCTTTGCTGCTTACACATGCCATACAACCCCATTTCTTGTGATGTGGCTCCTCTAAATTGTAATAATTTGTTCTTTCAACAATGATAGGTCAGTCAGCTGAATGCATTGATTAGCATGTTGATCGGTAAGCTGTCCAGTGGTGATCGTCAGAAGATCATGACCATCTGTACCATTGATGTACACGCCAGAGACGTCGTCACAAAGATGATAACTACAAAAGTAGACAGCTCCCAAGCCTTTGCCTGGCTCTCTCAGTTACGTCACAGATGGGACGATAATGAGAGAGATTGCTTTGCCAACATTTGTGATGCTCAGTTCCGATATTCCCATGAGTACTTGGGCAACACAGCACGTCTTGTCATTACACCGTTGACTGACAGGTTAGTAGTTGGTTGGTTTATAGTTTGTAGAATTTATTTCTGTTTTAAACACTCAGAATCTTAAAGATACTCATAGCTGCCATTTGTACACCAATAAAAACAGTGGGCACATTACTGTATGTTTTGCAGTGCAAAATCATCTTACTATTTTTGAGGGAAACATTGATTGTACAATTTGCTAGATTATGAAATAAAGATTTTATTCATGTCAACCTATGACTTCCTTAGATTTGAACAACAGAACCATGCCGATTAAAGAGTAAAAAAAAATTTATTATTAGCTGCTGCAAAACAAAACTGGTCTCTGACATTTATACAGGGTTCAGACCAGCCTAAATGCATACAATCTAGTCATGACATGTGCAATTTGCCTGTATAGTAATAGGACTGTTAACTTAGTAGCTAACTGCACCATCCCTTACCAGTCTGTATCACAGTAAGACACAGTTTTCTAGACTTTCAGACTAAATGATTTGAGATCTGCAAATGCATGTGCTCTAGATTATAAGTTCTGATAAGTTTACAACACATTTTCAGATGTTACATCACATTGACTCAGTCCCTTCACTTGATCATGAGTGGTGCCCCAGCTGGCCCTGCTGGTACAGGCAAGACTGAGACGACCAAAGATTTGGGAAGAGCTCTTGGTATCATGGTGTATGTCTTCAACTGCTCTGAACAGATGGACTACAAGGTATAAATTTTTTATTACTTGTTAGAAAAGGATATTGTCTGCTCAGTATAAATAGAGTTAAGGAAAATACTAAACATTTACAGTTTAAGTGAGGTCTGACTTTTATAAACATTTTGCATTGGTACCATGAAAATACATGTTCTAAAAAATTCTATAGAAATTTGTACCAATTACTGAAGACTTTGATCTGAATCCTCCTAGAGGGGCGCGTCTCCGTGTTAGGCAGTCATATTGATAAAACCGTTTAACAGCTAGGGCTATGATTTATTCAGGTTTCAGATGGAGAAATGGTCCTAAGGGATCACTGAGTTCAATAAGAGTCAGTTTGAAAATAGAGTTCCGCTTATGCCAGTGCTAGGGGCGTAGCTGGTGTCACCATTTCATTGCTGGTCAAGAAGAGACTCAATTAAACCGAGTCAGCTATTTTCATTTCTTTACTGTATTCATTTGCTTCCAAAGGATCTTACTACCATAATGACCCTAAATATTTGGACAGACAGGTCTGAACAATTATTGTAGACCCAGATCACACTGCTGCTGAAGGAGCCATCTGATCAGGGTCTACAACATTTGCCATTCACTAAGCATCATTTGGATGCATCAACATTAGTAAAATTCACTTTCTCAAACAATAATTGTCCGACTCTGGGGTGTACAAAATTTTAGGGTTAGTATGCTCATCAGAACTTATTGCAAAAATCAAAACAATGCAACTTAATTGTAGCACAGAAGGAAAGTAGCTTTTGTTATATATTTCAGTCCATTGGTAACATTTACAAAGGTTTGGCTCAGTCTGGTGCCTGGGGATGCTTTGACGAGTTCAACCGTATTGCTGTTGAGGTATTGTCTGTCGTAGCTGTGCAGGTAAAATGTATCCAGGATGCCATCAAGAGCAAGAAGACCCAGTTTGATTTCCTCGGCGAGCATATTGTTCTCAAGTGGACTGTTGGTATCTTCATTACCATGAACCCTGGGTATGCTGGGAGAACTGAACTGCCTGAAAATTTGAAGGCGCTCTTCAGGTAGGTCTTTGATTGCCATTGTAAGAAAAAGAATTAAGGCATTTAGCAGTTCAGTAGGTTAAATTGTAGTAAAACTTGCATACAAAATAATCGTTTAGTGAAGTCATCGCCAGATAATTTTATATAACAACATTAATGATATAAAATTATGTCCAAAAAAAAAATTGAGAGTGATATTTAGGTTTTAATAATATTTTGGGGTAGCAGCTGTGCAATGTTTATTTCTTTATTTTTCTGTGGGGGTCAACTCTTAAGGGGAAGAATTAGCTCCTGTAGGAGCAGATCCCATTTTGGAAGGGCTATGTTGTCCAAAGAAGCAAAGAGAAAGTCAGAAATGTTATATCTCTTTGTAAAAATGACAGCCATGCAGCTTAATGATAGAGTTTATAATGTAACAAAAATTAAAGTATATGAGGGATGATAAAAATGCTGTAGCGGTAAAAGTAATGCACTTATACTAAATTTTCTCATACTGCAAAAAAGAACTGTCATTTAGCTACTCTATGTGAAATTTTAAAGAACTATCAATGAAAATTAAGTATTGCCTTTCACTTATATTAAGTAGGTACAGCTACAGTGGAGCACGACATTAATGACGTTTGACTTTTTGTCCCATTATAATTTTGCAGCGGTTCTTAAATGTTTTTCTGTTTTCACAAATGAACACCATATTTGCAGGTTTTTCATGATTTGGACCAATTTTAGACACATCTGCATGCACCTTGATTGTTTTGAAGAATTTCATAGCATACTCTCCTCATATATATTAGCTATGTGAAGCCAAGCCGGATTTTTGCTTTCAGTATTGTGTCAACATACATTACTTCTGCAGTGCTTGTCTAAATGCAGCTCTGTAACCCTCTAATTAGTGCCAATATCAGATGAAACTAACAGACGAGGATCAAAAAAACATTAGATTTTATTATCAAACACATGTCTTTAATTTTGCCCTCATTTTCTTTCAATTCTATACAAAAACTGAGACGTGCTTAAAATACCTGATATAATGTTTGACATCATTTTTTCTCGTATGACTCACATACCATATTTTGTGCTGCTTATGTAGGCCTGAAAATTGTTGACCTCAGTAATTCCTTGACAATGAAAAGCAGAAGCCATAACGAAATAGCATACTAAATACCAAGCAATTTAGTCAAAGATGAAACAAACAACTCCTAATAATAAGGCAAAGTTTTACCGTGCTCCGCAGTACTGTCATGAGGTTACTATGACGACACATATAGACTGCTGTTCAAAGTTTGACTGATAAATTAAATACATCACTGGATAAGCCATAGACAAATTTGTATTTAGTGCAAATTAAATGGGTTTATTAATAATGATAAAATTCCTACAGCAAAGGTTTACGTATTTTATGATCATCCCTCGTAGATATAAATTTTGAGTGAGAAATATAGGTCAGCACCATCTGCTGACTTGGTATTGTGGAGATAATTGCTGGTGCAAGTTTGTGTTCAAGTTTGATAATTCTATTACTCAAGTAGCTAAGAAACAAAGTTTAACATTAGGAAACAACAGATTGAGGCATATTAGCAGTAACATTTAATTCCCTTGTATGTTTATCTGATACAAATTTTGTAAGATAATACCCTAAAGTGCTCAAGTACTGGGACACCTAAAACTATTTATTTTCCATGTGTTCCAAATGGAAAATTGGTGGTTTTTGAGCATTTGTTCCAAATGGAAAATTAATGGTTTTTAGGTGTTCTGATAATTAAGCACATTAGGGTACAATGCATTTTCCAAATGTGTTTTATTGTAGACCCTGCGCTATGGTTGTACCTGACTTTGAGCTGATTTGTGAAATCATGTTGGTAGCTGAGGGTTTCATTGAAGCCCGTCTTTTGGCCAGAAAGTTCTTGACCCTGTACAGCTTGTGTAAGGAGCTGTTGTCTAAACAGGACCATTACGATTGGGGTCTCAGAGCTATCAAGTCTGTGTTGGTTGTGGCTGGTGCCCTGAAGAGAGGAGATCCTGACAGACCTGAAGACCAGGTATGATTCTAGGCCTACATGTAGAGCTGTCTGTAAAAGGGAGCAGTTGGAGATAATAAGGGATATTTTTTGTTAAGTGTTCTCCAAAACATACAATTGAGCCACATCAAGTGACTTCAAACAATGTGGCAGTTTTGTCCTGTGATAATCAGATCATCCTTGTCATTTACACCTGGTCGATAGAGACCTCCCTGTTGGCTGTATGGTTTGGGCCAATATCATTGATAGCTGATGTAACAAGTGAAGTTTGATCGCAGTCTGATCAGAGCCTTTGCTTGTCACCATTACCACATTTTTGGAAGTCAGATGATGCGGCTCATATATACATGTATTTTGACCCCTCATCTTAACTGCCTTGCAAAACAATTCAGATAAGAGGTCACAAATGTTTTCAACAAAACAGAAGGGAAAAAATTCCAACTATGATCAAAAACTTCCTCTTATCTTAAGCGCTGTGTGACAGGGGGAAAACATTGATTTAGACTAGCCTGCCTATGCATAAAGTCTTATCAATCTCTTTGCTGCATATTTTCTTAAAACACAGTTAATAATATCAGAGGTCTAGATAAGGTTGGGTTTTGACAGCTAATCATATGCTCTAACAAATATTATTATGATCATATAATCTTTTCAATTAAGTTGGTGGCATTATTTATGAAGCATAAAAATCAGGTTCATTTGCATAGGTTCTTAGGTCTCAGAGTAGAGTAGAACATTTACAAATATTGAAAGGAAAGAATAATGGCAAATAGCGGGGTGATTTGGAATTTTATGGCCTTTTCAACAGAGGTTCCGTTATCTTGAACTGATGGTAAATTTGGGTGATAATGACTGTTACATCTTCACAACACAGAAAATTCTGCCTGAGAGCTCATACTTTACCAGTAGGATCAGGCAGAATGTTTTGTCTTCTGAAATATTTGAAGATGATTCTGTGTTAAACTTTATTATCTGTTCAAGGTGCTTCTAATGAGAGCTAGAGCTTTTATTATGCCCCCAACTTCGGAGAAGTTGAGGGGGCATATTGGTTTGGGCCTGTCCGTCAGTCCGTCCATCTGTCCATTCGTAATGCTTTTAAGCAGCTAGGAAACTCAAGAACCTCTTATGCTAGGATCTTGAAATTTTATATGTGGCATGTACATGAAAAATGAGCAGATACGTATTTTTTTCTTTTTTCCACTGGTCATGTATTTTTAGAGTTATGCCCCTTTTTAGCTCACCTGAGCCAGCGGCTCCGGGGGAGCTTATAGGATGGTAAGGCTCCGTCGTCATCCGTCGTCCGTCCGTCCGTCGTCCGTCCACAATTTCAAACGACTTCTCCTCTGAAACCGCTGGGCCAATTATAACCAAATTTCATATGCAGCCTCTAGGGAACTTAGGAACGAAAAATTGTTCAAACGGTCCTGGTCACATGACCAACATGGCCGCCACGCCCATATATGGTAAAAACCTAGAAAAATCTTCTTCTCCAGAAGCGATAGGCCGATGGCCTTGAAACTTGGTATGTAGCATCGGGCCTGCGAGTATTACCAAGATTGTTCAAATTATGACCTTGGGTTGACCTTGACCTTTTTTACGGTAAGGTCAAATTTGCTTCCTTATGCTTTTATATGGCAAAATGCTGCAACATAAGATATCTTGGAAACTGTTGAAGATTTTGGCCTATAAATTGGTACATACAGTCATCTTAATGAGTACATGAAGATTTATGAGTACAAGAGGTCAAGGTCATTCTTTGACCTTTGACCCAGAACTCTCATATTTTGACAATATCAAACAATCTCCTCAAAAACAACTAAGCCAATTGTAACCAAATTTCATATAGATCCTCCAGGGGTTGAGGGAATGAAAATTTGTTCATACGGTCCAGGTCACATGACCAACATGGCCACCACGCCCATATATGGTAAAAAACCTTTAAAAATCTTCTTCTCCAGAACCAGTAGACCGATGGCCTTGAAACTTGGTATGTAGCATTGGGTACTCAAGTACTATCAAGATTGTTCAAACTATGACCCTGGGTTGACCTTGACCTTTTTTACGGCAAGGTCAAATATCGGAAATGCTAGAACATGAGATTTCATGGTAAGTTTTGAAGATTTTGGTATAAAAATTGGTATATACAATCATCTTAATGAGTACATGAAGATTTATGAGTACAAGAGGTCAAGGTCATTCTTTGACCTTTGACCCAGAAATCTCAAATTTTGACAATTTCAAACAATCTGCTCTAAAACCACTGGGCCAATTGAAACCAAATTTCATATAGAGCCTCGAGGGGTTGAGGGAATGAAAAAAATTTCTAACGGTCCTGGACACATGACCAACATGGCCGCCACCCCCATATATGGTAAATACCTTTAAAAATCTTCTCCAGAACCAATTGACCGATGGCCTTGAGACTTTGTATGTAGCATTGGGTACTTGAGTACTATCAAAATTGTTCAAATTATGACCTTGGGTTGACCTTGACCTTTTACAGCAAGGTCAAATATCGGAAAATGGTAGAAGATAAGATTCATGGAAAGTTTTGAAGATTTTGGCCTAAAAAATTGGTGTATACAGTTGTCTTAATGAGTTCATGAAGAATTATGAGTACAAGAGGTCAAGGTCATTTTTAACCTTTGATCCAGATCGCTCATTTTGACATTTTCAACCATTTCCTCAAAAGCAAAAGGGCCAATTGTGAACACATTTCATATAGAGCCTCCAGGGGTTGATTGAATGAAAATTTGTTCAAACAGTCCAGGTCACATGACCAACTTGGCCGCCATTACCACTTATGGTATAAATCTTTAATATTTTTCTTCTCCAGAACCAATACACCTATGGCCTTGAAACTTGGTAAATAGCATGGAGTACTAGAGTACCAGCAAGACTGTTCAAATGGTGACCTTGGGTTTACCTTGACCTTTTTTGCGGCATGGTCAAATATGGGAAAATGCTAGAACATAAGATTTCATGGAAAGTTTTGAAGATTCTGGCCTAAAAATGGTATATATGGTTGTCTTAATGAGTACATGAAGATTTATGAGTACAAGTGGTCATGGTCATTCTTTGACTTTTGACCCAAAACTCATATTTTGACAATTTCAGACATGATAAGTAAAAGCCACCTTGCCAATTGTTCAGGTGAGCGATTCAGGGCCTCATGGCCCTCTTGTTTGACTAAGGCATTGTAAGCCTATGGAACCTTGTTAGCAAAATATCTCGAGGATCATGATTTTTTGCTGAAAGGCATTGCTTATGGAGTAGATGACCTGATTAACTTTTGAAAAAAAAATCGTGAATTTTTGACCGAGTTATGCCCCTTTTTCGACTTAGTGCATTGTAAGCCTATGGTACCTTGTTAGCAAAATATCTCAAGAGCCCCAGATGCTAGGACATGATTTTTTGGAGGAAGACATTGCCTAAGGTGTAGATGACCTGATTAACTTTTGAAAAAAAATTGTGAATTTTTGACAGAGTTATGCCCCTTTTTTGACTTAGTGCATTGTAAGCCTATGGAACCTTGTTATCAAAATATCTTGAGAACCCCTGATGCTAGGAACATGATTTTTAGCAGGAAGACATTGCCTAAGGTATAGATGATCTTAATGACTTTTGAAAAAAAATTGTGAATTTTTGACCGAGTTATGCCCCTTTTTCGACTTAGTGCATTTAAGCCTATGGAACCTTGTTAACAAAATATCTCAAGAGCCCCTGATGCTAGGATCATGTTTTTTTGCAGGAAGACATTGTCAAAGGTGCAGATGACCTGATTAACTTTTGAAAAATTTGTTAATTTTTGATCGAGTTAAGCCCCTTTTTATGACTTTGTGCATTGAAGCCTATGGTACAAAAGTACCCTTACATACAGTCAAGAACCGTTAGAGAAAGGAACTTGAAATTCTATGGGTAGCATGTTCATGAAAAATAAGCTGAGCTTGCGAACAAAATATCTGACTAAGATGTAAATGAACCGGTTAAATGACTTATAAATTATGGGAGGAACCCTCTTTAGAGGCAAGCAGAAGGTTGGGGGCATAGTGTTACATAAACACATTTTCTAGTTTTCTGTGGAATAATTACACAAATTATGTTGAAGTTACCATCTAATAGAGTTCTTCTAATTCTAAGGCTTGTGCAGTCACAAAAATTGGATTTATCAGTTTTTGCTAATATGAATTTAGTATTATTTATGTCAACTGTATAGCAGGAAGGTTTGAATCTCAGTTTATTGGACAAGCCAGAGGAACTAAGTGCAACTGAAACTGATGTTACAAAAGAATCCCTTCAACAAACCCATGCTGCCGGGGTATACAGTTGTTCTACCTATCAAGTGGTGTAATTCTCAGAGAAAAACAGCACTTCAAACCTGCAGTAGAAAAATCTTATTGTACATTTGTTGTTTATATTGCAGTTAGAATTGACTCATGATGAAGAAAACACTGATCTTGAATACTTCACTGCCTCTACCAATACATATATACATCAAGAAACTGTTAAGATTTTAATTCTAGCTCCAGTGTTGTATGTTCTGTGGTCATTGCACATTAATGTTGTGATATCTGACTGAAAAAAAAAAGAGAATAAATTTTGGGAATTCAATTTCAAGCACTCCTTTAGTAAATATTGTATAAAACTTTAAAGAGCATGAAGTGTCTTGCCCAAGAAATATTTGTGATGTGACTATGTTGCTTCATTGTTTGTAGTATGTCTTCCTGTCACAAGTTGTTCTAAACATTGTGGTGGAAAAATTAATGGAGGACAAATTCATGAATGAGTCATGTATATTGTGCAGTATTTCATATGTTGTCTTTTAGAGTGCACAACAGTTGATTTTACTTCCATTTATTCACCAGGTTTTTTAAGTCAGGACTGTCACTTTAGAGGATGTAGCTGTTTTTAATTCCAAAATACACCTTTTTGTTTTGCATGGTTGTATTGTTTACTGATTGGATCTTAAAAGAAACAGAAAAGATTAAGGTTTCAAGACAACTGAATCTGTTTTTGTTATGTTGGAGATTGTGATGCAATATCATCTGAGTGTTATCACAAAATAAAACATGCTATACCTTAGTTGCACATATACAAGAGTTGGCTATGACTCCCGTAAGTCTGTCATGCAATAGTCAGATATTTGTTAGTTATTGAAATTATTTTTGATTGTACTTAATTGACCTTTATTACATAATCTATTAAGCATCATAATTGGGCTTTGGAATGGTGAAAATGACCTAGGATGTATGATCATAAGACCCTAAGCTCTGCAGTCTGATCAATATTAACTACCAGAATATTAAAAAAATAAATCCCAAGTTTTATATTTGGCTGGCCCACCTACTAACCATTGCATTCTATTACAGATATCACTAAACTTCTTTTATCAGCCTAGACCACCTTATATAAACCTAATGGGTGCAAAGACAGGGCACTTATAAGGAAGCCACTCCATTGAGAAGCTAATTGTTTCCTTGGTTTTTGCATTCCTTCATGTATGGGGTTGCTTCTGAAAGGAAAGAGTTTTTGACTTTCTGGGAGAGGAACCATCCGTTAAAAGTGGTCTATAACCCTATGTAAGATAGGAGACAAAAACATTTCTAGTTAAAGTGTTCTGCTTTGACCTATACCCGTTCACTTTTAGGGAAATGTGAACACTTTCATGGGAAGCAACTCCATGGTTTTCATTTTTAGCTCGCATGAACGAAGTTCAGGAAGAGCTATTGCACTACCCCTGGCGTCAGCGTTGGCGTTGGCGGCGGCGGCGGCGGCATTAGCAAAATGTTAAAGTTTTACATTAAAGTTTTTTATGTGATGGGCAAGGCGATGTCAGGCGAGCTATCCTGGCCCTGTGACAGGTCTTGTTGTCTCTATTCTCAAAAGGGGTCAACTCCTAAAGGAAAGAATTTGCTCTAAATAGCAAATTCTTTCCTTTAAGCGTTGACCCCCTTTTTGAAGGGTTTTGTCATCCAGTAAAGCAAATAGGAAGTAACAAAAAGTTATTTCTTGGTAAAAATGGCGGCAGTACATAGACTGTAAGAAATTTTTAATGTCTTCAGGTGCTGATGAGAGCTCTCAGAGATTTCAACTTGCCCAAGATCGTCACAGATGACGTGCCCATCATCATGGGTCTTATTGGAGATCTGTTCCCAGCCCTGGATGTACCCAGAAAGAGGGACATGGACTTTGAGAAACTGATCAGACAGGCTACACTTGACCAGAAATTACAGCCTGAAGACAACTTCATCTTGAAGGTAAACGTTTTCCAGTAGTAGAGACATTGTTTGTGAATAGCATCCTTGACTCAGTGACAAACACAAGCTTGAAAATATAAAACAATTTTGTGAAAATTATACAGATATTAAGGAATTTATCCAAGCTCAAAATTTTCAAAATGAACATGGAAGCTGCCATTTTGAGTCATTTGTGCTGCTTATTGAAAATAAAACTTAAGGAAACACATTCTACTCTGCTTCAAGTATACATTACTTTTGTGAGGCAATTCTTAAAAGGACCCACTTTATCTGCCGTGGATAAAAATCTGGGTCTGAGGTTATAAAACTTGAGTATAATCTCAAACTCAAAATAAAGCACACTGATTGGCTGCTTCCAAGCATGTGCTGGAAGCAGCCAGTCAGTGTGCTTTATTTTGAGTTTGAGAATGTACTCAAGCTTTATAACCTCGGGGCCTGTGTTCTTCTTGGTAATATTCACATATCTATTACTTTACATATTTTGACACCTTAACCTCTTACTGAATTTATCATAAAATTGGAAGAAGTCAAAGTGAGTTAGCCTACTTGGAGGAGCAAATTCTTTTCTTTAAAGAGAACACACAATTTTTGAAGGACTTTGTCCTTTTGGGATGCAAACAGGATGTCATTAAAATTGTTCCTGTATGTGTAAATGGTGGAAAAACCATGGAGGTGTACCATGGACCTTAAATATTTTGGATGATTGGTATTATCCCTTACCTCACTCTTATTACAGGTAGTACAGTTACAAGAATTGTTTGAAGTACGTCACTCTGTGTTCTTGCTGGGTGGGGCAGGAGCAGGGAAGAGCAAAGTCTGGAACACACTCATCAAAACCTACAGAAACCAGGGTCGCAAACCTCAGGCTATTGACCTTGACCCCAAGGCTGTCACCAATGATGAACTGTTTGGTATTATCAACCCAGCAACAAGAGAATGGAAGGATGGTATGTTAAATACATGTTTAAAGTTTGAATCAAATGATTTATTATTGTTTTTGTTTTTGTACTGTTATAGGTGGTCTGAATTTTTTTGCTTAAATTTATTGCGTTACTTTATTTTTTTTTTTGCTATAAAGTATATATAAACTTTGCTCAAGTGATGTTAACAACACTGGCTGAAAATTGGAATATATAGTTTTACACCCATGAACAGCCTCAACCATAAACTCTTCCAGCTGGGAATTTGTATAAGACTGTAAAACCATCTGTTCTTGCTAGGGATGTTTTATGAAACTATTGATTTATTTTTTTGCTTCCCTTCTCCATGGGTATATACATTTAAAGGAAATAGCTTGCTTCCCTAAATTTTGTGAGATCTTATCACAATGAAATTTGGCATGTGTATTTGTCATGGACTGGCTCTGTTTGTATTGACTTTACTAAGTTTTCTTAATCTTTTGTATAGGTTTGTTCTCTGTAATCATGAGAGATCTTGCCAACATGTCTGGAGATGGACCCAAATGGATTGTACTGGATGGTGACATTGATCCTATGTGGATTGAGTCTCTCAACACTGTGATGGACGACAACAAGGTGCTGACACTGGCCAGTAACGAGAGAATTCCACTAACACCATCAATGAGACTGCTGTTTGAGATCAGTCATTTGAAGACTGCTACTCCAGCCACTGTGTCCAGAGCTGGTATCCTGTTCATCAACCCTGCTGATTTAGGCTGGAACCCGTAAGTTACAATGCTTTGCCCAGAATAGTTACCACAATGGAGTCGCAACACCACAAAATCAACAAAGTTGCATGTGCGCCTAGCAAAGAATTAGATCAGCCTGGGCGTCTGCCCAGTCTGATCAGAGACTTTGCTGTCCATATGGAGCTAGCTTAGACCCTTAGTTACCCTTTAAGCGCACAGTGAAGACTCTGATCAGACTTGGTGGATGCCCAGGCTGATTTGAGTCTTCGCTGGGTGCACATGCCACTTTCTTGGTTCTGTCGTGTCGGGGCTCAATTATCCTAATATTGCTAGAGCTTAGTCACTGACATTATCCTGAAAATCTGATAAGTTCATATTACTTTATGGCAATGTGTCTGATCAAAGTTTCAGGTAAACATGGTTAGAGCCAGCATCAGAAACCTTAGAGTTTTGTTGAAGTTATAATTTTGATTTACTTTTTAACTTAGAGCATATCAGTAAGGGCTGGAAAATTTTGTGTCCAATTTGTATTATAATTTTGAGAGATTGTAAAGCAAGACCACTATTTCCAGACTTCCAGATAAGATGAGCAGATATCAAGACCATATATTTTGGTTGTTAGACAAGCTTCCAAAACAATCTTGAAGATTTAGATCCATCTTGTAAGATGGATCTAGATCTTTGGGATTGTTTGGGAAGAGAAAAACTCAGTGTTTTGCTGAATTGCACAAGACTGACTTTCATATTTGTGGCAATTTTGAAAGGATAAACTCCCACCTTATAACTAAGTAAAATGTTAATTATGTTATGTGTGTTTTTACTAGTCCATAAAATGTATTATGGCCCCTCATTAGTATTGTCTTTTCAAGGTTTGTGGAGAAATATATAAAAAAAGTGGTTCTGTTGAGGCACCACATCACAGTTGGAACGCAGACTCATCACATTTGAGTTAATCATTTTCTGAGCGGTCGTCTACGCACAAAGAAATAATCCCTTTTTTTTCGCCGGAAAAAAATGGCGGGAAATTTTGAACAGAAACAGTCCCAAAATAATGCTCGTTTGATAAGATATGCAGTCATAATTTTCCAACGGACCAGATCAGAATGAAATTTGATGTTTTGTTATTGAAATCAGACGCATATCGGTACCTCAATGCAGTTTGCACACCCAAAACAATGATCACAGTTTGACAACCGTTTTTTCAGAAAAGTAAAACCCTACGACAGTACCCCAAAGTTATTTTGCAAAGAAAATTGTCCCAAAAATCAAATTAGATGCCATTATAACTGAACCGTAGTTCATACATTCGACCGTCTTTTAGCGTGGTATATCATCGGGAGAAAGTCTATTTAGTTTGAAAATCGATAATGAAGTTGGTCATTTTTACGTATACATGGCACGTGCGTTCGTCAACACGCAGACATTTTTTCAGCTGGATCGACTTGAGGAGACCAACTGTTTCTTCATTTATGGTATAGTAAAGCTTGTATTCATTTAGCATACTGTGAATTTATTAAGATTTTGCGTTAGTCTGTCTGCCTGCGATTTTTTGGGCTTCTGAATTTAGGCTACACGCCGAGAACGAGAGAAAGCAAAACAAACACACAGGTCAACCATAAAGTTTGACAAACGAAAAAGCCACAAGACATGTCGCCCCATCTTCAGGTGACAACTTGCCCCAGATTCTAAGAAAACTCCCCCAGACAACTTCCCCCAAGATAACGCGCCCCACATTCTGAGACCACTCGCTCTACTAAAGAATTCTGTCCCAAACGACGCCCCCCCCCCCCCCCCCCCCCCCCCCCCAACTACTCCCTCAACACACACGTACCATTTCAGAAGTAATCCAACAAAAAGCACTAGAGACAGCTTGTCCTTCCTCATAAATATGCCAAAACCCTGTCCCGCTAGGCGCTAAGGGACCGACCATTTGATATTCTTTGGGGGGGGGGGGGGGGGGGGGGAGTGGGGAATTTGGGGGGGGGGGGGGTATATTTTTCGAAAAAAATCCCTGTCTTTGGAAGAAAAACTATGCAAGTAAAAAAATAAATCAGCTCATAAGGGGATTTCAAAAAATAATCTGGCCTCAAAAATCAGTGAAAAAAAAAATAACCTGGCTCCACCCAAAATTTCCAAAAAAAGAGTCTGGGCCCTGCACTTTTGGTGGGTAGATAGCAACTGCTTACCTACACACCAAAATTCACCTTACCCCTCCCTCCCCCCGCCCTCCCCCCCAAAAAAAAAAGAAAAAAAAAAAGATGGCCACTTGGGACACCCTAGATCTATTTTTTTTTATTTAACGGCACATTTACGGTGATCAACCTGCATAGTAAGACAAACAGGTCTGAGCAAGCAGTGTAGACCCAGGAGCAGTCTGATCTGGGTCAGCAATTTTTCCTTAATACCTGCACATTTTGGGTACTCCATTTGTGGGTGATATAGATATGTTCAAAATGTATGATGCTGTTATCTTAGTATTATGGGTAATTACTGTAACTGTGTGTGACATTTTTTGTAGAACTATTATTTGTTTTTGTTGTTTTCATAGTTTGCAGGGATTAAAAAGAAAGCCTACCTACCTAAGTACTCTCCAAAAATCCTAGTTAATAGGCAACTGCAAACAAAATACTTTTTATGATTGGCCTGTGGCTGAGATGGGAGGAAGGGAAAGGGGCATACATATTCTATAGAATTAAATGCTAAAAGTTATGTTTTAGCTTAAATCTCATAAAGAAAATTAAAAGGCTCATATTGAAGTTATATTAATAGAAATGATACCATAAACTGAAAAATAATAAAAAAAAATATTTCCTGATTAATTTAATCAATCTTAAATGTTTGCAGCTTCTGACCAAAGCGAAGAAACTTGAAATTACTAATCAGTTATTAAGTTACTAGAGAGAAAAGCTTGATGACAGACATTAAATGATGAGTCATGATTGTAAAGGGATGCAGTTTAGTGCAGTTTAATGAGAGGTAGCCCCTTCCTGTCTATCCCCACCCCCCAAACACACACACACACACACCAACCTATTAAAAAGCATTTTCACAGAGGATTTTATTGGCCAAATATTTAGGACTTTATTATGCTAGCAAGCTTTTTTATATCATTATAAGCGCACAAAATAATGAATGGGGCATGCCCTGCTAACTGATGGACCCTGCACTTTATGTGGAATGTTGCATAATGCTGTTTGTCCTTCTACAAGTCAAGACTGTGTTAGAATAAAAACAATTACACAGTTCCACCATAATTGTTGCGTGCACCAGCATCAATGGGCTTCATATTAACACCTGTTGTGCCCTCTCATTAGAAGCACTTCAGCAAGAGCATAGATGGTTCTATTAATGGATCACAACAAATGTTTTTATGGCTGAATAAGACAGAATTCCCAGAATTGCTATCATGCTCCAGCTGAGTCTTTGTATAATCATTATCATAAAACCATCACTTGTGGAACTGTCTCCAGATTTTTTTTTCTTATTATGTATATATGTTATAATTTATTTTGGCTATTTATTTATTTATACTTATAGGGAAAACACTGAAGGGCAATGTTAGATTGCATGTGAATATAATAATTTGATCAGAGCTTTATACATTTAGAATACCTATATAGTACTAATTTGTTCATTTGAAAATTGTGTTAAATTTTAAATTTTGATCAAAAGCAACTGTGATGAGACACCACAACATACTGTACATTTTACTTGAAGAGAAATGATAAAGAATAACTCCACTTTGGCTCACTAGATATTGGCCTATTATTTTTCTTGTTTAATCATGTTTATATCTTACCATTATTCAACTTAGAGAATAGATTACCAAGTCCTGAGCCTTTGCCACATATTTAATAAAGTTTTCTGGTTTGCTGGACAGCTGTGCTTTTTATTTGTTTTGTTTTTTGTGAGTGTGACTCAGAATCATATTAGAGAACACGTCACATTGAACTAAAATTTTAAAACTTGTGTGCGTGTGTGTGTGTGTAGGGGTGGGGGTTGGGGATGGAGGAAGGCAGGGGCGGATCCAGGAATTTTGGATAGGGGGTTCAAACTAGCTGAAAGGGGGGTTCGATTTATGCAGTTTGACCAATTTTTCCTGAAATTCCACATGAAAATAAAATAATTTGGGCTGAGAAGGGGGTTCATTTGAACCCCCCGAACCCCCTCTGGATCCGGCACTGGGAGGGTGGAGGAAGAAGGGGGGGGGGGGGGGGGTAGAGGGGCCTTAAGTTGGGTAGGGTGATCGTGTGAGTTGCAGGAGAGGCTTTGAAATATTGGCACGTGCAGGATTAATTGGATGGCAAAATTATTTTTTTCTAGCAGTCCCTCTGATTGTGACCACAATGTACCGGTCTTAATAACTTATAAGCAAGTAAATGCGAAGTTTGAAACAGTTGACGCAGTTCTGTAATTGCGTCACAACTGTCATAAATCGATCGATTTGTTTACAGTATGGTGTAGGCTACTGATCAGAATTCTTTTCCCAATCATTCTGAAGAAAGTACAGAAAAAAATATTGTTGTATGTTGAATTACTAGATGCGTTCCTCTTCGTGTGTCAGATTTCAGGATTCAAGAACATTTCGGTAATGTTTAAATTTATTACAGATTATTTTGCTGTCTATCGATCAGGTAAAAAATCCGCCATTAATTTGAGAAAATGAAATAGGGTACCTAAACATTATTTTGCAAAGGAAATTGTCCCAAACACCGAATTACTTAATTTTTATAATGGAGAAAGGGCAGACACCATGGTTTTTCATGGCATATGTCCGCCGACGGGAGAAAGTCGATTTATTTTGAAAATTGCTGTTGAAGTTGGCGGATAAGAGTCGTCTTTACATGATCACGTAAAAAACGTTCGATTGCAGAATATCTCGGTGTTCAGCTCTGCTCTTAAAGGCATAGAGAATTAAATTAAGATGTAAGGAATAAAACCATATCTTATTTTCGGCTTTGTGTAGCTTGATTCGCCGACAAAGCATCACTGAAATTGTGACACGTTCGTCGATTGAATCTGAGTCTGAGAAATTTCGAACGTTATTTTGTTGCTATCTGTATAAAAATATCACTCCGCCATGGATACGCGTTCCCACTGTCATGCTTCATGGAGAAGCAAGAAATGGTAATGTTCAAATAATCATCAGAAAGTTTCCTTATTCGCACTTTATTTTTACAGATATGTCCAGAGCTGGATTGATACCAGAGAAGTACAGTCTGAGAGAGCCAATCTGTTGATTCTCTTTGACAAGTACGTCCCACTGTGTCTGGAGACAATGAAACATCGTTTCAAGAAGATTACCCCAATAGTGGAGATCAGTCACATCCAGATGTTGTGTTTCTTACTTGAGTGCCTCCTGGTACCAGAGAACACGCCCCCAGACTGCCCCAAGGAGTTGTATGAACTGTACTTTGTGTTTGCTACTGTGTGGGCCTTTGGTGGTTGTACCTTCCAAGATCAGGTATTTCTAGAATTTTGACACAAGTTTCAGGGCATGCTAATGTAATTTACCAGCTGCTAGCATCGTATAGCATGTGCAATCATACTAAACCTGGCCCAGAGGTTATAAACCTTGAGTACATTCTCAAACTCAAAATAAAGCACACCGATTGGCTGCTTCCGAGCTCATGCTCGGAAGCAGCCAATCAGTGTGCTTTATTTTCTTTACTCATGCTCGCAAGCAGCCAATCAGTGTGCTTTATTTTGAGTTCGAGCTTATTCTATAGTTTTATAACCTCAAACCCAGAGCTGTATACAAGAGGGAGTATTTAGTGGCAATTAGGGTTGTTAAATCTGCCCAAAAACATGTTATAAGCCCTCACTTTAACTGCCTGTACAAGGCATTTCAGATGAGGGATCACAACATGGTTTTCAGTGACAAATAAGAAAAATTATTCTGCAGTTGTCACCAGAAGCTAACTCTTAACTACACAGCTTTAAGGCTGGTAAACCCCCTTGAAGTCATAAAAAAACATGAGATATGAGGTTTATTCGGCTGTAGAATCAGGAAACAGTTCTTAAGGTGTCATTGCTTTCAAATTCAATGAATATGTAAAAAATTTCATGACATTATTTGTTCCATGAGGAATTAATTACGTAGGCAGCTTTCCCAGCAGGCACACAGTGTTGAATCGACATTGATTCTACATTGATTCAGCATCATGACATTGAATCACTATTGATTGAATGTTGTGTTCCCAGTGCATTTATACAATTGATTGCTTTAACTTATCCAAAATATACAGGCATTTCAATGCACTAATATTTAGTTCATATGTCTGCTGCCAAATGGATACTACATCCAAGAAATTTAGTTTCTGAATATATGTTGTGAACTCTCACTAGCGAGAAGAATATACCCTATGAATTTTGACTGCTGTTAAACACATCTATTTGATGGTGGTATATGGTTTATCACATAAAACACTTGAATTTTCTCTTTCAGCTGGTGGATTATAGAGTAGAGTTTACTAAATGGTGGACAACAGAGTTCAAGACAATCAAGTTCCCAGCCCAGGGTACCGTGTTTGACTATTACATTGACCATGAAACCCACAAGTTTGAACCCTGGAACAAACTGGTACCCAAGTTCGAACTTGACCCAGACATGCCCTTACAGGTAAGGCTTGTAGGATTGTGTGTATGACATTTAGCTAAAATTGAGCTGTCTTCTGGTATGTATAAACCATCAGACCAGCCAGCTGAGTTTTGAAAATCTTCAGGGGTTGTCTTTATAAAATGACTTAAGGGGTTACTATGCTGTTGCTAAGGCTGAATTTCTGTAAAGGAGATTCCCTACAACTATTAAATTTGCTCTGAAGGAACAGTCTTTTTCAGACTGTTCCTTCAGAGCAAATTTGATAGTTGTAGGGAATCTCCTTTATAGAAATTCAGCCTTAGCAACAGCATAGCAACCCCTTAAGTTTTTTTTATAAATAAGGCCTCAGATTACTGAGTGAGGAAGTGGTGCAGGCCTGACTGAAATGCAGGTACAATGTGGATGTGCTTGAAATGGAAAATTTGGAAGAACCACTGAGGATGATAATTTCCATTAATTTTCCATAAAACAGACTTTGTTGCCCCTCATTAGAACTATCTTGGCAAGGTGTTCAAAGAGGGGCCTCTAAATATGTTTTTTATAGAAAAAGAAAAGCTAGTATAGAATTATCATTTTATACTCATGGTATTTGGAGCACAGGATACTTCTGGGATAATTTGCCTGATTTCTCCTCTAAAATTTAGATTGTGACCCCTCATTAGAACCGTCTCATTAATCTGGATTTAATGAGGGGCCACAACATAGGATTTAATGGAGATTAAATTGAACTTATTGCTAATTATCAATGTTCAAAAGTTAGTTGTAAACATACTTCATTTGTAATGGTAAAGGTTTCCCATAGCATAGTGGCCATTGGGGCAGTGGCAGTTGGAGGCACACTGTATCTTGGACAAAGCATATGAAATGCGGAGCCCATCCTTCTCCATAAGCTGCCTTATCCTTCTCTGATTCGAAAAAGGTACCCATCTACTGCTGGTGTTTATGATATAATCTTGCATAACTGTGAGAGCATACACAACAAAATACTGTTTGCCGTGTCTTTATTTTTTTAATTTAAAAAGACTGGAAGGAATAACTGTTGCTCTTATTGTAATTTTCCTCTTGAGCCCCATTTGATTTAAATTTTTTCTGCAACAGGCTGCTCTGGTCCACACCACAGAAACTACCCGTGTGAAATGGTTCTTGGATATGTTGATTGAACGTAAACGTCCCGTTATGTTGGTTGGTAATGCTGGAACTGGCAAGACTGTACTGATGAACGACAAGTTGAAGGCTTTGAGTGATGACTACATGGTGGCCAACGTCCCCTTCAACTTCTACACAACATCAGGCATGTTACAGAGAATTCTTGAAAAGCCGTTAGAGAAGAAGGCTGGCAGAAACTATGGTCCTCCAGGAACCAGAAAACTTATCTACTTTGTGGATGACTTGAACATGCCAGAGGTAAACTTTAATACCATAATCTCCTTAAATATGGGAACAATGATGGCTTAGTAAACAGTGCAGATACAGATCAGACTGCTCCATGGAGCAGTCTGATCAGTGTCTGCACTGTTTGTCAGTCATCCTGTAAGTTTTTGACATGTCTGGATAATGTATATCTCGTAATATTATTTGGTGATGGTTCTACTCAAATGGCTTGCAGATTCATGAGTTGTGCCCCTATTTTTACTGACTGACATTCAGATGGTAATTGCTGATTGGCAGTTATTTTTGTGACCTACCCTTTATTGTGATATCAGAGTTATGAGCCCTTCTTTGTAAACAGTGGAATGCTTTGAAAACACATAAAAATGGCATCAAACTGCCACAAGATCAAGACATGATAGAAATATATATGTTTTCTGTCTGTCAAAAAAAAAACACGAAATTTGTACTCAGTTGTCTTGAATTTTTCTGTGCATTGATTTTAATGTTGAACTAGTCATATTACTGCCATTTTAATGTTTGTGTAAGTTTTAAACACACCTCGAATCATAGTGAATCCTTTTGCAAATGCATTCAGCGATCATGCTGCTTGTAAACTGCAAGGAAATATGTGTATCTACTCTTCCTAATACATAGCGAGAATAATCTAAATTTGCACAAGGCTTATTCCATGGAAAATAAATGTCCGATTAGAAATTTTGTTCAGTATAAGTATAAAAGTGCAAAATGAAAGCTCTAGCTGCACTTCACAGATTCACAGACTGTTTTTGAGTCTGATACTTTATGCTTCTTTTTTACATGACCTTGACATTTTTGGTTGCCTGATTACAGGTCGACAAGTACTTCACTGTACAGCCACACACATTCATGAGACAACACGTAGACCACAACCATTGGTATGACAGGGCTAAACTGACACTGAAGGATATCCACAACACACAGTATGTGGCCTGTATGAACCCCACAGCCGGTAGCTTTACCATTGATGCTAGACTTCAGGTTAGTGCGAGACAGAAACAGGTGTCAAATTAAAAGTAGATATTTTAATAATTCCTGGATATTGTTTATAGTTCTTCACAATATTTCAATGCGGTATTTTCAGGTATAAGTATGCAACAAATATAAACTTCAATGTATTTTAGGCAAATTTTAAATTGTCTGGTAGATTTTGTGCAGCTAACAAAAGGAGCTCTTTATTTCTACTGATGGACACATAAGCATGGCAATAATTTGAAAGATTTTACAGATCAACTTAATAATGTTTCTTCTTTCGGTTGGTATGCAAAAAAACCCCCAAAAAGTTCAGAGTATGGTCATGCATACCATGTTGGGCACCTGCTATTGTGCTGCATTGGGATCCCTTTTTACTGGCAATACCCAGCTCTAGTCTGTAGCAAATATGACTTTATGAAATGAAGCCAATTGCCTAGATGATTTGAAACAGCGAATAAGATCGTAGATTTAAAGTATCCTAATAATATGCTTTATTTTCTTTGATGGTAACTTGCTGCAGACATATGACACAATCCTTCTTCTGATTCAAGGAGGGCAGTTGTCAGCTACTGGTGAAAGTAAGTGTACTTAGTACTGGTTAACCGCTTAGGAGGGCTAAGCCTGCCCAGGAATGATATGGTTAGGTTAACTGACCTTCCCAACATGACCATAGCTGTTTAACCATGGACATTAAACAATAACACAACAACATATGACACATTTCTGCCCAATACTTTCAGTTTTTGCAGTATTTGTCTTACTTTATGCTTGATATCATTTCAGAGACACTTCTGTGTATTTGCCATCAACTTCCCCAACCAAGAAGCATTGACAACCATCTACACCAATATCCTGGCTCAACATTTGGCTCTGAATCATTTTGCCGGTAATGTGCAGAAATACGCCAGTACCCTCATTGGTGGTGCTCTCGCGTTACATGCCAAGGTTACGTCTACTTTCTTGCCAACAGCTATCAAGTTCCATTACATTTTCAACTTGAGAGATCTCTCAAATATCTTCCAGGTTAGTTCTACTAGAGGGGAGTATTGGAGGATAATTCTGGCAGGCTTTTTATTATTCTCATGAAAGCATGTCTTGACTCCTCATCAGAACTGCCTCAATGAGGCAGTTCTGATGAGGGGTCACAACATGTTTTATGGTGAACTCATGAAATTTATTTCTTAATACAAAGGCAGAGGTTTTGCAAAACATCTGTCCGGGCTACCATTTGTCTTGAAGATATAAATAGTGATATATAGTGATGTTTTAGAGTTACAGCAAGTCTACCAAGTGAGAAAATGGAAGAAATTGGATGTGTAATTGACAAATGGCTATGCGGAGTTTGACATGAATTTGTGTCATTTTACAAAAGTTGTTTTAATTTTTTGTGCTTCTTTGTAATCAAAATTTCCTTGCTTTGACAACTACAGCAAAAACTTAAATACAGAAAGAAGACATTATGTTGAGTAAGAGACTACAGTTAGCCAAGAAAGTAATTTGATCTTTAGCTGTATGCATCACAACCATGTTTTTTTCTGCCTTTCTTGTTTACAAAGGTAGACAGTTTGTGTGACATCTTTTTTACTTTCCTGGAAGCCCATCCATAAAGGATAGAATTGGTTGCTAGGGTAGTATTTTCTTTAAGAGTCGAGCCCGGTGAAAAGGGGGCATAAAAAGAAAATTATCTGATAGAGTTGCTTTTCCAGAGAGTGTACCAACTCGCCTTTGTTGAGATTTCAGTGGGATTAGTTGCATATGACTTGACTAGACACACATGTGCATGAGCTAGTCATGACATTCACAGTTCAGATTTGTCTTTTAGACATTTTCCTGGATGCATATTGGAGAAAACAGTATAAACCCAGATCAGGCTGCTCCTCTTTGGTCAAGATCTGCTCTTTTTGTCAACTTCCTTCAAATTTCCATGCATAAGTCAATGGGGCTTTCCCAATTTGAAGACAGACTGGTATATTATAGAATGGTTATTATATTTCAGGGTGTGCTGTTTGCACTTGCTGAGTGTGCCAAAACACCAGTAGACTTAGTGAGACTGTGGATGCACGAGGCTGAACGTGTCTACAAAGACAAACTGGTTGACGAAGCGGACATGGAGTCATATGAGAAACTTTCCAAGGATGTCATTAAGAAGTCATTTGAGGTATGAAACACAAGTAGTGCGGGAGGTGGTCGAGGTCGTGCAATGGCGCTGGGTAACTTCCAGTGCCAGGGCATCCTACTAATTTGGAAAATAGTAGTGCAAGGTCCTACTGTGCTTGCAGTAGGTGCATGTATGGGGGTTGTTTCTCTCCACTATCATATCTTTTCTTTCTCCCTCTCTCTGGGAGATGGCTAGATATAGATTAAATACTGTTTCATTGAGCTGTTAAACCCAAAACAACCAACCAACACAGGTAGTCTTCAGCATACCATAAAATTTTTTCCTGAAGGAGTACCATGTTTTTTGTTATAAGTCCGGGTTTTTATAAAAGCCCAGGTCAGTCAAAATCTATTACATGTACCATGAAAGTCCCTTTTTACAGTAGGTAGATGATGTAATGTCAGTGCCATCATATATTGCATAATGGACTTCCATGCAAACTGGCTGGCAGAGATGATTCATTTGAGGGCCACACTTTGTTTATTTTTAGTAATTACATATTCTTCTATTCCTAGCATCTTTCAGAGAGTTCACTTTTTATCATGCATCTGCTGCAAATTTCACCTGATAACAGGGTATTTTAACATGATGTGATATCATGTCACTGTAAAACTGCGCCTGCGCGAATGTTATCCAGTCATGCCTTAAGAAGCGATCTCTGAAGACAATTGGCTACATACTGACGCTGGCCGAGATATCAGAGTTTGATTGGTTAATTGACGTCACCGACTTACGTCATAATGCATTCGCGACGTCATCAAGTTTGAACAAAACGGCGTTGGCTTATCACTTGTTTGCCGCTCTTTACGCCTTAAAATCTTCTTATGATGCATGATAAATAGAAAACCATGTTAGTGTCTTTTGATATCAAGTTTATCAGGCTCGACCAGAAACACGTCGGACTGGCTCGGCAAGCCTCGCCATTCCTACGCTGTTTCTGGTCTCACCTGATAAACTTGATATCAAAAGACACTAACATGGTATTCTCTATATATCACAAGGAGTTTGGGGACATCATGTTTTTCAGCCATTTTTACATGGAGAACAACTTTTATGACTTTTGGTTTGCTTACCTTGAGGACAAAACACTTCACAAATGGGGGTCAACTCTGAAAGGAGAGAATTTGCTCCTTGAGGAGTCAAGGAGCAAATTCTCTCCTTTTAGAGTTTACCTCATTGAGAAGGGAGGCATAAATGAAAATAGCAGAGTGGCTTCCTCTGAAAGTGTACACCTTAAGTGACAATTAACAATAATTATCTCAAAATTTTCTGAACATTCTTGGATTAAACATATTTTATTTAAAAAAGTCTAACATTCATGGCAGTAAGTATATTGTTATATTCATAAAAATGAAATCTTATTTCTTTTTCTAACTCTTAGCACTCTTAACAGAACAATGGTTATTTGGAGCTTCATTGATTTATCTTGCGAGTCAAAATAAACTCAACTACTTTTCAGGACCTAGATGAGAATGCTCTGTACAAACAGCCGCTAATCTACAGCCATTTTGCTGCTGGAGTTGGTGATCCTAAATACTTGGCTGTGGAGACTTGGGAAGGCCTCAATAAAATCCTTGTAGAAGCCTTAGAAAACTACAATGAACTGAATGCTGCCATGAACCTGGTATTGTTTGAGGATGCCATGTATCATATCTGCCGAATCAACAGAATTCTGGAATCTCCAAGGGGCAATGCATTGCTGATCGGTGTCGGGGGTAGCGGCAAACAGAGCTTGTCTAGGCTGGCAGCATCCATCAGTAGTTTGGATGTATTCCAGATTCAACTTAGAAAAGGCTATTCTATTGCTGACCTAAAAGCAGAGTTAGCTGCCCTTTATTTGAAAGCTGGTCTGAAGAACATGGGGATTGTGTTTTTGATGACAGATGCTCAGGTTGCTGATGAGAAGTTTCTTGTGTTGATTAATGACTTGTTAGCTTCTGGTGAAATCCCAGATCTGTTTGCAGATGATGAGTATGAGAATATCATCAATGGAGTAAGGAATGAAGTAAAGGGGATGGGGTTGGAGGACAGCCGTGACAACTGCTGGTCATTCTTCATAGACAAAGTCAGGAGAACTCTAAAGGTATTTGCTGATAGTTCAATCATAATTTTACATAAGTCTTAATGAAAACACACTATCTAGCCTATCACTTGAACTGCCTGGGTGAGACAAAACTAGGCACAAAAAATTAGGTTATTTTTTTCGAGTGAGATGTCCCAAGCATCTTGACTGTGTACAGCTGCAATCAGTATTTTTGCATTCCTTTACCAGTTCATTTACATGTTATTTTGCTCAGTAACAGCTTTTGGATTTAAATAGTGTGTTATGAAGATCTGGAATTGTGCATATTTTATATCTTACTATTATTTTGAATTTTGAGCCTAACGCTTTTTCTCAAGACAGCATATAAGGTGGTGGTGTAAGAATTTATTCTCATATGGGGTTGCTCTTAAGTGAAAGAATGTGCTTTCAAAGGGAATCAAATTCTTTCCCTAAAAAGTAGCCCGTTATGAGAAGGGAAAATACTTCAAGATCACCTTATCAGAGTGATTGATTTTCCTTGGATTCACCTGAAAAAGAAGAAAAAAAATGTTGTCATCTGTTAACAGGTTGTGTTGTGTTTCTCCCCTGTGGGTGCCACTCTGCGTGTAAGAAGCAGAAAATTCCCAGCCCTGACTAACTGTACCAGTATTGATTGGTTCCACGAATGGCCAGAAGACGCATTGATTTCAGTATCAGCCAGATTCTTAGAGGAGGCAGATCTCTCGGTGAGTGGAGTCAACTTGATCATTGTTATATTTTTATCAAGTGTTGACATCTGTTTGACATGTAATGGTACAGTGAATACATGTTTTTCATGGCTATCTTTCAATAGGTGTACAATAATATGAATAATTAATTTAAATGTAAGAAAGTACCTTATTGAATTATTGTGTTTGGACATCTTGGGTGTAAGGGAACACTGCCATATTTCTGCCATATTTACAAAAGGGAACTCTTTTGTAATTTTGTTTGCTTCCCTGGGCATTGAAACCTTCAGAAAAGGGGTCTGCTGTTAAAGGCAGGTGCAAATTATTTCAGGTAATCAGGGATCAAGCTACAGGGAGACACGGGAGAAATAGTCTCCTTGCAGGATCAAACTTCTCTCTGTTCTGAGCTGAAGGAGAAGTTTAAATGTATAGAATATATAGGCAAAGCAGTGAGATGGGCAGAAACTTCTCCCTAAAATCAGAAAAACTTCTCCCTCATTCTGATCTCTAGCTTGATCCCTGGGTAAAAGTTGACTTTACTGAGAAGGGAAGCAAAATTTCAAATGGCTGAGTTGCTTGCCCTGAAAGGGTTCTTATTCACATTAACAACATATGAGCCGTGACACGAGAAAAACAACAAAGT
The DNA here is from genome assembly GCA_963989385.1 of Ctena decussata. Taxonomy (NCBI): domain Eukaryota; kingdom Metazoa; phylum Mollusca; class Bivalvia; order Lucinida; family Lucinidae; genus Ctena; species Ctena decussata. Next base: position 106,884,919 of record OZ022500.1, on the reverse strand, counting down.
GGTTGTGCACCCAGTGCAGACTCAGATCTGCCTGGGCATCCGCCCAGTCTGATAAGAGTCTTCGCTGTCCGCACGAAGGTAGCTTAGACCCTTAGCTACCTTTTAAGTGCTTAGGGAAGACTCTGATCAGACTGGGCGGATGCCCAGGCTGATCTGAGTCTGCGCTGGGCGCATAACCACATTGTTGGTATTCTCATGTCGCAGCTCATATTTGCTTTGATTCTATCAGATATGTCATGTATCCATATTTATCAAGTGAGAGCTTAATGCTGATGCTCAGAAATATATATGCTTGCTTTTATTATATATATATGTATGGGCAGAAAATGTGATAAATGGAGAGCTAAGTAAATTTCTGCTTTTGATCTTTCCAAGATACCGACCGTTGTACATATTCTTTGAAATATAGGTCGTGGCTCTGCGGAATTTCACCATGGCGGTTATGTTGTCAGACAGACCAAACTTAATAAAACACATCAAGGAATGATTCTAAATATCAAGAGTAAATTATCCCATTGTCATTGAAACACAAACCTACAAAGAAAGTTGTGATATCTTCCAAAGCTTACGTGAAAACTTCTGTCCAAGTTCGCTAAGATCACATTATTTCTTTTACAGCTTCATTTACTGACGGTATAGTTATATGCTATTAGAAGAAAATGTAGAGTAGTACAAGTCCTGGCCCAGTCTTTCAAAGCATTGTTAACTTGTTAATCAAGGATTTTTAAGTCTTCTAGTACATAGTAAATGAGCCGCGACAAGACAAAACCAACAATGTGGTCGTGCGCCCAGCGCAGACTCTGATCAGCCTGGGTATCTGTCAAGCTTGATCAGACTCTTCCTTAAGTGCTCAAAGGGTAGCTTAGATACTAAGCTACCTCCATGCGGAGAGCAAAGACTGATCAGACTGGGCGGATGCCCAGGCTGGTCTGAGTCTGCGCTGGCCGCATAGCCACATTGTTGCTTTTGTGGTTTCGCAGCTCAAATCAAGTGTGGTAAATTTTGCTTTTGCTTTAGAGTAGCTTTTTCAAGCTCCTCCTTCCTTTTTCTGAAAAAAAAAAATGGCAGTTTTTATGTGCAACATATTTGAAAATGTAATTTCTTAACTATTGATGTCATTAGTTTTGAAAAACTGGGCTGTGTATATTAGTTTCCAATGCTAGTACCTTCACAGCTTCAAGCTTTGCCAGAAAAAGAGCCGTTTTGATTACAGCATTATGTGAGTTCTCTTGTGGCTGTCACTGGAATAGTTCCATGGGCAATAGGAAATTAGTAGTTATGTGTAGTTCACCTTATTAGTATCCTAAATTTTAACTCATCTGTATCCAAAAGATGCAGATGGAATGGCAAACAGTGTAGACACTGATCAGAGTTCTCTTTTAGGAGTAGTCTGATCTAGACCTGCAATGTTTTCTCAGAACTATCAGTCTCAATACTTAGGAAATTTTATGGGTAAATATGTTATACAAGATACCACAAAACACATTGTGAAGAGAAATACTGTAAAACACTTATATTTGGCGGCAGCAAAATTTGGCGGTTTTTATAAATGGACCTTTTGGCGGATTTTTATTTTGGTGGATTTGTGATTTCTGAAAATAATGATAATAATAATAATTGTAATAACAATCAATCGGTGTTTGCTGCCGTTATCGACAGTTCAAATTGAGACCAGGTTGTACATTGTCATTTCTTCATTTATGCTTGTGAATGTATATTGTTATGCATTTCTTGTTATAAATGAAATGTTTATAGCGAAAATATTTTATGTTGCTTCTGATGTAATCAACTCGGCTTGGGTACTAAGTAGCGTGACATGTCAATTAAGCATTTTTACACATGCTCCTTTTTTCTCGGCGTGTTTGTTTGAGATCTTCTGTTTTATTTGGATTAGCTTTGATATCATGGAAGGGTGGAGGGACTGAACTTTACACTAGCTGCAGCCCTTCCTTTTACGATATAGTTTAAATTGGCGGTATTTTAATTTGGCGGTTTTCTTCTTTTCCGCCAATATCGCCAAAATAAAGTGACCGCCAAATATAAGTGTTTTACAGTAATAATTAAAAAAATTACTTCCAATTTTTAAACCTAACTGTCTGTAGCAGTGGTAGATAATCTTTCCCACCCAACTCTAGACTGGACAACACTATTAATTGTAAATCTCATATTAATGTTAACTAGGCCAATCCTTTAGAAGTAAGTTAGGTTATGTTATAGTATTAAACCATATATGGGAAATGGTGTAATTGCATATATCAGCACAAAGAAGTAAACTGTATGAAAAGACATCCATTTATATTTCAAAGGGTTCTGTCATTGAAATTTAAGATTACAAGACTGCACAGATTTTAGGTGCGAATGAGGATCCATTTTATGATAACTACAAGAAGTTTCATTTCAATGGAAAAACATTGGTTGTGTCTTTTGTTAGAATCTTTTTATGTGGCAGTTTTGGTTTAGAGTCACAACGTACACAGTCATACAAAAGGTGTAAACATCCCACTAATTACCATTCAAAACCTGTTTCAGTCTGAAGCTTTTGTTAGATATGCAGGCCTGTCTTATGTTTTGTGCTCATGAAGCAGCTCATGAAGAAATGATGTCATGATGACATTCTACAACATTCTACACATATGTCATGTCCATGATCTATACACACATGTGAATTTCGAAGTAATTAGTTGAAACAAATGATGAATCCTTTGAAGATAAGGAAATGAATATTTCCTGTTGTACAATGTAATTCCCATATATGGTTTATTTGGTTTTGTTAATTGTTACTCAGTTCTGCAAGGAAGCCCTGGAGGGACTTCTAATTTCCTGACTTCATACTTTAAGCTCCATTACATCTTACTTCAAACTTAATGACTTCCTACTTCTTAGTTCTCATGTCCAACTTCTTACTTCTTACTTACAACTTCTCACATTCAACTTATCATGAGTTAGAAGCCAGAAGTATGTAGTTGGAAGTCAGAAGTAAGAAATCAGAAATCAAATGTGAGAGGTTGGTAGTTAGAAGACAAAAATAGGTTAGAAGTTTGAAGTAAGAAGTGGGAAGTCATTTAGAAGTAAAAAAAGTTTGAAGGAGGAAGTTGTGAAGTAAGAAGTTAACTTCCAACTTTTGACTTCCAACCTCTGTTTTCCTAGTTCCTAAATCCAAAATCTTACTTGCAACATCTTACTTACTGACCACTTTCTTCAGACTTCTTACTTCCTTTTTTTTTTTTCACTTCTGAATTCTTGTTTTCACTTCTTATTTCCTAATTACTTCTTCCAATTTCTTGCTTCTGACTTTCAACCTTGTGTACCTGGCTTCAAACTTTTTGTTTCCAACTTCTTAATTTTGTTTTACTTGAAAGAAGTTAAAAGTAAGAAATTGGAAGTCTGAAGTAAGGAAGTGTGGAAGTGAGAAGCAAGATGTGGGAAGTCAAGAAGTTTGAAGTAAGAAGGAAATAAGTTGGAAGTAGGAAGTTGTGAAGTGACAAGTCCCTTTAGAGCTACCATAGATCTATTTACTGTTGTTGATATTGGCCAAATATGCAAGTACATGGTGTTCTTTTAAGAAATATATCACAATTATATAATTATCACAGTCAGCACATCAGTGAATGGTGGATTGGGTACTGTATAAGGAAAGCCCCTTTAATTGAGAAGGGAGGAAATATTTCCATGTTAGAGTGATTATAGATGTCTCAATAGAGTATATATGAGCCGCGACACGAGAAAACCAACAAAGTGGTTATGCACCCAGCGTAGACTCAAATCAACCTGGGCAGCCGCTCAATCTGATCAGACTATTCGCAAAGGGCTTAAAAGGTAGCTAAGGGTCTAAGCTACCTCCATGCAGACAGCGAAGACTCTGATCAGACTGGGCGGATGCCCAGGCTGATCTGAGTCTGCGCTGGGCGCACCACCACTTTGTTGGTTTTCTCGCGTCGCAGCTCATATATAGTCAAATTAGGCATATGCAATCTGCTTCTGCCAAGATTGCTGTTTAATAGAATCAAGAATTACTCATTTACCTGCTTGATGTCAAGTTTGAATATCAATATTCATAATAAAATTAATAATGAGATATCATCAGTCTATCATCAGATCATCTTCTTCTACCTTTCATATCATACATCTTTCGGAGAAGCTTGACCAAAAAAAAAAAAAAAAAGAATTAATCATTTACCAGAGGCAGTTATTGTGTTGTTGAGAAATGCCCCAGATACTGGCAGTATTTGATATTTATAAGTCCAAAGGAACATACAGTGTAGCGTAGCTTTAGACGTGCTTTTAGGAGGCAGACAGTTTCCCAGCATACACACATGATGCTCACGTTGATGTGACATCATAACATTGCATCAGTTTCAGTACAGTGTCATAGTAATGGCATGTGCCTGCTGGGTTTACTGTGATACTGCAGTATATAATGTTTTGAAGAGCTAAGGAAAATATCAAGTACTCTTCTCATCTGGAGCTTTCTTTGTTCTTGTTTTGTTTCTGCTATGTTTTACATCAAGCTAGATAATATGAGCCACGACTATAGGTTGGTCGCGCTATAGTGGCAATGTTTTGTTTACATTTTTAATGTTAACAGTACCTGTACTATCATTATGGTGCAGTTCATGTAACTTCTTGATCTATGGTCATGATGGCACATTAACTGGCAATTCTAATTTATCTAAATGACACTTTTTGAAAGCTAAAAGACAGGAATTGTTCTCTAGTTTAAGATTATCATTGATAAAAAAATTGATAGTAACAAAATTATTCAAATTTATTCTTTCATTCCCGTGAGTTGGATAAGCTGAACTCTGCTATATAGCCAATCAGTCACCAAATCAAAATAAACACAAAACAATAACATTGCCAACTTATCGCGTCTGGACTATAGAGAGAACCAACCAAGTGGCATGCATGCCCAGCACAACCTCAGATCAGCCTGGGCAACCGCCCAATCTGATCAGAGTCTTTGCACTTAAAGGGTAGCTAAGAGGCTAGCTTCATGCAGACAGCTAAGCCTCTAATTAGACTGGGCAGCTGCCCAGGCTGATCTGAGTCTTCGCTGGGTATACATGCCACTTTGTTTGTTTTTTCCTGTCACTGCTCATATGTTTGTTGCTGTTTAAGTAGTCTTTTGGAAGAGTTGAATGGATGAAGTGTAGGACGTCACAGTTGATAGTGATTAAATTTTATTTCCCAAAACACAATAAATGAAAACAACATAAATGAATTGATTTTTTTTAAATCAGATTTGCTTGAAATTGTACATTTTTGTATAAGACTTCAAGTTTTTCAGCCCAGAATTAAACAAGAAAAGCACACAGAAATATATGTAAATATGGAAATATTTCGGATAATATCTAGTAAAGTGCAGGTGTATGGGTGCACCGTCAAGTTTTGTCAGATTTTTCTACAAAGGGGAACAACTTTTGTGGCCTTTAAAGGAGGAAATAGACCTTCTAAAATGGGGTTTACTATCACAGGAAAGAATGTTACTTGGGAGCAAATTCTTTCCTTTGAGACTTGATCCCTATCAAGAAGAGAAACAAAACTAAAGTTTCATAGCTGCTTCCCCTAAAAATGTACTCTTTCAAATAAGCAACAGGGTGTTATGTGAGCCGCGACACAAGAAAACCAACAATGTGGTTGTGCACCCAGCGCAGACTCAGATCAACCTGGACATCCGCCCAGTTTGAACAGATAGATTCTTCGTTAAGTGCTCAAAAGGTAGCTAAGGGTCTAAGCTACCTACATGCGGACAGCGAAGACTCTGATCAGACTGGGCGGATGCCCAGGCTGATCTGAGTCTGCGCTGGGTGCACGACCACATTGTTGGTTTTCTTGCGTCGCGGCTCATGTGTTAATCCTGATAATCAATAGAAATTTATGTCTATCATGACAGTTGACAAGCTCTGTTCACTTGAATCATACTCTTCATTGATATATTTCAGCCTGAACTTCGGGACTCGATCTCCCACTTCATGGCCTATGTCCACAAGTCAGTCAATGAGATGAGCTCCCAGTACCTGCTCAATGAAAGGAGATACAACTACACAACACCAAAGAGTTTCTTGGAGCAGATAACTCTGTATCAGAACTTGCTGTCGAAGAAGAATCAGGAATTGCAGGCCAAGATTGTCCGTCTAGAAAATGGTCTGGAGAAACTCAAGAGCACTGCTTCTCAGGTAAATGAATACTGATAATTCTTTGCATAAGGACACTATACATTTATTAGTTGTAAGTGTGCATCACCATCTTTTTCGGCCATTTTTATCAAGGGAAACAACTGTTATGACTGTGTCTTTGCTTCCCTAGACAACCAAGCCCTTTCAAAATGGGGTCTACTCATAAAGGAATGAATTTGCTTCTAGTGAAGCAAATTCTTTCATTAAGAGTTGACCCTAATGGTATGGGATGCAAAAATGAAAGTGACAGAGTTGCTTCCCCTGAATGTGACTCATCCACCTTAAAGGTGCCAAGCTAACACTTCCTAGTTGCTATAGTAATGCAACTTTGTTATCATACATGTTTGAAAGGGCATGCAATGTACAGTCAACTCTTGATATCTTGAAATCAAAGTTCAGCTCAAAGTATTGATATCTCAAAGTAAGTTTTCTGATCCCAGAAAATTTACTTTGAGATACCAGTAGTTTGAGATAACAGGAGAGGAGCTGTGAAGAAAAATGTCCGAACTTTATTCTTTGAAATAAGAGGTACTTTGAGATATCAGTGTTTGAGATAACAAGAGTCAACTGTATAACAATGATTGTAAAATGGTTAATGAGAAACTTTGGAGCGGTGGTTGTGTAGTGGATAACATGCTGAACAACAAATCCAGGGTTGCAGATTTGATCCCCCACTTCTCTGGTGTTTTTAATTTGACTTTAAGTAGAGGTCTGATCTCCGAATGGCTTGTGTGTTTGTAGGATGTAAAATCTGAGTTCACTCAGTGTTTATCCAAAATTGAAGTTTTCTCAAATAAATAATAATTCTCAGATAATTTAAATCTTGGTGTGATATGAATGTGATTTACACTGTCAGTGAATGCCTCACATGCAGTTAAGACAGCTCAGTCCCTAGATAACACTTGTTGTTATTATAACATGCAATTGGACAGAACATCATAAATCACAAATTTTGGTACTCAAGACTTGACCATGCAAGGGTTTATAGGAAAACAATGTTAAATAGTCACTTCCGAAGAATTGTCATTTTCATGAAATTATTTTATAGAATTGTCCTCTTAAATGATATTGCTATGGACTCCAAACAGAATGTTATAAAGGGATATTATTGTGCTAATTATGAAACCTTGTCACTCACAGGTAGATGACCTGAAATCAAAACTTGCCTCACAAGAGGTTGAACTGGCTCAGAAGAATGAAGATGCCAATAAGCTTATTCAGGTTGTTGGAGCTGAAACTGAGAAAGTGTCAAAAGAAAAAGCTATTGCAGATGAGGAAGAGGTTAAAGTGTCTAAGATTAATGAAGAAGTATCCAAAAAGGCCAAGGATTGTGCTGATGACTTGGCCAAAGCTGAACCTGCCTTGGCTGCTGCTAAAGAGGCTCTGAACACTCTGAACAAGGTATATACACCATAGGACCAGATAACAGGAACATTTGATGAAAAGTCAGAGATGACTTCTGTTAATTCTCCATTAAAACATAATGTATTATGGTCAAGCAATAGAACTGTCTGTGCAGTATTGTCATGGTCAGGCATTAGAACTGTCTGTGCAGTATTGTCATGGTCCTTTTTTCTTCTTTCCATTTTCATTTGTCATATTTTAAGTTTCAAAAAATTTTCTTGAATTGAATTTTATATTTCTGTTTATTTAAGTTATTGTATGTATTGGCAAACTACAAAATGGTATTGAATAACCCAGCCAGTGAAAATTTGTTAATTTTTAAGATGGCTAAAAAATTTTTTATGTTCTTCAATATTGACAACTGTTAAACAAAATGTTATAATATCAGTACCTTACTGTAGCTGCAAAAATTTAATGCTGATTTGCTATATACTCCTTGGAAGTTTAAAATCAGTATAATTATATTCACTTGTAATGCTATGCCTTTGAATAGACTCTAAAATGTTAGATCAAGGGAGCATACTGTGTAGTTTCTTATATTTCTTACAGAACAACTTAACAGAATTGAAGTCCTTTGGTTCCCCACCTGCAGCTGTGACAAACGTCTTGGCTGCAGTTATGTGCCTGCTGGCTCCTGGTGGTAAAGTCCCCAAAGACAAGAGCTGGAAAGCAGCTAAGAGTACTGTCATGTCAAAGATTGATGCCTTCTTGGATAACTTGGTTAACTACGACAAGGACAACATTCATGAGAACTGTCAGAAAGCTGTACAGCCGTACCTTGATGATCCCGAGTTTGAACCAGAGTTCATCAGAGCCAAGTCATTTGCTGCTGCTGGTCTGTGCTCCTGGGCTATAAACATCATGTCCTACTACACAGTGTTCTGTGAAGTGGAGCCCAAGAGAATTGCCCTGAACCAGGCTAATGCTGAATTGTCAGCAGCCAGAGAAAAACTCAGAGTGATCACAAACAAGATTACTGCTCTAGAAGCAGATTTGGGTCAACTGACAGCAGAATTTGAGAAAGCTACCAATGAAAAGCTTAGATGTCAGCAAGAGGCCGAAACCACAGCAAAGACTATTGAACTGGCCAATCGTCTTGTTGGAGGGTTAGCATCAGAAAATGTCAGATGGGCAGAGTCAGTGAGCAGCTTCAGGGTACAAGAAAAGACATTGCCAGGAGATGTTCTCATGATTACAGCTTTTGTATCATATGTGGGCTGCTTCACAAAACAGTACCGTACCGCCCTACAGGAAACATGCTGGCTACCATTCCTTGCCACCTTGAAGAACCCAATTCCTGTATCAGAAGGCCTGGACCCTCTGTCTTTACTGACTGATGATGCAACAGTAGCTTCCTGGAACAATGAGGGACTGCCTAGTGACAGAATGTCATCTGAAAATGCCACCATACTTACCAACTGTGAAAGATGGCCACTCATGATTGATCCCCAGCTCCAAGGCTCAAAGTGGATTAAAACTAGGTATGGAACAGACCTTAAGATTGTTCACCTTGACAAGAAAGGCTACCTAGATGCCATTGAAAGGGCTGTGTCGAATGGAGATGTTGTCTTAATTGAGAACATTGGGGAAACAATGGACCCTGTATTGGATCCTCTTCTTGGGAGGAACACTATCAAGAAGGGACGTGCTATCAAGATGGGCGACAAAGAAGTTGAATATCATCCAGATTTCCGACTGATCCTGCACACAAAGCTAGCTAATCCTCACTATAAGCCTGAGATGCAGGCTCAGACAACTCTTATCAACTTCACTGTGACTAGAGATGGTCTGGAGGATCAGTTGTTGGCTGACGTTGTCAGTAAGGAAAGACCTGATCTGGAAAAACTGAAGTCAGACTTGACTCGTCAGCAGAATCAGTTCAAGATCACCTTGAAGGAACTGGAAGATAACTTGCTGGCTCGCCTCTCAGCTGCAGAAGGTTAGTACATAGGAGGGCTGCAGATAAGGTATTATTGTAATTATCCTAAACATTGGGACATCTATTTTCCTTAAATTTGAAGAAGCTGATTTTTATATCAGGCACCAGATACAAAAATCAGCTTGTTCAAATTTTAGGAAAATAAATGAATAAAAAGGAAGCACATTTTAACAGAGGAATATGGATTTAAAAACTACTGAGTTTACACTATGACAGATAAGAAGAGCCTTTTGAGCCGCGACACGAGAAAACCAACAATGTGGTTGTGCGCCCAGTGCAGACTCAAATCAGCCTGGGCATCTACCCAGTCCGATCAGACTGTTTGCTAAGCGCTTAAAGGGTGGCTAAGGGTCTAAGCTACCTCCATGCGGACAGGGAAGACTCTGATCAGACTGGGCGGATGCCCAGGCTGATCTGAGTCTGCACTGGGCGCACAACCACTTTGTTGGTTTTCTCACGTCGCGGCTCATTTGTTGATATCCTTAGTCTGAGTAAACAGTAAAGACCAAGATCAAACTGTGCCTAGAAGAAGTAGTCAAAGTACCAAAACCATGTCTGAGCACAAAAACCATAGGAGCATGGACAAGTTTACACAGACATGACTCCAAAAATTCTCAAAAGAATATTTGGGACACAAAAACCCCATTAATTTTCCATTTGGGACAAATGGAAAATTAATGGTTTTAGGTGTCCCAATACTTAAGCACATTTAAGGTACAATGCTAATCAAGCTAGCATATAGGTTTAAAACCTGTTGGTGCTTTAATTTACATGAGAAACAGATATGATATAGTGGAATGCATTCCTTATTTAGTGCTTCTTAAAATGTAAAACTGAATCAAAGCTATAGTTTCAGCAGCAGTGAAACTCTGTGCCTGGTTGTTTAAAGCATCGTTAGGCTCATGAAATTGTTTGTCAAGCATTTGTTAAGTTTTCCAGCATACAAAAACTCAAGTACGTTTTCCAGCATACAAAAACTCAAGAGTGCTAATTTTGCTTGCTGAAACTGTGAAGCTCTTTTGCAGTTAGTGAAAAAAGTAAAGAGCATTTGCATTTTTATGGCAGAATTGGCTGTGTTTTTGCTTACCTAACCTTTGAAATATAACTTGTGCTTAAGTTACGATGTAAATTTTGAAAGATTGGGCTCCAGTTTCAGATTTTATTGAATGAACTCAGTTTTCCCAAAGGACCAGAAAATATAACTACCCTATGACCTAACTCCCAAACATTTTGACTTACCAGATACTCTGTTTATCTTCAGGAAATTTCTTGGGTGACTACGCTCTCGTAGAGAATCTCGAAACTACCAAGAGAACTGCTGCTGAGATTGAAGTGAAGGCAGCTGAGGCCAAGAAAACTGAGGTGGAGATCAACTTGGCTCGTGAACATTACAGACCAGCAGCTGCCCGAGCCTCACTGCTATACTTCATCCTTAATGATCTGAACAAGATTAACCCTATGTACCAGTTCTCACTCAAGGTGAGTTTCAGAGCTCTAGATAGAGGGAGTACTGTGTTTATTCTGCCGTAAGAGGAGTTTCCTTCTCCCAGAATGACCTTGTATTAAAGATGTAATAATTATGCTTTTAGCAGTGGTCAAGATTAGAAGGGGGAACAAGAATAATTAAGGGATAATTTTTCATATTTTTTCCTTAAAAACGTGTTATGACCCCTCATTAGAACCGTCGCACGGAGATGGTTCTAATGAGGGATAACAATATATGTTTTCATGAGAAATAAGAAAAATTATCCCAGAATTATTGTCACAACCTCATGTTATGTAGAGCTGTTTAAGACGTTTTTCCCTTCCAAACATTATTTCTCCATAAACATTAATGTTAGTTTTGATTTTAGTAAGAGGCCATATACTGTATATTTTCATGAAGTTTATAAACAGGTAATATTTGATTCGTTATCAAACAGCTGGAGGTCTGTGATACTGGTAGTTAGAGTTAGATGCAGTCATATTGTTGTAACAAATCTTAAAGATATATTATTTTCTGTTAATTATTTAATGTGTTTTAGAGAATTATACAAATCTATTGACTGCAAAAATAAACAACCTCACAAATAGTATGACTAAACTGTATACTTAAAGACAGGCATACAACATGGACACGACATCGTACCAATGTTCATGTGACATCATAATGTCACATGAACGTCGAAGTGATGTCAATTTTGACTTTGTTACCAACTCAGTAATGTCATTTGCCAAGCAGCACATAGCAACATTCAATGAAGTCATGATGTTTTGTAGATATAAATACATGTATTTTTTTGTTGAAAATGCTTTAATGAGATAAGGAAAACACTCACAGCCTTAGTGCCTTACCCCTAATATGTATTATCTGAAAGGGAGCTCTTTTAAGTATCTTGGCTAAAAAAAAAATAACTGAACAAATTTCATCTTTCAGGCCTTCAGCGTGGTGTTTGAGAAAGCTATAGATCGTGCTGAGCCTGCAGAAGAAGTGAAGGCCCGTGTCAATAACCTCATAGACTGTATCACCTACTCTGTGTTTGTTTACACCGCTAGAGGTCTGTTCGAGAAGGACAAACTCATCTTTACTGTCCAGATGTGTTTCCAGGTAATTTATATGAAAATTTTACACCATACTTACTCTGAATCTGGAACAGAATATCTGAGCAAACCATATAGACACAGATCAGACTGCTTCAGGAGCAGGCTTAATTATTAAATATTTACAGTAGGCATGTGTTGTAAGATCCTTTTATTGTGATGCCAATCAGTTATAATTGTGAGATCATTTATTCCAATTTTGCACTGGACATGATTCTTCTGTAGCCCTTGGATTATTTAATTCTCAGCATCATCCTACCTTTTTTAAGCATTTCAACAATGTGCTTTCCTGAAACATTGGCTTTATTTGATATGGCTGTATATTCCTTGATTTTACGACATTATTTTCATAAAACTGACTTGTATTTATTCTTTCAGATTCTCTTGGTGGGTAAAGACATCAACCCTGTAGAGCTGGACTTCCTGTTACGTTTCCCATCAACACCAAATGTAACAACACCTGTTGATTTCATGAACAACTGGAGTTGGGGCGGTATTAAGGTAGGTGATGCCTAGAGGGTATATAATTTTTGTCAGCTCTTCCATTTGTTCATCTGGCCATACATTCACATACTTTGGATCATAATTTTTTCTTTAATAAACCTTTCTGATAGCTTGTATTTAGAGAGTGGCCATTCTTGAGCCCCAGCTCAGTTGGTAAAGTTTGTTTGAAAACTCTGCATGATTGAACCAAAAATTAACAAAGATGTTAACTGTGAATATAAGTTTAACTTTAAGTTAAAGCGGTAGTAAAAAGAAAAGAAATTATCAGAATAAAAGAAATGTTAACTCAGAAATATGATATTAGTGTTGATCATAATATTCCATACTCATTGTTTTGCAGTCTCTGGCCAACATGGATGAGTTCCGTAACCTGGACCGTGATATTGAAGGGTCTGCCAAGCGTTGGAAAAAGTTCGTTGAGAGTGAGTGCCCCGAAAAAGAGAAGTTCCCTCAGGAATGGAAGAACAAGACATCTCTACAGAAACTTTGTATGATGAGAGCACTTAGACCTGATAGAATGACATATGCCCTGAGGTAACATTATATGAGCTGCAACACGATAAACTAACAAGATAAACTAACAAAATGACGTGCACCTAGCAAAGACTCAGATCAGCCTGAGCATCTGCCCAGTCTGTTCAGTCTTTGCTGTTGGAATGGAGGTAGCTTAGACACTTAGTTTTAAGCCCATAGGGAAGACTTTGATCAGACTTGGATGATGCCCAGGCTGATCTGAGTCTTTGCTGTGTGCATATGTCACTTCGTTGGTTTTGTTGTTTTGCGGCTCATATTAAGATGTAACAATACAAAGGAAGGCTCTTATGTAGAAGTAATTACCTCGTCTCTTAGGGGGCTAGCACTAAAGGAGAGACTCTCCTTCCTTCTACGAGAAGGACCTCACCTATCAGGGACAGAAATATTATTCTTAGCCCAGCTGTTCAAATCATCATTAGCTTAACAAATCCTCGTCTAACTACTTGGTTAAGCCCTCTGCTCAAAAGTGTAATACCATTGCTGAGAAAACACTCGGAGTCCCCCCATATTTTTATCAGCAAAAATTTCTGTATTTTTGCGTAATATGCATTAGAAAGTGTAACATCTTGTTTTGAATAACTGGGCTTAGATAGTAGACTTCCTTGCGAATATTGCTGCCAAATCAAAGTATAGCCATAAACGTTTACATGTCCATGTTATCTCTATCCCGTGCTCCACTATAACCATAGGATGTTGTGGGGGGATGTTTGGATTTAAAAAAAATGCATTTTCAAAAGGGCTTCTATGGACAATTGTTAAACATTGGAACAGTTCTTTTGTGCCTTTTGGTTTTTGCAGAAAGAAGTTAAAATATGAGAAATTGCTTTTCTTTGAAATGGAGAACTCAGGGTTCCAGATGAAGTGGGGTTCCTAGGATAATTCTTCTTATTTCTCAATTTTTCTAATTTCTCAAGGAAAACATGTTGTAAGCCCTCCCTAGAACCATCTCTAATAAGGGATAACAGCATATGTTTTTGTGGATACATGTGAAATTATCCCTGAATTATCCCTGTTACCCCTCTGTATCAGGAGCACTGACTGAAGTTTTACCCTGTTCATATAAATGTATTTACAGATTATTCATTGAAGAGAAGCTTGGCAACAAGTATGTTGAGGGCAGAGCAGTTGAATTTGCTAAATCATTTGAGGAATCTGGTCCAGCAACGCCAGTATTCTTTATTCTGTCACCTGGTGTGGATCCTCTCAAAGATGTAGAAGCTCTTGGCAAGAAGCTGAACTATACTTCTGATAACCAGAACTTCCACAACGTGTCTCTGGGTCAAGGTCAGGAGATTGTGGCGGAACAAAAAATGGAGCTGGCATCAAAAGAAGGTCACTGGGTTGTCTTGCAGGTACGTAAAGTAATAGAGAACTTGCTGAAATATCTTCTTTCTGTTTTTGGTAACAAAAGCTCTTGAGATAATCCACCATCTTACAGTGTAAGGGAACACTTCTTTTTTTTCAACCATTTTTACGAAGGTGAACAAATTTTGATACTTTTTGATACTTCCCTGGAGAACAAAGCATTTATGAAATGGGGTCAACTCTAAAAAGGAAGAAATTTGCTCCAAAGGAGCAAATTCTTTCCTTTGAAAGTTGACCCCATCGAGAAGGGAAATATTTGGGGCTGGGGAGGTGGGGGGAGACAAAAACGAATTTTGCTGAGTCCTGTGAAAGTGCCACCATTCACTATCGCCTCAGCCAAGATCAGATGACATTTTTTAATTGAACGTGTGTTATGTACTCGCCTATCAAATTTTACAGGACTGAGATACATAAACTACATTGCAGAATGTCAGAAACAAGCATCTCTCACTGGCCTAAAATTTTCATGTTGATCGGAACAGCCATTTCTTTACAATAACGATTTAAATAGCCCAAAATAGCCACAAAACAGGTGTTATGCTGTTTCACTTGGAAAAAACCTACATTTTATGACAGAAATAGTTTAAACCCATCTGTCATGCACAGTCAAATAAAGTTTTGTTAGAAAGCACATTCTTTTCCCTTTATAACATATTTTATTTGAATGGGCTATGACATATGGTCTTGGAGTTATAGCAAAAATACTTTAGCTGCTGAAGTGTGACGCTTTGAGGTATTTGGAAATATCAACAGGAGCTGATCTGCCAGATAGTTAAAACTGCTGTCCCCAGTACTTATAATGTGTTATAAACAATCCACAGACATTCTTTAAGTGTAAAATTGACCAATGATATGAATAAAAATTGTCATTAAGTGAACATTTCAATTTCAAATAACCATGGGAAATGTCACGCAAAAAGTGTCCTGTCCATAGACACACTTTTCTCTATGAGGAAGCATATCTCTGTAAAAAAAATTCCATTAAAGAGTAGACTCCTTACTATTGTTGATTGTTCAATATAAGACATAATACCACCATTGAAGACAGAGAAGCAACAAGGAAAAAAGTGTAATTTTGTCTTGTCCGTAGATTTTTGTCCTGTCCGTAGATCAACAGTATTTGGATAAATTGTGACTGGTAACCATCAAATTTCCAACTGCTATCCATTTTGGTTGTAAAAACGTTTCTATAGTCGACTATTTATGTAAAACTAAACCATTTCTTTGATGATAAGTGCATTTTCTTACACCCTAGATGTCCAGCTTGTCAAAAAGTAGAGAAGGCAAAGCCCTGTTTCTAAAAATATTTAAAAAAGCAATTTACGTAAAATGTCTAAAATGGCCTTAAAATCCATCTGCTTATTTTTTCACAACTATAAAAAGTTAAACATTTAATGGCTTTATAGATTGCACTATACCTGCATTCCAAGTATGATATTGATCTACGGACAAGACACAGTGGGCAGGGTGCATCATTTATGGTTTTATGGTATATAATTGGTTACAGAATCTTTTCTATGAAAACATTGTGTGTAAGTAGGGAAAAGCCTTATTGTCTCTTTCTGAATGCTGTCTTAGGCATCATACCTCCCACTTTATCATCCACCATCATACCCCCCCCCCCCCCCCCCCCCCCCCCATTAGCAATTTATATTCGACACCTTAATTGTTAGATAATCCATGATGTGGAGAATCTTGTCTGTACAGGATTTTAACGGTTGTTTTTGATATTTATATGAAGGTGCCTAATTCCTCGGAAGAAGATTCTTGAATTCTTGTCAGGTAGGTGACCAACGACCGAGTAAGGTTATGGGATAAAACAGAAATATAATAGGGGTAGGTGAGCCATTAAAGGCTGGATTCATTGGTCAGCCCTTCAAAAATAGTTTGAAAAAAATTGATACCATTAAAACCTCTGCAGGGGAGGCTATTTGATTTCATTTGACTCAAAGTGCTATCCCTATTATGATAATTACAAATGTTGTCTCAAATATGTCTTGTCCATAAGCGTGTATGGCGGTCTGTTCGGGTTTAAACCCATTTAATACAAATAGCTACATTTCAGATGCAGATATCTGCATTTAAATAGAGATGTCTTCAACTTAATACAGATATCTATATTTAAATGCAGAATCTGTATTTCTAATACCGATATATGTATTAGAAAGGCAAATATCTCTTCTTGATTATTAAATAGAGATATCTCAATTTGAATGAAATATATTTATATTTAAATGACAGATATCAGCATTTCAAATGCAGATATCGCTACTTACACAGATATCAGTATTTTAGAAACTCAGATATCTGTATTTGAAATACTGATATCTCCAATCAAAAAACAGATATATCTTATTGAAAAACAGATATCGCTTATCAGAAAGGATATCTCGAATTGAAATGCAGATATCTATATTTATGTTTTAAATAAAGATATCTGCAGTTGAAATGAAGATACCTGTATTTCAAATGCAGATATCTGTGTTTTAAAATTATCTTTATATAAGGAAAATACACATATCTCTAATTTTAATAGAGATATCTGTATTTGAAATGCAGATATCTCTATTTTTGAACCCGATTATTTTTAACTTTTGTTTTCAAAAAAATAATTTATACAGCCTTGCTCAAGTTTTTTTTCATGATTTATGTTGTCTGACCGGAACAGGATCAAACCCACTTTCTCCTGATCTACAGTCAAACACGCAGCCTAATGTGCTGCCAGACCCCGTTGGTTGGTTGTTTAAGTGTTTAACAACCCCGTAAAGCAACTATGGTCAACACCGTCATGGCAAGACACCCAGTGAATCTAACCACACCTTTTCCGGGGCAGGCCCATCATTCCACCATTCACTGACACCTGCTCTACTTTAATCAGAGGCGGGGGGAAAAGTTCCTACAGAAGGATGTTGCCTGACTGGTTTTGATTTGTAGCTTTACGTCCACGGTAAACAACTATGGTCATGTCGGGACGGTCAGTTAACCCAACCAGACTATTCCTGGGCAGGCTTAGACCTCCTAAGCGGTTATCCAGTACTAAGTGCACATACTTTCGCCAGTAACTGACAACTGCCCTTCTTGAATCCGCGGAAGGAGAAACGAAAGTATGTGGCCAGACGGGGAAGCGAACCCAGGACCTCTGACTAATGAGTCAGGTGCCCTATTGATAGCGCTACGCGGCCCGGCGTTGCCTGGCTGGACTCTGGTCTAACCAGCGTCCTCGTTGCTAGTCGAACATGCATCCAACTGAACTACCAGGCCCAACCTTTTTGGCCTGGCTTTTTAATAGAACTGGATAAAATCATTCATGTACGGTGCAGTAAATAAAGATTGATCTGTTTTCGAACATTAACACAGATATCTGTACTGAAATGTATTTAAAATTCAGACATCTGTTCTTAGTAAAAAAATTCAGATATCTGAATTTCAAATACAGATTTCTGCATATCAATTACAGATTTCTGTATATATGTGTTACAGCTTCATTAGAGTATCTCTAATTGAAATGCAGACATCTGTATTCGAAATGCAGATATCTCTAACTGAAATAATTATATCATGATTGAAAATACAAATATCTGCATTTTACAGCTAGATATCATTCTCTTTCAATTAAAGATATCTGTTCTTCAATTAGAGATATCTTTGATTTTAAAGCTACATATATATGTTTTTTATTAATACAGATATCTGTATTTGAAATGCAGATATCTGCAGTACATGGGTAAAAACCCAAAAGGGTTGTCTTAGATATGCTGTGCTTTTAGAAATTATTTATTTACATTAATGTTCACATTTTATGAGTATTTTGACCATTATTTATTTATTAAAGCTTGGTTAAAGTTTAAAAAAATGGAATTCACTGAGTTATTGCAATTTCAAATTTTGCTTCAATTGATGTCTTGTCCGTAGACACGCAGGGATATCAGAACTGTGTCATCATTTAAATTTTTGAGTATATTTTGACCAGTGGCACGGTTGTTTTTGTCAGTTTGATAAGGTTTTTGGTATAACAGTATTCTCTGTTGGCATTGCTATTCTATTTTCTTATTATGGAAAAGTGGGTTCAGAACACGTAACGAGATACAACAAAATACAATATTGTGATTTGTTTTTCTTATTCAACAAACAGGTTTTTTGGTGACTATATCAAGTAAATAAAACTAACTTTTCACCTATTGTTCTCTTCTACAGCAATTTTGTGATATAAGCATAGATATTTTGCAATGTTTCAAGTACGAGTCAGAAATGTCCTGTCCGTAGATGTTTTAAGTTAATTTGGGCAAATTTGTTTCCTCGCATTTATCTTGCATTTCATTTTACAAACATATGTAAATGGCACACCACCTGAAAGGCCATTGACTTTACTTTTCAAAATATGAATCATTTGAAAATCAGGTGACCCACAAAGAAACTGGACAAAACAATACAAGGTATATCCCCTAATTATGAAGGAGTTTTCATTAAATGAAACAAAAAATGAAATGAAAAAAAATATTATTTTTAGTTTTTTTGCACATAAAAATTTCAATGTTGATATGTTGTTGTTTTTCATAATAAATCATCAAACTTTATTCTCATTTAAGTTGAAAATAAAAAAAATAAAAAAATGGGGTCAGTATTCTTTTTATGAGTCAAATACAGCCTGTTTAACAAAAATGAATACCAGAATATAAAATGTTATAGGTGACATTTACGTTTTCTAAAACTGCTACATCTATAGATTTCAGAAATAAAAGAATGAAGTCCCTCAGAAAACCTTGAAAAATCACCTCTGGTGAAACATAAAATTTCATCTGATCTTGGCTGAGGCGTTTGACAGTTAAAATACACTGCAGGCTGAATACAGCAATCCAGTATTTTAACAGCCAGACTTGGGAAAAAATATTGTTACAAAGCTTACTTTCAGATTATTTGCAAACATTCAGCATGCAGATTGGTGATTTGTGAGAATCAGGATCATTAAAGACTGCAAACTTTCGCATAAAGATCTCTTTTCTTTTCCCAAACAGAATGTGCATCTTGTTGCCAAATGGCTCCCGATGCTAGAGAAGAAGATAGACCAGTATTCTCAAGAGAGTAACGAGAACTACCGGCTGTTTATCAGTGCTGAGCCTGCAGCTACTGCCGACTCGCACATCATACCCCAGGGTGTGCTCCAGGCATCAATCAAGATCACTAATGAACCACCTTCAGGCATGATGGCCAACTTACACAAGGCACTGGATAACTTCTCACAGGTAAGAGCCACGATACCACAGTATCACACTGAAACAGAAAAAATGATGATGCCTCATTCCTTTTAATCCTGTGATGATAGTCAGATGGCGTATTGTAATTGTATCCATCACTGTCCATCTGTCTAACCAACACTCATGATGGCCCGTTTATGGCAAAAGATAACTTCTCAGAGGTAAAAGTCGTTCTGTCACAACATTGCAATGAATCAGAAAAATTATAACGCCTTGTTTCTTATGCCCCCATGACGATAGCCAAAGAGCGTTTCTTTAAACTACCATATAAATTATGGCACCTAAAACAGTTACTGTAATTGACTTTAAAACAATGCAAATTTCAAATGGAATGCCAAACAGGTAGATCCTGATCAGACTGCTAAGAGCATTCTTCTCTGGGTCTGCACTGTCTGCTCAGACCTATCTTTCCCAATATTTGGAATTTTTATTGTAGCACTGGGGTAGGGCAACAAGTTTGTGTCTAACTAACTATGTGATGTATATTTTCACAGGAAACCATGGAGATGTGTGCCAGAGAAACAGAATTCAAAGCAATATTGTTTTCACTCTGCTACTTCCATGCAGTGGTATGTGAGCGACGTAAGTTTGGTGCCCAGGGCTGGAACAGAGTGTACCCCTACAACACCGGTGATCTGACTATCAGTGTAAATGTACTGTACAACTATCTAGAGGCCAATCCCAAGGTTCCATGGGAAGATCTGAGATACCTGTTTGGAGAGATTATGTATGGTGGACATATCACTGATGATTGGGATAGGAAACTGTGCAAGACATATCTTGAGGTCTACATGCACCCAGACATGGTGAGTCTAAGAATTGTCTAGCAAGAAGTTCATAAGGACCTGAGTTACTCACATGGATTGATGAATTACTTTATGCATCCATTACATGTACTTCAACAGCTCCTAAGAAATCTAATATTTCAGCATTTTCCCATACAAAATTACCTGGAAGCATATCAAAAAGGTCATAGCTTATTGAAAGGTCCATTGTAACTGACTTAATAGTACATGATATATGTTGAATATCAATGGCCATTTGGTTCTGGAGAGGATAATTTAAAACGTTTTTACCATATATTGGCATTAAGGCTATATTGATCATATGACCATACACATTATTTTTTTTCCCACAAGACTTATGGAGACTCCATATGAAAATGTCTCCCAATATTTTTTGGTTTCACATTAAATTTTTTTCCACTTTTTCAGTTGGATGGTGAACTGTACTTGGCCCCAGGCTTCCCTATTCCACCCAACACTGACTACAAGGGATACCATAACTACATTGACGAGTGTCTTCCACCTGAGACCCCCTACCTGTACGGCCTTCACCCCAACGCTGAGATAGAGTTCTTGACATCAACCTCTGACAACATGTTCAGGACAGTGTTTGAGATGCAGCCTCGTGACAGTGGGGCAGGTGCTGGTGGTGGTGTCAGTAGGGAAGAAAAGGTAAGAAATCTGTAATCCTCTAATGTGCTTAAGTATTGGGGCACCTAAAACCATTAATTTTCCATTTGTCCCAAATGGAAAACTAATGGTTTTTAGGTGTCCCAATATTTAAATAATAATTGCATTTCTAAAATTTTGTACACCTTATTCCTAAGAAACAATCACAAACAATTTGCCATCAGATTTTCTTGAAGGAGCACTCTGATCAGGGTCTTGTGTAAAATATACATGCGGTAGTACTATACTCTGATTACAGGACACTGTTTTACCCTTCCAAAAAAGTCCGAAAAATCTGGATCCGTCTTATAAGGCAGATCTAGATTTTTGGGATTGCTTTGGAAGGCAAATACTGTCTTCTAGTAGATCTTTTTTGTGCTGTTTAAAGAAATACATTTGTATAAATATTGAAAGTATGCATTTTCTGTAATAGGTTTTTTTGTTCTTTCACCCATGTAATAACTAACAATGCTGACTTTTGTTATTAGATCAAGGGTATCTTGGATGAGATTGTTGAGAAATTACCTGAGGAATTCAACATGATAGAAATCATGAACAAAGTACCAATAGAAGAACGTACGCCATATGTTGTGGTGGCATTCCAGGAGTGTGAGCGTATGAACATGCTGACAGTTGAGATTAGACGCTCCCTCAAAGAACTGGACCTTGGTCTTAAGGTAAGCAAACATGAAATACCCTAATTTGCTTAAATATTTGAACACCTAAAATTCATTAATTTTCCATTGGGACAAATGGAAAATTAATGGTTTTAGGTCTCCCAATTCTTTAGCACATTACAATAACATCTTTACCTCAGTCTGAGTTTCCATGACTTTAAAGTGAGATTTTATAAAATTCAGACTGCATCAAAAAATCCTTTTAAAGTATTAAATGTAAAACAGGTTTGTTTGGTACTTTAATGCAAGAAACAAGAATATTAGTATTCAATTTTTATGTTTCCAACTTTGAGGAAATTGAGTGGACATATTGCTGTAGGCTTTTCAAAGAGGTAGGATGTTCACATTTGGCTTACTGTTGGGTCCTAAGGTGTAAATCTGAACTGGTGGACACTGCATAAGTCCCCAAAATGAGCTTTCAGTCTAAAAACAGTTAAAGGTTTAGTAATGCTTTTCCTGAAAGAAAAGCTCTATTTGAAAAGGGATTATTCTTTAAGGAAAGATTTCGAGAAAGGAGCCAAAAATAAAAGACATATACTTCATCTGAAAATGTATCCTTTCATCTAAATTTATATGTGTATTAACAGGGTGAGCTGACCATCACATCTGACATGGAAGACTTGGGAAATTCCCTCTTCTTAGACACAGTGCCAGCTTCTTGGGCCAAGAAGGCCTACCCATCTCTGGCAGGTCTCAGCGCATGGTATGCTGATCTTCTACTCCGTGTGAAAGAATTAGAGACCTGGACTTCAGATTTCCAGCTGCCCGCAGCTGTGTGGCTGGCTGGCTTCTTTAATCCCCAGTCCTTCCTTACAGCTATTATGCAGCAGATGGCCAGAAAGAATGAGTGGCCTCTGGATCGTATGTGTTTGCAGTGTGATGTGACCAAGAAATCTCGAGAGGACATGGCTGGCCCACCACGTGAAGGTCGGTATATCACCCAGTTTTTGAGTAATTAACATTAAAGACTTCGGTCTTTATGATGTTACGTCTATTAGAGTTTCAAATCTGGGCCTGGTTTTTCAAAGCATTGTTAGATTAAAGCAGGCATTAGGCAAGGATTCATTAATTTTTCTAGTACACATAAAATCAAGTATGCTAATATTTTCTGCATACAAAAAATGGCAGTGTTGTTCCGTACAGTACTTCTAAAATTTTAACATTTAGTTAGCTAATGATGGCTTTTGTTTTTAAATGTCTGTGCCCTATTGAATGAGAGTGTAAAATAAGATCGTGAACCCTGTTATACATTAAAGTTTGAATGGAGTAAAGTAAGTTTCTTACATAAATTATTTTCATTATTATTAATATTATTATTTGCATGAGGGCTTAAATTTTTATTTAAGCATATTCTTGTGTCCTTACCCAGTGCATGTCTGAGGATGGCACCTTTATGAGGCAAAATACAGTTTTTGACAAATTTTCATCTTTAGTGATATGGGTTCAGCCAGGGAGATACATGCCATATGGTGTAATAATCAGCTTGTGCATTCACTACTCAGTCTAGAGTTGGTTTTGCCTTCTTGCATGAGACATATACCATATCTATTTGGTTATAAGGCAATCAGTTTATCCATCCCAGATTTCCCCAAATAAATTGGTTTTGTGTAATTCAGCTATAAGAGGCTTATCCCCCGTCCAGAACAATCCCAAAGATTCATGATGGATCTAGATTTTTGAGATTGTTTTGGTAGGGGAAAATCCTGTCTTATAATGGAAGGAATATGGTATGGGTCCTGAAGAGTCTGTAGTGCCAAAAGAAAATTGATAGTATGCATAGATGCACAGACTGATATATGTCTTTTCTGCAATGCTCTTTTTGGTAGGGTTTCAGGTATTATAGTGTACATATACAGTCAAATGTTGATATCTTGAACACTGATATTTCAAAGTACTCGCTTATACCAAAGAATATACTGTAGACTCAAACTCAAACTCTCAAACTACTGATCTCTCAAAGTAAATTTTC
This sequence comes from Ctena decussata, assembly GCA_963989385.1. Lineage (NCBI taxonomy): Eukaryota > Metazoa > Mollusca > Bivalvia > Lucinida > Lucinidae > Ctena > Ctena decussata. The sequence continues at coordinate 106,861,065 of OZ022500.1, read as the reverse complement.
TGGGACCAGAAAATTTACTTTGCAATATCAGTAGTTTGGGAAGAAATTTGAGATATCAAGAGCCGACTGTCATATTCTCTAATTCTTCATTGCAGGTGCTTATGTGCATGGACTATTCATGGAAGGAGCTAGATGGGACATGCAGACAGGAATGATCAATGAAGCGAGACTGAAAGACCTGGCTCCTGCCATGCCTGTGATCTTCCTTAAGGCTATTCCAGTGGATAGGCAGGACACGAGGAATATATACGAGTGCCCAGTCTACAAGACCAAGCAACGTGGACCAACCTTTGTCTGGACATTCAATCTCAAGTCCAAGGAAAAGCCAAGCAAATGGATTTTGGGTGGTGTGGCTCTCTTGCTGCAAGTTTAAACTGTGTGACAAACAGACAGAAAAGATGAAGTTTATTGCATGAAGATCCAGAACATTTTAATTTGCTTGTTTGCTATATTTTCAATTTAAATAAGTTTAAGACTCTTTAAGGGCTCTTACTGAACATGTTAATAATTTGACTATCTGTTTAAATATGTATATGAATTAATTTTAAACGAAAATTAAAAAACGAAAAGTAGTGAAAATATTGCACCATGAATATTAAAGATTAATATGTTTGCGAGTTTACAAAGATACAAAGAACAGTGTCGCTGTTGCAAATTCGGGGGATACAAAAAGAACTCCAGACTTTCATAAGACCAAGAAGTCGGGCCAAGGGAAAATTGATGAAGGACTATTTACAAATATTGGCTTAAGTTGACATTTAGTGCATTGTTGCCTGTTATTTCAGTCTTAAAGATTATATATTTATATGTTAAAGCAAATTGTGATATTTTACTCCAGAGGTCAGAACTTTGAAGAAAAAGTTAAATAGTGACATTCCTCTTCAGATGTTTTCGTTGACAACTAAGATAATTGCTAAACTCTGATCTTTAATATATCTAGACAGTGCTGTAGATCAGAATGGTAACAAGGAGAATTTAGGGATAATTTTCCATATTTCATCATGAAAACATGTTGTGACCTCTTATTAGAACCGTCTCAACCATCTCGTTGAGGAGGTTCTTAGGGTGGCATTGCATATGATTTCATTGAGAAATAAGCAAAATCATCTCAGAATCTCGCCTTATCTGAACAAAGCATGAAGCCTTTGAAAACTCCTATAATACCAAATGAACTACCATGTATTTGGCAATACTAATAATTCAGTTTCTTATTAATTCTTGAAATGACCTTCTTACATTTGAATTTGGACAAGTTCAGAGATATTGTAAGGTTGGTTGGATTGCAAACAGTGTAGACCTTAAACAGACTGCTCCTAGAAACAGGAACAGTCAGATCTGGGCCTTCACTTTTTATCCAGGCAAGTCTGTTCTGATACTAAAGGTAATACATTTAAATAATTAAACCAGTATTTATTTTTACCTGAATTATTTTTATGTTTACACCATCTTTTAAAGTATTAAGTGATAAATTTTATTTAGAGTTCCTTGTTGCAGTTTGTTTTAAAGCTTTTTAAAGAATAAAAACGAGAAATTTTAAATCACAAGTTGTTGATTTTGCTTTAGTACCGAGAAATTTGTGGTTCTTATAAGCTAGTATTCCTTTATGTATATTTCTTATCCAAATTATTAGTACATATACTTCCTGTTGGTACAGTTTAATGTGTAATTCTGATTTCCATTTTGATTGCGTATAAATAGGGGTAAGGAGTGCACCCTACGTTATTATGTAGAACAAACACATGAAAATGCAGGGCCCAGCTGCAAAGCATCATTAGTTGAGCAAACACACATGAAAAAGCAAGAGCCCAGTTGCAAAGCATCGTTAGTTGAGAAAACACTCATGAAAATGTAGAGCCAGTTGCAAAGCATTATAAGTTGAGCAAACACACTTGAAAATGCAGAATTCCGTTGCAAAGCATCATTAGTTGGGCAAACACACATCAAAAAGCAGAGCCCAGTTGCAAAGCATCATTAGTTGAGCAAACACACTTGAACACCTAGAACCCAGTTTCAAAGCATTATTAGTTGAGCAAACACACATGAAAAAGCAAGGCCCAGTTGCAAAGCATCATTAGTCGAGCAAACACACATGAAAAAGCAAGAGCCCAGTTGCAAAGCATCATTAGTTGAGCAAACACACATGAAAATGTAGAGCCAGTTGCAAAGCGTTATTAGTTGAGCAAACACACTTAAAAATGCAGAGCTCAGTTGCAAAGCATCATTAGTTGGGCAAACACACATCAAAAAGCAGAGCCCAGTTGCAAAGCATCATTAGTTGAGCAAACACACTTAAACACCTAGAACCCAGTTTCAAAGGATTATTAGTTGAGCAAACACACATGAAAAAGCAAGGCCCAGTTTCAAAGCATCATTAGTTGAGCAAACACACATGAAAACCTAGAGCCCCGTTGCAAAGCATTATTTGTTGAGCAAACACACTTGAATACCTAGAGCCCAGTTGCAAAGCATTATAAAGTGAGCAAACACTAATGAAAATGCATGCCCAGTTGCAAAGCATCATTAGTTGAGCAAACACACTTGAAAATGCAGAGCCCAGTAGCAAAGCATCATTAGTTTAGCAAACATGAAAATCCAGAGCCCAGTTGCAAAGCATCATTAGTTCAGCAAACACACATGAAAATGCATAGCCCATTTGTAAAGCATTATTCATTGAGCAAACACACTTGAAAACCTAGAGTCCAGTTGCAAAGCATTATTAGTTGAGCAAACACACATGAAAATGCAGAGCCCAGTTGCAAAGCATCATTAGTTGAGCAAACACACTTGAAAATGCAAAGCCTAGTTGCAAAGCATCATTAGTTGGGCAAACACAAATAAAAACCTAGAGCCCAGTTGCAAAGCATCATTAGTTGAGCAAACACACATGAAAATGCAGAGCCTCGTTGCAAAGCATCATTAGTTGAGCAAACACACATGAAAATGCAGAGCCCAGTTGCAAAGCGTCATTAGTTGAGCAAACACACTTGAAAATGCAAAGCCCAGTTGCAAAGCATCATTAGTTGGGCAGACACAAATGAAAACCTAGAGCCCAGTTGCAAAGCATCATTAGTTGAGCAAACACACATGAAAATGTAGAGCCAGTTGCAAAGCATTATTAGTTGAGCAAACACACTTGAAAATGCAGAGCCCAGTTGCAAAGCATCATTAGTTGAGCATGCGCACTTGAAAATGCAGAGCCCATTGCAAAGCATTATTAGCTGAGCAAACACACATAAAACCCTTGCGCCCAGTTGCAAAGCATCATTAATTGAGTAAACACACTTGAAACCTAGAGCCAAGCTGCAAAGCATTATTAGTTGAGCAAATACACTTGAAAACCCAGAGCCAAGTTGCAAAGCATCATTAGTTGAGCAAACACACATGAAAACCTAGAGCCCAGTTGCAAAGCATCATTAGTTGAGCAAACACACATGAAATTGTAGAGCCAGTTGCAAAGCATTATTAGTTGAGCAAACACACATGAAAATGTAGAGCCAGTTGCAAAGCATTATTAGTTGAGCAAACACACATGAAAATGCAGAGCCCAGTTGCAATGCATCATTAGTTGAGCAAACACACATGAAAATGCAGAGCCCAGTTGCAATGCATCATTAGTTGAGCCAACACATATGAAAATGCAGAGCCCAGTTGCAATGCATCATTAGTTGAGCAAACACACATGAAAATGTAGAGCCCAGTTGCAATGCATCATTAGTTGAGCAAACAAACATGAAAATGTAGAGCCCAGTTGCAATGCATCATTAGTTGAGCAAACACACATGAAAATGTAGAGCCCAGTTGCAATGCATCATTAGTTGAGCAAACAAACATGAAAATGCAGGGCCCAGTTGTAGAGTATGTTAGTTTAAAGTTGTAAATCAAGGATTAAGGCTTGAAGACTTCTAGTACACACAAAATGAAGTATGCAGATATTTTTTGCGGAAAAAAAATGTCAGGAGTTTTTTGCACTGCAAAAGCTCAGTTTTGTGCTGCAAATTATGGCAGTGACTTTTTGTACAATGCATTTGAAAATGTATGGTCTCATTAAGTAACACCACTTAAATTTGAACAACCAGACCCAGGTAAATATTGTCCAGCTGCCAACACTCTGACCAGAATATGTGCTCAAACTCAATTTGATGTGCAGTTCACATTTCACTCTCACGCTGAAAAGCATCAGATAAAATACTGAGATTATGTAAAAAGAAGTGAGGTTGCTGCTGGTGATGTGATACTGTTCAGGGTATAAATTCAGAGGTTGCAAGATTGAGTTTGGGTTTCTCCTCTGACACTGACATTTACTTTACCTCATCCTTATTGCACCAGGCCCCAAGGTTATAAAACTTTTTTCATGCTCAACTCAGCTGAGCATGAAATTTTCTTTGCTGATAAATATGAAAATGCCAACTTACGTCATAATCATAAGCAGAGAAAATTTCATACTCAGCAAAACTGAGCAAGAAAACAACTGTACTTGTCAGTAATTTGATATATATTATCAAGTAAAATTTCATGCTCAGCTGAGTTGAGCATGAAAAATGTTTTATAACCTCGGGGCCAGTTATCTTAAGTTTTGAGATTATCAACATATGTGTCTCAAGAAAGGATAACTACTGAGACCAATACAACTGAATGTATCGACCCAGGCTAACAAAATTTGTCCTGACTAAATCATTATATTAATATGAATTGAAATCATTATCTTAAAATGAGCTGTATAAACTATATATATTTTGGCTGTAGAGTTGAAAAGATTTATTTGTTCTAACCTTGGTAACTACCTGGAGTGTTCAACCAGCAGGTCAGCTGCTTCTCAGGAGCAGGTGTTGGTTTTGATGTTCATCAAATTAGCACATTAATCAAACAGTCTCTGCTCACCTCCCACAAAACTAGATCACAGTGACCTACTGTACTAGAATTCAGCACCATATAATTTTTTTGAGTTCAGCCCAGTACCTCAGCTTTCATAAGCCAGATGGTTTAAATATCAGCGCATGGACCAAACTTTTCCTGATCATCTCTACAAAACTAGGTACATGTAACTGGCTTTTATGAAAATCAATACTTTGTCAAGGTCAGTCCTGTATCTTTGATTATATAAGCCTCAGACCTTTCCAACTTCAGTACATGCCCCAAACTGTTCCAAGTCACCTCCCACAAAAGTAGGTGATCAAACAGTGACCAACAGTAATCAAGTTTTTGAGGTTGGCCTTGTATATCAGCCCAGTTGTTCAAAAGTAACGACGTCGTTAGTTAACGTTTTGTTAAAATTTCGAACATTAATATCAGTGTATTTGGTTATGAAGGCATAAAACACTTAACGAGTTGACCTCTTAAAGAGCTCGTTAAGCCAATGGTGCTTTGAGCAACTGGGTCCGGTCTTTTAAACTGCATCAGTGCACTAAAATGCTTCAGGTCACCTCCAGCTAAACAAAATCACAGGACCTACTAAAGCAAAATCCACACAGTGTCAAGTTTTCGAAGGTCTATCCTGTATCACATTTTCCCATAGCCTCAGGCTTTCAAAGTTCATCAGCCCATATAACAAACAGCTACAATATACCTCCCACGAGTGTTTTCAACGTCAATCAAACAATAACACTGTTGTGGGTTAGATAAAAAAATCGCATTAAGGTAGGAGGCCCATGGAACAACTGGGTCCCACTCGGACCTTTTTCTTCATTCTTTGGGCTTAAATCTAGCTGCACAAGTTAAGTTACTGGCCTATTTTAACCTCTTGTTTAGTTATGTTGCCTCACTTTGTACTTAAAAAATATGTCATCATGATAAATATTTTAAAATGATTTGATAAATATTTTAAAACAGTTTGATAAATATTTTACAGATGAGCTATGTCATAAGAAAATCTGTATTACTTAAAATGCAAACTGTGTATTCATGCAAACTGTGAATATTCATGTGCAGTTTGGTTTAACTTAGATAATCATTTTGTGTATTTCAACTTACCAGACTGAGCATATTTACAGTTAACATATGCCATAAGACTTTTTTTCACAACGCTGCCCAAATGTCAGTTGCACTTCATTTTGATTGAAATAAAACTAGAACTGTCAGAAAACTGTTGTAGCGCTTCCAATATACATGGCCATTATGAAGAAAACAAAACATGAAATAAACAAAACTACCAAATATGAGCCGTCTATCATAAACAGTTGCTGAGAAATCTGCTAAAGAAGTTCATTACACACAGCATTGATAGAAGAATAATGGAAAATTACATGGAATAATAAGCAGGAGAGGGCCTATTCTCCATCCCATGATACAAGCCATTGTCAACTTGTATGCCAAACATGAACAATCTACCTTGAACAGTTTCTGAGAAATTCATTATCCAATGCATGGCGAGGAAGAAAAGAAGACAAATTCTGGGCAGAATTAGCAAAGAAAGGCCTGATCATCATACAACAGGTTAAAAATCAACCAGCGAAATAGGCTTGCAGTGATGGGATATCTCGCAGCTCTTTGCGATGCTTTTATTTTTCAGATCCTATTAGTACTGAGACTTCGCCATGTCCATACAATTTTAATTTCTGTATGCACAGACGAAACACACTTTGTGGTAATTCAGGCCCATTCTGACCTCCTGTGTTTTATCATTATAGTTATCATTGTTAGAAGTAATATATTTAAGGTCACGTTTACAACTATTATGATGGCATGTCCTTTAATATAAGTAGAAAGATTTTCACAAGGTTGTAATTCAGGGTTATCTGATAAAGGTGCTTATTAAACCAACTAAAGTAAAGATAAGTTAATCTGAATAAGATAATTTCTTGTTCGCGCCATAACTTAATAAGTCAAGGCTACTCCGAGTATCATTCATGATGGATTGAACTGTACATGTTGCAATGTCACATGAATCTGAATCGACAGCAAAATGACTGAAAATTATATATATATCAGTATTTAACATTAGCATTTCAGATATAATAACAGATCTTTTTACAGAAGTGTTCCCTAGGTTATCCTCTACCAGACAAAGGTTTTTTGTTTTCTTTTGCTTAATTTGCTAGATTGCCGATTGCTACACCAACCGAAATGCTGAAAATGGCAGAGTATTAAAATAATAATAATAAAAAAAAAAACTCCCCAGGCACTGCCAAAAGGTTAGAAAAGCTGAATTTGGTAGAAAGCCTCCGCAAAAATACTATGTTAAGTTCTAATTGACTTGGTTGTTATGACCACTTGAAGTTTTCATTGGTCATGACTTCCAATGGGAAAATTGAAAATTGCTTATAAAAGCCTTAGCAGTGCAGGTAAAAAAAGATAGGTCTTTCACTAAAGCGGTTCCTCTGATAGTCATCCATCATCAGACATATGATGCCGGTAGCAACTGCTGGTTTGGCTTGTCTAAGGTATTTGTTGTTGAACTGGGTTCTCAAGGGACTGGGCCTTATTGCCATCTTATTTTAATATGCAAAACTGCCTTGAAGACCTGGACAAGTACTACACTTCTTGGGCCAAATATTATGCAAAGAAATTAAATGTAGAGTTAATAAGCAAGATTTTAATACAATTAAATCATAAAAAGTTACGGCACTGTCCCGTAATTTTAAGGATTTGATTGATTGATCTGATGCTTAACGTCCACGGTAAACAGCTGTGGTCATGTCGGGACGGTCAGTTAACCTAATCACACCATTCCTGGACAGGCTTAGACCTCCTAAGCGGTTAACCAGTACTAAGTGCACATACTTTCGCCAGTAACTGCCCTTCTTGAATCAGCGGAACGAGAAATGAAAGTATGTGGCCAGACCGGGTTTCGAACCCAGGACCTCTGACTTATGAGTCAGGTGCCCTACCGATTGCTCCCGGCGTAATTTTAAGGAATGCAACCTGGCAACCAGCACTGTGATATTTACGAGCTTTTTACAATGCATACATTCCGATAAAAAGGACAATTTCATTTGACACAGTTTGCAAAGTACACGCAACACCAGCATATTTCGATTGCAATTTACTATCATTGCATGGGGCAGTGTACTTTAGTTTCATCTTCATGAAGACGTTGGGCACTTACAAATAGGCCTATGTCAGTTTCATCTTTTCGTATAGAACTAACGGTTAAAATCTAATAGTATATAAGAGCTCGAAAAAAAACTCCCGCCCCCTCCAATCCGCAGTGTCTGCACAGAGCAAACTCTTTTTTTTTTTTTTGTTAGAGTGGCCCCGCCTCCTTACAACAACGATTAACTTTACCAAATTATGTTTTGACAACGCAAACTCATGATGTATCCATACGCCTTAATTCTTACAATTCCAAAAGGTTACCTTGGTTCATGAATGTCCTTGCTGATTTATGGTTGTTAGCACTTAGTTTCAGGTAATACATTACCGCTGTTAAACTAAATATTGGGACACTCTGACCAATCAAAATAGCCCGAATTCTCATAAACTTTGAGAGTCGCGCCTGAAGAGCCGTGATTCTGATCAGGGTCTGCATCGTTTGTCACGCACTTCTTTCCAATATTTTGCGTCATTATGGTGAATGGGAACACCTCGCTCTTTTTCACTCATGTTTTTGAAGGGGTACAACTTTTCTGACTTCCTGTTTGCTTCCCTGGTTCAAAAATGAGGCTTGCTCTTGAAGGAAAGAATTTGCTCCTTGAGATGCAAATTCTTTTCTTGAAGAGTTGACCCCGAATGAGAATGGAGACAAAAAAGAAACTAAGAGTTGCTTCCCCTGAAGGTGTACTCATTTGAGCCGCGCCACGACAAAACCAACAATGTGGTTGTGCGCCCAGCGCAGACTCAGATCAGCCTGGCCATTCGCTCAGTTTGATTAGACTCTTCGTTAAGTGCTCAAAGGGTAGCTAAGGGTCTGAGCTACCTCCATGCGGACAGCGAAGACTCTGATCAGACTGGGCGGATGCCCAGGCTGATCTTAGTCTGCGCTGGGCGCACAACCACATTGTTGGTTTTGTCGTGTCGCGGCTCATTTACTTTTTACCTTTAAAGGCAAATGCTTTAAGATATTTTACCATGCTGCAGCTTACAGCCTGAAGATACCAAGGAGAATGATTACTGATTTAAAACATAGGTTACGTATTTTCATTTATCATACGAGTTTATTGTATTCCGATTGTCAACAATTTCCTATTTTAATTGATTTCATTATTGTGTATTTTGATTCCATTTGCCACAAAAAAACATCAATGAAAATACTACATATTATTAATGAAATAATAGTGCAAAATATAAGAAAATGTGACATGGTTTCCAAGTATCATCAGGACTAGTGTCAATTAAGGAAAAATGTTACATTCATTTATCAGGTCTATTTAGCGACCCATTTTTTTAAATGGTTACACAGATATAGCAGACAAAACAATATATAATGATGACATTGAAGTCAAATAATGTTTGACTTATTCAAATTCCCATCAATGACAGCAAAATTTTTACAAGAGCAGAACTAGGTTATGAATTTTGCTGCTCTAGATCAGGAAAATACTGTTGCATGTTGCGTTCATAAGAATAACATGTAATGAAGCTTTCGAAGAAAATGAAAAGGCCATGGAGCCGTAAGAATGCGAATGAACTTATCAGATATAGTAATATCACGTACTATCAAAGATTTTGTAGATTATTTAAGAAATGAATGTTAGTTTTTGAACGTTTACTGAAGTATAAACTACATCGGGTCACGAGCAAAGTAAGTGAACCCCGAAGGGGTTTACGTAAACTTTGCTCGTGACCCGATGTAGTTTATACTTCAGTAAACGTTCCAAAAATAACATTCATTCCTTATATTTATATTATTAAACGATGCTTTTGATCAATATAAAATAAACAAAAATAAGAAATACATATATAAGAATCGTTTTAAAAACATTACCGGCCGAATTTTGCAATAGTTTGGAACAGCCGCATTGTCACTGCCTACCAGTAAATTCCACCTCCTGTTGTAGATTGCACGTGCAAGTAGGCGTAGCGAGCTGTCACTCAATGTTTACTAGCCATTCAAGTACATGGCATGTTGTAGATTTCACATGCTAGTTAGTGGGATGAGCTGTCACTCTGAAGCGCGTGACACAATGAAATTATTGACTTGTAAAACATTGACTCCCGCATCACTTAAGTGGGTTTACAGAGAGCTTTGCAGTGATAATGTAAATATAAGCCAAAGGAAACTGAGCATCATCTGGTAAACAAACATACGTCTTAAACTACTGCAGTAAAAGAGGTAATAAATATAATGTTTCAAAGAAGGCGAATATGAACACACGTGATTGTCGTCTGTGTCACTTAGTTGGATACTAAATAGAAATATTGGCGGGGCATTCAAACCATTATACCAGCTAAATAACCCAATGAGCTATTACACATTTGGATAAGATTTTTTTTCACAGTTTTGTTTTCCTAAATCTAAAAAACAAAATTTTGTATTTCTACATACTTTTTTTTTACACATTTTCCATCATATCCCTAGCACTTTCATTTCTGCGAATTATATAATATCTACAGTCAAGGGTCAAAACTATTTCCACAAACATATTTCCCCATAGACTCTAGTGCATATGCACGTTTACAAGAAAATTGATTCAGTCATTCTCCTGGGTCAAACATAAAATAATTACCATGATTATAAGGCTACATGAACAATGCAATAAAAACTGTTTACAGAACTAAATTCTGCCTCCTCGGTGTTATGATACAGCGTGTTAAACTTTTAATAAGTTTTGAAAACGTCAAGTTTCCATTGACGTTAATGACGACGTCACGAAAAATGTTGCCGAAAACTCGAACGTTAAATTTAAAAGTTATGCTATTTACATATGAGACAAAGAAATGAAATGAAACAAATATGAGCCGCGATGTGAGAAAACCAACAATGTGGTCGTCCGCCCAGCGCAGACTCAGATCAGCCTGGGCATTCACCCAGTCTGATCAGACTCTTTGCTAAGCGCTTAAAGGGTAGCTGAGGGACTAAGCTACCTTCATGCGGAAAGCGAAGACTCTGATCAGACTGGGCGGATGCCCAGGCTGATCTTAGTCTGTGCTGGGCGCACAACCACATTGTTGGTTTTGTCGTGTCGCGGCTCAATTATATTGCTTGCATTATTTATCTAGCTTTCTGTCAGTACCAAGTTATTGTAATCCGCTAAGCAGAAGTGCCAAAAAATATTTGTAGTAAACATCAAAATACACTAAAGTCTATGGGAAAAACAATTTTGTGGAATTACTTTGGTCCTGCACTGTGTATAATACAGGATATTTGAAAATTGCAGTTATCTTGATAATGAGTATTTTTCATTATTATTATTATCATTATTTAAAAAGGCAAGAAAATTGAATTTCATGAAAAAAAATCATGACAAATATATGTAACAGATATCCCCCATTCCGCGTCTGCTGCAAGCACAGCCGGTCCTTGCCCTATTATTTATTACCTTCTTATCCCGGTTCTACCTAGAGTAGCCGGGCCGGGTAGCGCAATCGGTAGGGCACCTGACTCGTAAGTCAGAGGTCCTGGGTTCGAATCCCGGTCTGGCCACATACTTTCGTTTCTCCTTCCGCTGATTCAAGAAGGGCAGTTGTCAGTTACTGGCGAAAGTATGTGCACTTAGTACTGGTTAACCGCTTAGGAGGTCTAAGCCTGCCCAGGAATAGTGTGGTTAGGTTAACTGACCGTCCCGACATGACCTTAGTTGTTTACCGTGGACGTTAAGCATCAAATCAATTCAAATCTACCTAGAGTAATGCCTACAAAAATGTGCAAATGAAATGGCAACTGTGTAGACCTTGATCAGACGGGTTCCTAAGAAGCAGTCTGATATCGATTTCCACTATTTTACAGACATAATATGCCCGAAAACTTAGGATCTTTAATTACGTAGACCTTGTTTGTGAATGTACATTTGTATATACTCCGCCGGGGCGTCCATTGTAGGGCAACGGCCTACTGTGCTTGCAGTAGGTGCGAGTGGGGGTTGTTTGGACATTTTTTCTCTTGTCTATTATTGTCTATCATTTCTCTTCTTTCTCCCTCTCTCTTTCGGAGACGACCCGGTATAGACTGAAAAACTAATTCAAAGGGTCGATAAGCCCCAAACAATCAATCAATCAATCTGTATTTACTCCACAGATCTCCCATTTCATCATGAACAACAACTCTGTTTTAAAAACAGAGTTATTCAGAATCCAAATACCTTAATCTTGAGTACAAGGGAGTTGGTGAGATATTCAGAACTTTGACTTTTAAGAAATTTTATGCAATGTGTCTCGATACTGGCCCAAAAAATGCCCAAAATGCGCAAATTTCTGACAAATTTTAATTTATTCGACAAAGATCGATCTGTAACGCATTTACCAGTTCAAAAGCATTATAAAAATCACCGTTGTAAAATTGAAAGAAATATGATAATAGAATTAGAATTTCAGATAATAAATGGAATATATGACACTAATACAAACAATTATTCAGTCTACATTAGATTGCCGAGGTTAAGATGTCAGTTTAAAACTGTCAAAGTACTTTATAACTGTATCAGTCAACAGAAAATTGGTAGTCGATTTCGATATGTGCATTATAGTCACACAGTCCTTCCGTCTTCCTATCTTTGGTCAGTTTGCGAAACGCGGACCAACTCTTGAAGCCTTTGGAATATCGTTATAATTCAGGTTATGTAGAACAGATCATGACGGTGTGTCGCGAACAAGAATGACAACTCTTGTTGTCTTATTTTGCGCTATCTCCCCTGTGATGCCAATTTGTTTGCATTCCGTTTGTCAATTTCGAATCAAAACTCTTGAACATTTTGGAATATTTTCATGAAATTTACAGCTAAGAAAAACTGGCTATGACTATAGTCCTCCTTTTTTATATAATTATCTCCCCTTCGATACCATTTAGCGGATTCGTGTCAACTCCAGAACTTGAAAAACCTTTGATATAGTTTATGATACTTCACAGTAATGTAGAAGCGGTCATGATGATGTGTCGCATTTAAGAATGACAACTCTCGCTTTCATACTTTTTTCAGTTCTTTACCCTTGATGATTTTAGCAGCAATTTCGTTTGATGAAGTCATGACGCGTGCTTTACAAACAATGATAGTCAATGTACGTCACATAATTACCAGACTCAAGTACAAAAAAATCATGTTCACTCAAATAAAGGGTCATAACTAATGTGAAGAAACACCATAATCACAATGCGCCAGTCTCCGAGTAACTAACTTTGATCTTAGTGCTATATAAATGCCTAAGCAAAGAGACGCCAATCAAGCTAAATTTCCTTATAATGCTTGGTTGGTGCACAGACTTTCGTGTATCTGCGGATCAGGTGAGCCATACAGGCCTGTTTAAATATTAGATTAAGAGGTTGGAAATACAGGTAACCACTTTCAAACTCCAGAGACAACTTACGATCAAACACCTGTAACATCGTCTGTTCAATGAATTTCTTTTACTTTGCAGCAATAGCAATGCTAGTTTGGATGCGACTTTAGTTTGAAAATTATCTGAGTACTTTACGGAGGTGAAATATAGATTGTTTCAGTGATGATAAGTTTTAAGAGACATGCGCCACATGTGCAGTCTGTTTTAAACTTCATTTTCTGAACCATTCCCCCCCTCCCTCCCACCACCACCCCAAAAGAAAAAAATCTAAAAGTAACACGCTTTTAATGCAGCAGGACAAATTTAACAGATCTCCAGATAAACTGTGGTTTTGACGATAATCCTGCAATAATTTTCTTATTTCTCAACGAAAGTGTATGTCGTGACTCCTCGTTATCCAATTTCACCTCCATAAGAGGATCACAACATATGTATTTATGAAAATGTATGGAAAATTATCTCTAAACTATCCCTGTTACCCCTACTTATCTGGAACACTGTTTAATTTGTATATTATTAAAGTTTTATTATCACTGTGTTAAAATAAATTCTGGCAACATCTGGAAAATATGATATGAAAATATGGCCTAGTTATGCTACTGTATGAATCAAAACAAAGTTTATACTCTACGTTGTTCTTGATAGATATCATTTGTTGTGAAAAACGACCACGTGTATGACATGTGGGTTGACTATAAGACATTCACATAACAGAAAATTTGGACTTAGCATCGTGTAAAAAGTTTGATGGGAGCGTTGCATCCCAGCACCATTCTGCGCACATGCTCAGTCCGGTCAGGGCATGCATTCATCTGTTATTGTTGAAATAGCGAGCTACGCATGCTCTGATTCGACAACGCAGTCGAGTTAGCACATGCCCAGCTCGCGGAATGTCATAAAACATAGTTTCTCATGACGCGGTTCAAAACTAGAAAAAAGGCATTCATCTTGGGAATAAGTTTGGCATGAAAATCTGGTAATCTTTTAGATGTTATCATATCTAAGAATGCACTTATTCAAAACAAAGTTTTGATAACGACTTGTTTTGGAATTTATTTCTGCACTTGTGTAACCTGATTAATGAAACAACCTGTTTACATTTTCTGCTAAAAACAATGGATGACCAACGTAGATTTAGCTTTCAAACGGGGCAGAAGAACACTTTCTCAATTTTGGATTATGTGATTTTCTCAGCAACCTTGGTTGTTTCAACATGTATTGGATTCTTTTTCGCCATCAAAGACCGCAACAAAGGAAGCACAAAAAACTTTCTTCTTGCTGGCGGGAATATGAACTTCATTCCAGTATCCATGTCCTTACTGGCCAGTTTTATGTCGGCAATAACTCTGCTTGGGACGCCGGCGGAGATGTATAATTTCGGGACAGTATATTGGTGGATAGGGATTTCGTATGCCGGCGCCGTCGGTATGGCAGCTCATATCTACGTTCCCATATTTTATAATCTTGGGCTCACAAGCTGTTACGAGGTAAATATATACAAACAGTACTTCACCTTCTCCAGCATAAGCATGAAGACTGCATGTAAATTATGACAACTACCCATTTGTCTGTAGAAAGAATATGACAAGGACATTGGGAATCCTTTCTAGTGCAAGACAAGCCGAAATAGTTTGTGTGTGTGTGTGTGTGTGTGTGTGTGTGTGTGTGTTTTCAGTAAGGGCAATTCTTGTTGTCTATGTCAGAGAGTGGTTTTTCCCCCTTTCCCCCCGAAAAAATGGCTATAGGAAGGACGGCTATATAGTGGATTGTCCGGACCTCATAGAGCCACTTTTCCCCCATAGTCCTTTTTCCCCCACCGGAAAATTGGCAATACGTGAATTTGGTATGGCTTTTTGGTATTTTACGGAACGGAACGAAATGAAATTGAGACATTTTGTGGAATTAATCGCATAAGAAATGTATCAGTTCTTCAAGGAGGTTATAAACGTGATAAATTACAAAAAATCAATATGCAAATTTAGCAACCATATTTTTATAATAATCAATAATTACTAATTTAAGGAACGGGCAAAGTGTGACCTCTTCTCATCGCAGATATATATACGACGGTTACAGGAAGATGCCCGAACTAGTGCTTTGTCCAGTCATGTTTGATTTAGTAGGGAGTTTATTACATTGAAAATGATAATCGGACGTGTGTCCCGATGAGAGTCGAGCCCACGACTCCTGCATGAAAGGCGAACACTAGTCCAGGCACTCCGCTGCGCGCACGCAAGATGAACGCTTGTACAAACACAAAATTATACATATTTATGCACACAACCGCATACACTCATAGCCGTTTTTGGCTAACATGGAAAATCAAAATGCCTACCAGTATTCCCAAAACAAAAATAAGAGAGACTGTTGGACACATGCATGCGGTTCTAGCATCTGCTATCCATTGATATTTTACGGACAGATACTCGTATTTCTGTTTCAGTTATGAACCTCACTATTATGATTGGAGAAGGAGCAAATTCCACTATGTAGCGTGTTTTCCTGTAGTCATATTAGCAGGGGGAAAATCCACTATAGAGGGGAAAAACGGCTATGCAAAAACACGTATAGTAGATTTTCCCAGGGGAAAATTGGCTATATAGTCATATTTCCGGGGGGAAATTTTACTATATAGCCATTTTTCCGGTGGGAAATTCTACTATGGAAAAATCATAGTCATTTTTCTGGGGGGAAAAACTACTAGGGGGGAAAAGCTACTCTCTGACAGTCTACAATACATTTGCAAAACTGAAATTTCATTTGCATTTAAGTGACATTGAAAAGTTATTCAGTTTTATTGCTTTCGGATCCTAAAAAGGCATAAATCATAAGATTTAGTTCAATTGATTAATATGGCATTCTTAAACAGGCTCTTGCTCAAACTAGAAGTACGTACCAACCTATTTCATATAGGCAGCTACCCGTTAGAAAGATACGTTATGCTCTATAGGACATATTGCCAGTTAAAGACAACTGGAAAACCACCGAATAAACTCTCGACAAGCATCAATGTGGCTTCAGATTACTATTCTACACTTTTTCGCAGTAAACATGGACACAGCCACCACTACTAAGCGTCACCCATAGATAAAAACAAGTGGTTGAAGAGACCCCTATATAACTGATATTGGTTACCGAAAGTAATCATTTGATAACACATGTTTTGACTGATAATGTATCAGCTTTTGTAGATTTGAACAAATCCTTTCTTGTCTTTGTTTACAACGTGGTGAATGAGACACTCGTTTTTGTCCACAGTTACCATGGTAACAGGCCTAAAGTCAGAAGCCACCACTAAGGCTCACCCGATACGTTTAAGGTGTATGGAAACACATTAAGGAGGAGCAATTGTCATTTTCAGTTTTGCCTCCCTTTTTAACGGGGTCAACTCTTAAAGGAAAGAATTTGCTCCTAGAGGAGCAAATTCTTTCCAGTAGGAGTTGACCCCTTTTGAAAGGGGTTTGTCACCCAGGGAAGCAAATCTGAAGTCACAAAAGTTTTTTCCCTTTGTGAAAAGGCGGTAAACATGGAAGTGCACCCACCTCAAATTGTAGACGAAAACACGTATAAGTACGATTACTGTTACTGGTGACACTAATGGCTAATGTAGCCATCACGGAATCAGTTTATCAGTGAACTAACTATTGAATGGACACTGGTGGGTTCCGCAAGACGTCCCACCGGGGTGTCTGAAACAAAGACTTCGAGTGCTACACACTTACAGGAATCATAATACGCAGCCCAGTGTACAAATACATGTAATTTGAAATCTGATGCAAAAATGCTTAAATTTGTTTGTCCTTATTAAGTTCAATAAACCTTGAAACTGAGCTAATTCGTATAAACATATGATTGGAAACCGGATATAAGTATACATATATTATTTTTCATATAGTTTTATTTGTCGTGTCGATGGCATATCAAAGCTTACTTTAAATAATACTTTGAGCAGGTTAAATGTCAAGTTTACAGCCTTTAGCAGATTGAATGTCAAGTTTAATACCTTTTTTCCAGCCATCATATAAATGTTCAAATATGACACTGAATGATATAACCTTTAACCTGCTACTGCTCTGTCTTTGAACCGGGCCTAGCTCAGGGTTAAACAATCTGCCAAAGATATTTTCTCCGCCCCTCCCCTTATTTTCGAAGAGCTGCAGCGCAAAGAAAAGGTTCTACGCACACCTGTGACTAAAGGAAGACTGTAATCAGCCTAGGCAAAATCGATCCCGGCTGGAACCTTCATATTTGCAGGGCTCATTCTCGATGTATGTGAACAGTACAAAAGACTCTGACCAGCCTGCACGGGACACTAGGCTGGCCTATGTCTTTGTTGTTTGCAGGTGCAGTAAAACACATATATTACCTAACTGACATTAAGGCTAAGTAAAGCCTAGGAGGAACTATTTCCTTGTGGCCGGATTTACCTTAAAAACAAGAACGACTGGACAATTGCCTGATTATTCACGTTGTTTGAACACCTTGTTGCCAGTGTTCTTGAAATGGCAGAACAATTTGATGCTCAGTCTTTAAATAAAATTGTAATCTTGCCAATACTGCATTTTATTATATACCTATCAATGATACACCCTTTGAACTGTCCGTTTTCTGGCCATCTGATACAGAGAGCCTTATCAAACTGACGTTTTCTGAATTCGTATCACTATCCCTTAAAACGAGGCTATTTCTGAGTTCCAGCTTCAAGCGCGTCATTTTTTAACGTGAATCGTACTGTATAATTGCAATTGCAAAAGGCATTGTTAAGTTTTGTATATACGGGCAAAGTTTCTTGGCAAAGAGGGTTTGGTAAATTAAAATATGCTCATTTGAATGAAACTAAAAGTCGCAGACCGGGAATTAATTATCGTTCGTAGACGCAGAGAGCTACATCTTCAGCGTATACTTGTTCCGGCGAACAAAATGTTGCATTTTACAACAAACGTCTACGCCGCACATACATCCGAGGTCTGATTCACGGAATTTGCTGAGAAGTTCCGATTGGTCCACAGCAAACAGCTATGGTCATGTCGGGACTGTCAGTTAAATATAACCACATTATTCTTTAGGCAGGCTTAGACCTCCTAAGCGGTTAATCAGTACTAAGTGCGCATATTTTCGCCAGGAACAGACAACTGCCTATTTAAATCAGCGGACGGGGAAGAATCAGTCTCCACGAAAGTAAGTGGCCGGACCGGGTATCGAACACGGGACCTCTGGCTCTTGAGTCAAACGCGGTATCGACTGCGCGACGCGGCCCGGCTAGATTCTCGTTATCTGAAAGTACAAGTCACCAGACAATTTACTTTGAAATATCACTAGTTTGAAATAAGAGGAGATGAAATATAAAGTATGGAAAATGTTTCAAAATGTCTATAAATTTTCTTTGATAGAAAAGCTCAGACATATCAGTGTTTGAGATAACGAGAGCTTACATACTGTTTTCTTCGGGATTTTGTCCAGTTTCTGGTTTGGTCAGCGAACCACTGATTTTCAGTGAGATAAAAATTGAAACCGTTCAGTTTATGCAGGTGGTATGCCTGACCAGGGCCTGCCTTATAATGACCCTGATGAGACATACCGAATGCACATACTGCGCTGTCACTAATCTGTCTCATTCTACTTTTTCTTGCTTTCAGTATCTGGAAATGCGATTTAGCAGAGGTGTTCGACTCATGGGGACTTGTATATTTTCTCTTCAGATGGTGAGTATCCGCAGTTACATGAAGACACTCCAGGGGCTGTATTTATAAAACGACTTAAGTGGTTGCTATGCTGTTGCTAAGGCTGAATTACTATGAAGGAGATTCCCTACAACTACGAAAACAGTCTTTTACAACTGAAATTTGCTCTGGAGGAACAGTCTTTTTTAGACTGTTCCTCCAGAGCAAATTTCGTAGTTGTAGGGATTCTCCCTTATAGAAACTTAGCCTTAGCAACACCATAGCAACAACTTAAGTCGTTTTATAAATACGGCCCCAGACTTTTTGTTGCTGTTGTTTTGTCTAGTTCTCATAACGCTGTTGCCCTGGAGGTCAGCGGAACGAATCCATAAACTGATTCCTCCTGGCACCAAGTCTGTCTTTCCATCTCCTCTCCAGTTGGAAGAGGAGAATCATTTTTATACTTGCCTGGCTGTTTCTGAATAAAGGGACAATCAGATCGGTGGAACAGTCTGACTTGTGTCTACATTAGTGGCTTAGTCTTGACGCAATATTTGACGTGCATACTGAAGACTAGTTAACCAATTAATGCCTAGCGTCCGATAAAAGGAACCTTTGCAGACTATGTATACCCAGATCGGTCGCTGCGGAAAGCGAAAGTACCGTATAACACCACTTCATTTATTCATAGATCATGCTTCTATACTGTTCACAAAAAGTAGGGATATTAAGCTACTAAAGATTATATAAATTAGAAAAATACCAAATCCATCTGAAACGGCAAGTATACATTAGACAAATATTCGACAATACATTTTGCATTACAATTTGGATGGTATATCCTGTCACGTGATCTGCGTGTTATTCGTTTTAGACAAGGGGTCGACACTCAAATTTCACACGAATCTGGTGTGGAAACAGACTCTTTTCAAATTACAAAATTTACACAGAAACACTCGTCATGCTTCATTTAACAAACTGTAAGTTGGTTTTACACACTGTTTCATCAAAATAAAGAGTGCAAGCCATAAGCGTCTAAAATTTTCGGTAGCTCGATGCACCTGTACGAATTTTGTTTTCTGGTTTTCTTCCCAAAATGACAGTTTTGAAGAGCAACAAAATATTTTAGCATACAAGACTCAAAAGTTCATAACAAGGTTAGCTTGGTTGAAGAATCTGAATAAATTTTTGTTCGAATTTACCACATTTTAGCCCTAACCCCCTGTCTGAAACAAATTGTATGCAAATCACGTGACAGGATATATCGTCCAAACTTTAATGAAAAGTGTCTAAACAGATATTTATCTTATCAATACTTAAGCATTTCACATGGATATCACATTTATTGTAGATGCTACAATTTTTCATACCTGAATATCCGCTACTTTTTGTGAATAATATACTGAAAGGATTTAAAAACTTCCACTTTTTATTGCTGGCTGCTGATCTGTTAACTCATGACGGTGTTGAATATTTAACGCCAAAATGCTTGAAGCTTATCAGCTTTAAAGATTACGCAGTTTATTCGTATCATTTGATTAAATGACGTCAGTAAAAGAGCGTTGCGTCACTGAAATGCATAAGGCGATACCGGCGTTATCTTATGCAATACTCTTTTCGACTATTTCTTATTGTCTTAATATTGTGAGGTCATCCACGTTGATTTGCAAGTATCATTGCGGATGAACCTGGCGCCCAAAGCCTATTACGGAGACGGCGTCGACGTTGGTTAACGTCATGATCTCTGGTTTTTAATCTCGGTTAGGTGCTTTTCTGACGGTCTTTTGAGTTTCCTGTAAACAGTGCACGTCGTCTGAGATTTTAAATTGCCATAATTAACACATAAAAGTGTCATGCGACGTCAGTTTTTGAAATTTCAGCATTTATCTGGCTCAAAACTCTGCGCCTGTTTGCGATATTTAGGCGCGGTAGGCTAAATAAAGCCACAGACCGAGTTCAAACTTTTAAAATTCAATTTGATATTGTAAGAGGAATGTTTCATCAGAAAACTGTATACATGAAGCTATTCATCCTTATGCAAACGGTACTAAGAACACGAGGAGCACGTGCTTTTTTCCTGACCGATTCGGTTGAACGATTTCAGATTAGATATATTGATATACTCAGGTATAAGAGAACATATATTTTGTAAAATTTTGGTGGACGTAGCTGCATACATTTTTGAGATATTCAAAATTAATGGGTGGAAGTTTTTAAATCCTTTCAGTATATATATTATTATATATCATATATGTCGCGAACACAAATATTAATATGTCTGGAGATTGGTATAAGTCATACTTTACTAGATACGGCAATTAACTTTTTGGCTAGACCCCCCCCTCCCCCCCCCCCCCACAAAAAAAAAAAAAAATAAATAAATACAAAATGAGGCATCTTCTTGAAACCCAAAAGCCATGCCATGAGAAAACCTGTCATAAATTAACTCAGACTAGCCTGGGCAGATGTGCAATCTGATCAGAGCATGTGCAGTTCGTCTGATCAGTTACCGAAACTTTTATATGTAAGAAAGCAAAATGCGCATACCCTGGCCAGACACGTATCGTGAGATTTGGTGGGGATGAAATGGGGTCTGCATTCCCTTATTAAAACACTCCTTCCGAGTTTTAGAAATTTCTTCACCTTGGTGAGGCTCATACCCATTCAGTGTAGCGCAAACATACAAAGGTAGACAGCAAAATATACAGTGCAATACAAATTCTTTATTGACATTAAACAAATTAAAGTTCCTGGACTAGCGATAACAATTATGTCCACAAAATAATTTCGTCTTTTTCTGAGCAGTATTGAATTCTCTTATTTTTCTGAATTTGTTGCTACTGAGAAACTCGTCAGATGTTGAAGAAAATAGTCGTTTTCTCTTTTGGTTTATTTTCTTTCGTTGGAATTCCAGTTCTAAAAATAACTGTGTTTATTATGCCTATAAGTGGGCGATTTCTGATGCCATTCTCTAAAAGGGTAATTTTTCCTTGTCGTGAGCTCTCCTAGAGGTCCTGGCATGGCGGATGGGTTAAAACTATCCCAAAATGCAATGCAGCATGACGTCAGCCACGTTATCTATTTTTGGCGCGAACTAAAAATAGCGCTAACTGGTGTGCGAAGCAGAGTTAGGAAATCCCTTGCAAAACAACTTTACTAATATTTTTTTGATTTACACTTTTTAGTGTCACTTATTCATACCCTTTTATAAGTGCTTTCCAACAACTTGGATGAAGGATCATCAAAATTATGATGCATTCCAAAGTACAGGAACCTACCTTTAACAATGCTTTTCGGAAAAAATCACAACAATGGCCAAGTATCTACTACTCCAGGAGTCACCATGCTGTGAAAGTTTTGGCTCTCTCGTCAGACGTGGCTACTCTTAAAAGAAATTATTTGCTCTCTTGAGAGCATTTTTTCCTATAAGAGCAGCTGCTATTTCTTTTTTTCTCTCTCTTTGCAGAAGGGGGAGTAAGGAAATTTATCCATACACTTTAGAGATAAATCAAATGTACACTGTAATATTGTCAGCACCGTGCCATAAGATAACCAGCATTTACGGCAGTAAAGGCACGAATCAGCCTGTACGTACGTGTCTACTGATTCTCTATATCGACTGCTTAGGAGCTATTTATTATTTCTGCAAACGGGTAGGACTGGTGAACACCGGCCCGCAGGCTGCCAATCATTGCATTTTTTCTGGTATTCGGTTCAGTCAAAATTTGATACTTAAACTGAAACTTGGCCTAGAGAAGAAAAAGTAGAAACTTTTTAAGGGTACAAAGAAAAATAACCACATCACATAACTTCTCTCATTTTGTTACAAATCACCCCAGCAGACACACAACGTTGAATCAAGTTTGAATCAACGTTGATTCAACGTTGTTTGCCCAGTGGATATATCTCTGATTTGAAACATGTACATGTTTCCAGGAAATATGTGTACTCGACTTAAACATTTTGATTTTTCAGATGATCTACATGTCTATTGTACTGTATGGTCCTTCTCTGGCACTGAATGCAGGTAACTTCCTAATCTGTTATTAGTTTTATTCTCAAAAGCTCCAAGTCTTCCATGCATCTAAGATAGTCAATGCCCTTTAATGTGTTAGCGCACACCTTCTTGCGCGCTGTGTGAATACTTTTGCTAACAATCGTAATAATAATTAACCCACTAAACCCAGCTATTCTGACAATGTCATTTTTGGTGGATGAATTCATAATATGACCGACGGTGTAAATATGAAATGAATCAAGGTCAACGGAAGGCCTTGTATGTTTATTTATCGTCGCCAGCGGTTGCCCATACGGACAACGCCCAACAGCGGATAGTAAGCATTAGTGCACTGTACGCGGGTAGAGTCAAACGGTGCAAAGGAACAATATGTCAGTCTTGTCAATGAGCTTAAAATTGTTCACACCCGCTAGTACCGATTTGAGCAGGTGCTTAATTCCTTCAAAGGGCATGGACCCAGCGTATTGTCAATGGACGTAAAGCTGCTAATATTACACCAGTCAGGCACAGTGTGAATCGAATCTGGGTGAACTATGTCTCCGCTGATCGCCACAAAGATGTATGAATCTTTATTCTAAACCCAATATTCTGTTGTTGTGTTGTTGTTTAACGTCCACGGTAAACAGCTATGGTCATGTCGGGATGGTCAGTTAACGTAACTACACTATTCCTGGGCAGGCTTAGACCTCTTAAGTGGTTAACCAGTACTAAGAGCACTTACTGTCACCAGCAACTGACACGTGCCCTTCTTGAATCAGCGGAAGGAGAAATGAAAGTAAGTGGCCGGACCGAGTATCGAACCCAGGACCTCTGGCTTATAAGTCAGACACCCTACCGACTGCTCTACGCGGCCCGGCTAAACCCAATATTCTGCTTACTACTGTAGTCTGGAGAGATTTTCGTAGATGTTTAGTTGCGTAAAGTCCCTTTTCTCGAGATGCGATGCACCATGTATTTTGTCAAACGGTTAATGTCCTTGTCTTCTTATGGGACTGCATAAAATTAATTTGCTACAGTGGATGGTTGCTTTAATTAATTGCTCATTTGTGTTGCGGTCGGAATAAATTGTCTTAATAACTTATGATAATAAAATGGAACAGCACTGACAGTACAGTATATAAAGGTTATTATGCAACGCGATGTGCGAAACGGATACCTAGAACTTGTTACCCGTACGCCTCGGACAACACTTAAAGCAGCCCGCGAATTACTGCCTTTATTTTTCTCCGGGAGATGTGTGCTAAGAACAAAGGCTGTGATTTTAGACTCCACGAGCATGCAAGCTTGCCTGAGTCTTTGCTATTTGTCTAAGCATCATAGTCTGTGTTTACAAACATACTTTATGTGTCGCAGCTCTTTGATATGTTTGTAAACACAAACTTGGCCCATTTCCGATGTTTTTTGTCCGATTTTGCATTCCTGTGATGAGGTTATGGTCCTTGTTTGTACTATATGTACTTTTGGTTAGGCTATATTGGAATTAACAGAAACCGGGTTTAACCAAGCCCTGCTCGTTCCCACACCACCAGCCCAAAGATGATTGGTTTAGCTACAGAAGTTTTGTTTTTATATTTCAGTGACTGGGATTTCCCTGTGGGGTGCGGTGGTGTCTGTGGGGAGCCTCTGTACCATATACACAGCGGTGGTAGGTCAGATGTCAACGAATCTTACATTGTTTTGACCACATTCTATCTGAACAAGAAACACTTCATGTCTCCTTTTCTCTGTCTCAAGGGCATAAAAAAAGGTCTAAATATTTTCCGATGAGGAAAGAACTAAGCAATGTATAATTCCACTCTTTCTATATATATTTCCTCCAAAGGCTTTTTTTCAGTAAACGGAACTTCGCAGAGAATTGCATGCGCCAGACAAACTGGATTTCTAGCGGTCAAAATGTATAGATTGCACAACCCGCAGGTTTGCACTATAATCACTTTGTGAGTCCGTCCGTCCGTCCGTCCGTTATAACGCTTATAACTCTTGAACCGCATGGG
Organism: Ctena decussata; assembly: GCA_963989385.1. Taxonomy (NCBI): domain Eukaryota; kingdom Metazoa; phylum Mollusca; class Bivalvia; order Lucinida; family Lucinidae; genus Ctena; species Ctena decussata. Next base: position 106,836,028 of record OZ022500.1, on the reverse strand, counting down.
ATATTTTGACATAATTTTGCATACTTATACATGTCAACATTATCTAACGACTCGCATGCATAACAACCTTTTTTGATGGACGAGGCTTTGCTGAGCACAAGTTGAAAATTTACGGTCAAGTAGTGAAAATGCCCATAACTCTTGAACCCCGTGGTATATATGGTTCAAATTTTGTATACTTATGTATTTTAACATTGTCCAGCCACCGGCATGCAAAACGGTGACGAGGCTTCACCGAGCATCATTTTGGCCGGTTGAGCTATTTTGTCCGTCCGTCCGTTATCAGTTAGCGAAAACGCTTATAACTCTTGAACCGCATGTGATATTTTAACAAAATTTTGCACACTTATACATGCCAACATTGTTTAACGACTCGCATGCATAACAACCTTATTTGATGGACGAAGCTTTGCTGAGCGCAAGTTGAAACTTTACGGCCAACTACTGAAAATGCTCATAACTCTTGAACACTGTGGTAAATATGGTTCAAATTTTGTATGCTTATGTATTTTTACATAGTCCAGCCACTGACATGCAAAACAGTGACGATTCTTCACCGAGCATCAATTTGGCCGGTCGAGCTGTTTTATTGAAAATGCTCATAACTCTTGGACCGCTTGGTATATTTGCTTCAAACTTTGTATACTTATGTACTTTAACATTGCCCAGCCACTGGTATGCAAAACTTCTTATTGCTCAACCCGCAGGCACCAGAAACTGATTATTCTACATTCATCACGGGCTGTGCACATTACCATCAGTTGATTATATAGTAAATCATTACTTTTGTACTACATTATACATCTGCCTACATATTTATCTTTATTTCTCAAAATTTCCATTTTCCGTGTTCATTCTGAAAAAAAAATAAAATAAATAAACAACAACAACAACAATAACAAAAAAAATCCAATACGATTTCATTCAAACAGGAAAGAAAATAGTGCGGTCATTTTTATAGCCTCCTTATTTTTTATGCTGGCCGCATATGTATATCCAGTTGTGCCCCATTTTACTTATTCATACGTTCTATTGCTCCAAGTGGCGTAGAAAGTAGGTATTCATCATTGCCAACTGGCAATGCACTAATACGTTGTTCTAATTCTCATAATGATGTTCTCACACCTGGTTAGCTATGTTTTCAACGGTGCCAGGAAACGAAAACTCTTACGAAACGAAAAAGAGTCCTAGTTACGAAACGACTTGGTCATCGGGTCGTTTGGTAACTAGGAATCTTTTTCGTTTCGTAACAGCTTTTTCGTTTCTTGACAGCCCTTGTATATGAAACCAAGAGTGGTTCTCCGATAGGCTCGGCGGAACGTATCTATAGTTGCACCTCCTGGCACCGAGCCCTTGTTGTGTTCGTGCACTCAACACCATCATGGCTGAAATATATACCTGGACCTCATGTTACAAGTCAGAATATTATGTTTATATTGACGGACATATAATACCATTGCTAATTTAAATGGTGTTAAAATCTATAAAATGTGTCAAGCACCTATCCTTGCAAAATGATATGAATTACTGCACTGGAGAAGCACGTCAACTCGGCCACTTCCTCATACGTGGTATCAAGTGATTCTAAACGAATTTTACTGAAATGGGATTAAGTAATCAAAACCAATTTATCACATAGCCTTTTCATTACTATCCCATTGGACAAAAAAGTTTGAATCAACAATGAATTAGTGTTGATTCAACGTCATGACGTTGAATCAACTTTAACTCAATGTTGATTCAACGCTGTGTGCTTGCTGGATATGGTTAGGGTACTCTTGCTGCAGACAAGTGCTATACGAGTGCAACTCACAGATTGAGAGGGGTCCAAATCACGAGCTGCCGCTGCTGTCCCCAACAGCAGCTGCTGATCTCCCAACAGCAGCTGCTACTGCGACAATAGCTGCTGCTGAGGATTTCTCTGTAAATTATAGTTTTTGACTAAAATTCATGCAGGAAAGTATGTGTGAAGCCGTCATACTCTAATATATTGCAAATTCTACCTAATGAACGATTGCTACATGCCTGGATTTGAAACAAAAACAAAAATGCCAATCTATTGATATTTGAGAGTGCAACTGCATGTATAGAAAGTGTGAGACATTAGCAGTTCTCGTTCATTTTACAAGTATTTGCTTTTTAAAAAAAATGCCAACGCTCATTGGGCATACCGTTTAAAAGACAAAATGTGTAGGGAAAGAGTTTTTTTTGTGTTTTTAATCAGCTAAGTGCTTTGGTGGAGCATTAATGCTAAACAATATCTTGCAATGATTTATGGTATTTATACACAAGAAAATACTGAAAAAATACGGAGAGTCAAACGTCATGTAACATTTTCAGTAGTGTTGTCATTGGGTTTTTGCAAATTTCAAACTGTAAATTCTTCAGTGAAAAGGGTTTATCCTACCATCGGTTGTCTCATCACAGCAGGCACACAGAGTTGAATCAACACTGACTCAACATTGATTCCACGTCGTGACATTGAATCAAGGTTGTGTCAATGTTGATTTAACGCGAGGTGCCCAGCTAACGCTTTTCTGTCCAGTCGGAACGTATAGGGAAGCTAAATGCAGCGAGTTGGATTCACGGCATATATTTCATTTATTTTTTTTTCTTTCTTTTTGCGATAAATACACGTAACACAGACCAAGGATTGATTCGGAGACAAGTCTTAGAATGTTCGAATGGGTCATCTGCTTAAGAAATGACATTTTCAGGTTATATTTTTTATTCTTTTCCCACTTTTTTCTCAGAAAAGACCTGTGATTTTACGATCTGTTCAACAGGTTTCAGTCATACATGTACATGTATCCGATCGATGGGAGGGTGATAATGATAGGTTGTGGGCTATGGAACCCCGTTTACGATTAAAAAAGACTTTTTTTTGCGAGAACTTAGACGTTGAAACTATGTCGCCTGATCATGTCCAACTGGCCAGAGCTCACAGTTGTAAGAGTTTGATTTTGAGAGAGTCTTTATTTAAAGATTGACAATTATAAGCAATTCCAGCGATGCACCATGTCAACTAGACTATGAAGCTTGCTTAAGGGTTCTTGAGGTATATGATAATATATTCCGCAACACCTTTTGTCCATCCGCCAGTCTATGCGTCCGTCTGTCACCAGCGGAATTTCCTATATCTTACGTAGGTAATATAAAATAGATATCACCGAAATTCTATGGGGTGCCGGTTAACTATTCATTATCGTTTTATGATATCGATAAGTGAAAAAGTGCTATCCACTATACAAATAAGCGACATCCTTAATTATTCATGAATATCCGTGATTCGACTTATAGATGTACAGTATTTGAAGTATGAATATCAACTAGTCTAACTACTTTATGGATATCACCGATTCGATTCATGAATATCCATAAATCGATTTATAGATATCAACAAATTTGCCCATTTATGGATATCACCAAGTAAGATTATTGATGTCAATAAATCGAAATTGTGATGTTTATAATTCGAATTAGTGCTATCCATTTCTCATTTAGATTATTGGATATCCACACTTTGGAGTACTGATATCCATAATTTGTGGACTGCCTGCTGTTGAAGTTAGGTAGTGATAGTGGTATCTGCTGCTACTACTGTAATGATATCTGTATTTGCCATCTATTGGTGGACTGCTTGCTGTTAAAGATAGGTAATGCGAGTGACAGCTGTTGATACTGCTGGAGTGATATCTGTATCTGCCATCTGTTGGTGGACGACCTGCTGTTAGAGATAGGTAGAGAAAGTGACATCTGTTAATACTGCTGTAATGATATCTGTATCTGCCATCTGTTGGTGGACGGCCTGCTGTTAAAATATAGGTAATTAGAGTGACTTTAGTTTTATTGCTGAAATGATATCTGTATCTGGTGATGGTAATGATAACAGGGGCTGCTACTGGAACAAAACTTACCGTTGATAGTGCTACTGACCACCATCAGCAGCTGCCAAAGAACCATCAGCAGCTGTTGCTTTCATCAAATGATGCAGCAAAAACTATTCTTACTACTTATAGTAGCCGATGATGCCCCTCTGTTCTTCCATATCGTCAGATGATGCGGTAACTTATGATAACAGCAGGAGCTGCTAATGCCACCACCATCAGCAGCTGCCAAACCACCATCAGCAGCTGATGCTTTTATCAGACGCAGCTGCAGCAGCAGCTGTCATACCGCCATCAGCAGCTGATGCTTTCCTCAAAAGCAGCATCAAAAGATTTTCCTACTACTAATGGCAGCAGCTTATGTCCTTTTTGTTCTCCGATATCGGCAGATGATGGTGTCATTAACAGTAAGAGCAAAGCTGCTTATGTCACCACCGTCAGCAGCTGCAAAACCACCATCAGCAGCTGCAAAACAACCATCAGCAGCTGTTGCTTTTATCAGACACAGCTGCAGCAGCAGCTGCCATACCGCCATCAGCAGCTGATGCTTTCCTCCAAAGCAGCATCAAAAGTTTTTCCTACTAATGATGGCAGCAGCTTATGTCCTTTTTGTTCTCCGATATCAGCAGATGATGGTGTCATTAAAAGTAACAGCAGCAGCTGCCAAAGAGCCACCTCCATCAGCTCCTGCCAAACTACCATCAGCAGCTGCTTAACCAACATCAGCAGCTGATGCTTTTATCAGACGCAGCTGCAGCAGCAGCTGCCATACCGCCATCAGCAGCTGATGCTGATTAACAGTAACATCAGAAGCTGCTTATTGTACCACTGATAATAACAGCAGCACCTGCTTATGCCACCAGCATCAGCAGCTGCCAAACTACCATCTGCAGCTGCTCAACCACCATCAGCAGCTGATGCATTTTTCAAAAGCAGCTGCAGCAGCAGCTGCCATACCGCCATCAGCAGGTGATGCTTTCCTCAAAGCAGCATCAAAAGTTTTTCTTACTACTGATGGCAGCAGCTTATGTCCCTTTTGTTCTCAGATATCGGCAGATGATGGTGACATTTACAGTAACATCAGCAGCTGCTTACGTTACCACTATCAGCAGCTGCCAAAGAACCATAAGCAGCTGTTGCTTTCATCAAACGATGCAGCAAAAACTATTTTTACTACTTATAGTAGCCGATGATGCCCCTTTGTTCTTCCATATCGGCAGATGTTGTAGTCACTGATGATAACAGCAGCAGTTGCTTATGCCACCACCATCAGCAGCTGCCAAACCACCATACAGCAGCTGCTAAACCACCATCAGCAGCTGATGCTTTTATCAGATGCGGCTGCAGCAGCAGCTGCCATACCGCCATCAGCAGGTGATGCTTTCCTCAAAGCAGCATCAAAAGTTTTTCCTACTACTGATGGCAGCAGCTTATGCTCCTTTTGTTCTCAGATATCGGCAGATGATGGTGTCATTAACAGTAACATCAGCAGCTGCTTACGTTACCACCATCAGCAGCTGCCAAAAAAAACATTAGCAGCTGTTGTTTTCATCAAAAGGTGCAGCGAAAGAAAGTCTTACTACTTATAGAAGCAGTTGATGCCCCTCTATTCTTCCATATCAGCATTTGATGATGTAGTCGCTGATGATAACAGCAGCAGCAGCTTATGCCACCATCACCAGCTGCCAAACTGCCATCAGCAGCTGATGCTTTCATCGAAATCAGCATCAAAAGTTTTTCCTATTACTGATCGCAGCAGCTAATGTCCCTTTGTTCTCCGATATCGGCAGATGATGGTGTAATTAACAGTAACATCAGCAGCTGCTTATGTTACCGCCATCATCAGCTGCCAAAGAACCATCAGCAGCTGATGCTTTCGTCAAAAGATGCAGCAAAAGGTATTTTTACTTCTAATAGGTAGCAAGTGTCCTTTTGTTCTTTCATATCGGCAAATGATGTGGTCGCAGATATTAACATCAGCAGCTGCTTATCACATCACCACCACATCACCACCAACAGCTGCCAAACCACCAACAGTAGCTGCTGATGTTTTCATATAAAAAGCAGCAAAAGCTATTCTTTCTCATGATTGCAGCAGCTGATATCCCATTGTTCTCCAATATCGCCAAATGATGTTGTCATTAATACGAAAATGAGCACCTGCTTACGACACAACCATCAGCAACTGCTAAACCACCATCAGCAGCTGATGCTTTTATCAAACGCATCTGCAGAAGCTATTCTTACTACTAATAGCAGCAGCTGAGTGTCAGCTGTTGCTGCTGTTGGATTAAATATCTGTATCTACCATCTGTTGGTGGACTGCCTGCTGTTGAAGATAGGTAGTGAGAGTGTCAGCTGTTGCTGCTGCTTGATTGAATATCTGTATCAGCAAGCAGCTTGTGGATTGCCTGCTGTTGAAGATAGGTGGTGACAGTGACAGCTGTTGCCGCTGCTGCATTAAATATCTGTATCTGCCATCTGTTTGTGGACTGCCTGCTGTTGAAGTAGGGTAGTGAGGGTGACAGCTGTTGCTGCTGCTGGATTGAATATCTGTATCTGCAAGCAGTTGGTGGACTGCCTGCTATTGAAGATAGATAGTGAGAGTGACAGCTGTTGCTGCTGCTGGATTAAATATTTGTTCATGCAATCTGTTGGTGGACTGCCTGCTGTTGAAGATAGATAGTGAGAGTGACAGCTGTTGCTGCTGCTGGATTAAATTTCTATATCTGTCATCTGCTTGCTGTTGACGATATGTAGCGAGGGTGACAGCTGTTGCTGCTGCTGTACTAGATATCTGTATCTGCATTCTGTTTATGGACTGCCTGCTGTTGAAGACAGGTGGTCAGAGTTACAGCTGTTGCTCCTGCTGTATTAAATATCTGTATCTGCCATCTGTTGGTGGACTGCCTGCTGTTCAAGAAAGGTAGTGAGAGCGACAGCTGTTGCTGCTGCTGGATTAAATATCTGTATCTACCATCTGTAGGTGGACTGCCTGCTGTTGAAGATAGGTAGTGAGATTGACAGCTGTTGCTGCTGCTGGATTAAATATCTGTATCTACCATCTGTAGGTGGACTGCCTGCTGTTGAAGTTAGGTAGTGATAGTGGTATGTGCTGCTACTACTGTAATGATATCTGTATTTGCCATCTATTGGTGGACTGCTTGCTGTTAAAGATAGGTAATGCGAGTGACAGCTGTTGATACTGCTGGAGTGATATCTGTATCTGCCATCTGTTTGTGCACTGCCCGTTTTGAAGATAGGTATTGAGTTACAGCTGTTGCTGCTGCTGGACAAATTATCTGTATCTGCCATCTGTTTGTGGACTACCTGCTTTTGAAGAAGGGTAGTGAGAGTGACAGCTGTTGCTGCTGCTGGATTAAATATCTGTATCTGCCATCTGTTGATGAACTGCCTGCTGTTGAAGATAGGTAGTGAGAATGGCAGGTGTTGCTTCTGCTGGATTAAATATCTGTATATGTCATCTGTTTGTGGACTGCCTGCTGTTGAAGGAAAGTAGTGAGAGTGACTGACAGTAGCTGATATCGCTCTGTTCTCCGATATCGGCAGATGGTAGGGTCACTGTCACTAATAATAACATCAACAGCTCATTCTGACTCCACCATTTGCAACTGACATCACCATCAGCAGCTGATGCGTTCATCAACAGCAGTAGTTATTCTAAATACTTATGGCAGCAGCTAATGTCCCGCTGTTCTCCAATATCAAAAGATGGTGGTGTCACTATCACTAATAAACAACATCAGGAGCTGCTTATGACACCACCATCAGCAACTGACTACATTATCAGCAGCTGAAGATTTCATCAACAACAGCAGCAAAAGTTATCCTGAATACATTATGGCAGCAGCTGATGTCCTTATGTTCTCCGATATCGGCAGATGGTGGTGTAACTATTAAAAAAACACTAGCAGCTTCTTATGACACCAGCATCAGGAATTGACTTCTCCATCAGCAGCTACAGCAGCAGCAAAAGTTATTCTCAGTACTAATGGCAGCACCTGATGTCCCTCTGATCTTCAATATCGACAGATGATGTGGTCTCTGGTACAAACATCAGCATCTGCTTATGAAAACTGGCGGAGCAGCAGATGTTACTCCTGTCAAACCACCAACATTAGTGTCTGCAAATACTACACACGGCAAAAACAGTAATATAAGCCTAAATCCTTACTATAAACAGTGGCTGACACTTTTAATAACACCATTATCACAGGCAGCATATATCAATCTTAAAAAAAGAAAAGAATATTGAAAACATCAGCATCAGTTGTCACTTTCATACCATGAACAGAAGCAGCAGTGTAACAGCAACAAAGTAGAAAAAGTTGCAACACTCTCTATCAACAACTAGAAACAACAAATATTAGGCCCCAGCACAAAATATCAAAAGATGTCAGTCTTGCAATAAAAAGAGTGCCAGAAAGTGTCTCTCTCACCACCAAATGTTGCATCACAAATTCTTTTCACACCCGTAGCATTTATATATATGAAGAAGAATGTTTATTCAAGTGCTATATAGGTTATGTAGCCCTTGAGCATATACATGTACATACATGCAATACAAATATAAACGGTGTGACAGGTAGTACAATAAGTGCATAATATCACCTTAATAAATACAGAATAATATGTGAGTCAAGAATCATTAATACTTACAGCTATTAATTTCTTTCCTCTGAGCTATATCCTAACCTATCCCACTTAGACCTTATCTTTGCTTGGTGAAAACTGTGTGACTCTTCTTGTAATATCCCTTCGGGCACTATGCCTAACCTGCATTGAACCAACGTCGATTCGACATCATGACGTCGAACCGACGCTGGTCCAAACTTGATCAAACCCCATGTGCCCGACGGGATATTTGTTAGGTAACTTAACTCGTTGCGAGCCCTAAACTACATATAAGGCACATCTGTTATGCAAAGTGAAGAGAACTGTGTGACGCTTCTTCTTGTAATATCCCTTCGGGCACTATCATGACGTCGAATCGACGTTGGCTCAAAACTGATCAAACCCCGTGTGCCCGAAGGGATATTTGAAAGGTAACTTAATTCGTTGCGAGCCCTAAACTACATATAACGCATATCTGTCATGCAAAACACCCAAAGTGGCTATGTGAAAAAGCAAACACCAGTTTGAGTACCTAAACAAACAAAACAGTTTTGTGTCTACACTGAAAACACATCTTTGAAGGAAAAAAGAGAAAATAAACCTTACGTAAATATATGGCAGCAGAGGGACATCAGCTGCTATATATTTTTTTTTCGTTGATGCTGACAATGGCTTTCTGAACAACCCTAACCACTGGGTGGGAACGTACAGTACAAGTGACCGGTTGTCCCGATCTGTATAGTGGACGCATCGTTGTCCGAATATGTCGGGTAAGTTTCAAAATTGTTTATTTTTGTGTTTTAAAATCATTGAGTGTAGGTAGAACAGCTTGCTCGACAAGCCTTAATACAGATCTTTTCGACATGTCACCTTAATTTTCTGTAAATTGTTATGATATGCTTTATTTTCACATTTAATTTGAGAAAATCACTACTCTACTTTCGATTTCGAAATCTGCGCCGGTACCATTTCTTCAAAATTGGCCATCAGTTGTATATGAAACAACCGTGTTTTCTTTAGAAGTATTTTATGGTGTATTTAGGTTCAGGATTAATTAATCTTGTTAGATATCATGCTAGGTAAGGGCAATTATTTTCAAAGAAAACAAAAGAGGGGTCAAACACTATTCTGTATCGTGGGTCGTAAAACCGATTGTCAGTGAGACATCCCATACAGTCAGAAAAATTTGGGGATGCTCAGTTTTGCTTGTCTTGTGGATTCGTCCCGTACTTAAAGGATACTTATCATGGGTAAATCTCTTAATAGATCATTAATCTATCTTAAAAAGGGACTAACTAACATTTTTTTCGAATTAAAACGCTAACTCGGCCGATTTTCTGGTTACACGTGACGTGATCTGATTACAAACACCAGTGATTTGCAGATGAAAATACGAATTTAGAGCAAAGAAAGCAACATCTAGCCATCTCCAAAGATGACCATAATGGAAAACATAAATAGAGAAAACACTCTTACCAAGTGGTTTACATACAAACAATAAAAGAAAACACATTTCACACAAACACACCCTGAAGGTCATAACAACGGACAAAGATTTGCCCACTATACACATCGGACAACGGTGCACATGTACTGTACGCTCCCAACCAGTGCTAACGATCTTGCATATTCAAGGATTCTGTTGTTTTTATTTGTCTGTTTATACCAGTACCATGGTCTTGCATGCTCTTAGTATTAGTCCTCTAACACATACATTGAGATGACACTAGAAGCTCTAAATGCAGGAAAAAATAATTGTAATTAAATAAATAAACTTGGAAAATTAACTTCTGAAAATTAACTTTGACCTTGTCTTTTTTTTTCAAACATCTTGCTGATCTTACCCAACAAGTAGAGCCAAACTAAAAACAGGGGATAAATGAGCAATAAAAAGGCAAATAAGATGAGAGGGAAAAAGAGAAAAGAGTGGCCAAGATCTGTAAGAAAATTTAAAAACGATGAGAAAAAATAAATGTCATGTTGAATAGCTAATTATAGTATCTTCTGCGGGAGTCTCAGCTGAAGTTGCGGACCTGGGGTGTTGTCTCAGAGGCAGCAGCAGTTGTTTCTTTCTGTACAGCTGCAGTTGATAGTTGATGCCAGAGCTACTATTGACCTACCTTAAATTAACTTGCAAGCTGAGCGAAAAAGATTTGCGATATATCGGTATTACGGTATATTGAGACAACTTTATCATGTTTTTTTTTTTAAGATACGTTTTCTGTAATAAGTACTTTAACTCCGAAATTCAACGCTGTTTAAGATGTTAATGGTCATATTTAACTCTGAGTTTATTTCATTTATAATAATTAATAACATTAAATAATACGCGGACTCTCAAACACTGTACACCTATCCTAGTGATAATTCGAATTATGAACATCAATATTTTTATAGATATCCATAATTCGAATTATCGATATCCATAATTCGAACTCAGGATATCCGAAAATCATAATTATTAATAGATATAATTTGTATCATGGATATCACAAATCCGATTTTTGGATATTCATAATTTGATTTATGGATGGTCATAAATCGAATTATGGATATCGGATATCACTTATTACTAATGGATATCAATAAATCAAATAGGTGATACCAATGTCGAATTAGTGATATCCATTAATCATTAAGATTATTAGATATCCATAATTCAAATATTAAGTAAAACCCATAATTCGGGTTACGGATATCAATATTTGGGCCCGTTTATGAATAACACTAATTAGAATTATGGATATCATATATTCTTCGTTACAAATAATAAGTTTAAATAACGACTGCTCTGCGATTATTTATGGATATTTACTATTCAAATTATGGATATCAATTACTCAGCCCGATTTCTTGATATAACTTATTTAAAATATGGATATCCCTACTTCGAATTACATATATGAGCCGCGACATGGGAAAACCAACAATCTGGTTGTGCACCCAGCGCAGACTCAGATCAGCCTGGGCATCCGCCCAGTCTGATCAGAGTCTTGGCTGTCCGCATGGAGGTAGCTAAGACCCTTAGCTACCCTTTGGGCACTCAACGAAGAGTCTGATCAAACTTGGCGAATGCCCAGGCTGATCTGAATCTGCACTGGGTGCACAACCAAATTATTGGTTTTCTCGTGTCGCGGCTCTTATGTATTTCCATAATACTGCCCATAGCTATCAATAACTCTAATTATAGCTATCCATAAATCGAATTAGTGATATCATAATTCGAATTGGTGATATCCATAAAATCGGATATTTGGCATCCATAATTCGAAGTTGTGATATCCATTCTTTGAATAAGTGATATCAATAAATGGGCTGACCAAGACCCGACAAATGTAACAATTTTCTACTTGCTCACTGCGCACTGGGAAAGCAAATACTTTTATTTGACCAGCAAAATTTCTTGCTTCTCCAGAATTATTGTTGTAACACAAATTTCCGATGAAAGAGATTACAGGTGTGATCTACGAGACAGGGCAGAGATATATGATAAACTTTATTTTTCAGCATTTTTTACATGTATCAACCAAATAAAAGAGTGCTGAAAATGTCTCCTTCCCCACCCCAACCTGCATTCGCACTGCTGATTTTTTTTTCATCTCTCGTAACTATGTTCCCGAAGTGGCTCAGCGGTTTCCATCTGTTGGATTTTATTGTATGTGTATTTCAATTCTCGTAACGACATTGGATTTTATGTACTGTTCTGTTTCAGTTCTCCTAACGACGTTCGCCAAGTGCGTACGTAACTATAGTTGCACACCCCTGGCGCCGAGTGTTCGTCCAAGTCCTATGCATATTGTTTTGTTCTCTTCTCTTCTCCTAACGACGTTCCCCATGTGGTCAGCGATACGTAACTATGACTATAGTTGCACACAGCCGTCCAAATTTATATTTTGTAATCGACCCTATTAGCGCACGTGACCCAATAAGCGCAGATCCTGGGAAGTTCTGAGGCATATGATTTTTAGCGCACATATTTTTACTGGTTTATCCCTTTGATTGCTTGTTACAGGTGCTGAAAACACTATAAAATCTTACAGTTTTCACTTACAAAGATTCTCCACAATTCAAAGAATTATTATATATACAAATAAACTGAATCATTAGAGAAAAGCTGACTATATGCAGCTTTTCTCTAATGATTCAGTTTATTTGTATATATAATAATTCTTTGAATTGTGCGTTTATTAGGAAGAATGTCTGCTGAACGTATTTAATGTTTAGCGCACAGTAAACGGGTCGAATACGGTACACCGTTATGTTTTTGTTCATAATTTAGAAGCTTATTATATTTTGTTGGTATGTAAGGGAAGCAAACTATTCCAATTCAGTCTCTTATATGTACCATGTTTTAATCTTTGCCAAGGAAATAGATTATTTATTATTTTCTTTTTTTTTGTAGATCTATTTATTTTTTTTTATTTATTTTTGTAGCTATTCCATTCTAGTATATATTATTCTCGCAAAGGAAATAAGTTAACATGTCTGTAAACTATATATAGGCACAAGGGAGAAGCCTGCGAAAGATAAATCCTATTATTGTATAACTGCAACTACAGTTATTCATTTTAAACACAGACGTTATTATTATTATTATTATTATCATCATTTGTCATTATTATTTTGGGCTTTACAGCCCTTACAAGAACACTTACCTATATCGAGCCGATCGTCCTAGAAAGTGGGCTAAAACCAAACTTACTGGGGTAAAACGTCAATAGCTGCTGCGAGGCTATCAGCAGCTGCTGCGAGGCTATCAGCAGCTGCTGCTGAGGCTAGCAGCGGCAGCTCGTGATTTGGATGTTATTGCACAGATTCATTCTGAAAAGACAGATTCTTTGGAAGAGCACACTAAAAAACGAAAATAGCAGACTCGGTTTGATTTCACTATTCATGGGCAGGTAAGTAATGTGCAACACTGTCCAGAAGTCCTAGCATCGCATTCATTGGAACCCTATTTTTGCTTAACCCTTCAAGTTTCCTGTCAATGAGCCCAACAAGTCAAAAGGACACGTATATAAAGAACACACACTTGCACGATTCTTATTCTGATGGCATTTTGTTGAGAACAAAGTATAATCGTTACATGATGCTGATAGAGCTGACTCGCAAGAGAATATAGCAGAACATAAATGTCTTTTAATAAACACTAACTAACACCATAGTGCACAATTAAAAATCTTCCGACAATATGAATGGTACCTGGTGTTTAATAAATTATTTCCGTCTCGAAACAGGACGCGTGGCAAAAATTTTGAGAAGAAGGCATAAATTATAATGTTATTCCTCTTGGAAGAATTTTATGTTGTTTTTTTTTCCGTTCGTTCAAATATAAATATGTATGTATATTGTTCTGATTCTCGTAACGATGTTCTCCAGTGGGCCTACTGGAGAACATCGTTACGAGAATTAGAACACCATACACACACACATATCGAGCCTACTGGAGAACATCGTTACGAGAATTAGAACACCATACACACACACATATCGAGCCTACTGGAGAACATCGTTACGAGAATTAGAACACCATACATACACACATATCGAGCCTACTGGAGAACATCGTTACGAGAATTAGAACACCATACATACTCACATATCGAGCCTACTGGAGAACATCGTTACGAGAATTAGAACACCATACATACACACATATCGAGCCTACTGGAGAACATCGTTACGAGAATTAGAACACCATGTACATACACACATATCGAGCCTACTGGAGAACATCGTTACGAGAATTAGAACACCATACATAAATACATACATAATAATCTATATACAATCTCGTACAACCGAAAGCTTACATATAGCTTGATTAACCTTTTTCTGGAAATCTTTTGTGGAACTAATTTAATTAGATACAGGTTCAAATGTCTGCGACTTGTAGAAACTAACTAACATTACTTCTTCCTTTATGCTTATCCAGGGTGGGATGAAGGCGGTGTTATGGACAGACACCTTCCAGTCTGTTATGATGATAGTTGGTCTGATGGCTACACTCATACAAGGCTGTATAGAGATGGGTGGTTTCTCGAGGGCATGGGATATTGCCTACCAGAATCAACGAGTTTATTTTGACGAGTATGTTTGTTTATTATTCATTTTATTTTTATACAACTATTAATAACACATCGAATCAAATTAGTCGGGGTAGATGATCACGTGTTTTCTTTCGTCATATTGAACGAGAAACTTCCGAGAAAGCCTAAGTTTTATTTTGATGATTTCATTGTTTCTGTATGCATTTGTTCAAAATAAGCGCAATGGGTGTGTAGTCATGACATGAGTACTTTCGGACGATATTCGCTATTTTATCGAGGGCTTTATAGCTTTTTTTTATTGAATCGTGCCCCAATGTGCGAAAGACGCCGTTGTCGAGTGTTTAGAGACGTTCTGTTATGGTGCAGAAAGTCGCCGTAAAGTCGTGACTTTGAACCCGGGCTTGGCCATCGGTCGATTGGAAAACTCTCTTTGTCAAGCCAGCAGTAAACCTGAATACCTGTTTCGAATCAGGGAAGGATAAGGCAGCGAAAGGATATGGATGGTCTCCGCCTTCCATACGGCTGTGACCAATATACAGCCCACTGTCCCTACGACTACAAGGGATTTTTCAGCGTCCATCGTGTGATGAAACCAGTGGGGGAGCTAAAGTTCCATGAAGGGCGAAGCGCTTCTTGTGGAAGGTTAGCGATGACCACTGGCTTCTTCCCCTGATGAACGCTGAAAAATCAAATTTTAATTTTTATTTTTTCAATTAATTTTTAGACCCTTTCTGTGCCGTTTTCGTGGTAATAAAGTGTAAAATGTGCAAACTATCGGTCCAAGAAAAGTTAGAAATGACGTGTTCAACAAATACATTAACAGCCGTCGCCATAACATGGCGTCAAATCGAAGGTTACGTGGACCGATCAAGACGTTGGTTTTCTTTAGACCACGACAACGTGACATGATCAGTTGTCGTTCATAGGTGTATGAAGCTACTTACCTAAGGGAATTCAGTGGCAAGTGTAAATACTTGACCACTAAACTTGTTCTATGGATCGAAGAAAAGTTAGTTAGGCCGTCGCCATAACGTGGCGTCAAATCGAATATTACGTGGACCAGTCAAGAAACTCGTTTATCTTAGACCTCGCTTGACAATGTCACATGATCAGTTGTCGTTCATCGGTGTTGCTCTAATACCCCTATTGCCCCTATTCCACACAGACCACGAGTCCCACGAATCGTCACGAATTGATAAATTTGGAAATTCGTGGCGATTGTAAATTTTCTGGTCCAATTCGTGATGTTCTACGATTCAGATACGATACAAATACGATAGGGTTACGAATATTCGTGGGATTCGACTGGATTCGGCTGGACTCGCACGAATATTGTTAAGAATTCAGTACGATTTACAAGAATCTCTTTGGACATACTGCACGAACGTTTAGAATAAGTTACGAATCAGTTAAGAATACGCCTAATACAGTTACGAATCCGGTACGAATAAAACTGAATTCGTGACTATTCTTGAAGTTCCGTGGGATTTTCTCTCAAGATATGTATAAAAAGGCCCAAATCCTGATCAGACCCTTCCCACTGGTCACACAACGTTGAATCAACATTGATCCAACGTTGATTCAATGTTGTGTGCCTGCTGGGTTTGCTGTACGCACATATTAAGTATGAGTCATCACTAAACTATGGCCACAGAATGAAGTCTCTACCCACCAGGCACATGACCTCGTAACGACGTCGTACTAAGGTCACTGCAACGTAGTGACGTCTCGTCGACGTCAGTAAAACGTCAGTTGCCCGCTTGGTAGATACAAGTATGCGTCCAGAGTCTTCACTGTGCGCAAATGCGTCAAGATACACATTCACGAATCCCCGAATGAGTTGAGAACACCTAAAAACGCCTCCGAATCGATTTCGATTCAGTTACGATGCCTAAGAATGCACTAAGACTGTGTTACGAATTAACTACGAATTTTTGGAATCGGGAATTCGTGGCCAAAATTTTGAACAGCTCAAAACTTTTGTCACGAATTCCCGATTGCTCAAGAATTGCAAGAACTGACTACGAACATATACGATTCAGTTAAGAACTTCAGGAAGTGATTACGATTCAGCTACGAACTCATAAATTTCTAAATTCGTGGCGATTCGTGGGATTCGTGGTCTGTGTGGAATAGGGGTATATTCCACACAGACCACGAATCCCACGAATCGTCACGAATTGATAAATTTTAGGATTCGTAGCTGAATCGTAATTACTTCGTGAAGTTCTTAACTGAATCGTATATATTCGTAGTCAGTTCTTGCGATTCTTGAGCAGTCGGGAAGTCGTAGCAAAAGTTTTGAGCTGTTCAAAATTTTGGCCACGAACTCCCGATTCAAAAAATTCGTAGTTAATTCGTAACAGATTCTTAATGCATTCTTATGCACCGTAACTGAATCGAAATCGATTCTGAGGCGTTCGTAGTGTTCTCAACTCATTCGGGGATTCGTGAATTTGTACCTTTGATGCATTTGCGCACAGTGAAGACTCTGGACGCATGCATTTATCTACCCAGCGGGCAAATGACGTTGTATTGACGTCGATGACATTCACTACGTCGTACTGACCTTAGAACGACGTCGTTACGACATCATGTGCCTCGTGCGTAGATATTTCATTTTGTGGCCATAGATTTCTGATGATTCATACTAAATATGTGCGTACAGCAAAGGATCTGATCAGGCTTGGGGCTTTTTTATACCTATCTTGGAAGAAAATCCCACGAATTTTCAAGAATAGTAACGAATTCATTTTATTCGTACCGGATTCGTACGTGCATTCGGCGTATTCTTAACTGATTCGTAACTAATTCTAAACGTTCGTGCAGTATTTCCAAAGAGATTCCTGTAAAGCCTTCCAGTAAATCGTACTGAATTCTTGACAATATTCGTGCCAGTCCAGCCGAATCCAGTCGAATCCCACGAATGTTCGTAACACTATCGTACTTGAATCGTAAATGAATCGTAGAGCATCACGAATCGGACCAGAAAATTTACAATCGCCACGATTTCTAATATTTATCAATTCTTGGCAATTCGTGGGATTCGTGGTCTGTGTGGAATAGGGGCATAAGAGGTTTACCTATCGGAAGTCTGCGGCAAGTATAAATATTTAAGAAACAAATTTTCCTTACCCGTGAACACATGTTGTTGGAAGGCAAATCACGGAATATTTATTCACGACGGCGAAGCCCAAGTGAATTAATATTCGTATCTTCCCGACAACACATGTGTTAGTCAACGATAATTCATGGGTAAGGAAAAATTAATTCGATTTTAACATTATACAAAATAAAATGGAAATATATCACATTTTCCAAAGGACTAGTTTTAAGGCGGACGTCGACAGACGTAAATAATTACATTCGATGTCATCAAGGCGAGAAACTGGCACGTCCCGATGTTAGCAACGTGAATTATTACAAATTTTCACATGACGCCGCTTCCTATGCGTTCAGTGGGGAAAATGTTAACGCAATGTTAGAATTTGTTATCAGGGACAAAGCTTTCGTTGCGTTTAATATGCGTGACGGCAGCTATGTTCCTAATAACATACAAATGTGATTATACGCACAAAAGTATATGTGAATGCAAGCAGCAATCCCCCCCTCCCCCCATACCCCCTCCACCCCCTCCCCCTCCAAACAATATATATTTTTAGTTTGGATACCTGCTGGAATGCACTGTTTGACATTTTGAACCCCTTTAGTCGCTGAAATTAATTTTATTTTATTATACAATATTCAAAGAGGGTGGCACAATTAGCTATCAAAGCTAGTCTACCTTGTGGCCTTCTATTAAAAACAATAAAAATATGTACAAAACATGCAGGAGACATTACAATATACAATATATACATATATACAACAGAGGAGAAATATGGTGTATCATAAAATAAATAACAATTGATGCCAAGCTCTTAAAGAACAAGACATACAAGTATATAGAACGTCAGAAAAATATATTGAAATCTGACGAATTAAAATACATCACAGGGCACATCAAATTTGTTCCTTACTGAATGGGGCTTAAAATGCAAATGCATGAAACGGTAATTAAAAACGTAGGAAATGTACACGTGTATGTCCATCGAAAAATGATGAAAAAAATCAAGACAAGCTGCAATTTTGTTATCGTACCTGACATAAGGGTTTTACATTTCTCATAAAAGTGTTTAATGCCTCTGAATTTCTGACAGTGGGTGGGAGAGAATTCCATAGTCGGGGAGCCGAACATGCGAAAGAGCCACTATAAAGTGCTGTGCGTGCGAACGGTATATATAATATGCCAGTGTCTCCCGATCTTAAATTTAGAGAATGTGTCTGTGATATCGGGGTTAGCATTGTGGAGATATATTCAGGAGACATGTCATTAAGAGCTTTATATGTTAGTACAGCTTTGTTAAATCAAGTTAATTCAACTCGCCACGGGAATCCAACCAAGCTCCTGGTGGGGTATCGAAATCAGCTTTTAAAATAATTCGTGTGTCTCGTTTTTGCAATTTTGATAGCATTTCAATATTTGCAGTAGACGTTGACCCCCAAGTATACCCTTGATAAAATATCTTTTGGACGTGTTTGGGAACATATGAGCCGCGACACGAGAAAACCAACAATGTGGTTGTGCGCCCGGTGCAGACTTAGATCAGCCTGGGCATCCACCCAGTCTGATCAGCATCTTAGCTGTGAGCTCAAAGGGTAGCGAAGGATCTAGGCTACCTACATGCGGACAGCGAAGACTCTGATCAGACTGGGCGGATGCCCAGGCTGATCTGAGTCTGCGCAGTCCGTACAACCACATTGTTGGTTTTCTCGTGTCGCGGCTCATATTCTGATAGTTGTCGAAGTAAAGATATTTTAGAAATAACAGCGGCGCAAAGCTGGTCTATATGGGTGCTCCAGTTTAGATTTTTTTTATCAATTTTAAGTCCAAAACTTTATTAATATTTACATGTTTAATGTTTGTGTTGTCTGTCTTAATATTCAAGAGATGTGAGCCAGCCAGTCTATGCTTTGAAACTTAAAGTCATACATGACGTTTTTTGGTCATGAATATACATTTTGTTGTTTTTACTCCAGTTTTTGCATTATTGAAATCGGATTGTAAATTGTTTCCGATAATTGTTTGTCCTTGCCCGTGGGTGTGAATTGTGGCATCGTCAGCATATAAATTCGAATAGCAATATTTTAGAAACAACGGTAAGTCGTTTATAAATATCAAAAATAAAGTAGGACCGAGAATCGAGCCCTGAGGCATGGGCCAACTCTGAAAGACCTTCATCATATACTATAGCTTGGCTTGCTGACGATAACTAAGATAAGACTCAAACCACTGAGTAGCTTTTGGACTAGGTTTATATAGACGAAGCTTTTCCATGAGTGTTGCGTATATTTACATTTGTATGTTTTAAGAACACTGTCAAATTATTGCTCAGCTAACGTCCCGATAATATTATCGAAATGTCCAAAATCTTAATTATGAAACCTTACCCCACAAGGGCACAAGCTGGACAGAAAACAGGAGACTCGTTTCACGAATAGCAATTTGTTATGCAAGGCAGCTCACGTTTCCTGGTGCCAGCTTTAGCGAAACTGTTTTCAGGTGAACGAAAATGGGTTCCATCCTCCAAAACAACCAAAAAAATGCAAAAATGCTCTCCTCACATGATTAATTATCGGAAGAATTTCAACAGCAGCCGCACTACACTTAACACTGGCTGAATTCAAGATAAATATGTTCTGAAAAAAATAATGCCCTTCCCCCATTGTCCCCTCTTGGGAAAGAGGAATACAACTTGCAGCAATTAAAAAGAGACTCAGTTTTATCGAGCCTCTTTGTGAGAAGCAACGTAATGTGCAAGGCTACTTCGCATATTATATATTAAATATAAAGGTTACCCATAGCCTAGTGTATCTTGGGCACAGCATATGAACGACGGAGTCCATCCCTCTCCTTTCGCTGCCTTATCCTTCTCTGATTCGAAACTGGCGCCCATTTACTGCTGGGTTGACAGAGATACTTTTCCAGCCGCGAGTTGACCCTGGAGACCAAGCCAGGAGTCGAACTCACGACCTTCTGCATCATAACCGAGCGTCTCTAACCATTCGACCAAGGCGCCTCTCTCATTTTATTATATGACATATTGATTTTATTTATGTATGAGATTGCTTTTTTTCTAGCTTCAGCCCAGATCCAAGTGTACGGCACAGTGTGTGGTCATTAGCCATTGGCGGAGCTTTTCTCTGGGTGTCTGTTTACGGAACTAATCAGGCCCAGGTTCAGAGGTCACTGACATGTGCGTCCCTAAAGCAAGCCAAATTGTAAGTATACGGCAACTTATGTTCAAATATTGATGCATTACAGAAACACACACACACACACCAAAAAAAAAACGTTGAAAATACTATACGGAGCAAAATTGATTAAAAAAGAACACAAACGCTGTCTAAAACAAGATCGATTTGATAAAAATGAATATCCAAAATATCATAATAACTCTAGTACATCTTGCACTGTATAATATAGACGACTACTCTTTCCACGAAAACAAGTTTGAACAAAATTGAGCTTATGAGTTTAGACAAATGGATAATCGTGAGGCCTTTTTTGACGACTCGAGAATCTTTTCTTTGCGCAATATTAGACATATACAAGTAAACTTCAATGAAAGATAGATATTCTTTATTTCCTCCAGAATGGAGTGAAGCATATTTAGTAACGTACATATAACATATATACACAGTGATATATAACATATATAGCAGTTTAGCACATATATGAACATTTACATGTACGATACTATATTAACCCAGCGGGCACACAAAGGCAAATTGACGTCGTATTGACGTCGATGCGCCGTGATGACGTCGCATCGACGTCAACACGACGTCATATGCCCGCTGGGCAAGTGCATGAGAAGAAAAACAATAAGACAAGAAGAAATTCATTTCAAGATCTCTCATCGTCTCTTTTCTTACCGAAACGAAATGCAAGAAAGTAATCAAGACGAAAAGAGACCTCCAAATAACAGTCTCATAATACATCTGTCATAGAAAAAACAATCTATCCATCTATATTAAATATAGAAGGACAGATGGCTCATCAAAACACATGTATTACCCTATTGGATCCATGATTCCATTATCTTATTTACATATAAGAACTGACAATAGATGTCAGAATAGTCAGAATATGTTCATAAAATAATATATAAATTGGGATTGACAGACCAGTATATAATTTCAATTACATGCATTACGAACACAAGCGCCGCCCTTGTCTCAAAAGAGACCATGAAATGCTACCGAAGATGGTGACGCAGTGAAACGAGGCGGGGCATGCAGGTCCGGCAGCAGTCCAACTAGACAAAACGGCGCACGGTTGTATTAATAATGTGATTAAAGTGTGATACTGAATAATTTTGATGGAAACAAAACTATGGTATCCTCTGAATCTGTCTGTATTTCCTTTCTAAAGATACGATGTCACCCAAACTGAAGCCAAAGATTAATAGTGGATCAATAAATATGCACCGTGGTGGCCCTAAAGTCGTCAGGGTCCTATGGTCATCATCATTTCATGTTTCATTCTTTTCCATCTATGTCACAGACATGTTTAGAAGCGGGTGTAATTAATATGAATAGAATAGAAGAACTTTATTTCAAAATCCAGTAGGCCATAGGCCCATGAGGATACAACATATGTACAACAACTTATGACAGACAGTGCAATGGACAAGCAATACAACTAATATAATATAATATAAAATATGATAAATACCTAATTTTTTATGCATTTTACATTTAAGGCTATTTTTAATTGTTTTCCAACTATTGAAGAGGAAACCCAGAGGTAACCCATGTTTACTTAGAATTCCAAGTTTGTCGACGGAGCAAGCTGATTTGGATATTGGTCTCCAAGTTTCATACGTATGTTTGCATTCGACCGAAAGCATTATAAATAAACCACTTAGATTTTCTTTCCTTAGGCGATCAGAGAGGAAATTAAACGAATCATTGATGACAACTTAAGATCACACCTGACGACTATAGGGCACATACTTTTAGGCAACAAAAAGTTTATTTCTCCTCTTCTTATATGCTCTTCTTTCATTCCAGTTCGACATGCATATATTATTACTGTATAAGTTAACAACTGTTCGTTGTTTTGTCTTCATATTAGCTTATGAAACAAAAGATGATCTAAATTTAAAAGCAGAGCATGGTACCAAAGCTGTCCCTAAAACAGGTACAGTTTCAGTTGTGCCGGGTTTGGTGTGAAAAAGAAAATTATCCATTTGTAAATATTCCAGAAACACAGGTTTTACCTTTATTGTAACATTTTACCTCGTATAGAAACACGAAAACACATTTCGTCTTGGAGCAACTCAAGTATTTTATGAAGGAAAATAGAAAAGAAAAGAAAATAAATGAATTTTCGATGCCATGAAACCTCAAACGATTCAAGAGGTAAGCCACATCCCAATAGTGTTTACTTTCCATTTCCACTGGCAACTGTGTTATCTGTCGAATGATTAAGAACTTTTGACGAGTTTGACAAGTAGGTGACCTAAAACAAAAGAAGACGAGTGCAGTCTTATCTGGATCTTTGATGATCATGTTTTTTGGCATCTTAAAACATGTACCAATATACCATCGTTGCTACAGGGAAGCTCTGAACAGACCCCGGACCAGATTCTATGTTGGCATAGGCCAATCTGGTCTTTAAAGCAACACTAATGTAAGATGTTCGATGATCATTGGACGTCAATGTTAATAAATATTTGTTGATTTTGGCTCTTTTAGAAAATGAATTGTTTCTTTAAAGAAACGTGAAAAAGACAAAACGGACTAATGACGACTCAAGGTCCCATAGGTCCTAAGGTCATCCGGCCGACCCTTCCTTTATGAACAGCCTGTTTTTGGTGTTTACTGCATTAAATTATCCAGTTTCTTTAAGCCCCGGTCCCACAGAGCTTGCGACCGCGCCGCGACCTATCCGCGACTAAAAAAACTGACAGTCGCAGAGAGGTTGCAGAAGTCGCGGAGAGGTTTTATAATGGTCGCAACAAGGTCGCCGAGCAGTCGCCGATCAAAATTAGTCGCAGCCAGTCTTTTGAACATGCACAAAAGACTAGCCGCGACTGATTTTGATCGCCGACTGGTTGCAATGATTTTCTGGAAGTCGCCGATCAGTCGCCGAACAGTCGCCGACCGGTCGCCGATCGGTCGCCGATCAGTTTCATCAACACTTTGGTTCTGAAATGTTGCAATGTTGCAACCTTGCTGCGACCTATCGGCGATCTGTCGGCGACTGTTCGGCGACTGATCGGCGACCGATCGGCGACTGTTCGGCGACTGACCACTGGTGAGACGGCGACTGATCGGCGACCGATCGGCGACTGGTCGCCGACAGGTTGCAGCGTGCCCCGATAGATCGCCGAACGATCGGCGACAGGTTGCCGACTGGTCGCCGACAGGTTGCAGCGTGCGCCAATAGATCAAGGTTTGCAGTGCATTATTTTATTACCAGGGCTCAAAGTGCTCGCATCATGGTACATAGAGGACCCCCCCCCCCCCACCACCACCAAAAAAAAAAAAAAAAAAAAAAGAAACATCGTCGCCAAAACAGACAGCAGAAATGACTCCCGACGTTCGGACGCCTGCTTCAGATGAGGAATCTCAACAGTCAAAGGAGGAATCTCAATAAACTGCGGCCTTTTTGAAACCAATGTCTTATCCAGTACTGTGTTCTCCTCCTCCGTCTTAATCGCCTGTAAACCATCATAGACAATAGAGGTATATGCCGGTTGTTTCGTTGCAAGCAATGAACTGAATCTGTAGCTGTGCTATTTTGACAACTTTCACTGACATGATTTCATTCTTGTCACCACATTTTCATTATTTTTTTTTATCGCAGAACGGTCGCCAATCAGTCTCCGACCAGTCGCCGTTCATTTAAAACCGGTCGCCGAAGAGTCGCCGATTGGTCGCCGACTGGTCGCCGATCATTCTGAACTAGTTGCAATCCTGTCGCCGATCCTACGGCGACCAGTTGCAGTGAGGTCGCCGATCGATCGCCGACTACACGCGAAAGCTGTCGCCGACTGTGCGGCGACTGATCGGCGACTACCTTTGAAGAGGAAAAGAAGTTGCAATGGTCGCAGAAGTCGCAGGTCAGTCGCAGACAAAATCAGTCACAAAGCGGTCGCATCGCAGTCGCAAGCTCTGTGGGACCGAGGCTTTATTGAACGTCCCTTCAGAATGGTTTGTCTTGCTGCTACCGAAACGCAACTATAAATAGCTGTCGCCATATGCATGAGGTAAACGTTTAAATGCACTGTTACCATTTCAGAAGATCCCAACATTATGTTCTGCGTAATAATTGCCCGCTCTATTACATGTATTATGCAGTCACAAAAAGTTACTAAATGATATTATCACATAATGACGTGGGGTAAAGCTGCTTAAATACTTTATTCTGGATTGTATGATAAACAGAAGAATCTTAACTCATGGTCATATGATATGAAATTTATGAAACCCGCCGAAGGCTCGTTTGATAAAAGTTCGTAACTAACGACCACTAGTCAACGGTTCTCTGTTTTAGGATCATTATTCTATTTCAGAGCTCTGTGGCTGAATTTCCCAGGCCTGTGCATCATTCTAATGCTGGCATGCTTGGTGGGCATAGTCATGTATGCTTTCTACAGCACATGTGACCCAATAAAATTTGGGCTTATCGTGGCGTCCGATCAGGTGAGTGATAGAATAACGGAATGGACATTGTTTTTATCTTAGTCCTCTATGTAAAAGCAAATGTGTGAAATGCATCTTTTAGCCACAACAATTGTTTAATTTCTAAGCACTTGGCAATACATCTCTAGAAAGCAAGTTTTTGCTTAAAACACATAAGCCGGATTCCTTTTAGTAAAAATTCAACGGTCATGTTGGTTATGAGAGTGTTGATGACGGCAAAATCTAAATCATAGTATGAAAATATTTTAGAAAATGACCGAAGTTTCCTTGAAAATCTTGACATATGATGAAACCAGATTTGAGTATGGCATAATATTTCTTAAGCCTATTTAAACAAAATAATAAGCAGACGTTGCCAGGCATCAAAGGCATAAAATGAAACCTAGCCTCCGTACCTGAATACCTAATCAGTACAGTTACCGTCACTACACATCTTTCCGTCTAACCAGGCCTAGCCAAACTGCCTGAGTACTTAAGTTGGTCAAGAGCTTTGCATTTTTTTCTGCCAAGATTAGATGTCTAATATTATGCCAAATATTTGAACTAAACATGGGCACCCACATCTATTCCTATTAATGCTATATGACCAAACCATGGATCATCCCATATATTAGTGGTATCTGATCTAAGCAGGGTTCACCAGAATCTTAGCATAAATAAAAACAATAGCAATGATCCTGCCCAGTGTTCGCAACTGTTCTCTATGTTGTAGTTGTACCCCCTCTTTGTGATGGATCTCCTCAGCCATGTTCCTGGCGTACCGGGTTTGTTTGTAGCATGTATATTTAGTGGAACACTGAGGTAAGGCTTTCTGTTTTATCATTTTGCTATCAGCAGACTCCCACTCTGATTAGGATAAATTCTAAAGTAAGTGAGAACGTCTCCGTGTTTTCCACCATTTTTTACAAAGGGGGACATTGTGTAGTGTTTTCCTTTATGCAGCCTTGGACGACGAAGCCCTTTCAAACGAAAACCATAATAAAATCATAAACAACTTCCTTAAAGAGCAATGAAAACACTCACAAAAAAGAAGATGGACCAGACTACGTAGTTTCGGCTAATAAAGCCTCATCAGTGACTCAATAGTGGCCTGGCAACAAAAGCCAGGGGAAACATACTGTGATTTTATTTTGAAAAGTTTTAACAGGCTATAGATCCAAAGACTGGTGTACCAAAAGGGGGGGGGGGGGGTCCAATTCAATAAATCTTTATAACTAGGTTATTATATGTGACTGATTTTGAAAGCTTGAACAATGTTCCAGGGGAAGTATCTCTTTTCTCAAATGGGACACTTTCTTAAAGAAAATAATTTCCATCTGTTTGAGTAAATTCTTTACTTTTAAGTATATCATCCGCAGGAGGACTATGTCTTCCAGAGAAGCAAAAGGGAAGTCAAGACAGTTGTTCCCTTTTTGTCAAAATGACAGAAAAACAATGAGGTGAAGCAATACACCTAAAACTCATTTTCAATCAAAAAGTCTTTGATTTTACAAATGTATGTCGCGAACATAAAATGTTGATATGTCTGGAGATTGGTATATGTCATACTTTACTAGATATGGCAATTACCCACTGGGCACACCGGGTTGAATATCAACCTTGATTCAACCTTGATTCAAAGTCACGACGTTGAATCAAGGTTGATTCAAGGTTGATTCAACCTTGAGTGCCTGCTGGGTAACTTTTTTGGCTAGAACGAAAAATACACAACGCTCTCGCTCCTATGCATAGAACAAGGTTACAAGCGTGCGCATTTCGCTGTTACTCAAGTGGTCAAGTGCACAGTGAAGAACCTGCACCCTTTTTGTGAAATCAGGGTAAATCGACTGGTGACTTTTCTCAATGAAATACCGATTAGCAACGTAAAACAGATTCACTGTCAGGGCGTTAACGCTTGACTAAACGATGTTTAACAAGAAAATTTCGTTTCTACATAAGCCACCTTTCAGGAAAATTATTTGTAGCGTGCAAGAATATGATTGCATATACAGTTCATGACAGTTTAGCATATAGATCTGCAAATGAGACACTATCTATCAGTGCTGTAGTTAATCCACGTTCTGATGACTTTACCAGTTTAATTTTAAATCCACATCCTACCACATATTTAATATACTTAGCGAAAATAAAAACTTGACAGTCACTTTTTTTTTAGCTCACCTGAGCCTTTAGGGTCATAGGTGAGCTTGTAGTATAGCCAGGCATCTGTCGTCCGTCCGTCCGTCGTCCGTCCGTCGTCAACATTTTTACACATCTTCTCCTCTGAAACCACTGGGCCGATTGAAGCCAAATTTCATATGGAGCCTACCTAGGTTAGAGGAACGAAAGTTTGTTACCGGGGTCTGGGTCACATGACCAAGATGGCCGCCACGCTCATATATGGTAAAAACCCTTCAAAGATCTTCTTCTCCAGAACCAAAAGGCCTAGGACCTTGAAACTTGGTATGTAGCATTGGGCATTCGGGCCCATCATAGTTTGTACAAAGATTATCATGCGTTGACCTTGACCTAATTTATGACTCGGTCAACTTCGGTACCTTAGGCTTTCATATGGGAAAACGCTTAAACAGTGGATTTCTCAAAACTACATGTATTTAAGTCTAAGGTACGATATTTGGTATATATGGTCAACAAAATGAACAGCTGAAGATATTATGTCACTAAAGGTCAAGGTCATTCTGTCCGTCCATCCGTCGTCAAGAGTTTCAAACATCTCCTCTGAAAGCACTGGGCCGATTGAAGCCAAATTTCATTTGGAGTCTCAGTGGGATAGGTAACGAATGTTCATTACCTGGGTTCGGGTCACATTACCAAGATGGCCGCCACGCCCAGATATGGTTAAAATCCTTCAAAAATCTTCTTCTTCAGAACCAAAAGTTCTATGACCTTGAAACTTGGTATGTAGCATTGGGCCCTCGGGCCCATCATAGTTTGTACAAACAATGACCGTGCGTTGACCTTGACCTAATTTATGACACTGTCAACTTTAGTATCTTAGGCTTTCATATGGGAAATCGCTTAAACAGAAGATTTCTCAGAAACTGTTTAAGTCTAAGGTACTATATTTGGTATATATAGTTAACTAAATAAACTGCTGAGGATATTATGTCACTAAAGGTCAAGGTCATTCTGTCCGTCCATCCGTCGTCAAGAGTTTCAAACATCTTCTCCTCAGAAACCACTGGGCCGATTGAAGCCAAATTACATATGGAGTGTCTGTGGGATGGGGGAACGAAAGTTTGTTACCTGGGTTTGGGCCACATGACCAAGATGGCCGCCACGCCCATATATGGTAAAAACCCTTCAAACATCTTCTTCTTCAGAACCAAAAGGCCTAGGACCTTGAAACTTGGTATGTAGCATTGGGCACTCGGGCCCATCATAGTTTATACAAATGATGACCGTGCATTGACCTTGACCTAATTTATGACACTGTCAACTTTGGTACCTTAGGCTTTCATATGGGAAAACGCTTAAACAGTGCGATTCTCAGAAACTGTTTAAGTCTAAGGTACAATGTTTGGTATATATGGTCAACTAAATGAACAGCTGAAGATATCATGTCACTAAAGATCAGGGTCATTCTGTCCGTTCGTCCGTCATCAACATATTCAAACATCTTCTCCTCAGAAACCACTGGGCCGATTATAGCCAAATTTCATATGGAGTGTCAGTGGGATGGGGGAACGAAAGTTTATTACCTGGGTCTGGGTCGCAAGACCAAGATGGCCGCCAAGCCCATATATGGTAAAACCCTTCAAAAATCTTCTTCAGAGCCAAAAGGCCTATGACCTTGAAGCTCGTATGTAACATTGGGTCGTATGTAGCACTGGCGGGTTTAAACCCCTCAGTAGTTATTACTGACCGTCCCAAGGCGACACTTTCGTTGCAGTTGCATTTGTTTTATGTTCGGTCCTGTTTAATTTATTGTGTTCTTATTTTAACCCTTCAATAATAAAAATAGAAAATAGGTAAAAATAGTTGTTAAATGTTTTTTCAATAATTTGCTTAGTCTGTTGTAACCCTTTTGTTTGTCTAAATTATTTAGTTCACTTGCCACCTATATGGGAAAGAGCTGCTGACTCGGCTTATCACTTGTAATTTATTGTTTGTTGGGGTGTCTTTGTCAATCTTTCGCTTTGATGTTGGGGATAGAGTTTGGGATCTGGTTCAGTCAGTTTCTGAAGTGTAGTTACTCTTTAAATTTGGGCACTGGGGCCCATTATAATTTATACAAATGATGACCGTGCATTGACCTTGACCTTATTTATGACACTGTCAACTTTGGTACATTAGGCTTTTATATTGAAAAATACTTAAACAGTGGATATTTCAGAAGGCCTATGACTTTGAAACTTGGTATGTAGCATTTGAACTCAGGCCCATCATAATTTATACAAATAAGGACTGTGCATTGACTGTGACCTTATTTATGGCAAGGTCAATTTTGATGAATGGGAAAATGCTTAAACAGTGGATTTCTCAGAAACCATTCAAGTCTAAGATTTGGTATTTATGGTTAACTAAATAATCCTATGAAGATATTATGTTGTTAATGTCATTCTTTGATCTTTGTTCAAGGTCATTGTGATTCTGTCGCCTGCCAACATTTTCAAACATCTTCTCTGAAGCCACTGGGTTTTTTGACGCCATATTTCATACGGAGCATCACTGGGTCAAAAGAACCAAAGTTTGTTGAGCTGGTCATGGTCACATGACCAAGATTGCCGCCATTCCCATATATGGTAAATCTCCTTCAAAAATCGTCTTCTCCAGAACCAAAGGCCCAATGACCTCGTGGCATGGTATGTAGCATTGAGGACTCGGGCCCATCATAGTTTATTCAAATTATGACGGTGCATTGACCTCGACTTAATTTATGGCAAGGTCAACTTTGGTATGTTATGCTTTTATATGGGAAAATGCTTAAAAAGTTGATTTCATGGAAACTTTTTAAGCCTAGATATAATAATTGGAAAATATTGTTAACTAAATGAATACATGAAGACATAAGGTCACCAAAGGTCTAGGTCATTTTTTTTAACTTTGCTGAAGGTCACTGAGATTTTCAAATTAAAATATGCACACCTTTTAAGCTACTGGTTTCAAATTTGTAACAAATGAGCGAAATGACAAATTGTGTCTGTTGACCGAAGGTGTCAGGTGAGCTACAGGACCGTTGGTCCTCTGGTTTCATCCTACGGTAGTCGGGAAAAAGTGAGACATAAAAATTATTTTAATTTAAGAAAAAGTAATCATTTGGTAATATCATAGTCACACAAAACTCAAGACTCTTTAGATACAGCAATAATGAGACTGTTATACACGTCACAAGGATACTTTTCTGTTTTCTATACTCAAAACCAAACACTTACCGAATTTAGAATTGTTAAAGTCTGCTAAAATGATAAAAAAATTTGTTGACAATGTCTTTCCATACTTAAATACAATATATATGGACTTATAACCTAAATTCATGCCGATGCATGGTCGACTAGGAGACGAAAAACCTCAGTCCATGTAATTATGAAGTCGGAAATTCAGTTTCTATGGACTTCCATTACACTTTAAGGTCTTTGTGGCAGTTAGAAATGGCTTTCAAATGAATTTAGTAAGAAAGACATTGATTTTGCAAGACAATCAAACAATTCTCGAAGAAAAAAAAATCAAAAAGACACATTGTATAGAAGTTATAGCATCTAATAAATCTCTGCATGTTTAATTCAATAGGAGATAATCTGAAAAACGTTATTTTCAGGTTTTGATTACAATTAACATAAAGGTTTAAATTGTTTTCTGTGCGTACTGAAATAAAATTTACTGTTTATTGCGTACAGGAAAACTTCTTCTGCACATGCGCAAATAAAAGTTCTGGTCTGAATCATTAAAATAAGAATAAGTTAGATAACTTCGGACAGGACAAAAATTTAGCAATAGTTTTTCATGATTTAAGTAATCAGACGACTGTCCAACTTGAATAAATCCATATATACGTTCTATATTATCTGGGTTGGCCGGAATTAAGAAATAAAAACCGTCAAATTTTTATTTTGGTTCAGTATAAATATGTGACAGTGCCTGCGATTTTGAGCCTTGTGGAGGTGCGATGTTGACGTCACGAAACGTGAAATGAAAGTGACGTCATATAATAAGCACGTAAAGTTAATTGTATTTCCGCGCACTGACTTATAAATTTCAAAGCGTCACCTGAAACGAGTTATTCAACAGTTCTATCGTCCTCTTTAATTTTCTTCATCTACACTCTTTTAAGAATGTTCGCATTATAGATCTTTGAAAAGAGATGTCGCGAACCAGAGTTATAAAGGTTTATCCAGCTAGTATGTAAATTGTATCCAATCAGTGAAACAAAAACAAAAAGTCGGGTGGGGTGAATTTCGTTTGCTTTTGCAGTAAACCTTAGCGCTATTTCTTTGTGCTTCTCAAAATCTATTCTGGAAGCACTAATAAATATGAAAATGTTAAAAACAAAATTTTCTGATTTTCGCTCCATAAGGCTCAAAATGCCAGACACTGTCACAATTATTGCAAAGTCTGTTCTACATTCATGGTGCTAGAGGTGCGGCATGTCATCTCTACAATTCTTGTTCAGTAAGCAAATTTTGTCATACAAGCAGAACTTTTCGCTCGAAGTCCAGCAATCACTGTCTTTAGTACAGATGATTTAATTGATGGATTTCACTCTGATTTCGGTTGTATCGTGTTTTGAGACTGCTGGGTCAATGCATCTTACTTCGGCTTTCTTTTCTGCACGATATCGTGTCAGAAATTAGAAGAATCAGTTAATCATGACAAGATTTATTTTGAGTCGACAAGACGTACTACATGTAACATATAAGCTCTGAAGAGCTTTTGAACCAACTGCTGACAAAAAATTATATAGCATTAACAAATATAGAGCAGCTACAAATAAATAAGTATCGGTATTATCAGATCATAAATTTAGAACCAGCCATAAAAGTAGTAGTTATGACAAGGTTAAAAAGGCTGTAAGACAAAATTAAGACAACTAATTAAATAAAACAAGTTATGAAAATAGCAATATGTGCAATGTTGATCTATCTGGATAGGATAGGGCTCACAATTTAGGTACATCAGAACACTGCACTGGAGGGTAGCGTTTCACTAGTGGCAGTTCAATTGCTAAACAGCAAGATCCACACCACCCACCAATCAGTGTGAGGAGAGCCCCATCCCAGTCATAGCGAAGCAGGTATTGCAGCAAAAAACAAAAATATCAACTACAAGTACACCTAAAACATAACATAAGTTTATTAAGTAAATATAGGCCACCGGCCCAAAATACGCATTATACATAAACATATCAAAGTTGATAATTGTGTCGAACAGTATCATATTCACTACGAGAAAAATGATTTTATCTAGTGTATTCAGAGTCTTTAATTTTAAGGATTTCGTTTATAAATGCGCACAGCTTCTTAATAATGTCCGGTTTTGTTTCTTGCATCAGTTTGAAAAACTCTGGTCTGCTATCTCCTTCTCGTTACCAAGGAATCAGATAATTCTCACGCTGCGCATCAAATTTCGGACAAATGAAAAATGCGCGAAACTCGTCTTCAATTGTTATAGTGTTAAATTGGTTTAAACAATAAATGCAAATTCGATCAGCTCTGTTAATATTATGATGACGACCAATTTCAATATTTAGTTTGTGACTTGATGAACGAAATCTAGCAAAAGCCTTGCGTAGATAAAATGGCAGTTCCATGGACAAATATCTTTCAACGTTTAGAAGAGTTTTAAATTCTTTATATGAGTCACAGCGTGGAGACTCATTTATATCAGCATGCCAGTTTTGCTTCATACAATCTGTTAAGCGAAGTTTGAACTGACTGAAGAATATATTTACATTACCAACTTCCTGAGCGATCCATGCATATCCGAACCCATACATGTAAAGAAGACTGCGAACGTTTGATGCCCAATTATGCCTTCCAGCTTCGTCAAGCGATTTTAACATTTTATAACAATTGTTTGGATATCTGTGATTACCCATACATAAGAATTTACACCAGTATTTAATGTAATTTGTTATATATGTAACACAGATGGGCAATCGTCCGCATTCTCCAAGGGCTACCGCATTTTTAACAGAGCTGTTAACCCCAAGAAAATATTTACAAAACTCATTATGTACTGACTCTATAACACTTGAGTACTCATATCCCCATGCTTCGGAGCCAAAACAGAGAATGGGTTTCACCATAGCATCAAATAAGCGAAATATTTCCTCATGTTTAAAATATCCAAATTTACGTTGGTAATTTCGTATACAGAAGGAAGCTTTTCTAGCCTTAGCTGCAAGTTTACGTTTGGCTTTCGATCATGACAGTTTGGGTGTAAAAATAAGTCCCATATACTTATATTCGGAAGTTGTTCTTAAAGGCGTACCGTTCAGATTCCATCGTTCGTAGTTACGAAGTGGGCCTCAATTTCGAAAAACTATAATTTCGGTTTTATTCAAGTTAACCTTCATGTCCCTCGAGTCACAAAATTCACCAATTAAATTTACTTGTTTTTGCAGCCTTACTCTTGTTTCAGCACAATTTGCAATATCATCAGCATACATCAGGCAGAATATGTCGGCTACATAGGGGGTTATAAAAATCCCATCCCCACACTGCTCGCGAAGCAAGGTACATAAGTCATTAATAAATAAAGCAAAGATTAGCGGACTACTTACGTCCCCTTGTCTGGTTCCGATATTGCAAGGGAAAATACACGTTTCGCCACAGTCAGTTCGCACGGTTGCACTTAAGTTTGAATACATTGCTTTTAGTATACGTAAATATTTCCATGGGTTCCTTTTTGTAGCAGACTAATAAATAGTTTTTGATGTTGTATTTTATCAAATGCCTTCTGGAAATCTACATAAAGGCAATAAAAGATAAACACAGAGTAAAAGAAACATGTATACAGTACAAGCATAATCATAATACAAAGTTGATATGTCTGGATAGAGCAGGCTTCATAATTTTGGTACATCGAACATTGCAGTAGAGGATGGTGCTTTGCAAGTGGCATCTCAGTCGGTAAACATCAAGCTCCACCCCACCCTCCGGTCAAATAAGAAGATAAACCCATCCCACCCTATGGTTTGTACTATTTAGTCTCATTCAAGTTTGTCATCTTATTTTCAGTCATACTGTTAGCCTGCTCGATAAAGGCATTGAGTATACGTGTACATGTACTTGCATCAGGCCGTGAATGTATTAATCTAATATTGACTTAATTCCAGTACAATATCATTTGGTTTCATCCCGATAAACTTCCCGATGCAACTTCCTTAACTGATGTTATTTTGTTTTCTCATTCCAGCACAATATCATCTGGTCTCAACTCACTATCTGCAGTAGCTTTAACTGACTTTATACGACCGTACATAGCTCCAAATATGTCAGAGAGAAAAGCTACTAATGTATCAAAATTACTAGGTAAAGAAAGCTTTGTATTTTGTAATTTTATCATAATTTGAGCCACGACGCGAGAAAACCAACAAAGTGGTTGTGCGCCCAGCGCAGACTCAGATCAGCCTGGGCATCCGCCCAGTCTGATCAGAGTCTTCGCTGTCCGCATGAAGGTAGCTTAGACCCTTAGCTACCCTTTAGCTATCGTTTAAGCGCTTAGGAAAGACTCTGATCAGACTAGGCGGATGCCCAGGCTGATCTGAGTCTACGCTGGGCGCACAATCACATTGTTGGTTTTCTCGTGTCGCGGCTCATTTGAACAAAGAAAAGATCTAGTCTGGTATCTTGTTTATCCCATACGCTTGGGCACCACAAATGACGCTACAACAATCCTCTTCCATCGAGCCTGGTTGTCAGCTGCCCCAGTTGTGCTAGCACAGTCCTACTCTATCCATTCTAGTCATCTGATTGTTCGACTATATTTCACTTCCAAGAATATGAAAACGTATAAACGCAATACTATGGAAAGTTGCCGCTACACTTCGCAGGTAAGAATCCACGCACAGTGGTAATCATTTAGATATGAAATTAAGTACTTGTTAGATTTAGAAGTTTTCATAATGCATTTTTTGTTTAAGTTTTTGTATGTTATAACTTACTTGCCATAAAATAAATCTGCGTGAAATCAAGAACTTCGATTCCTTTGTTAATCCACTGTTTTAACCCGAACATATTCATCCGTTTGGTATAAGCAACAGTCAACATTTGGTATAAGCAACAGTCATCATAAATTCATCTGTTTTATTTTTCTTTATTTTTTTCAGCTTTAATATTCGGCGTTATATGTTTAGCTCTCACATATGTAGCATCACTTCTAGGTAACATTTTACAGGTAAATATTTCTTTTTCTTGGTATTATTTGCATTTCATTGTTCTATTTGAAAGAGTCTTGCTGAAAGCCCAGCTATATGTGTACAAAAGACGCATGAAAATGACACATCTATGTTACTTCTTCTCTTTACTTTCGGCTAATAGCTCTGTTTTAAAGGATACCTTTCCTATTGCATCTGGCTATTCTACAGTTTTTCTATAACATGTTTAAGTATTCGAAAGCTTCATCACGCCTATCAATCGCTTGCATGCAAACCGCGGTTCAGAACGCATATCTATGCGAAGAGTTCCCAGTTTTGCAGAAGGGGAGTCGAAAAGGTAAACAAATTTGACATCAGCTCAAGGTTTGGGTTATTTATTTTCTCTGAAAACTGTATGCAAAATATAAGAATGCTATTTTGTCGTATACAGATTGCTTCTTCAGCGCATTAAAGAATTAGGCAAATAGCCTTGCATAATTTCAGGTACTCATTTACTACGACGAAGCAGGTGTTCAAGGTTAATCTCGGCGGTATACACATGTAGGAAAAAGACACATTCTCTTGCTTGATTTTGAGTCTCTGACCTTGTCAGACGCATAGAAGTGAAAAGAACTACTTCATTCGTGAATCTAAACGTTGGAAGTAAGCTTTCCGCGATAGACAGTTTAGCTCACAGAAAATATATCCAAAAACTTGGCATCGTCAGCCCGGTTCCGCATGAGATAATAGAAAATATGAAGATTTTTTATTAAACACCAAAACAGCTTCTGAACAATAACTGGATCTAGACTAAAACAAATTTTGGCATGCAGTCGGTGAACTTTGCGGACACTGTGCACCAAAGGCCATAATTCAGATTAATTTATATCCATAGACACATACAGAAATGTTGACAAAAGTCCTTCGAGACAGATAAACGGGGAATAAGGCAGCCTGAAAATCATCTATAATATATAAAATAATGATATATCACAGAGTTCATGTTAGGCTAGATCTAATTATTGTTCAGAAGCTGTTGTAGTGTTTCATAATTCTGTTTATATACTTTCTATTATCTCATGCGGAACCGGGCTGACGATGCCAGCATTTTGCTGATATTTTCTATATGCTACACTGTCCATCACGGAAAGCTTACTTCCAACGTTTTAATTGACGCACACGGTAATTCTGTTCACCTCTTTGCTTCTGACAAGGTCAGAGACTCAAAATCAAGCAAGAGAATGTGACTTTTCCTACATGTATATATCGCCGAGATTGACCTTGAACACATGTTTCGCCGTACTAAATGAATATCTGGGAAAATACAAGGCCATATGCCTAATCCTTTTTAATGTCTGGAAGAAGTAATTTATATGCAACAAAATAGCATTCTTGTATTTTGCATATATATACTGAGAGAAATGAATTTAGCAATTTTTTACAAATCAGCGTATAATTCAGACTTATTTAAAAGGTGGGGAAATTGTATTGTTTCCGCTGTTTAAGGTATCATTTTGGGTACCAGAAACCCAAAAATT
The DNA here is from genome assembly GCA_963989385.1 of Ctena decussata. Classification (NCBI taxonomy): domain Eukaryota; kingdom Metazoa; phylum Mollusca; class Bivalvia; order Lucinida; family Lucinidae; genus Ctena; species Ctena decussata. The sequence goes on along the minus strand of OZ022500.1, from coordinate 106,798,863 downwards.
AATGTCGAAAGTTTATTTATAGATCAGAATCACATCGCAATTGTACCCAAGGGTTTAACACAAAAAATGCATACATCTTTTATGCAACTGATCTGTTTCAGGCGTTGTTTCATCTTCAAATCTTACACCAGAGCCAATTTCCGGCGGTGTAGACATTTGTGAACAAGAACACAGTGCTGTGTGCTAAAAGATTGTTACCATGATAAACGTAAATGTGCTCCTGACACCGTCAAAATTGGCATTCACAAATCAAAAGAGGCTGAGCAAAAGTCACCGTTAACGAATTGTTTCAAAATTTTGAACCAAACTGCAATGGCCTGGCCTCTAAATAACCAGAAAACTTTCAAGCAATTTGTTGCTGTAAATTGGCACTATTCCCGCAGATTTAACCACGCCAGGTTCGACTTTTACGTCTTTTTGACGTCAGTTTTTCAAAACATCAAAGAGCCTCTTGACTTCAACAATATTGACCTTAAAGTTTCTCTTCTCTAAGTGCGCATAAGGGGCATTGCATATCCACAGATTTTGTCAACTTCCGTCATGACGTAAACTTAACGCCTCCATTCAAATCTTGAAAGGCTCTGACCGTTGCATTAAAACAAATGGATGGCCTGGGGCAATCTTTTTGCATGATAGTGTTCCCCAAGTTGACAATAATAAAGCGAGAAAATATTCGAGTCGAAATGTCATTTGATAATGTTTGAAATGGCGGTTGAATTTTTCGGCAAGTTAGCGTCAAACTAACGTGCCCCATTGCCGGCTTCTTATGCGTTTATTTGCGTACCCATCTACGGTTTTCTTGTTCAAGGACCCAGTTAAAACCTTTCAAAAGCATTTTGACAATTTTCTTTGTTTAATTGTTTCTCAGCATGCGCAAAGAGTAATTTCATTATAAGCGATGTCAAACGCGCGTTAAGTCATCTTTTTCGTCCAAGTTTGATGTAATTGCAGTCTCCTAACTTAAACTAACTGTATGCGATCAACAACCTGGGAATACTACCCCTAAAGAAAATTTCACAACCCTTTGGAAAAAGTGCTTAATTTATTTCTGGCAGTATAGTTTTCAGAGAAAATAAATAACCCCAAACCTTGAGCCGATGTCAAATTTGTTTACCTTTTCGACACCCCTTCTGCAAAACCGGAAACTCCTCGCATGGATATGCGTTCTAAACCGCGGTTTCGCATGCGAGCGATTGGTAGGCGTGTACAAGCACATAAAGTTATTTGCCTCATATTTACATTAGCAGTGCAATTATTGAAAAGCCTTAGGGTAAAGCATTAGGACGCAATGTAGTTTATACTTCAATAACTACATCGGTTCACGCGGCGTTACATGGCGTTAAATTACGTCAACATAAACCATGGTTCTCCAATCTGATTGGACGTAGGCGACGCTATGACGTCATTGTTATGTCGTTTATACATCGTTGACGCGGTTCCGCTTCTGGTAGAAAACTGCATTTAAATGTTTTTCTGCTTCATCTGTAGCCCTTAAGTGAGTGAGTGAGAGAACTCAGGTTTAACGTCCCACCAACAGCAAGGTCATATGGAGGCGGGACCTCGGTTTAAAGTCTCATCCGAAAGACCGGAGAAGCGGAGGATCGATCTTGCGACCCCTGGACTGGTAGTCCGGAGTGTTATCCACTACACTGCAGCCGCTCCTGTAGCCCTTAAACACAAATTTGTGATCAAACAATAGATAGAAAAAAATGTAAATATAAGCAACTAACTTAAAGGTATACTCCCTCGTATTTCATTTTGAAATAACAACAAAAGAATTAAACGGATTAGTTGTACGCATCACAATTAAGAATTGTGCAAAAAATCTTCATCCAAAAGTCTTTGGTACGGAGGCAGAGACGATATATCATTGCGAACCCTTCTTGAATATTCATGAACATTTTTTTCGTCGTAAATTGATTGACTCCCACATGGGAATAAAAAGGCATTTCTGCAAGCACGCTTTGCATTTTATGAAAAGTTGAGTAAATAATCTAACAACAGCATTAATCTCTAATCCGTGCACGTGAGATCTTTTCAGCCAATAACTGTCCGATGTTGATTAAAGAAAGGGCTTAAAATTATTCATGATAGAACTATTCCCTGACTAACCATGATTACTGGGCGTATCCAGTATTCGTTTTTGGCGGGAATGACGACTCGCTATTCCCGCGTTTTTATATATTTTCTTAAATTCTCCTACTTCCAGTGACCGGCACAAATTATAAATTTGGTAGATAAAAGTACTTTTACTGTAAATCATTTTTATGTCTTTGATACGATTTTTCGTGAGAAGGGCGTATATCTTTAATTTTTTCTGGTGTTTATCGAAGCATAAACAACGAGGGTTGATCTAGAAGTAATGTCACTGCTGCTATAAAATCGTGTAGAATAAAGAAAGCGCAATGAAATTTCGTATCCAAATACCTTTATCTATTTGCATTATGGTCTGAAAATGTCATAAACATACAGTACACAGTTACTGAGATATCGAGATAAACAGAAGGCATGGTACCACAATGCGCCGCACGTCAATGCCGTCGTTGACGCACCGGACGAAGTTTTGATATTGGGTCATGTCCAAAGTAGCATATTCGTTGTTCCAGCAAAGCACTAATGTCTGTTAACCCATGTTTATCTCATCTTTAAATGTTACTTGAACAGCTCCGCAGCTCATGTTTAAGAATTTACACAATATTCGAATTGCAGAACATCCATCTTTATATATGGGGTCCAAAGAAGAGTTACGTTATTGTCTGACATTGTCCATAAAGGTCTTCCGGTTTTCGGACTGTCCTCTAGCGACTCATCTGCACCCGTATCGCGCTGACTGCACCTTTACACAATCTTCATAATAAATGTTACATCACCACATGTCTAACTAACCAGCTCTAGAGTCTCTAATGGTTATATTCCGAATTTGAGGCAAAACCCCATATATATCCGCTGACGCCTTTGTCAGAAATCAACGTTTTTACTCTCGGCAGTAACAAAGATTAGCACTAGCTAGCAAACTTCAAACTGCAGTGACGATATTAAAATTTTAACAGTAGGAGGAAGAAATATATTTCGGCATCGTTTCAAATTTTCAACTGATTTGGCGCGCTAGTTTGATTTTGATGTGTGATTGCCTTTGAAACTTATGTTCATGTTAATTAACGTTATTCTAACGGCGGCGCGATGGCGTTGTTGGTCTACTTTGAACGTCTATATATTTGGAACGGAAAAAGATTCGAAAAAAGTAAAAAGTATGCAAAGACCAGGAACTGAAACAATCAAAATCCAAATCCAGCCCTCAAACCATAGTTGGAAACAACTAAGATTACAAATAATCAAGATACAGAGAACATATGGCCAACCGAGTGAGCAGCTTGTTCCCAAAAGGTGGCCACTCAGCAACCCAAACCGAACCAAAAATAATAATAACATACATAAGGTAAAACATCACAGAAACTCTGACACCAAAAACAGGCAACAAAGAACCACAACAGAACTACCGCCTTGGAACGGTCAGTAATGAATTACTGGGGGGCTTAAATCGATTTTACAATCGAACTCTACATTTGTTCTGTAAATCAGAAATGAATTACAGTGAAGCTTGATATAACTTTTATAATAATGCTACGATGAATAAGTGCGCAATGGACAGAGTGACATTACCTCTGGATCAACCCTTGTACATTGGGTCGCTAGCAAAGTTTACATGAAACCCCTTCGGAATTCACTTACTTTGCACGCTACCCAGTGTAGTTTATACTTTGTTTAACATCAGAAAAACGAAATTCATTCCTTAAATACGTATGCAGGCATTATTGATGCCGTTTGAATAATCAAGTGTTACTATCACTAATTTCTTTATCTTGTCCTGTTCTGAGCGCTAAATGATATTGTTCCAAACTTGTACGAAGTCCGATACAAGATAGTTTGACTTCAGACATAAAAATACAGATCTTTTGGAAGCACGGAAATACGAAAAAAGCACGAAAGAAAAGACCACGAAACAAACGGAGAAGTCTGTCTCACTAAGTCTGTTTGTAACTGAAATTTTCATTTTTTTTCTCAATGCCATATTAAAACTGTATATATCATCTCTATTTGCTAGGCAGCTTTGTCATTATTTGGGATGTTGGGAGCGCCTATGCTAGGCCTGTTTACTCTTGGAATGGTTTTCCCCTGGGCCACTTATATCGTAAGTACTTCCCATTTGCTTCGTTTACATGTGTGTCTGTCTGTATTTACTTTTTTTTCTTTTTCTGAAACACATACGACTTTGTTTTTGTTGGCCATTATGTAGGTACACGTAAATTGTCTAAATGGATTTATTAGTAAAATTGCATATACATCTAATGATAACAACTTTTAATAAAAATTCTACCTTCTTCAACAAATTTCAGCTTTTTAGGGGAGATTTCTGACAAATGGAATAGGTATATAAATGTCTGTGTTGGCCATAATGATCCTGTAGCTTTCCAGTAGCAGACTCCCTTCCTGAAAGCCAATTTCAGTTGGCTTCAACATATATCATGCTAAAGCAGCTGTCTGTATGTCAAACTTTAATCTCTACTCAGTTCAGTCAGCGATGTTGAGCACTTAAAGGTTTTGTATCATCGGGACTAAGCCTGCAGGTTCAAAAAGAACGATGCTAGTATTACAGGCCGCTGAACGACCTTCCGCAGACAGAAAAAATGAATTTCACGGCCAAAAGCAAGGCCCACATAAATGTAACATCAAGATCGCAACAGCATTCAAAGGCACCCGTGCGAAAAAGCAATTCTTACACAGAAGTTTCAAAGCTCTCTTTGTGTGGCCCTTCTTTCTACTCGTTATCAAACTTAGTGCGAGAGATGCGCTTCAGTGTCGCTAAATCTGAAATGATTGACAGAAAGCGGTGATGAGCAGGTCTCGACAAGCAACTGCCATCCCTCTCCGAGCCACACATGCTGACGTAGCCCGCAAGACAGAACACTGGCAGATGTCTATGTATTTACCCTTTTTGAATAGGAAATTTAAACCCGCTTTGGGGACATATTCAAACAATGCAAACCCATTTCGGACGCCACAAAACGCGGCGTCTAATATGTTTGCTTACTGGCATTTTTATTTAAAATACAATAAAAGTGAAAACGTTCACAAGAAAGCCCTAAAACTAGAAATCAAATAATAAGGATAGACAAGGCCACTGTAAGGGGTTAAACACTCGCAAGCGCAGGCGTTGTTTACCGAGCCCCTCACTTCCCATAATCTGACTGACGACAGACAAAGACATGGTAGGCTAATGGCTAATGCAGCAAAAACGTACAACCAGCCGAAATGATAAAAAAAGAATGAAAGTTAAACTATGATAAGATTCATTTTGGTGTGACAAGTCAGTCATAGTTTTAGATTTTTTTAGACAATTTCACCAGAAATATGTAATAAGGTTATTTTATATCAATATTTTAAAGAACTGACTCCAATATTAAAAAACAGAATCAGCTCAGAAGCACGGTTTACATAAGATTCTGTTTCGAAAAGAACGCATAGCTGGCTCATTTACTAGAGGACAAATATGCATTGCCAATATGCGGAAAATCAATTAGGCCGTTGCGTATTAGAAGTGTGGGAAATAATATTATCATAAAAGTTGCTGCCTATTATATTACTTAGGTTTTCTACCTTGTCTTCCAACGGTCTCCAGATACACTTTTTCCGACTGCCTTATTAAAGTTAAGAAATTACAGTATGCTTATCTCTGGCTTTTATCGTCAGATATTGTCAGGGTCACTGATGAGCCGAAACTTCGAAGTATGGCCCATGTTCCTCTTTTAGAATGTGTTCTCTGCTCTCATAGGAACTCTTTAAAATATTTGGCAGTCAATGTTTCAGATACAGATCTTGAGGGTTTTGGATACCGGTCTTAAGAACTCAAAACATTGACTATTTGTTGTTGCCAACTCTCTGGGATGCCTGCAACAGGAACACATATAATCGCCATTTTAAAGTGACCAATCTGCAATTCTGACCATTTTTGAAATTTCTATTTTGTCTTTAAATCATTTGTAAAAGTAGCATAAAATTATGCTACCATCATAAACCTGTTCACAGGAGCTGAAAACTGTACTGAAAAGTGAATAATCTTTATGAAAACAGGTGTTTTGGCTTGCTGGTAATTATTTACGTCCCTCCAAAAATTCTAGGCCAATGCTTGTTTACCTAAATGTTGTTGTTTTGATAGCAATTATTTGTTAAGGTTTATGAGTCTGGTGAAATTTATATCCCCATCTTAGCTATAATTTTATATTCTTGAAAATGAGAAACAGTAATTTTAAAGATAAGATATTAAAAGTTACAGACTTTGCAGCTTTAATGTTGCCCATTGACGTCGCTGTTGTCAGTCTTTCCAGAGAATTGGCAAAAGCAAATAGTCAACTTTTGATTATGTATTCTGTTCAATATTGTGTTTTTTTATGACTAATATATCCATTCCAGGGCGCTTATGTCGGAACCCTTGTAAGTCTGGTGATGATGTTGTGGATTGGTATAGGAGCATACATCACAAAACCTATATTCTGGCGAGCGCCTATAAGTGTAGAAGGTTGTAACTGGAATCTAACTCTAGGATCTGATACATCTAGCCTCATCAACTCATCATCAATGACATCAGCATTATCATCAACTATCGCCAGTGTCGTCAACGTTACATCTTCGCCAGTAGTTCAACAAGAAAGGTTTGATGTGACTTGTAAACTTGTGTTTGGTCTAAAGATTTAAAATCCTACAAGAATTAAAATTCAGTGTTGTGTGAATAGGCTTTGAGACTGTGTTGCTTTAAAGAATCACGCCTCACATTTTCATACCAATTGAGCTATTTCCTAGTGATGGTTGCCGCGCTGATTGTGTGTCAGTTTTTTGCAACATGAAAACCCTTTAGAACATTTCATAATACTTCATATTTTAACGGAACTAATGATGATGATAATGCCATTTACAAGATTAACAACTCTCAACTTTCTTTCTACTTGAGTGAGTTCTCTCCAATGTTTTTATAATTCTGTGAAACTTTTTTTTAAATGATTTTTGGATACTACAAAACGGGCAATGTGCCAACGTAATGAATTATGTAATTTTTATGAATTTCGAAAAACGAGTATGTTGTTGACACTGCCGGATAATATATACCCTTGTAGGCATTGGCAATATGTTACCCACAAGCATGATAACTTTCGAAGGTTGTTGAACATGTTGCGAGATAGTTTTAGTTACTTGATACTTGATATAATTTCTTCAGTTGCAGATGTCAAGGACTGATTCTTTATATTTTCAGCAACCCAATAGACAGGTTATACACCCTGTCATATCTATGGTATAGTGCCACTGCTCTTCTTATCGTCGTCGTCGTCGGTATGATTGCCAGTTTAATAACAGGTACTGTCAGATGGGACATTATAGATCTGGGAAACAAAATTCCTTATAAACCCATGGAATTTCATGTTTTTGATATAATATGGTATATTTACAACCGTACCTGATTAAGGTAGTAGGTAGTGATATATGTGAAGACCTTGTAATAGCTTTACTACATCGTTTATGGTATTCTGACCGAAGTTTTATGACATGTTTACTGGGGAACTTTAAATACCGCAGTTAACTTTCTTTGAGCGATGAAGAGCGATTCATCTAAAAATGAATTTCAACCAAACACTGTTAATATCTTGGCCTGCGCAGCCTCCTGTAAAAAAGGGTAAAGGTTTCCCACATCCTGGTGGCCATAGGGGTAGTGGGGTTTAGAAGCCCACTGAATCTTGGACACAGCATTTGAAAGGCGAAACCCATCCCTCTTCTTTTCGCTGCCTTATCCTTCCTTGATTCGAAAATGATACCCATTCACTTCTGGGTTGACAGAGAGAGTGTTCCGGGCGCGAGTTGACCTAGCCCGGGAATCAAACTCATGACCTTTGGCACCATAACCAAGTCGCTCTAACCACTTGACAACGGCGCCCCTGTTAATGCCCTAAAACACTTTTTCTCTTGAAATGAGTAAACTTATTTATTCTGCTAGACTGCCAATGCAAACATGCCTGTTTATAGTTGCATACAAACAAAATAAAAAAGACAGCATGAAATATACATGTTTGTAGCCCGATTCTCAGATACCTAAATCTTAAGCATGATATACCCGGTAACGTGCAAGTCGACCTATGAGCGAGATACAGTATGGCTCGTCCGCCAGTATGGTAGAAAATCCACTCGCTAAGAATCGGGTACAGATAGACGATTCATGTTCTGTCTCTCACATCATCATATGTATGTATACGTTGTTTTATTTTGTCATAGGGAAACAAGATCCAAAGAAAATTGACGCTCGACTGATCTGTCCGCTGTTTGACGTCTTGTTTCCATATCTACCAGATAAATGGAGGAAACCATTAAGATTCGGAGTGGTGCATAAAAATGTAAGCAAACAAGTCTTGCTCTTATTCATCACCCTTTCTGTCGTTCATTTTGACAATCAGATAACCGTGTGCGCATGAAAGTTAGAACTTGATTTTCGGGTGCCAAAGCTGTAGCGTGCCCACTCTGATGCGTCAGGGACATGGAAAAAGTTCTGAGAAATAAAAATTAAGGTGAATGGATACTCTTTCAGGAAAAGCAACTTCCTGCCTCTCCTCTAAACTGGAGTCAACGCTTTAAGGAAACGATCTGCTCCCCTATGAACAAATTCTTTCAGTTAAGAGTAGACTTCGTTTTGGAAACAAAATACCGTATACATGGTAATTTTCGCGGTGTTCCATTTTTCGCAGTATTTCGCGGTCACTTTCTTACGACATTGCTGCCGCAACAAACGGACCAAAGCATAGCTGAAAAAATTCCAGACGTTTGTTGGGATTCGAACCCGGAACTCCCGGGTGATAGTCCATTGCTCTAACCACTGAGCCAAAGAGTTAACTCCCTGACGCAGTTGTCAGAGATTGAATATACACGAAGCTATGCGCAAATCTACTATTGTAGGTAATTGGAAGGTAGGAGAGTTGGCCCGTAACACCCCCTCACTTCAAGGAAGTCATCATTTATGATGACTGAAAGCCATTTCGGCTTATAATGCCCTATCCCGGACGAGCCCCCATCTTACGACATTACTGCCGTAACAAACCGACCAAAGCATAGCTGAAAAAAATCCAGACTTTTGCTGGGATTCGAACCCGGAACTCCCGGGTGATAGTCCAATGCTCTAACCACTGAGCCAAAGAGTTGAACATGTTGTTTAATTTGGAGTAAATATTTTCTTTTTCCATGATTTTGCAGTTTTTAGATGTTTACTAGGTTTGAAATAAACAAGTTGTTTACACTGTACTTTAGAACATTCTGGAAAATTGGGGAATCTTTAGAATGTTCCCGAAACAGAAAGAATTGTCTGGAAAGTTCTGGAATTTGCTCCCCATTGTCAAAAGAATGTTGTGGAAGCTTCAGCAAACTTTGAGAACTTTCAAGATGTTTCGAGAATTTTCTGGAATATCTATTTTTTTTTCTCTAATTTTATGATTTGGGTACCTTGACCACTATCATTTAGTAATGTAGAAAATAATAGAAATTTCTGTTGTAAACATTAAGAATCTTCTGGTATAAAATTATGTCAGAATTGAGAACTGTCTGGTAAAATCTATCACTGGTTAATTCCTGAATGTTCCTAGATAATATATAAAAACCACAAATTTTCCTTAAGTCATCTTTGTAAACACTTTCGCCAGTCTATAGTTAAATAAGTTATACTGGAATTTAAATATATTGGATTACTTTGTGACTTTCATTCTGGGATTATTGAAAATATTCTGCTGACTTTAATATTTGGGATCAGAAACTGTGAAAGGACTTGTGTTTTAAACATGACATTTTGAGGGACACTCAGGATAATTTAAGGTATCGTAAATTACATATTTTCTTGATTGATTAATGACTGTTTTAATTTTGATGTACATGTAAATAAATTTTGTTGAGTTTTAAAATAGGCTTATTGCTGGTTTACTTCCATCTTTTTTGTTACCACTGCCAGGTCGTAACAGACTGGGGGCTCGCATCCGGGATTGAAATTTCTAGTGCACCAAAAAATTTTGAATTTGATAAAAAAAAAAAAAAAGGTTTTCACTGTTTGCTATTTAAATAAGTAAAGCCAGCAAAAAGCTAACATGTCTTTTGATCTCAATAAGTTAATTGCTGCGCCTTCTCAGGAGCTGTTGAATTTGGCCAAAAAGACAGATTTATTGGATATTGCAGCACATTATGAATTAACATCAGTCAAAAGGTCCATGTTGAAACATGATATTAAGAATATTTTGATTCAGTTCTTTGTTGATGAGGAAATTTTTTATGTCTCTGCAACCGCTCACATTCTCGTCGTCACTCAATAGAAAAGCTTAGATTGGAACATGAAGAAAGAATTAGGCTTGAAAATGCTGAGCGTGAGGACAGAATTAGGCTTGAAAATGCTGAGCGTGAGGAAAGAATTAGGCTTGAATCATTAGAAAAAGAGAAATTAAGGTTAGAAATGGAAGACCAAGAAAATGAAACAGAAAGAGAAATGAAAAAAGAAAGAGAAAGAATTGAAATAGAAAAGGAGAAATTGAAATTTGAAAAAGAAGAAAGAGAAAGAGAAAGACAATTTCAAATTAGAATGAAAGAAATTGAAATGCAAGACAAGAGCAAATCAAAATCTCTACCTTTGGGCTCTTCAGAAGTTTTTGACGTTACTAAACACATCAGACTCGTTCCTCCATTTCAAGAAAAAGAGGTTGACAAATATTTTCTTCACTTTGAAAAAGTTGCAGAAAATTTAGAATGGCCAAAAAGAGCATTAGACTTTGCTTCTACAGAGCGTTGTGATCGGCAAGGCTCGCGAAATTTATACTCAACTTTCTCTTGAGCAGAGCTCAGATTATGACAAAGTAAAAGAACTTATTCTTAAGGCTTATGAGTTGGTCCCTGAGGCTTACAGGCAGAAATTTAGGAACTGCAGAAAAGAAAATGACCAGACTTATGTTGAATTTGCTAGAACAAAAGAGCAGTTATTTGATAGGTGGAGCTCATCAAAGATAGTAGGCTCTGATCATGGTAAACTAAGACAGCTCATGCTTGTTGAAGAATTTAAAATGTGCATTAATTCTGACATCAAAACTTTCTTAGATGAAAAACAAGTTGAAACGTTGGAGGCAGCAGCTCGTTTGGCTGATGATTATGCTTTAACTCATAAGACTTCTTTTGTGCACAAGCCTTTTCCTAAAAAGACATTTTCCCCTCAATCATGTCCAAAATCCAGTTCCAGTAATCCATCTAGCAATTCCAGTCCCTCAAATACTCCAAAACCAAAACCCCCTGGTGAAAACAAAGGTCAAAATCCCTTATCTCAGCCTATTTGTAATTATTGTAAGCAATCAGGACATATAATTTCTGAGTGCTTGCTTTTAAAGAGGAAGAGAGAAAAACAAGAGGTCAAAAACCCACCGGTCTTACCTCTTTACGGTCAACACCACAGTCTTGTGTCCAGGATCAAAGTCCTATTCAGACCAAAATTTCTGAGACTGATTCTGTTATGGAGATTTATGAACCGTTCAGATCAGAAGGTTTTGTGTCACTAAATAGTGACTTTGCCCAGTGTACCCCTATTACTATCTTACGAGATACCGGAGCTTCTCAATCCCTTATTTTGGCAGATACCCTGCCATTTTCCGAGAAGACTTCTTCTGGGACAAGTGTCCTTATTCGGGGTGTAGAATGTGGATTTGTAATGTACCGCTTCATAACATTTATTTGTCCTTAGACTTAATTTCTGGTCCAGTGGCTGTTGGTATTAGACCTTCATTACCTTTTAAAGGTGTTCACTTATTATTAGGCAATGACCTAGCAGGAGATAAGGTTGTGGTTAATCCACTTTTGACCAACACACCTTGTGTTGATCAACCACCTGACCCCATTGAGCAGGAAATTCCTGACCTTTACCCTTCATGTGCTGTCACTAGGGCTATGGCAAAGAAAGCCATGTTGAAAGATGGGAAGCAGGACATTGATTTAACTGATACTTTTATAGGTCAGTCTTTTAATGATGAGATTTCAAAATCTCTTTCACCCAGCCTGTCTGACATGCAGACAGACTTTACTTTCAACTCATCAGTGTCCAACACGGACCACTCACTTCATTTTCAATGACCAAGGTCATGACCCTCTGTCAAGGTCACAGCTTTGCAAAGAACAGCACAGTGATCCGGAGATCTTACCTTTATTTGAAAGGGTTTTAGATGAAAACGAAATGTCCCAGGTTCCTGTTTGCTATTTTGTCAAAAATGACATTTTAATGAGAAAATGGCGTCCTCCTGATGTCTAAGCAGAAGACGAGTGGACTGTTAACCACCAAACTATGGTTCCAAGGGTTTATCGCCCTGAAATTTTGAACTTGGCCCATGAAACTCCCTTGTCAGGTCATTTAGGTGTAAACAAGACCTACCACAAGATTCTTAACCATTTTTACTGGCCAGGGTTAAAGTCTGATGTTTTTAGCTCACCTGAGCCGAAGGCTCAGAGGTGAGCTTATAGGATGAGAGTCGAGCCGTCGTCCGTCCGTGCGTGGGTGCGTGGGTGGGTGCGTCAACACTTTCAAACATAAATATCTCAGAGACCAGTGGGCCGATCGCAATCAAATTTTATCTGAAGCATCATTTGGATAGGAGAAAGGCTGCATTAGGTTTTGGTGCCGATCAGCTCAGAACTCTGGTTTCCATGGCAACAGATAGCCCCCATAGGGTTATAATGGGGAAAATGGCGTCATCACGTTTTCTCGACTGTTTTTGATTAGATCCTTATCATACTTGCAGGTAATGATGACATACACAAGAGTTTGGATGAGTTCGAAATTTCGCCGGATTTGAGCTCAAACTACGGAGTGAGCGGCCCGTGAGCGTTTGAAAAAAAATCCCATAGGGTTATAATGGGGAAAATCGCGTCATCACGTTTTCTCAACTGTTTTTGCTTAGATCCTTATCATATTTGCAGGTTATGATGACATACATAAGAGCTTGGATGAGTTCGAAATTTGGCCGGATTCGAGCACAGACTACGGAGTTAGCTGCCGCCCTTGAGCGTTTGAAAAAAATCCCATAGTCTTATAATGGAGAAAACAACGTCATCACATATTTTTAGAAAAAATTTTGTCATCGCTCTATTGCCTTCAGTATGTCTCTGACTTCAATAACAAATTGTCAAAGGCCTGTGAAGCTGCTCGGTCCAATCTCAAATCAGCTCAAAACAAAATGAAATTTCACTATGATGAAAATGCCAGGGAAAGAAATTTTAAACCTGGACAGAAGGTACTTGCTCTTTTGCCAATTCCTGGCAGACCTTTGCTGGCCAGATATTATGGCCCTTACACTGTTGACAAAAAGCTCAGTGATATAAATTACATTATCAACACACCTGGGAGGCGCAAGCAAAAACAATTATGTCATATAAATATGTTGAAAAAGTACATTGATAGGGATAATTCAGTTGTTTTACCAGTAAGTACAGTAAATTCTGTCCCTCAAGAGCAATCTGAAATGGACTCTGAGGATATGAACTTTATAAAATCTGATCCCTCATCATCAAAACTCCAGAATTCTGACATCTTAAAGGATCTCGACCAGAAACTGTCACACCTGGATCCAGTCAAGCGACTTGAACTCAAGCAGTTAATTCTTGAATATGAGCACTTATTTCCGGACATTCCAACCAGGACTGACAAAATCTTTCATGATGTTCACATTGATGGCGCAAAGCCTGTGAAGCAACATCTATATAGAATGAACCCTGTAAAACAACAATATCTCAGGGAAGAGATTCAATATTTGCTGGACAATGACTTTATTGAACCAAGTCAAAGTGACTGGAGTTCTCCTTGTATTCTTGTGCTAAAACCTGATGGAACTTTTCG